>JABFTP020000062.1:36290653-37490653 GCA_013387265.2 Cryptolaemus montrouzieri
ATTGATGTAAATTGATGATTTTCACTGTAATTGAACTCATTTAACTAAATGCAGGCGTAAATTTCCATCACTTACACTAATCGAACGTATTGATGTAAATTGATGATTTTCACTGTAATTGAACTCATTTAACTAAATGCAGGCGTAAATTTCCATCACTTACACTAATCGAACGTATTGATGTAAATTGATGATTTTCACTGTAATTGAACTCATTTAACTAAATGCAGGCGTAAATTTCCATCACTTACACTAATCGAACGTATTGATGTAAATTGATGATTTTCACTGTAATTGAACTCATTTAACTAAATGCAGGCGTAAATTTCCATCACTTACACTAATCGAACGTATTGATGTAAATTGATGATTTTCACTGTAATTGAACTCATTTAACTAAATGCAGGCGTAAATTTCCATCACTTACACTAATCGAACGTATTGATGTAAATTGATGATTTTCACTGTAATTGAACTCATTTAACTAAATGCAGGCGTAAATTTCCATCACTTACACTAATCGAACGTATTGATGTAAATTGATGATTTTCACTGTAATTGAACTCATTTAACTAAATGCAGGCGTAAATTTCCATCACTTACACTAATCGAACGTATTGATGTAAATTGATGATTTTCACTGTAATTGAACTCATTTAACTAAATGCAGGCGTAAATTTCCATCACTTACACTAATCGAACGTATTGATGTAAATTGATGATTTTCACTGTAATTGAACTCATTTAACTAAATGCAGGCGTAAATTTCCATCACTTACACTAATCGAACGTATTGATGTAAATTGATGATTTTCACTGTAATTGAACTCATTTAACTAAATGCAGGCGTAAATTTCCATCACTTACACTAATCGAACGTATTGATGTAAATTGATGATTTTCACTGTAATTGAACTCATTTAACTAAATGCAGGCGTAAATTTCCATCACTTACACTAATCGAACGTATTGATGTAAATTGATGATTTTCACTGTAATTGAACTCATTTAACTAAATGCAGGCGTAAATTTCCATCACTTACACTAATCGAACGTATTGATGTAAATTGATGATTTTCACTGTAATTGAACTCATTTAACTAAATGCAGGCGTAAATTTCCATCACTTACACTAATCGAACGTATTGATGTAAATTGATGATTTTCACTGTAATTGAACTCATTTAACTAAATGCAGGCGTAAATTTCCATCACTTACACTAATCGAACGTATTGATGTAAATTGATGATTTTCACTGTAATTGAACTCATTTAACTAAATGCAGGCGTAAATTTCCATCACTTACACTAATCGAACGTATTGATGTAAATTGATGATTTTCACTGTAATTGAACTCATTTAACTAAATGCAGGCGTAAATTTCCATCACTTACACTAATCGAACGTATTGATGTAAATTGATGATTTTCACTGTAATTGAACTCATTTAACTAAATGCAGGCGTAAATTTCCATCACTTACACTAATCGAACGTATTGATGTAAATTGATGATTTTCACTGTAATTGAACTCATTTAACTAAATGCAGGCGTAAATTTCCATCACTTACACTAATCGAACGTATTGATGTAAATTGATGATTTTCACTGTAATTGAACTCATTTAACTAAATGCAGGCGTAAATTTCCATCACTTACACTAATCGAACGTATTGATGTAAATTGATGATTTTCACTGTAATTGAACTCATTTAACTAAATGCAGGCGTAAATTTCCATCACTTACACTAATCGAACGTATTGATGTAAATTGATGATTTTCACTGTAATTGAACTCATTTAACTAAATGCAGGCGTAAATTTCCATCACTTACACTAATCGAACGTATTGATGTAAATTGATGATTTTCACTGTAATTGAACTCATTTAACTAAATGCAGGCGTAAATTTCCATCACTTACACTAATCGAACGTATTGATGTAAATTGATGATTTTCACTGTAATTGAACTCATTTAACTAAATGCAGGCGTAAATTTCCATCACTTACACTAATCGAACGTATTGATGTAAATTGATGATTTTCACTGTAATTGAACTCATTTAACTAAATGCAGGCGTAAATTTCCATCACTTACACTAATCGAACGTATTGATGTAAATTGATGATTTTCACTGTAATTGAACTCATTTAACTAAATGCAGGCGTAAATTTCCATCACTTACACTAATCGAACGTATTGATGTAAATTGATGATTTTCACTGTAATTGAACTCATTTAACTAAATGCAGGCGTAAATTTCCATCACTTACACTAATCGAACGTATTGATGTAAATTGATGATTTTCACTGTAATTGAACTCATTTAACTAAATGCAGGCGTAAATTTCCATCACTTACACTAATCGAACGTATTGATGTAAATTGATGATTTTCACTGTAATTGAACTCATTTAACTAAATGCAGGCGTAAATTTCCATCACTTACACTAATCGAACGTATTGATGTAAATTGATGATTTTCACTGTAATTGAACTCATTTAACTAAATGCAGGCGTAAATTTCCATCACTTACACTAATCGAACGTATTGATGTAAATTGATGATTTTCACTGTAATTGAACTCATTTAACTAAATGCAGGCGTAAATTTCCATCACTTACACTAATCGAACGTATTGATGTAAATTGATGATTTTCACTGTAATTGAACTCATTTAACTAAATGCAGGCGTAAATTTCCATCACTTACACTAATCGAACGTATTGATGTAAATTGATGATTTTCACTGTAATTGAACTCATTTAACTAAATGCAGGCGTAAATTTCCATCACTTACACTAATCGAACGTATTGATGTAAATTGATGATTTTCACTGTAATTGAACTCATTTAACTAAATGCAGGCGTAAATTTCCATCACTTACACTAATCGAACGTATTGATGTAAATTGATGATTTTCACTGTAATTGAACTCATTTAACTAAATGCAGGCGTAAATTTCCATCACTTACACTAATCGAACGTATTGATGTAAATTGATGATTTTCACTGTAATTGAACTCATTTAACTAAATGCAGGCGTAAATTTCCATCACTTACACTAATCGAACGTATTGATGTAAATTGATGATTTTCACTGTAATTGAACTCATTTAACTAAATGCAGGCGTAAATTTCCATCACTTACACTAATCGAACGTATTGATGTAAATTGATGATTTTCACTGTAATTGAACTCATTTAACTAAATGCAGGCGTAAATTTCCATCACTTACACTAATCGAACGTATTGATGTAAATTGATGATTTTCACTGTAATTGAACTCATTTAACTAAATGCAGGCGTAAATTTCCATCACTTACACTAATCGAACGTATTGATGTAAATTGATGATTTTCACTGTAATTGAACTCATTTAACTAAATGCAGGCGTAAATTTCCATCACTTACACTAATCGAACGTATTGATGTAAATTGATGATTTTCACTGTAATTGAACTCATTTAACTAAATGCAGGCGTAAATTTCCATCACTTACACTAATCGAACGTATTGATGTAAATTGATGATTTTCACTGTAATTGAACTCATTTAACTAAATGCAGGCGTAAATTTCCATCACTTACACTAATCGAACGTATTGATGTAAATTGATGATTTTCACTGTAATTGAACTCATTTAACTAAATGCAGGCGTAAATTTCCATCACTTACACTAATCGAACGTATTGATGTAAATTGATGATTTTCACTGTAATTGAACTCATTTAACTAAATGCAGGCGTAAATTTCCATCACTTACACTAATCGAACGTATTGATGTAAATTGATGATTTTCACTGTAATTGAACTCATTTAACTAAATGCAGGCGTAAATTTCCATCACTTACACTAATCGAACGTATTGATGTAAATTGATGATTTTCACTGTAATTGAACTCATTTAACTAAATGCAGGCGTAAATTTCCATCACTTACACTAATCGAACGTATTGATGTAAATTGATGATTTTCACTGTAATTGAACTCATTTAACTAAATGCAGGCGTAAATTTCCATCACTTACACTAATCGAACGTATTGATGTAAATTGATGATTTTCACTGTAATTGAACTCATTTAACTAAATGCAGGCGTAAATTTCCATCACTTACACTAATCGAACGTATTGATGTAAATTGATGATTTTCACTGTAATTGAACTCATTTAACTAAATGCAGGCGTAAATTTCCATCACTTACACTAATCGAACGTATTGATGTAAATTGATGATTTTCACTGTAATTGAACTCATTTAACTAAATGCAGGCGTAAATTTCCATCACTTACACTAATCGAACGTATTGATGTAAATTGATGATTTTCACTGTAATTGAACTCATTTAACTAAATGCAGGCGTAAATTTCCATCACTTACACTAATCGAACGTATTGATGTAAATTGATGATTTTCACTGTAATTGAACTCATTTAACTAAATGCAGGCGTAAATTTCCATCACTTACACTAATCGAACGTATTGATGTAAATTGATGATTTTCACTGTAATTGAACTCATTTAACTAAATGCAGGCGTAAATTTCCATCACTTACACTAATCGAACGTATTGATGTAAATTGATGATTTTCACTGTAATTGAACTCATTTAACTAAATGCAGGCGTAAATTTCCATCACTTACACTAATCGAACGTATTGATGTAAATTGATGATTTTCACTGTAATTGAACTCATTTAACTAAATGCAGGCGTAAATTTCCATCACTTACACTAATCGAACGTATTGATGTAAATTGATGATTTTCACTGTAATTGAACTCATTTAACTAAATGCAGGCGTAAATTTCCATCACTTACACTAATCGAACGTATTGATGTAAATTGATGATTTTCACTGTAATTGAACTCATTTAACTAAATGCAGGCGTAAATTTCCATCACTTACACTAATCGAACGTATTGATGTAAATTGATGATTTTCACTGTAATTGAACTCATTTAACTAAATGCAGGCGTAAATTTCCATCACTTACACTAATCGAACGTATTGATGTAAATTGATGATTTTCACTGTAATTGAACTCATTTAACTAAATGCAGGCGTAAATTTCCATCACTTACACTAATCGAACGTATTGATGTAAATTGATGATTTTCACTGTAATTGAACTCATTTAACTAAATGCAGGCGTAAATTTCCATCACTTACACTAATCGAACGTATTGATGTAAATTGATGATTTTCACTGTAATTGAACTCATTTAACTAAATGCAGGCGTAAATTTCCATCACTTACACTAATCGAACGTATTGATGTAAATTGATGATTTTCACTGTAATTGAACTCATTTAACTAAATGCAGGCGTAAATTTCCATCACTTACACTAATCGAACGTATTGATGTAAATTGATGATTTTCACTGTAATTGAACTCATTTAACTAAATGCAGGCGTAAATTTCCATCACTTACACTAATCGAACGTATTGATGTAAATTGATGATTTTCACTGTAATTGAACTCATTTAACTAAATGCAGGCGTAAATTTCCATCACTTACACTAATCGAACGTATTGATGTAAATTGATGATTTTCACTGTAATTGAACTCATTTAACTAAATGCAGGCGTAAATTTCCATCACTTACACTAATCGAACGTATTGATGTAAATTGATGATTTTCACTGTAATTGAACTCATTTAACTAAATGCAGGCGTAAATTTCCATCACTTACACTAATCGAACGTATTGATGTAAATTGATGATTTTCACTGTAATTGAACTCATTTAACTAAATGCAGGCGTAAATTTCCATCACTTACACTAATCGAACGTATTGATGTAAATTGATGATTTTCACTGTAATTGAACTCATTTAACTAAATGCAGGCGTAAATTTCCATCACTTACACTAATCGAACGTATTGATGTAAATTGATGATTTTCACTGTAATTGAACTCATTTAACTAAATGCAGGCGTAAATTTCCATCACTTACACTAATCGAACGTATTGATGTAAATTGATGATTTTCACTGTAATTGAACTCATTTAACTAAATGCAGGCGTAAATTTCCATCACTTACACTAATCGAACGTATTGATGTAAATTGATGATTTTCACTGTAATTGAACTCATTTAACTAAATGCAGGCGTAAATTTCCATCACTTACACTAATCGAACGTATTGATGTAAATTGATGATTTTCACTGTAATTGAACTCATTTAACTAAATGCAGGCGTAAATTTCCATCACTTACACTAATCGAACGTATTGATGTAAATTGATGATTTTCACTGTAATTGAACTCATTTAACTAAATGCAGGCGTAAATTTCCATCACTTACACTAATCGAACGTATTGATGTAAATTGATGATTTTCACTGTAATTGAACTCATTTAACTAAATGCAGGCGTAAATTTCCATCACTTACACTAATCGAACGTATTGATGTAAATTGATGATTTTCACTGTAATTGAACTCATTTAACTAAATGCAGGCGTAAATTTCCATCACTTACACTAATCGAACGTATTGATGTAAATTGATGATTTTCACTGTAATTGAACTCATTTAACTAAATGCAGGCGTAAATTTCCATCACTTACACTAATCGAACGTATTGATGTAAATTGATGATTTTCACTGTAATTGAACTCATTTAACTAAATGCAGGCGTAAATTTCCATCACTTACACTAATCGAACGTATTGATGTAAATTGATGATTTTCACTGTAATTGAACTCATTTAACTAAATGCAGGCGTAAATTTCCATCACTTACACTAATCGAACGTATTGATGTAAATTGATGATTTTCACTGTAATTGAACTCATTTAACTAAATGCAGGCGTAAATTTCCATCACTTACACTAATCGAACGTATTGATGTAAATTGATGATTTTCACTGTAATTGAACTCATTTAACTAAATGCAGGCGTAAATTTCCATCACTTACACTAATCGAACGTATTGATGTAAATTGATGATTTTCACTGTAATTGAACTCATTTAACTAAATGCAGGCGTAAATTTCCATCACTTACACTAATCGAACGTATTGATGTAAATTGATGATTTTCACTGTAATTGAACTCATTTAACTAAATGCAGGCGTAAATTTCCATCACTTACACTAATCGAACGTATTGATGTAAATTGATGATTTTCACTGTAATTGAACTCATTTAACTAAATGCAGGCGTAAATTTCCATCACTTACACTAATCGAACGTATTGATGTAAATTGATGATTTTCACTGTAATTGAACTCATTTAACTAAATGCAGGCGTAAATTTCCATCACTTACACTAATCGAACGTATTGATGTAAATTGATGATTTTCACTGTAATTGAACTCATTTAACTAAATGCAGGCGTAAATTTCCATCACTTACACTAATCGAACGTATTGATGTAAATTGATGATTTTCACTGTAATTGAACTCATTTAACTAAATGCAGGCGTAAATTTCCATCACTTACACTAATCGAACGTATTGATGTAAATTGATGATTTTCACTGTAATTGAACTCATTTAACTAAATGCAGGCGTAAATTTCCATCACTTACACTAATCGAACGTATTGATGTAAATTGATGATTTTCACTGTAATTGAACTCATTTAACTAAATGCAGGCGTAAATTTCCATCACTTACACTAATCGAACGTATTGATGTAAATTGATGATTTTCACTGTAATTGAACTCATTTAACTAAATGCAGGCGTAAATTTCCATCACTTACACTAATCGAACGTATTGATGTAAATTGATGATTTTCACTGTAATTGAACTCATTTAACTAAATGCAGGCGTAAATTTCCATCACTTACACTAATCGAACGTATTGATGTAAATTGATGATTTTCACTGTAATTGAACTCATTTAACTAAATGCAGGCGTAAATTTCCATCACTTACACTAATCGAACGTATTGATGTAAATTGATGATTTTCACTGTAATTGAACTCATTTAACTAAATGCAGGCGTAAATTTCCATCACTTACACTAATCGAACGTATTGATGTAAATTGATGATTTTCACTGTAATTGAACTCATTTAACTAAATGCAGGCGTAAATTTCCATCACTTACACTAATCGAACGTATTGATGTAAATTGATGATTTTCACTGTAATTGAACTCATTTAACTAAATGCAGGCGTAAATTTCCATCACTTACACTAATCGAACGTATTGATGTAAATTGATGATTTTCACTGTAATTGAACTCATTTAACTAAATGCAGGCGTAAATTTCCATCACTTACACTAATCGAACGTATTGATGTAAATTGATGATTTTCACTGTAATTGAACTCATTTAACTAAATGCAGGCGTAAATTTCCATCACTTACACTAATCGAACGTATTGATGTAAATTGATGATTTTCACTGTAATTGAACTCATTTAACTAAATGCAGGCGTAAATTTCCATCACTTACACTAATCGAACGTATTGATGTAAATTGATGATTTTCACTGTAATTGAACTCATTTAACTAAATGCAGGCGTAAATTTCCATCACTTACACTAATCGAACGTATTGATGTAAATTGATGATTTTCACTGTAATTGAACTCATTTAACTAAATGCAGGCGTAAATTTCCATCACTTACACTAATCGAACGTATTGATGTAAATTGATGATTTTCACTGTAATTGAACTCATTTAACTAAATGCAGGCGTAAATTTCCATCACTTACACTAATCGAACGTATTGATGTAAATTGATGATTTTCACTGTAATTGAACTCATTTAACTAAATGCAGGCGTAAATTTCCATCACTTACACTAATCGAACGTATTGATGTAAATTGATGATTTTCACTGTAATTGAACTCATTTAACTAAATGCAGGCGTAAATTTCCATCACTTACACTAATCGAACGTATTGATGTAAATTGATGATTTTCACTGTAATTGAACTCATTTAACTAAATGCAGGCGTAAATTTCCATCACTTACACTAATCGAACGTATTGATGTAAATTGATGATTTTCACTGTAATTGAACTCATTTAACTAAATGCAGGCGTAAATTTCCATCACTTACACTAATCGAACGTATTGATGTAAATTGATGATTTTCACTGTAATTGAACTCATTTAACTAAATGCAGGCGTAAATTTCCATCACTTACACTAATCGAACGTATTGATGTAAATTGATGATTTTCACTGTAATTGAACTCATTTAACTAAATGCAGGCGTAAATTTCCATCACTTACACTAATCGAACGTATTGATGTAAATTGATGATTTTCACTGTAATTGAACTCATTTAACTAAATGCAGGCGTAAATTTCCATCACTTACACTAATCGAACGTATTGATGTAAATTGATGATTTTCACTGTAATTGAACTCATTTAACTAAATGCAGGCGTAAATTTCCATCACTTACACTAATCGAACGTATTGATGTAAATTGATGATTTTCACTGTAATTGAACTCATTTAACTAAATGCAGGCGTAAATTTCCATCACTTACACTAATCGAACGTATTGATGTAAATTGATGATTTTCACTGTAATTGAACTCATTTAACTAAATGCAGGCGTAAATTTCCATCACTTACACTAATCGAACGTATTGATGTAAATTGATGATTTTCACTGTAATTGAACTCATTTAACTAAATGCAGGCGTAAATTTCCATCACTTACACTAATCGAACGTATTGATGTAAATTGATGATTTTCACTGTAATTGAACTCATTTAACTAAATGCAGGCGTAAATTTCCATCACTTACACTAATCGAACGTATTGATGATTTTCTCTCTCTTGTTTGGGCATTTTCTTTGAAATATCACAGGTAGTTATCAAAGTCAGAACACTTGCACGCACATATATCAAAAAGTCTTTGTCCATATTTTATAAAAGCTTTTATTTTAGATTCAGTAGAATCTCCAGCACGCTTTGATGATTTCACGAGATTAGAACAACGTTTACGATGATAGTCTGTGATCATTTGAGTAACACGAAAAATACTCACGACTGGCAAAGACGCTTTCTTCCATAAGCTAATCAATTTTTCTGCTGTTAACTTTACTATCTTACAGACAGCCGGGTCACCGTTGGTACCGCTAATGTTACGTTTCTCCCAAAACAAATGTTTCATGACGTCAATGTACGTCGGAAGCCGTATGTCCTTCATCTCTTCTGCAGCAAAGTTAAGAGCGGAACGCAAACGTCTTTTTTTGCCCATGTTGCTTGCGCGAAACTAAAAGTCTATGCAATAAACCCCTACAAGCACTTTTACAGCACGGGAACACACGGAAAAAATATTCGTTCGCTCACTGTCACTCATAAAAAATATCTCAGGCGCACAGCTGACCGAACAGCATCCGAGCTCATTCCTCAAGCGCGGTTGGAAGCGGACTGAATAGAGAAACTCTTACCACCTCATGCTGACCTCCCCTCTCACCCCACACCACTCCCTTCCTACCCGAACCCGATTCCCCTTCACTATCGCACTGCCCTGTCGCCTCGAACATTGTTGCACGATGCAGCTACCCCACTCCCAGTGTTGCCAATGCTTGACATTTAATAAGAAAAGAGTAGCCTGTTCCTGCTTGACGCACTTAGCATAAAGAACCTTACCGAACCAAATACGAGAAAAATAGCACTCTGGTATTTATAATTTCGTGTTTTCTTCCTCTAATTCGTTACATCGTAGTCTTTTATTCCTTTATACCACACGCGGGTTGCCTATATACAACAGAAGAAACTTTAGGGGCATTGCGCGACCTCTAGGTATTGTTCAAAATTCTGAAAAAATCACAGATGCTCGGTGCCACCAAATGCAACTTTTCCGCACTAAACTTTTTTGAATTTCGAAAAAAGTCAAAAACGATACATCCTATTCGGGGGGTCGCTCAAATAAAAAAAATCGAGAAATTGAGTATGGATGACGGTGAGATTTATGGTGCCGGGGACATAGCTCGCGTTTTCAATTAATATTTTCTAAGTATCGGGCAAGAGTTGGCTAAAAAAAATTAAAAAGAAAAGAAGAACCACTTCAGTAACCAACAATCTTAACACTCAACTGTCTTTAACACCAACAAATACAGAAGAGGTAAAAATATCAAAAATTTTAAAGATAAAAAGTTGTGGAATTGACGGATTATCTGCAGAGGTGATCAAGGCGGGTGCTGATTTTTTAGTGTCCCCAATAGAGTATATAATAAACACAATTATGAGAAATGGGGATGTCTACGATGTCCTGAAGACTGCGGTTGTTGTCCCTCTGCATAGGGGAGGTAGTGGGAAAATATGTGCGAACTATAGGCCCATCTCTTTGCTTCCTGTCCTATCTAAGATTACAGAAAAAATTTCGAAAAACCGCTCAACCACATATATGACACAAAACAGTATTCTTTCTAGATTTCAGTTTGGTTTTAGGGAGAACAGGTCCACGCAGGATGCCATTGCTGCACTGACTGAGAAAATTTATAAAGCTTTTTGTACTGGGGAGGTAGCTTTATGTATGTTGATTTGGCAAAGGCGTTCGACACAGTTGAGCATGGCATTCTGTTGGATTTGTTAAAGGAGTTGGGTATTGATGAGATCGGAGTGGGATTGATACGGAGTTATCTGTCAAATCGAAAACAATTAGTGAAAATTGAGAATACATTTAGTGATGAACTGCCGTTAAAATCTGGAGTACCACAGGGAACCGTTTTGGGGTCGATATTGTTTTGATTGTATATAAATGGTCTCTTTACCTTGAGTATCAGGGGTAAGCTCAACGGGTTTGCTGATGATACGGCCATTGTTTATTCGGGAAGGAGCTGGACGGAAATGAGGCGAAAGGCAGAATCGGACTTTCTCAGTATTAAATCGTGGATGGATGAGCGTTTGCTCACTATTAACTTCGAGAAAACAAAATATATTCCCTTCTCAATTGACAAGAGATCGCTCCCTGTGGAAATGCCTCTGAGAATACGAGAAGATGCTTCCACCTTTGAAATACCTAGTACTCATGAATGTAAATATGTCGGCATAGTGTTAGATTCGCACTTGAAGTGGGAAAGCCACGTTAACGGGTTGATTTTGAAACTGCGAGGACTGGTGTCTATGTTCAAGCACTTATCAAACATCGTGTATCATGCACTTGTGGAGTCGCAACTGCCTTACGGATTGATAGCCTGGGGAAGTGCATATAGTAACGTACTAAACAATATCAAAAAGATATTCAATTTCCTACTCTGCTCCTTTATAATCTGGCTAATGTATGGGATATATATCAATTATACTGCTTCTCCATCTTAATGCATTCGAGAAAAAATATACCATGCCAATCTCTTTTAGATCATGGTGCGAATACAAGGTATTATCAGTTGTCTTTTCGGGTTCCAAAAGTTCAAACAACAGTTGCTCAAAAAAGTTTTTATTATCTTGCCTCCAGAATTTTCGACACTCTTTCTTTGGATTTGAAAAGTACACAGAATTCGAAAATGTTTAAAAGAAAATTCAGGAGATGGCTCATGAGTTTAGACAGAGAAAGTGTAAGGAAGTTGTTAAATGCTTAGTATTTTTGTTGGATTTGTTTCACAGAATCATTGGGTTGAAACCCTTTGAATTTTAAAAATTCAAAAAAGAAAAGAACATACATCAAAATTGAAATATTTTTATTCTCAACCATCCCTCAAACTCGGATATTATATTTCAGAAAAAAAATGTTTGACACTTTTGATCTTTTCATATCGAAATAAAATATTATACTTTGTTTATTTAATACTGTCTATATTTTGAATGAATATTATCTACTACTCGTTGTGGTTCTGTTCTAGTTACTGCGAACAATAATTTTTGAAGAAATTTTCTTCAATTCACATTAACTGGTTAATTACGTTTTTTGGAATGATCTGGAAGCTCGATGGATCTGTTATCACATTCTAGGTTTAAAATAATGTGTAATGATAGATAAAAACTAGTTTACTCACCACAGGCTTCACCTTTGTGAGTTGTAATTCTTTATTGTGTACCCAATGAAGAAATTATTAATATTATTATTATATAAATGAGAAGGTACAGTTTTCAATCACTTACACTGGTCTACAATGGTTTTGTTGCCCTAGATATGAAAATGATTTTGGGTCTATTTATGCACACAATTCGTGAAACTATCAATGATTTTGTAGGATTTGCTCTGATTTCTTTTTAAATCTTTATTTTCATTTTACATAACAAAAATCGTAAAACAAGAAACAAAATAACAGACATATTTATAATGTCAGTTATGTTTTGAGAAATTCGGATCGAAGTAAATAAAGAGGAAAATGTCGAAAATATATTTCATATTTCCATAAAACGCCTTTTATGAGCTTTTTTTCTATAATTTTTCAGGGGACAATCTCTTTTCAAAGACCAGCAGTAATCTGCCATCATGTGACAATCCCATCGACCTTGATACCTTTCTTCCATCACTTTTAGATATTGATGAAACCGATCTCCCTGTTCCTCACTATAATTTCCTAAATTATCCGGAAATTTATCTAGATGATTGCGGAGATAGTGTAACTTAATACTCATATTTGGTCCTAAAGTTTGAAAGTTTGTCAGCATATTTTGCACAATTTCTTCATAATTTGCTGCTTTATGGTTACCTAGGAAATTTTCGACAACCAACACAAAACTTTTCCAAGCTTTACTTTCCGGAACAGTCATAACTTTGATAAAATCTGAGTCTTTCATCAATTGCCGTATTTGAGGACCATCAAATATTCCACCTTTCAATTTTTCCATACTAAGCTTCGGAAATTTTCTGCAAATGTAATTAAAACAATTTCCGTCTTTGTTCAATGATTTTACAAATTGCTTAATCATACCTAACTTAATATGTAATGGTGGAAGTATGATTTTGTCTCTGCTCGCCAGCGGCTCCCTTATTACGTTGGCTTTACCGACAGTTAAAGAATTTCTTACAGGCCAAACATCTTGTTTCCAATGAAGTTGCTTTGCTCTACTATCCCACATACAAATAAAGCAAGGGTATTTTGTATACCCACTTTGTTGGCCAAGTAAAAAATTAACCATTTTTAAATCCACACAGATCGGCCATTGATGCTCAGAGTATTTAATTTTCTCTAAAACTAATTTTACATTTTCATATTCTTCTTTGAGTTTCGTTGAATGGGCAATTGGAATTGATGCAAATTTATTTCCATTGTGCAATAAGACGCATTTTAAACTTCTTTTGCAACTATCAATAAAAAGGCGCCATTCAGTAGATTTGTACTCTTTTAAACCCATGTCTATAAGCAGCTTCGCGATATCATTACAATACACTAATCCTTCATTTTCACTAAAAAATTGTAATAACTCTTTTCTCGCGTTCTGTATGTTGTAATTGTTACTGTTGGTGCCAATAAATTTTTTTCTTTCAATCTTGAGGCTAACAGTTCTGATCCTTGTTTTGATAAATTGAGATCACGTATTAAATCACTGAGTTCATTTTGAGAAAATAACTTCGGCGTAGATGTTTCACCTTCCCATTCACTTCCACTAGTAGATGGTCCCGATTTCTGTGAATTTGGTAACATCATTGTTTCTGAGGGCATGCGAATTACTTTTGAAATGTATATGGGCCGAGGGAGATTTTCACTGTGTAGAACCGGACATTTCGTAGACTGTAAGTCTGGGTATCTCCACGTTTGATTTCGATTAAAACCTTTAACATCTAATACGCAAAAGTAACAATCATCCAAATGATTCGTAGGCTCCATCCTGATCATAGGAATACCAAAGTCTAATCCAGAACGTTCACCTTTTTTCCACAACCGTAAAGACTCAACACAGGACTTACAAACTTTATTAGGAACCCATGGTTTACCTAATTTGTCCATTTTGAAACCAATATATTCAACATAAGTCTCCTTGACAAAGTCTGTGATATTTCTTTTTTGTTTTTTTGGTATATAAACACCGCAAATATAACAAACTAAATCACTACAATATTTACACTTTCTTCGTGACGAACTCATATTTTAGACTAGAAGACAAATATATAAGAATGGACATTCAGTAATTGAAACAAAATATTAATCCATGACACTTTATCCAGATTTACGTGTATATGTACTTCAATATTGTCAAATAACTGAGATCTCAGCTGTTCTGTGGAGCAAGGGGTCTGAGAGCGGGGATCAGGTGATGTTTGTATGCGCGAAAAAGTTGCATATTGAGAACTTTCATGAATATATTCGTAATCTGGGCACTTGAAAACATAAAAATTTGCGATGATATCCAGGGCAACAATAAAAAATTTTTTTTTGTAGAGCTGTGTTATCTACATTCCTTTACAAAAATCCTTTGAATCAAATACTTCGCTAATACATTAATATCTTCGGTATTCCCAATTAAAAAATCGCAAAAATAATGTTTAAGAGAAATTTAAATTTCAAATTTAATTTTAGGTTAGAAAGCGGTTTCGAACAGACCATAGATGTTACGGCAAAAGTAAATTGAGAATTGTGGACTTTGTAAAAATAAAACACCAGAATGGTACGAAATAATACTATTTAGATGTAATACACTGCGGGACAATTGACATGGATAATTCATTATTTTTGTTTTGAAACTACATGAAGCTTACTAATTTCAATATAAATAAAACACTTAAGTCTGATAGCCACAATGTTTAGTTTTTATACATTCATTGGTTTCGACAGTTCAAGTGTCTAGGTCTAGAGCCAACAGTTACGAGAATGAATGTGCTAACTACACCTACAGTAGAAACTCGTTTATCCGGCCCTCAGTTATACGGATTCGCGATTATCCGGACTACCAACCGCGACCAATTTATATGTACCTTCAAGTCGAATTTATGCAAGCATGAACGTGTCGGAACTTGCATAGCCCGCCCACGCCATGTGGGATCGCTCCCCCGCGTGTTTCGTTATAGTTTTAGTTCGTGTGCAATTGTGACCCTGCTCTGACGTGCCTATCACGTCTACATATTTAAACATGTTAAAGCGTAAGAGAGTGGTGTTATCGCTTAAAGTCCAAATAAATATTATTGGTTCATTAAAAAGAGGAGAAACCGGCCGTAAGTTAGCTGATAAGTATGGTGTAGGTACATTTACTATACAAGTAAGATAGTGAAGACGAGAGTAAAAATCGTAAAATAATAGGGACCGAAAAATGAACTTTTAGAAGAAGCTCTGTATTCTTGTTTTTACAAAACGATCAACTGGACCTTTGCTCTTTGAAAAAACATTACAGTTAAATAAAAAATTGGGCGGCGATGAATCATTTGTGGCAAGTAACGGATGATTGTATAGATTTAAATCATGTCATGGAATTCGTGAATTGGAAATACAAGGCGAAAAAATGTCAGCTAATGTAGGTGCAGCAAATTCTTTAAAAGATAATTTTGAGAAGAAACTGAATGAAAATAACTATGACTTCGATTTTGTTTTCAAGGCTGATGAAACTAGATTATTAAACTGGAAGTCGAATTTATAAAAATCAAAAAAGCTCATGTATTGTGTTAGTATTGTATGTCAATAGAAAGCATTTATTGCTACAGCATTGAAAATTATTTTAAAGTGGAAATTCTGTGTATAAAATTTTGAAATTAGGTCTCCTTGGTGCCAATTATGTGCTGAACTGTTTCATATCAATCAAAAGACATAAAAATCATTAAATAATTATTAGATTGCATAATATTGTCCGAGTTCGACAGAAATTAAATTGTGAAACGTGATAAAATTTATCAGTTCCCTAAAAAATTATAATAATCATTCAGGTATTTGGATGATTAGGATGTCCACGCACTTCGCGATTCGGCTGTTCATTTCTGGAGTTCCAATATCGATCAGTGTTTTGTACAACATTGATTAACGGTTGAATAGAAATTCAAATGGCCGCAATGAACAGTGGGAACTGTAATAAAACGCTTGGAAAAGCTGGGTTCAAGGTTCAGTGTTCCGACTGTGAGTCGTGGTTTCATAACTCCTGTTGTAATAAATTGGTTGAAATATTTGAAAAAATGAAAACTGGTGGAGCAGCAGTGGACTTGTGATCCCTGTTCTGAGAATGGACCACAGGAGTGTGACGTAACGACGGCCATTTTGTTGAAGCAGGTCAGTGTCCACTTTCCAAACAAAGTTAGAAGCAGTGTTAATTTCCACAAGGACAATTTCAAATCGTGATTATTTTTTATCCAGGAAGTTCCTGAACATGTGAGTACATTTTATGATTGAATTATGTGATAAATTAAAGAATTTCACTAATAGCCAATTCTTATGCTCGTAAGAATATGTATTTAGACCTAGTTATTGAACTAGTGAGGTTAGGATCTGTAGATGATTATATACGTTTTACATATTTGGTGTTTTTGAAACTATTTCAGAAGAATTTTTAATGGCATCTAAACATGTTCTCAATTTATCCTCAATTTTGGAGTTCTTTAAAGACGATGCCAAGCTTGTAGCTCGAGGAGAAAATGCTGTAGAGTCCGGTCATGTGAAAGACATGGCATTTGATGGAGAACTTCTCATCATTCGCGGCAATGTTCATGCTAGCATGCGGGATCGTTTATATAAAGTAAAGGTATGAGACCAAAGTAGCGAATGTGTTCTGTAGCATACTAAAAAAATTCATTTTCTAGATAAAACTTGACACAGACAAGTGTATCGAAGAAGCCAGTTGTACATGCCCAAGAGGTCAGTTGGTGTGTCATCACATGGCAGCATTGTCGATTTTTGGTTATCACAATATAATAAAACAAAATATAACAAAATAATAAACCATATTCGAATCTAGAATGAAAAATAAATTAAAACAATTATTGCAACTCCAAAATCCTAACCTCACAAATTCAATTAATAGGGCAAATTACATATTTTTAGGACATAATGAGTTTACTCTTTGTCAAATTCTTTAATTTATCACATAATTCAATCATAAAATGTACTCACATGTTCAGGAACTTCCTGGATAAAAAATAATCACGATTTGAAATTGTCCTTATGGAAATTAACACTGCTTCTAACTTTGTTTGGAAAGTAGACACTGACCTTTCCCAACAAAATGGCCGTCGTTACGTCATTACTCCTGTGGTCCATTTATATTCCCTCGCGTAGCTCTACAGTGGGTAGCTCACAGCGTCCTCTTCGGCCCAAGGTAACTTTGTATTATATAATGATGAAATTGAATGGAATGGAAACGAACTATAATGGTTTGATGGAAAAGTACGGAAGGCTGTTGGAGATGTTCGAGTTGCAAGTTGAAGAAAACAAGACGCTGAAGTCAGAGCTGTGTGAGGTACAAAAGGAATTGGCGAATCTTAAAAATGATGATAATCCACAAAATATCATTGACGAAGTGAATGAAAGGGTATACAGAGCAAAAAATGTAATGCTGTTTCGTCTGGCCGAATCTGGACACGAGACACTGGATGCAAGAATCAATCATGATACCGATGTAGTGGCCAAAATCGTAGCCCCAGCTAATGTTGTGCGTAGTCAGGCCCACCGTAAGCGGGCGTGCAAGACGTGCAATGCACGCGGGCGGCGCATTCAGGGGGGCGGCAAATCAGACAATCATCGACTAAAATTCAGACATTGTCACCTCACAATACTAAAAAGATTATCCTTATAAAAATAATATGATGAACGGCGCCCAAATATTTCTTTTATATCGTAGCATTACATAGCGCCATCTATTGAAATTTAATCCGTATCGTGCTCTATGCGAAATAGGGAAATCCCACAGATATCAGGGGAAATCCCCTTAAAACTATATACTCATTTCTTTGTTTTTATTTATTTAACACAAATGCGAAAGTGATGTGAGTGAACAACAAACTTCAATTATTTGGTTATAGCCCTAATGTGAGATCCGGAAACGGTCCAGGGTACTTAAAATTAATAATATTCTGTATATTTTTGTGCGAAGTGTGACTATAAAAATAATTTAGAAATTTATTTATATTATCCGTCGGCGCCAAAAATCATAATTATGGTAAGTGTCTTTGTTTAATTAATCAGCATATGGGCGCATTCATATAAACAGCAGGTATTCATGTAAAATTTAAAGGTTATTTTACTGAAAAAACTTAAAGTAAAGATTTATTAAAAAAATGTATTAAAATTAATACAGAGTGTAACAAAAGTAACTTAAGTAACGAAAGGGGGACATTCCATCTAATCAATACGAACAACTTTTACTATGGGGTCAACTCTGAAGTCGCGAAAAAAAAATTAGTTATTCCATTACATTTGTGTGCAGTAGGTATGAACATTTTTTTTTCGCAGTAGTATTGTGATTATTATTGTGATTCAAAGGGTATTTTTTTCTGTTATACAACTTAAGAGTGAAGATTTATAAAAAAAAATATTAAAATTATACCTATACAGGGTGTAACAAAAGTAACTTAAATCCCGAAAGGGAGTCATTCTACACATAAATACGAACAACTTTTACTATAGGGTCAACGGTGAAATCGCGAAAAAAAAAATAACTATTCCATACAAGATGTATGGAAAAGCTGATTTTTTTTCGCGATTTAAGTGTTGACCCCCTAGTAAAGGTTGTTCGCAATAATGGGTGGAATGATCGACCCCCTTTTGGGATTTAAGTTACTTTTGTACAACCGTATACTAAACTTTTTCAAAAAAATTCCAGGAACAGCAAAAAACGGAAAAAATTTCAGGAGCTCAATTTCGACGGCAAAAACGAGAAAAAGATACAGAGAAAAAAAACTAGCGGGATCTCTTGAGAAATTTTTTAGCAAACCAGAAAATAGGGACTCTGAATGTCAAGAGAATGTTGACGTAGATGTAGCTTCAACAAGCGCAGCTTTAAATCTAGAAGTTATGGAGGTATCTGAAGAGAAAAATGTTAGTCCTTCAGAAGGAGACTCCAGTGAAACTAAAAAAAGAGAAAGTAGTGCTAAAGAACCTGTAAGCAATTTATCGTCATCAAGTAGCTGTTTAGATTGTGGTGATGATCCCGGTTCGTGGCCCGCCAGTATGACTAATGATATTATTAATATTTTGGTTAGCCGTGGTCCCGTGCAGCTGTTTAACCACAATTTTCCTGCTAATATCGATGGAAGAAAATTTGCAAACAGTTATTACTCTAGAAATCTTCCTAATGGAGAAAAAATTAACAGAGAATGGCTTGTTTACTCTACGTCAAAAGATTCAGTCTATTGTTTTGTTGTAAAATATTCAGTAAAACTGTAAGTAGTCTGTCAGCTCCAAGCGGTTTTTCCGATTGGCAACATCTGTCATCTACCTTAAAACGACACGAAACAAGCATTTCCCATAGCGAAAATTTAAAATGTTGGGTCCAACTAAATCATATGTTAAAAAATAAAACTACTGTAAATCAAATGCAACTGAGACTATTAGAATCTGAAAAAAAACAATGGTGTGATGTATTGGAAAGGATCATAGCTGTTATAAAATTTTTATCTCATCAATGTCTGGCGTTTAGGAGCTCGTCCAAAATATTATACGAGCATGATAATGGTAATTTTCTCAAAGCAATAGAAATGATAGCATCCTTTGATTCAGTTATGCGGGAACATATTCACAGAATTCAAGCCTCGAAATTCGATTCAACTCGCATGACTCACTATTTAGGAGATCAGATTCAGAATGAAATCATTGATTTACTCGGCACGACCATAAAAAATTATATCCTGAACAAAGTCAGAGAATCAAAATATTTCTCTATCATATTAGATTGCACACCAGATGTAAGTCACACAGAACAAATTACAGTTATACTAAGGTATGTTGTTTTAAACAGTGAAACTAAAATGTTACAATATGCGAAAGTTTTATTGGCATCTGTCCGATAACCAGCTCCACAGGTGAAGGACTATTAAATTTTGTTTTAGATTTATTTTCGCAATTAAACCTTGATATTAAAAACTTACGTGGCCAAGGTTATGACAATGGTTCTAATATGCGTGGAAAACGCAATGGATTACAAAAAAAAATATTGGAAATGAATAATCGTGCATTTTACGTTCCATGCTCGGTGCATAGTCTCAATTTGGTCGTTAACGATGCGGCAAATATAACGCACGACACGGTCAACTTTTTCAACTTAATTCAAGAAATTTACGTTTTCTTTTCGTCTTGTACCAAAAGGTGGTCCATAATTTGCAAGCATTTACCTGATTTAAAACTAAAGGCATTAAGTGCCACGCGATGGTCTAGCAGAATCGATGCAGTCAAACCTTTACGGTATCACCTCGAAAAAATATTTGACGCTTTACTTGAAATATCAGATAACAATTCGTCGGAATGGGATTGTACAACAACTCACAAAGCACATTCGCTTGCTTTGAATATTCAAAATTATAGATTTATTTGCTTAGTTGTAATTTGGTTTGATATTTTAAACGAAATTAATGCTATTAGCAAAATGATGCAAAACCCACAATAAATACTCAAATCTGCATAAATTTGTTAAATAAATTGATTCATAAATTCACCGAATATCGCACAGATGAGCATTTCGAAAGGGTGTTAGAAGAAGCTACCACTGTGGCTCGGGAACTTAATGTAGATGCAGATTTTCCGCCTATAGATACCGTTCGTCCACGAAGAAAACCAACTCAATTTCAGTATGAACAGAGTGATGAAGTCTTACTAGACCCTAAAACAAAATACAAGGTAGATGTTTTTTTTAGGATCCTGGACCAAACCTTAACTTCTATAAAACGTAGATTCGATGAGTTGGAAACTTTTACCGACGTTTTGGCTTTTCACCAATAATAACTTGTTTAGTTACTCCAAAGATGATTTAATGAAACATTGTAAAGATTTGAATGTGAAGCTAAAAGATAGTTCAAGTAGTGACGCAGATATTGACGGTATAGATATGTTTAATGAAATCAATGCTTTAAAGTTGCATTTAACTGAAAACCAGTCTAATGATCCACAAACCCTATTGCAATACATTTTGCTAATGAATTAATGCCAACATTTCCGAATACAGCAATAGCGCTAAGGATACTACTTACATTGCCGGTTTCAGTTGCATTTGGTGAAAGGTCATTTTCAAAGTTAAAAATAATAAAAACTATTTGAGATCAACTATGCACCAGCAAAGACTAAGTAATTTAGCAATAATTTCAATTGAACATGAGATTCTAAATAGACTAGACACCAAAAAATTATAGCTGATTTTGCCAACATGAAGGCAAGAAAGGTGCAGTTTCTGTAAAATAACTTAATACCTATACCTACCTACATAATATGTATAAACTGCACCTTTCTTGCCTTCATTTTTTCATTTAATGTCGTATTAGTGTATCTATCTTGTATAAAATAACCTAATATAACATAGTTTCTCACTGTACAGCATTTTTTTCACATTTTATAAACACCTAGGTTTTGTAGTTAGATAGGGGCGGCACGATAGGAATTGCACACCGGCGTTCAAACCGCTAGCGGCGGGCCTGTGCGTAGTGATATTGTCAAGGTGGTGCGCATGAAAAAAAGAAGTGTTCCAAGTCGTCCGACGAAGGTGGTATTTTTTAACTCTGAAATAACTGCCAAAGTACTGAAGTGCAGTTCATCAATTTTGAGTGCAAGCGAAGGAAAAATCTCCCTTCAGGCTGATCAAATCATGATGCAGAGTACTTGCATAACCAATGCTCGCAAACAATTGGATCAACGCAGGCAAGCAGGTGAAATGAATCTTTCACTGAAGGTCATCAACGGTAAACCAACAATAGTTAGGAATAACGGACCTTTTAGTATATTACCAGAATGTGGGTGGCATGAAAACTAAGCTCAGGGATGTCTCTCTTTGGTTACAACATTGCAGCTATGATGTTGTGATACTCACTGAAAGTTGGCTTGATGCAAATATCTGGGATTCCGAAATTTGTTCTTCAAACTTCACAATTTTTAGAATGGACAGGAATAGCAATACAAGTTTTAAAAAGAAGGGTGGAGGTGTTATTGTGCTTGTTCGGTCTTTATTGAGTTCTGAACTGATCCGTCATTCGTACAATGATGTAGAGCACTTATTTGTTCTGGTTTCAAATGGTTCTAGTGAGTTTATTGTTGGTGGTGTGTATTTACCACCAGCTTCTTCAGCTGAAGCCTATGAGGCTCATGGTTTAGCTATTGAAGAGTTAGCTTTATTACATCCGGACGTGCCAATGTATATATGCGGTGACTATAATGTCCCAGGTGCAAGCTGGTCGACTGGCGAGTTTGTTTTGTGTGGAAGCGACGATTCTGTAGCTGGTTTGAACGATTCAGTGAGTTTTGTTAATCTCTCGCAAGTCAGCCGGGTTATGAACAGCCAGGGTGTCCTCTTGGACCTTGTTTATACCCAGGACGACTTTATTGTGATTTATCCTGCCTCGGAGTTGCTACAGAAGAATGGCATTAATCATACTGCGAATCAGTTTAGTATTCCAAGAAAATATTTAGACTCTGCTAAATCGTAAAGGAAGAACGGTTCGATTTTCACAAGGTTGATTATACGGGGTTAAATGAATTTTTTTCATCTCGTAATTGGTCATTTGATGTTAATGATGTCAATGTATCGGTCTCCAGGTTTTATAGATATATTTATGAAGGACTCAACCTTTTCATTCCTAAAAAGTCTACCAAGGTCTCAAAATACCCTGAGTGGTTTAACAAGGAGTTAATAGTATTCACAAATATGAAGAAAAAGGCTCACAGAGAGTTCTAACATTCTAGAAACCCTGAAAGTTACATTAGATTGGTAAGGATGTGCCGATGTATAATGAATGGTGATATCTGCATGAGAAGGTTTACGATAAATTGAAAACTGGTGTTTATTATGTTCTGTTCTATTTCAGAAGTGAATTTTATTTTTGGTTGCAGGTTATTGATGAAATTTTCGAATACAGTGAACTGTCTGTTTGTTCCTGTGAAACACACAATAATGTCATCGACATATCTATACCAATATAGGAAATGTTACTAAGCGGGTGTTTATGAATAGTTTTTTCTATATTATCCATGAAGATTTTTGCTGAAAGAGGGCTTAAGGGGTTTCCCATTACAAGTCCCTCATCACTTTTATAGAAATAGTTTTGAAATATGCAAACATCTAATAAAGCCACAATGTCGTATTTAATTCGTGGATTCGTCATATGTTCTGTTAACAAATTATTTATTATATTTTACGGATCTTTCGTTGGAATACTTGGAAACGAATTCTTGACATCAAAAGAGAAATTATTCAAATCATCTTTCAATTCAGAATTCAAAATCTTACATTCTGAGAATAGAGGTATAAAAATCAACTTTCTGGAAGTACTTGAAATTAACAGATTTAGGTATTCACCGGAAATTCTTAATGATCAGGTAGACATAAATAACTCACCCTTATTAAATTTATTTCCTAAACACTAGTTCAAATACAGATAGCTCTGAGTGGATTGCCTCTTTAGTATATATAAATATATGTTAGTAAGATATATTTGTAGTATTCATTCGCTCTTGATAAAGATACTGTGTATCGAAACGCGTCGAGCATTTGATAATATATTTTAGTAGAAATTAGATAATTCAAAATTCTCCACAAACTCCATAAAGGGATGACTTTGAATCTGTTGGAAAATTTGGAAATTAACAGACTTTGTAGAAACCCAAAATGCAACACCTTCAACTTGTATTGAATCACTCTCCATTACTCAACATTTAAAGAGATATAGTTAGCACATTCTTTCTCATAACTGTTAGCTCTACACACTCATTGAAAATATACGTTGTGGAAATCAGACAAAACTGTTTCATTTTATTTATATTAAAATGACCTTCCATTAACTAAATCAGCACTAGGAATGAGAAAAAAAACGCACCCAGGATAAATAATCCTTTGAACGACTCCATACATTTCATTATTCCCATTGAAAACGACGAATTACACATTTTCCTAATATACAACCACCCAACATCTTATCTTGAAGAGACCATCCTAAATATGGCAGTAAACTACAAATATTCACTGATAATTGGAGACTTCAACATAAACAATAGCAAGAAACGCAGAAATAAATAACTTTCTGCAGAGGTCCAGTTTCAGCATGGCAGAAACTCCGCCAACTTTTATAATGCCCAATAATGAGGACACAACGCCTGATTTGATATTATTCAGCCCAAATATGAAAAATTTTATTGAAAACATTGATGTCATACCAGATCTGGGAAGTGAACACTTGTCTATTATTCTAAGCCTAAATGTGGATATAACTATGAAATTGGACAAATTTTACTGCTTCCGCAAGGCAAATATGGAAAACATCAACAAACGATTAGAAAACTACATAAATATCAATAGACTGGTGCCTATTTCACCTAATACTATATCTGATTTTTTAAAACTTTGGAGGAGACTGTCTCGGACAACACACCCAAAACTACAAGGACATATGGAACTCATGAACTTCCACCATTTATTATTAGCTTAATAAAAATTAAAAGAAGAATGTATAGAGAATACAGACAAAACCCTTCACCTGAAATCAAAACAAGCATTAACAATTATAGTAAAGAAATCCATAAGCTTATACACCAATACAGGCAACACAGCTGGGTCAGGACTTGTGAGGAAATAAATGAGATGAAGGGAAGGATGTTTTACCAGAAAATTAGTAAGCTAGGTCAATGGTCAATTGGCCAATATTATGTTATTATTTATTGGCTAATAAAAATCGTTTATTATTATTATTATTAAAATCAGCAATATTACTTAGAAATGTTTGTGAATTATAGATTTTGCCAGATATTGTATACATATTTCATGAAAATTCAACAACAATAAAATTGTTCTTATTATTCTGCTGAAATTTTATCTTTTCATGTTTATAGAAGATTATGAATATGAAATCGAAATTAAGATTTGAAGGAGTATAAAAAGTCCAAAGAATATAGAGCTCTGTTTATTTTAATAGCCAGGAACATATTGAACAGGTTCGACTCACCCTAGTTTTCGTTAGTATAACTTGTTTCGGTTGGTTCCACACAGTTTTTGTACCTTTGCAATTCAGATAACTCCGACAGACAATGACTAGCTGATTGGAAATTTTCGTCAAGATCGCCGTAACGTTCGACATTCTGTTGAAATATCTGGACGTGACAAAATCATTCTGACTGCGTAAAGTAGAGAGGGCAAGTGACTGGGAATTTCCGTGGGGTACATCTGTAGAGTGGCTCACAAAACGAATCAAAGGAATAAAGATATCTTACGTTGTCGATGCATTCGTTACGAACGTCCAATACGAGATTGCAGTGTTTCTTCCAAGTCTGAAATAATCTTCACTTTTTATGGTATTCTGATACGGCAAACTTTGTAATATTGTAATGAAATTGTTGATTAAGTAATTGTATTTAATACCTTCAAAGTAGGGCTGGCAGTTAACTTCAAAAAATTGATTAACTTCTTACAACTTGCACTGGAAACGAATTCAAACATACTACTGAAGCGAGCAAGTTGATTTCTCCAGTATTCAACTTCTTCTAGAGGACCAACGAATTCATCTTCTTTCCTAAGCTGTTGATATTGTACCAGTGCCTAAAATGAATAGAAATTTCGATTGTCACTAATAAAAACACAATTTTGCGTCACTCTGTATATCACTAAGATTTTACTAGGAAGTAAATGGGATGATCGCTAACGGTAGCCTATAATTCGAATTATACAGGGTGATTCGTGAGGAAACGGAACCTTTCTAGTTAGTGATAGAGAATTAAGTAGTGAACTCGAAACGCGCTATTACTTCTGAATTTGTCCCTTTTTCTTTAGAGAGATTTAGACCGAATTCCAATGATCCTTCTGAACTATCGATCAGATTTCGTTGAAATTTTGTAGGATTGTCACATGGGTCGACTCTATTAAAACTTTGACGTGTCAAAGAAAAGGTTGAACCGTACTAAAGTTCACCCTGCATATCGATATTCTGAATTTTAATATTCTTCACTTAAACTTCGAGTCCTGGTTAACCAAATCGGACCACGATATCGAATGGCACCATTTCAGAGATCCAGGAATTAGGGCTTGTTCTGTCCGTTGATCCCAGAAAGTTTTTATCCACGAAAAAAATTATCCAGTACCGAGTGTAATCCTTGAATCCACTAAGTATAGTCAAAAACCTATTTCCAAAGTTATTATAGGTCCGGACAACATTCAATCGTTTAAACGAAAACTTGGCCCATGAAAATAGCTAATTATGATGATTATCGCAATTATAAAATGAAGCGCTATTCTTTTGAGATAAAAAATATCCTCGACAGAAAAACACAAAATAACTCTAAGACCTGCACGACAATGTTTACACAAAGTAGTTTTTCAAAAATAATTATGTGGTAAAGTAATTCTAAAATCATGTTTGGAGTTGATTTTCAAAATGTCCACGTTCTAACTTTACGCATTTAGTCGTCTGTTGAATTACATGATTAGTGGTAAAATCACGTCACAACAATTTGAACCAGAACACCTGATTCCAGTCAACCCTCCATCTATTCACGCCACTGGCTAACAGTCTGATGCGCATAATCCGGCTATCAGATGGTATGTCTTACCGGCTTCCGAACCTTCCCCAGCACTTTCTTTTCTTTGTCGACCTTGGGACTAATTAGTTGAACTTGAAAATCATCGTTGATTGTATTTGAAATAATTAATTTATATGAAAGTTCTCTAGTGAAAATTAGAGATATATCTTTATCTTGAATACTGTGTAGTGACCTATATCAAAAATATAGGTCATAGGTGGAGAGTCGTAGATAGATATTCTTAGGTGGAGAATCGTAGATAGAGATTCCTAGGTGTAGAGTCTTAGATGAAAGTCGTAGGTGGAGCTCGGAGGTTGAGATTTAACTTCTATCTGGAGTTCAGAAATCCAGATAAATCCGAAGCTGAAATAGAGGTTTTCCCCCTTATGCAGCAGTAAAATACAAGAAGTGATTCGAGACTATGGAAACTGGAACCATTTTGCCGCATTTTCAAGCCCCTATTTGAGAATTACAAGTCTGTAGGTCATTCAGTTCCGAAGTTTTTTTTTGCTGAAGTATTGTTTACACTATTCAGTCATCAACAATTATATGGGTCCTGTTACGAATCATTATGATATACAGTGTGATGTAATAAGAAACTGCGTGCATGTGAGGTTCATACAAATTTTTTATCGTTGCTAAGAAACTGATAAAGGTGTGTGTAGATTTTTATGTTATTAGCTGCCAATAGATCGTCTAGATTTGAAGGACCATTTAATTTCAAAGATGAAATTTTGTTTAACATAAATTCCTGTACCTATCATAAAGTGGACACAATAGAAATAAATGGGTAAGTGATTCCTCTGTGAATTTGTAGTCAGTGAAACCAAGTTTTCTTAAGCGAAGTATTATTGACGATATTTTGTATTTCAAACCTTTCCTATCGTTTCGAAACTCTTGGCTCCATTCAACAAAAATTTCCTCCTCAATCGACTTAATGAACTCGTATTTAGGGACCGCAATTGGTGTTACCTCATTATCTTCTGAAGTGGCTGCCTGTGCTAGGCCATCGACGATTTCATTACCTGCAATTCCTTTGTGTGAACGTACCCAGATGATCTCTCACCTATCAATCGAAGCTGTCACTATTTCAACACGGTGGCCTCTTCGATTGATATCAGTCATTCTCAAGCTACATTCAAAAGAAACCTATTAGCAAAACTTAGTTCACGCACTTAAATTGTTTTGATTGTTTGGTGTGTATTTCTTTTATTTGAGTTTGCATTATCAATGCGTTTTATGTCATTATTGTTTTTGAAAGTTTTTTTTTAAATCTATTTTTTAGGTTTGAGCAAATTTGTATATACTTGTTCGGCTCTGTAATTGGGAGTAATCCTGTTGAGCTTGTATCAATAAATAAATAAATAAATCTCTATATTATTTCCTCGTGAAAGAAGAGAGAGAATTTAGCTAGTTGTTCTAGGGCACTGCGGGAGTCAGAGATGATTAGAATATCATTATAGTTCGAAGATAGACAATATTCAACAGCTTCCTTGATTGCCAACATTTCGCATGAGAAAATTGATAACGTATTGGGGATACGAAACAACAACTTTCGACCAGAATATGAATCGTAAAGTGCACAACACGATCTGCCATTTTTAACTGAGGCGTCCGTATATATTTTTGAAAAAATGGTGTAATTTTGATTTATACAGTCTGTGTTTAACATCTGAGGTGAACACATGTGAATATAATTATCGAGAATTAAAATACGCGATATTTAACGATAAAAATCAGTGTAAAACATTCAATCAAATACCTTACAAACTACCAGCATATAATGTCAAGAGAAGAAAATAGGAAATCCAGAACAACATGGAAATAGAAGAAATTTTAGTTGATCCAGGAGGGAGAAATAAAAGAAAAGCAAGTCAAGATGAATTAATAGAAAGCATACAAGAGCTAACAGATGATGAAATTCAAGAGATAATCGGAATAACAAAAAAAATTCGTAAAGCAAAAACACCAGATGCTACTCAAGAAGGCTTCAGAGGTTTCGAATGGACTGAAATAAACAAACAATCAAGAGGTCAACCGCCTGCAACAGATTCACCACAACAAAATAAACAACAAAAACAAACCATTCCACATCCAAATCAAGATAACAACAATATTAAAAGAATAAACTACTCAACAAAAATGAGGGAAATTACCAACAAGAAATTTATCAACTTATATTATATTAATGTATCAACAAATGTTGAGTCAAGACTCCAAATGGCTGAAATCTGGGGAAAGGCTAGAATTAATAACAAAGATACGATATTAAAAACCAAAAAGGATTTCTTCTCAAAAGCGATACCCCAAAAGCCATCCTCGAAAATACTCTAAAAACCCTATTAAACAGTAACATAATTACGGGTTATACGGCCACATCCTCTTATAACCAAAACAATAATGAAAAAAAGTTACCTCCACCTACCTATGCCTGCGTAATAGCATCAGTGGAAAAAGAAATATCAGATGAACAGATAAGCGACCACTTAAAGAATGCAGGAATGGATTTCAGATTTTGCAAGCGAATAACATCCAAACAAACTAACGCACCAACGCACTTCATCAGATTGATTACAGGCTGTATCACCTCCTATGAGAAAATTCTTGCGGAGGGAATGTTCTACAAAAGCCGACACTATGCAGTTTACACTTGTGGTGCCCCACAACCAGCCCCACTGCCCTGCTCAAGGTGCCTTACATATACCCATCGTATAGAAGATTGTAACGAAGAATTAAAGTGCCTAAAATGTCAGGAAAATCACGCTACCAATAAATGCAAAACTCAACTACCGCCAAAATGCAATGCTTGCGGAGCCCTGGACCACCAGGCCTGGTCTTTTAAATACCCTAGGCGCCCAACTGAACCCATAAAAGGTATTCCTAATTTGCCAGTTAAAACTCTTAATAAAAACTCTTATCAAATAAGCTCTGATGAAAACAAAAATCTCGAATCCATACTCCAGTTACCGTGCATGACACGATAATAAATACTTACGTCTCAAAACTCAACAAAACGAAAAATACCAATCGTGCGGAAATACTCGACAACCTGAGGAAAAATACATAACAGAATATAACATTGAAACGACTGTGTCGTTTGCGGGAAACAATTGGATTTATATTCGGATGTTCGATCTTGAGGTCAACAATTTCGAATCCCCCACTGAAATAGTTCACGGAAGCATGTCGAGCCATCCTCTTCACATGTCAAACTAAAATCCTTTACTGCAATATTAATTATTATACATCAAAAAAATATCTAATAAACAATACTATAGAAAATTACGATATCAATTGTGCACTTTTTGTAGAAACTAAAACGAAAGCTGAAGACAGCGTACAATACAAAGATTGGAGCATTGTAAGACATGATGGTAATATAATCAACCTTAACATCAGAGGGGGAAGCTTGGCTCAAATACACCCATCACTAGGAATGAGAAAAAGAAACGCACCCAGGATAAGTAATCCTTTGAACGACTCCATACATTTCATTATTCCCATTGAAAACGACGAATTACACATTTTCCTAATATACAACCACCCAACATCTTATCTTGAAGAGACCATCCTAAATATGGCAGTAAACTACAAATATTCACTGATAATTGGAGAATTCAACATCAACAATAGCAAGAAACGCAGAAACCTAAATAACTTTCTGCAGAGGTCCAGTTTCAGAATGGCAGAAACTCCGCCAACTTTTATAATGCCCAATAATGAGGACACAACGCCTGATTTGATATTATTCAGCCCAAATATGAAAAATTTTATTGAAAACATTGATGTCATACCAGATCTGGGAAGTGAACACTTGTCTATTATTCTAAGCCTAAATGTGGATATAACTATGAAATTGGACAAATTTTACTGCTTCCGCGAGGCAAATATGGAAAACATCAACAAACGATTAGAAAACTACATAAATATCAATAGACTGGTGCCTATTTCACCTAATACTATATCTGATTTTTTAAAACTTTGGAGGAGACTGTCCTGGACAACACACCCAAAACTACAAGGACATATGGGACGCATGAACTTCCACCATTTATTATTAGCTTAATAAAAACTAAAAGTAGAATGTATAGAGAATACAGACAAAACCCTTCCCCTGAAATGAAAACAAGTATTAACAATTATAGTAAAGAAATCCATAAGCTTATACACCAATACAGGGAACACAGCTGGGTCAGGACTTGTGAGGAAATAAATGAGATGAAGGGAAGGATGTTTTACCAGAAAATTAGTAAGCTCTCAAGATACAAAAACGCACAAAAAACTCCACCCATAGAAGAAAATGGTGTTCTATACGAGACAGAAGAACAAAAAGTTGAGGTATTTGCGAAACACTTTGAACTCCATTATGAAGAAACTCAGAATCCCCAATTTAATAAACACATAGAAACCGAAGTGGATCAGTGGTGCGAAAACTTTTTTGATGAAAATCACATTCCAACAGAAGAAATAGAAATCGAAGAAAGTGATTATTTCCAAATTTTACAAAATCAAAGGTGTACAGCACCGGGGGCTGATAATATACCATGGGTGGTGGTCAAAAGATTTAGCATTAATATACACATTTTTATTATGAGCATATTCCACTTCTGCCTCTCCAATCACTATTTTCCTCCCGAATGGAAAATAGGAAATATTGTAGTAATTCCTAAACCTAATACTGACCATAAAAGAGTTAATAACTATAGACCTATAACTTTGCTTCCTTCTCTTGACAAGATGTTCGAAAAGATAATCAAAATAAAGATAGAAGAAATCATTGGGGATAAAATTCCTAAACATCAGTTTGGATTTCGAAGCCAATGTTCTACTCTGCACCCTATCACTATTCTCATTTCAAATGTCCAGGCTGCCAAACTCAATAACCTCTCATCTGGAGCAATATTTCTTGATATAAAAAAGGCATTTGATAGTGTATGGCACAAAGGGCTTCTATACAAGTTGAAAAATTGGAATTGCCCAACTACTTAATCCACCTCATAAGAGAATTTTTATTAAACAGGAGCTTGGCAGTAAAATCAAGAATGCAAGATCAGAATCCTTCAAACCTAAAAAGGAGTTCCCCAGGGTTCACCTTTATCGCCTTTACTATACAACCTTTTTTGCACTGATATAAATGAAAATGTCGACCATCAGGAAAAGGCCGAATATGCTCTACAGTTTGCCGATGACACTGCCCTCATAGTACACGCTAAAACAAAAGAACAAGTTATGGAGAAGCTACAAGCCCTGGTGGACAAAATTATGAACTGGCTTAACAAATGGAAATTACTGCTAAATCCTGTTAAATGTCAACTGATTATTTTTAATCATACCCCATCTCATGCTTCCCCGCAAATTTCGATCAACCAGCACAACATAAAACCTAACGTCACAGCAAAATATTTGGGCATAAATATTGACAACAAACTTAGCTTCAACTATCACACTAAACTCTGTAAAAGAAAAATTACTACCAGAGCTAAATTTTTTCGCTGCCTGACCTACAACAACAAAGGAATAAGAAAAAAACAGCTGCTAAAATCTATAAAAGCATTTGCAGGCCGATCCTAGAATATGGCCACACTATATTTCTAAACTGCAGAAATCCAGCAATAAAACAATTGAGAACTGCAGAAACTACTGCCCTCAGAACGATTACCAAGATGCGCCACCCAGATAATCCACTCCACAACCCTTCAAATCAGCTGCTCTACAAGGTGACAAAAATTCAACCCATCACTGATAGATTAAGGATGCTTTCAATTAAGTTTTCAAAACGACCACATAATATGGAAATACTACAACTCCACATAAGAAGAAGAGATATACATATACAAAGTCGACGAAAATACCCCACGCACACACTACTGGAAGTTATAGAGCAGCTTCAAGTAGTTCTGTGCATATAAATAATCACTTATAGTTTTTTTTTTACAATCAAAATTGGGAAAACAAATCTCTATGTTCAATTTCAGTAGTAGGAAATAATATCTAAATGTAAAATTTACGGGCTGCAGGACCTAGGTCGATGGCCAATTGGCCAATAATATGTTATTATTTATTGGCTAATAAAAATCGTTTATTATTATTATTATTATTTGATTTATATATGCTTGAAATTCTTTTTTCAATAGGTAATCACCTAGTTCATTGAATGGGGCATTCAATGTTATATTTGTAGTGGGAAAAAGGAATTCAAAATTGTGTAGAAAATTTGGGTGGACGTGACTTTCGAAGAGCGAACACCAATTGTTCGATTTATCTACTAAAATGTCAAGTAAAGGAAGGTTTTTTATTTTTCCAATATGATAACGTCGAATTAAAAATGCTTAGGTTGTATAAATCATTATAAATAGGGCTGGATTTGCTAAGAAGATGAATGATGAATTTGGTGCCCATTAGTTTCGATCTCTTACTCAGTGGAATCTCGCCTGCTTCAGATAGCAGTGTTGATATAGATGTGGATCGTAGTAACCCTAAGCATTATCGTAGACATTTATATTGGAGACCATCTAGCTGCTTAAGAAATCCTTTCGGTGCAAGACGATAGAAGTATGAGCCATAATCGATAATAGATCTCACGAAAGATTTGAAGAAGTTCAAAGAAATGGATGGTCTGTAGGTCATTCAGTTCGAAGTTGAGCGAAAGCAAAGTTTCGCATTTATGACACTCACTCACTCACTTATGATCATCCTAATAAAACTAGTACTTCCCCTAAACTCACAGAGCTGAAATTTGGTACAGAGTTAGGGTTTAATGGCAACATAAAAGGATTACATGTTACTCGATAGTTGACTTGATATCGAACCCTGCGGTAGCACTACAATTTAATGAACTACCTACTGCTACAGGCAGCAGGACTCACCAAGCATTCGACACCACTTGCAATAACTGTAAAATTGCACATTTTTTATGGAATATCTAAGCAAACTCACAATGTAATTCAAGGAGCAACAAGTTTATTAAGTTAGGAAGTGGACATTTCGAAAAACACTCCATAACTGATCTCAGGATTACTTTATTATTATTTTTGAAAAACTACTTTGTGTGAACACTATCAAAGTCAAGGAGTGATTATCTGTTCATAATAATCGTTTTTCTGGAAGAATTTTCTGTTTTTTGGCTTTCAAGGATATTCTCCACATTAAATTTTGTTATCTCTCAAGAAAATAGCGCCTCATTTCATAATTGGCGACAATCATTTTAATTAGTTATTTTCATGTGCAAAGTTCTCGTTCAAGCGATTGAATGTTGAAGTTCTTGAATATTTTCTGAGAACTTACGGATTACACTAGATACTGGATAATCTTTCTTCATCGAATAATTAAATTTAGAAGCGACAAGGATATCAGGTTTTCGTGATTCCTGGATCCCCAAAATGGTGCCATTCGATATCATGGTCTGATTTGGTTAACCAACACTCGAAGTTCTACTGAAGGAAATTAAAATTCATATCGATATACAGGGTGAATTTATGAATAGAAGTCAGAAAAATGGAATTGTTTCTAGTTCGGTTCAGCTTTCACTTTGACAAGTCATAGTTTCAATGGGGTCGACCCATGTGTTAATCCAACAAAATATTAACGAAATCGGATCGATAGTTCAGGCAATATGAATCATTGAAATTTCGTGCAAATCTCACAACACAGCCTGTATATCGTGAAGAAAGGGTCAAATTCAGAAATAAAAGCGCACTTCGAATTCGCCTCTAAATTCTCTATCACTGCCTAGGAAGGTTCCGTTTTCTCACGAAACACCGTGTATAAATCATTTGATATTAACATTTTTTTCCTCACCCTCTCAATTTTTTTGTTCCAGATTCTCACAGCAAATTCGACTTTCTGTATCAAGTCCTTGTTCAATCTGTTGGCATCTTCGCTGTTCTCATCTAAAATTTGTTGAATCTCAATTCTTCGTCGAAATGAATAATACTATCTACGTCTATCCGGGTTCCTGAAAAATAAATCTCGTTGAGAAAATAAGATGTAAAAAATGTTGAGTCTCGCAAAGCAGTTCATTCGCCTAAAGAAAAAATTATCTCATATACAACCAAGTTAGCTATTTTAGTTATTATTTATGGAAACACCAGGTCAACAAATTTCTCATAAATTAACTACCAGTAGAATAATCTGAGATTTTAAGTGCATTGTTCAGACTCTGCATATTGACCACTTAATATGTTGTGGTTAAGACTTACTTAGCAATCGAAATCCTTTTAATATTCTCATAAAATGGAATTGATTAAATATATGAAGCAGTTCATCGATTTTGTCTGACGGAACTGAAGTACAAATATCATCGACGTAACTTCGGAAAAATGGAACTGAAAACGACAACTGGCTTAGACAATTATTTTTGTGATTCTATCATAACAATCTAAGTAAATTTTTAGCAAGATTATTACATAACATTCTTGAGAAAGATGAAACGTATGTGACCGATTCTTTTACATTGGTTTCAAGTTTAAAGGATGTTGTTCTACCAGAAGACTTTATCTTAATATCATTAGATGTAAACTTCCTCTTCACGAATATACAAATAGAACTTTCTATAGACCTTATCAAAAAATATTGGCACAGGATAGAATCGAGCACCGAACCCACTCACGACGAATTTTTAATGTTGTTCAAGTTTTGTGTAGAGAACAGTTATTTTATGTTTGGTTACGAGTATTATAGGCAAACGTTTGGTTTGGGAATGATCAATTGTCTCGCACGCATCATTTCCGATATAGTTATGATAGAATTACAAAATAATTGCCTTAGCCAGTTGTTATTTTCTGTTCCATTTTGCCGAAGATACTTCGATATTTGTACTTCAGTTCCGTCAGACAAAATCGATGAACTGCTTCATGTATTTAATCAATTCCATCCTCGACTTCAATTTACTGTAGAGGTAAGAAATAAATTACCATTCTTAGATGTTCTCCTCATTAGAGACGAAAACAAAATTAAAACAGATTGGTACCACAAACCCACTTTTCAGAAAGATTTTTAAATTATTATTCGGAACGTTCCATAACACAGAAACTAAATATTATTCAAAATTTGAAACAAGGAGCTTTAAAATTGTCAGATGAGACTTTTCATATCACTAATATCAACAAAATTCGAAAACTTCTTTTAAAAATAATTATCCTCCTACACTCATCAATAAGATTTTAACAAGAACCGAAAATGACACAATATCTGACAGAACTGAAAATAACAGTAATAAAAAATACTTCAAAATACCATATATACATAACTTGCCTGACAGATTGAAGAGAATTTCGCAAAGTAAGAATGAGAGTGTTGTTGTGACTTCTTTTAGCAGAAAACGCAAATGAAAAGTTTAATTCTAAATTGAAATCAATCAATCCAAATAATCAATAAAGCAAATTATTTATGAGATTCCATGTACAAATTGCAATAAAGTTTATATTGGTCAGACGGGACGCTATCTAGGTACACGAATTTCAGAACATCAGAGGGATGTTAATGTTCACAATCCTGTGAAACTAAAACTGAATTAATACCGTTCTGGCAGAACATGCCTTGAAATAGTAACATACTTTTAATTTCGACGATGTGAAAGTACTCGGTAGACAGAACATTTTACAAAAGGTTGGTTCATGAAATGATTGAAATTGAGAAGGAAGAAAACTCTCAACAAAAGATCAGATATTGATAACCTAAATAATTATTTTAATCTAATTCGAAAAATTAAGAGGTAGAATAGTTGTTAACCCTCGATTACAGTCTGGAATTATTTGTTAGTCACGTTTTTATTTTATCATTGATTGTCTTGTTGAAGCGATACGTAGCCATCCCCTGCAGACGGGCGGCATGATAATTCAGTCTGTATCATGCTGTTTGGTATAGAGAGTAAATGCACCGTTCGTTCTTTTATTATTAATGGTGACTCATAAAAACAACTTGTTATGTGAGTAACTCTGCTTTTCAAATCATTCTAATATGTAACAGTCATCGTCAATCATAAATATTTTTACTGAATTTTTATTCATATATCCATAAGTCATTTTTATGTATGATTTACATGATTTTTGAACTGTTCTCTGGTTCTCTTGAAAATTTTAGAGAAAATTAGTTTTTTCAAATATTTTTTTAAAATTCAGTATCCTTCACATTGCTTATATTCTTCATATTGTTTCGAGATGTACAATTTTTAATTTTTTTTATGAATCCGTTTTCGTTCTTAGAGCCTTGAAGAAGATTCTAAATAAATCGAAACGTCGGCGATTAACTTATCTGGTTTTAGTCATTCGACCTGATATCCATTCATTCAACTGAAGAACTCATTATTGGTCGTAAATCAATTTCAATAGTTATCGTCGTTTCATATTATTGTTTAGAAGATCCTTAAATCTCTCCGAATCCTTAAATCCACTCCACAACCGCTCTGCCACTATGAAGAATCTGCTGAACATCTCAGATGTCAATGCACTTGAGCTTCCTTATCTATTTTAGCCTTACTATTGAGATATATAACATTTCCATCCATCTTATTGTCTGACTCGTATATAATTCTAGCATGTTCATTCTAAGATTGTTTTATCATCTCATTTTTGAGTTGCTCCTTTATGTCTTTATAACCAACTAGCAGCACGCCTCGGCTTCGCAAGGTTATAAAACAAACATTTCAAAAGTTATAATTTTTTACGCAAACACTCTCCCATACATACTTTCTCGTTTTTGTGTGGGGTTATTAGGAAAGAGTGAAATGAAGAAAATATTTATATTATTTTAATTTTTTTTTGTATCATTATTTTTTTTATATTTTCTTTTTAATGTTTGTAAAGAGGCCTTCTTTATATACTTTACATTCTCTGCTGCTGAAAACCAATTTATTGAGTCAGAGCTTTCCTGTAAACGATATTCGATGTTAATTTATTTTGTGGCAGCAACGAAGATTTGGAAAAACACTTATTGTGACATAACTATAGTAGTTGGACATATGCTGTTGCGATATTTTTGGTAGATAATTATATGTTCTGCAAAGTAGTAGTACATTATTTTGTTCTATAATCAATAGTTTTCGCAGCGCACGCAAGTTAAGAAAGATTTTTGGTAATTTTTTTACGCCTTGGGTTACATTATTGGAGTTTTAGAATGGATCCCTAACTTGAAACTTTGAAAATTTAATATATGTTGTTTACCGGAGATAGTGTAGCTTCCCAACAGTAAAAGAATTTTTCAAATCGGTCGAGTAGTTTCGGAGATTATCCAATGCAAACAAACAAACAAACAATCAACTCTTTCCTCTTTATAATATTAGTATAGACAAACGATTCACGATCTCGCTTCACGAGGCGATTGTGTGGGCTGCATCCAACTAATTTTGAAGTTTCATATCCTCAGGGTTTTTTTGTAAATACCATTTGCCTGCTAGCAGAGATATATACATTTCAAGGGTTCCAATTTACCCAAATCACATAAAATTTGGGCATACAATTCAATGATCCACAGAGCATTTTCGTTAACTTTATCATTAGAAAATCTCGAAAAAGAAATTGAAACCATTGAAACTACAGCTCACGACAGCAGTTTTGATTGTGGCATAATTGACAAAACAGTGAAAGAAGACAGTAACGTATAGCTATTAGCCAAATATTTCCTAGATCAGAAAAATACTGCTCAACCTCGATACTAATAAAGCAGCTGAGTCTGATGGCATACCTCCTACCGTTTTGAAAACATGCGGCTCTGAATTAACACCTATTCTTTGTAGACTTTTCACTATCTCCTATAATAAAGGCATTTCTCCTTCCAACTGGAAAATTTCCAGAATCCAACATATCCCTAAAAAAGAGAAAAAAACCATCCAATTATAGGCCAATATCCCTTTTACCTATGATCTCTAAAGTGATGGAGAAAGCCATCAATTTTAAGCTTATTAAATATTTAGAATCTGTTGGTATTATAAACGACCGACAATATGGTTTCAGGCACCAGAGATCAACAGGAGATCTACTTGCGTATGTCACTCACATATGGAAAAGTTCTATTGAGAAATTTGGGGAGTCTTTGGCTGTGGCTCTCAATATTTCGATTGCGTTTGGCGATGAGAGTCTGCTTAGTAAATTGTCCGCATATGGTTTGTCCCAATGGCTACGCCCATGGATTTCGAGTTTCCTCTTCAATAGATCTCTGTGTGGTCGTGGATGGGGTTACTTCTGACACACTTGACATTAATGCTGGTGGGCCTCAGGGCTCCATCTTGGCACCAACTGTTTTTGCTTCATATAAATGACCTCCTTACTATTACAGGTTGTAAACTCCACAGCTTTGCGGATGACAGTACACTTCATACATCTTCTTGCTCGGTAAATTCCCTGTAATCACAAGACAGGAACGAAATACGAATCCAGCAGTGCAACAAAGTCAATAGCGACTTGAAATCAGTTCTTTATTGGGGATCTGCTAACCTGGTAGAGGAGTTCAATGCTAGTAAAACTCAAGCCTGTTTATTTTCTAGGAAGATGAATAGCACTGTCCCGGATATAACGATGGCGAATGAGTCTATCTCACTTACTTCCTTTATAACAATGCATGGAGTAACTATCGGCGACAATCTATCATGGCATGACCATGTTGTGAATATTGCTCAGTCAACGTAAAAAAAACTGGGATTTATATATTTCACTTCGAAACAATTGCTTACTCTCTATAAATCTCAAATTGGTCCTGTTTTAGAGTATGGCTCCCATGTATGGGGTTCTGCTCCAAAACACAGCTTGAAACTCCTGGACTCCATCCAAAAGAGAGCAGATTCCATTCCACTATTGGAACATTGAAGAAAAGTTACTGAGATTTCTCTTTTTTTAAAGGTACTTTCTACTCTTGTTTCTATTTTAAGGCAAACAAGGCAAACTCTTGCCAATCACCCATTCGTAGTTGAAATAGAAACACCTAGAACGACTTTGTATCAGAATTCCGTTTTTCATAGAACGGCAAAACTCTGGAACTCCCTTCCATATAAAGTATTTCCCCATGATTATAACCTGTTAGCATTCAAGCGAAATATTAATTACCTATCCTTTTCAGGTACTCGCGGTGTCGTCAAGACATAATAGGATTTGGTTCCTACCGCGAGTAACTTTCAGATAAGAAAGAAACGATGATTTAATGTGTGTTTTTACTAGCTTCTCGAAGAAAGCCAAATTGTAAGTTAAAGGAAAGATGTTCGATGAAAGCGTGTTCCACAAAGGGTAGAAAACTCAATATTCAATGACAATGTGTAGATAATGAACGACCAGACCGATCAAACTAAATCCCAAATTTTCGATGTATTCAAATAATAACCGTGCCGGATTTAGCTTGTAGGAGGGAGAGATTCCGAATTGAGTAGGGGTCTTTCTGTACCTCTTGCAAGACAACTTCGGATGGGGAAGGCCTCAACCCCGACACGGCGCGTCCCAATGGCTGATAGGGAACGTCCTGTAGATATACAGGATAGGTGTGAATAAGGTTCAACCAAATAAGCACCCGCGGATCAACTGAGGTCATGGCATAGGGCAGCAGCTATGTCATTATTGGGGTTAAGGATATTGAGAAATAATCTCTCTAAAACCTTTACACCAAATATTAACAGGCGGCAATCAGTTATGATTTAACCGGCTGTTATACTGCGATGCGACCGAGTGACTGCCGGTATAAGCAGTCCCCACTTGCTGGCCAACAGCTTCGGGTGGAGGAGCTGGCAAGTGAAGGGCACCCTTTTGCCCTGGAGTTAAGAAATTGGCTCCAAAGGCGGATGAACCAATTAAAGGATGTGTAAGGCAAGGGGAAACCAACACATTATATAATCCCAAGAAAGTAACATGGAAGACAGTAATTCACAAATGGCCCTCAGTCCCCGGCAGGCCTTAAATGGCCAGAGGGTGCTAGGAATCCCCGGAAGGAACTTTGCAAATTCAAAAACCAAGATAGGTACCTGGAATGCGAGAAGTCTGTGTAAAGCAGGAAAAACTGCTAACACCATTAAAGAAATGCACAGATTGAATATAAAAATCCTTGGCATCAGTGACACTCGATGGAAGGGCAGTGGAAAATTCAAATCACTTTTCGACACCGAAGTATATTACTCTGCAAATGATGACAATAGCGACTACGGTGTAGCAATCATGGTAACAAAAGAAATAGCAAAAAGTGTTAAGAGTTTCAGTCCAGTTTCAAATCGAATATGCATGCTTCAATTAAAATGTTATCCTGCAGATATTAATATAATACAGGTGTACGCCCCAACAGCAGATAAGTCCGATCAAGAGATTGATAATTTTTATGAAGAACTTGACAACGTACTAAAAAGCACTCGAAAACACCATGCAACATTAATACTGGGGGATTTTAATGCTAAGATAGCGAAAGGACGAGTAGAGAATATTGTAGGAGATTTCGGTCTTGGTCAAAGAAACGACAGGGCGAGAGATTAATTCAGTTTTGCCAAGAAAACGAGATGGTTGTTAGTAATACGTGTTATAGACTTCCGGATAGGAGATTATACACATGGACATCACCTCAACACACTAATGAACATATTGTAAGAAATCAAATAGATTTCATCCTGATAGATTACCGGCATAGAAATATTATTCTCTCTGCAAAAACCTACCCAGGGGCAGATATTAAGTCAGATCACAACCCTGTAGTTGTCGTAATAAAAATAAGAATGAAAAAGACACTCCAACCAAGTGTAAAACCAAGAATCGACCCCAAAGTGCTCAAAGATCCCATTATAGCCGATATAATATCTCAAGAACTGTCCAGTAAAACAGATCAAATCGAAATATCTGGTAATGTAGAAATTTCTTGGCAAAATTTCAAAGAGGCTATTATATCGACAAAACAAAGCCTTATCAAACATCAAACAAGGAAGCCCAAGAAAGAATGAATGACACCAGAGATTTTGGACCTTATGGACGAAAGAAGAAAACACAAAAACACAGATAAATACAAAAATATAGATAGGAGATTAAACGAAGAATTAAACAAGCCAAAGAGAAATGGTTTTCTGAGAAATGCCAAGAAATAGAACAACTGCAAGAACGTCATGACGACTTTCAGCTCCATAAGAAGACTAAAGAGATCACTGGCAACATTAGAAGGAGCCCTACCAACTTGCTCGTAGACGACAATGGAAAGATTCTAACAACTCGAGAAGAAAAACAGGACGCTTGGAAATTATACATAGAAGAACTGTTTTCAAGTACGAGAACGGATAACTATGAAAATGATAATTATGTGGAAGAAGGTCCCGAAATTTTGAGAGCAGAAGTAGAAAAAGCCGTGAGACTATGCGCGGAAGGAAAATCTCCAGGTCCAGATAACATTAGAGCCGAATTTTTAAAACTGATGAATGATGAAGGTAATAAAATGCTTACCAGCCTGTTCAACATCATTTACAACTCTGGCAAGATACCCAAAGATTGGGAAAAATCAGTTTTTGTATCCATACCCAAAAAAGCCAATGCAAACAAATGCTGTCAACATAGAACAATCAGTTTAATGAGCCACGTCTTAAAAATATTTTTGAGAATAATATATGAGCGTATCAAATCGACGTGCGAGAATTACGTAGGCGAGACTCAATTTGGATTCCGAGCGGGTTTGGGGACTAAAGAGCCTCTTGTTGGTTTGACTGTTCTGGCCGAAAAATGTTTAGATATGAGACAAGATCTGTATGTCTGTTTTATTGACTTTCAAAAAGCTTTCGACCGAGTGGAGCACACATATTTAATGGACATACTGTATCAGATAGGTCTTGATGAAAGGACATAAATATAATAAAGACCCTTTATTGGCAACAAACAGCATGTGTTAGAATCGGCAACGACTATACAGAAGATATTGAAATAAGAAGGGGAGTACGCCAAGGTTGCATATTATCGCCTCTGTTGTTCAATCTGTATTCAGAAAAAATAATGCAAGAAGCTTTATCGAATAGAACCGAAGGTCTGAAAATCAACGGTATGATATTAAACAACTTAAGAATGCAGACGATACTGTAATTTTGGCCCGAAGTGAAGAATTACAAGCTCTCAAATGGGACTTGACTTGAACGCTCAAAAGACTAAAGTCATGGTGATCAGCAGAGACAAAAGAAACATACACATAAACTATAACAACACTAGAATTGAACAAGTGAATCAAACAAAATATCTAGGAAGAATAATAAATGATCACGTGGATACAGACATAGAAGTTAAGTCTCGAATAGAACAGGCCCGCCAAGCTTTAATAAAAATGAAGGGAGCGATCTGCAACAACTCCTTGATTTTGCCATTGCGTGTTCGTCTTGTTAAGTGTTACGTATGGTCTACACTGCTCTATGGATGTGAGTCATGGTCACTCAAAACAAATACCATGAAACGACTTAGAGCATTTGAAATGTGGTCATATCGTCGCCTACTAAAAATACCATGGACCGACAGAGTAACCAACGAAGAGGTTTTAAGGAAATTGAATAGGACACCAGAAATAGAAAACATAATTAAAAGGCGGAAATTGACATACTTTGGACACATCGAAAGACATGACAAATACAATATCTTGCAATTTGTAGTAGAGGGAAAAATAGAGGGCAAACGGACTAGAGGACGTAGAAGAACTTCATGGATGAGCAACCTGCGTAATAGGACCGGACTTAAAAGAGAAGAACTAATACATACTGCCAGAGACAGATGGAGATATGCCATGTTATTAGCCAACCTCAGAATCTGAGAAGGCACCAAGAGAGAGAGAGAGAGAGAAATAATAACTTCCTCTCAATAGTTTGTGAATTACTTAGTTTTCATACTGTTGTACTTGGTTTTCATAATATGATGAGCGAGGGTTCGAAATCGCGATAACAGTGAAAATTTTCATTTCTATTTTAATCATGCTTTACTTACTACCAAGTAACTAAATCTCGAATGTCCCACTTAACAAATTACCCACTTGAGATGCTATAAATATGCAGAAAAATTAGTCGACTTACTGTTCACGAAGTTTTCGAATTTGCTGTAATGTCTGTCGAAGGTGATTAGTTTTTTCTTTCCAGTTTCAGTCTTCGATAAATCACCCCATTCCTTTGACAGCGAGAGGGGGCTTGATATCAGGCCTTTCATAATCCCATGAGTCATGGCGACAATATTGCTGCTGTAGTGAATTCCGTCGAGTAGCGTGTAATTAACCTCCTGAAAGAATTAATACGATATACTAAATTAATCCCACCATGAATGAGTGGAATATGCAAATACTTTGAGGGTAACAACTGTATTTAAGCTTTAACTAAGTATACGTCTAAATACACTGAAGCGACAACCATAATTCTTGAGACTAGTGAGAGAGTGTCACATTTGTCAAATTGATCAAATTTAAAATGTATTCATCTCACGTCATGCGGCACAACACCCCAGTTTCAGTGGACGATCGAGAGGGACAATTATGGACCACGTGATTCAGTTTGGATAGATCCTACAGGGACCTGGCGTCCCAGATATTCTCACCGATCAGGGCCAAGTGGGCTCTTAATACCTTACTACCATATAAATCATCGGGACCGGACGACATGTACCCAGCCCTTCTTCATAGAGGTTTAAGTGTGTTGATTCTGGTCTTAGTGGAGATATACAGACCTTTGCAACACATTTCCATGTTTTGAAAAACGGCAAGGATAGTGTTTATACCCAAAAAACCAAACCATACTTTGCACTCGGTTGTTCGAATTATTGAGCAGCAGTTGGATAAGGGCGAATTTTGTGTGTCGATGTTTCTGGATGTCGAGGGAGCTTTTAATTAAACCTCACCGACCTAGTTCGGGGGGAGGCGGATGAGCTTAACGTCGCGACTCCTCTTACGGAATGGCTTAAAAAGCTTGTGGGATTAAAAGAATCACCTGGAAGATCAGAAAATACACCGTCGCACGAACGGTGAGTTGAGGCTGTACGCAGAACGACGTGATGTCGCCGCCTTTCTTGTAGGGTGGGGGTATATGGAGGAATGTTCAAGCTTACGCGGACGACTTTATCCACAGGAATCTACAGGTATGTATGAATACATTGCATATTCATACGGTGATTTTCTTCTTTATCTTGTAGAGAATATCACAAAATTATATGGAAAATATTCAATTAACAAACGTAATAGCTATTTCGGTATTTCTGTCATCAGACGTTTACAAATTGTAAGTAAAATCTAAGGTACAGTTGTACAATTTATCTTTAATATATAAAAATAGGTATGAATAAAAACACAAGTTATCTACTATTAGAATATAGATAGGTACTCAAAGGTACATTCATAAATACTTGAATATCCCAAATATTGGGGAATAACATTACATTTTCAAAAAACTCACAAATTTCAGCCCCAAATATTCCATAAAAAACTCCTTAGAACTCTTTGAAAAACTGCAAAATGTTACAGTACCTACAAATGATTTTCTACTTCCCTAAACGTCGACGATATGTACTCTAATATCACCGGAGATGAATGTCTACCATTAATTTCCAGCATTTTCGACCTTTCACATATCAATCCTATTTCACAATGATTTATTTCTCTTCAACAAAACTATTTCTAATTTAATAACAAATTTTTTGAACAGTCTACGGCAGCGGTGCTCAAACGGTGGATTGCGATCGACCAGTCGATCGCGAGTGCTTTTGAGTAGATCTCGAGAAGAAAAAGTTTTGATAAGTAGGTAAGTAAACTACAAAATTTATTACGTGATAAAATAACACTCTACTAGCAGTAAAAGGCGCCTTTATCAAAGGAACGCGCGGTACTTGTCAAAGAAAAGCCGCGTTTTTTAGAAATTTCGGGCGGCACGTTTGACGAGAACATTCGAGACTTTACATCACGCCGATATAAATGTTGCGCCTTCAGGAATTGGAGTCATTCTGAATTGTAACTTAAAGGCAATATTACGAAAAACGATACAAAGTTTATAATTAAATAGTACGAAATGAGTGCAGCGAAGAAATCTGAAACATATCATTTTAATAAGGCTTGGGAGGAAGAATTTTTTTTGTATGGTGAAAGATAAGTGCATTTTCTTATTTGTCGTGCGTCAGTTGCAATACCTAAGCGTGGTAACTTAGAGAGGCATCATAAAACGGTTCATAAAAACTATGAAAAGGATTTTTCGCCACAGAGTGAATTAACAAAACGAAAAGTACGTGATTTGATATCTTGTTTGAAAAAGAACAAACCATGTTCACAAGACCAGCCACAAAAGCTGCTACGATCGCGTCATTTAGAATATCTCATTTATTCGCGAAACACAAGAAACAATTCGAAGATGGATCGGTTGTGAAGGAAGCATTCATTGAAGTGGGTGAGACTTTATTTGGAGATTTTAGAAATAAAAAAGAAATCATGTCTGTCATTAGAGAACTTCAGTTATCTCGTCCGACTGTCACAATGCGGATTGAAGTCATGAATCAGGATATAGCAGATGAACTAAAACATTATATCATGAAATGTACATACTTTTCTTTACAGTTCGACGAATCCACCGATATGACAGACACTGCTCAGCTGTGTATTTTTATTCGGATGGTATTCAATGACATGTTGGCTAAGGAAGAATTCTTGAAAATTATTCCTCTGAAGAGGAAGACCCGTGTCGAAGATATATATGACGTTTTCTTCAATTTTGTGAAAAACTACAACCTACCAATATATAAATTAGTGTGCATTACAACCGATGGAGCACCAGCAATGACTGAAAACAAAAACGGTTTTGTGGCATTGTGACGAGCTGAGATTTCCCTTAATTAATTAGAAAATTTCTAGAAAGGTTTCGAGAATTATTGACCGAAATAACAGCTTCTCTAGAAGAAACAGGTGATGACACTCTGATGTTGAAAAACGAAAAATGGCTGACTGATTTGGTATTTTTGGCTGACATCACAATGCACTAAAAACACCATAACTTAGAGCTTCAAGGTAAAAGATAAACTATTATTGAGATGATTAGCGCAGTAAACGCATTCAAAAGTAAATTGCAACTTGTGATAGATCAACTAAAAGGAAAGTATCTGAAACATTTTCCGTCTTTGAAAGCAAGGATTCCTCAATTGAATTATGATACGTACGAGGCTGAATAATCAAATATTTTGGGACAATTCGAGATGCGTTTTTATGAGTAGTAAATTGGCAAATATAACATCATTTATGAGTTATCCTTTTTCATGTAAAAACAATGAGGAATTAGCTGCTGAAATAGCAGTTTAATATGAACCCATGTTCTGTTGAAAATGAGTTGGTGCAGATTATATCAGATATACATCTCAAAGCTACAGCATCTGATACAAATTTCTGGTGTTTTATATCTGAAGATGAATATCCGAATCTAGGGCAAATCGCCCTTCAACTGACGTCAATGTTTGGGTCAACTTTGTGCGAGTCTGCATTTTCTGAAATGAAGATAATTAAGTCAAAATATCGCAATCGACTTACTGACAATCATATGTCATCTGCTTGCGATTAGCACTCAGTGGTTACGTACCATCTTATGAAAAGTATACTGAGGAGATGCAGTGCTAGGCTTCAACATCCAAAGCCCCTCCTTAGTAAAGTTTAACACCATATGTAACTCTTTTGTTTTGTAACAACCAATAAACTCGCAATTCTGAATAACTATTGATATTATAGTGAAGAACCTACCTAAACCTAACCCAAACCTTGACTAAAATAATGTATATTGTGCGGAAAGCTAATATCTTTATATGCTACGGTACACCCTACCTAGGTAGGTAGGTAGGGTATATTGTGTATGTACGACAACCCTGCATCACACATACTTGCAGCCTCTCAGAGTCCATTCTTAAGTAGTCTAAAAATATTGAGGTGGATCGCCAGCAGTTCAAGTTTGAGCACCCCTGGTCTACAGGATTTCAGGCTCCGTCAGAAAAGGACGACGTATAATAATAGATAGAGAGATATAATCTTTGAGTGAGGGCTGCCTAGCAGCCTGGTCTACTGTGGCACACTGTCGTAAATTTCATCCATAAGCTCCATACTACGTATAATAATAACGCATAGTGTTAACGGTTTTGTGGATAGGGGGTTATTATCATTTCAAAGAAGAAGTACTGGAGACTATCATGAGGACATGAATGCGGATGTTTTCGAAGAATATTTTAAACAGTTGTTGGATTTGATTCCACTAGGATCTGTTATATTATTGGATAACGCAAGCAACCATTTGCGACAAATTGAATTAACTCCAACATCTTCATGGCGTAAAGCAGACAGATCGGATGAAAATATTTATATTGAAGAAAATATGGTTAAAAATAATTATCAATTGTAAATTTACATAAAAATGAGATTGACGAAATGGCAAAAACTGGTAAGTTACTATACTCCGCCTTTCATCTTGTCACTGCGAATTGAATCCGATTGAACTAATATGGGCACAGGTAAAGGAGAAAGTGGCTAGCAGGAACACAAGTTTCAAGATAAAAGACGTCGAACTTCATTTCAACAGTGCCATAAAAAGTGTTACATCCCAAAACAGGAAAAATTGTATAGACGTCGTCATTAAAGAAGAAAATAAAATGTGGGAACTGAATTATCTTATGACTGCCATGATAGATCCTGTTATAGGGAATTTAGGTAACGAAGATGAACTGTAATATTTTATGAAAATATTGCAGGTTAAAATATATATGAGTATTTTGACAAGCATTATTTTGATTTTTATAATTTTAGAGTGTGGAAAGAAATTGAATTTAAAACTATTTATAAACATGTTTAACATTCTATTAGGTAATGTTAAAACATATGTGGAAATTTTAGATTGTCTACTATAATATAAAATAAATGTTCTTCTTCTTTTTTTTCAGCCCTTCTCTGTCCACTCCTGAACATAGGCCTCCCTTCTAGCTTCCATCTCTCTCTGTCCTGTGCTATATTATACCATCCTCTTCCTACTTTTTCCTTTATGTCATCCAGCCACCTTCTCTGGGGCGCCCCACTCCCCTTTGTATAAGCGTGGTCTCCATTGAGTTATTCGCTTAGTCCATTTTACATCCTGTTGTCTTGCTACATGTCCAACCCATCTCCACTTCAATGCAGCTATTCTCGTGATCACGTCCTCTACGCCTGTTCTCCTTCTTATTTCTTCATTACGTATGTGATCCCGCAGGCTCACTCCAAGCATAGTTCTTTCAATTGCGCGTTGTGTGGTTCTAAGTTTGTTAGCAGATCTTATTGTGAGAGTCATGGTTTCCATGCCATACGTTAACACTGGGAGAACGCACATATTAAAAACTTTTCTTTTGAAGTTAATGGGGATTTGTTTGTTTTTCAAGACAAATCCTAGTTTTCCAACAGCAGCCCAAGTCATTCTTATTCTTCTTGACAATTCTGCAGTTTGATTGTCTTTACCTATCTTTATAGTGTGTCCAAGGTATAGATATTCATTCACTTTCTCTATAACATTGCCGTCGACTTCCAATATTGCGTCCTCCGTTGTCATTATTTTAGTTTTTGTCAGATTCATTTCCAATCCTACTTCTTCCGATGTTCTTTTGAGTTCTAGCATCATTTCGTGGAGTTGTTCTAGGTTATCGCTTATTAGAACTATATCATCTGGAAACCGGAGATGGTTCAGGAATTTTCCATCCACATTTATACCTTTTCTATCCCATTCCAACTTCTTAAACACGTCCTCCATTGCAAGTGTGAACAATTTTGGCGATATCACATCGCCTTGTCTCACGCCCCTATTTATCGGGATTTTTTTGATTTGCATGTCATCGTCTAGTCTCACCTGAATAGTCGCTCGTTCATATATATTCTGTAGGATGTTTCTATATCTCGAATCTATTCTAGCATTATCGAGGGCTTGAAATACTGCCCACAGTTCTATAGAATCGAAGGCTTTGTTATAGTCTACAAAGGCTAGGTGTATTGGCACTTTGTATTCGTGACATTTTTCAATAAGTGTACGAAGAGTTTGTAGGTGTTCTGTTGTGCTATATCCTCTGCGAAACCCTGCTTGTTCTGCCGGTTGATAGCTGTCAAATTTGTTTGTCAATCTGTTTGTGATAATTTTTGATAACAATTTATAAGGGTGTGGTAAAAGACTAATAGGTCGGTAATTATCTATCTTAAATTTGTCACCTTTTTTGTACAACAACACAACGTGTGCATTGTTCCATCCTTCCGGAACACTACCTTCTGTTAGGCATTTATTTAGTAATATTTTTATTGCTTCCAAAGTGACCTGTCCTCCCAATTTTAGCATTTCGCTTGTAATGTTATCTTCGCCTGGTGCCCGGCCGTTTTTCATCTGGTTGAGGGCTAGTTGTATTTCATCAATGTTAATCTCAGGCATGTCCTCGGAACCGACATTTGTTATGTTACTAAGATTCGTTGTTTCAGGTTTGGGTTTCTTAGACAAATACAGGTCAGTATAGAAGCCTTCAACAATCTGTATTATCTCCGTTTTTTCATATTTTAATTCACCTTGGTTGTTTTTCAATTGATGTATTCTGGGTCTACCGGTGTTAGTAATTCTCTTTATGACTTTCATGTTACTGTTGTTTTCTATGACTTGTTGTATATAGTCTGTGTTGTAATTTCGTATGTCTTCTCTAGTCTTTCGTCTTATAGCCCTGTTCAGTTCCCTGTATTCTGGATTAAATCTATCCATTACTTTCCTTTCTTCCATTAACCTTATCGAGCCTTGGCTTAATTTTTTAGGTTTTGTTCTTGCCCTGTAGCATATGGTCTTTGTTGCCACTTGTATGTCTTTCGTTATCTTTCTTTCAAGACTGTTAATGTCTAGTCGAGTTAAGTTTTCTTCAGGTGTTAGTTTTTGCTTAGTTCTGATTGATATTGAACAATATTTTGCTTTAGGTCTTCATTTGTTGGCACGCGTTTTGGACGTATCAGCTTGTTTCTTTCTTTTTGGCCACGATTTCTATTTTTGCTCTTAATAACCTATGGTCACTGTCGACTTTAAATTTATTGATAACTGCTACGTCTAAATAAATGTTCACTTTCACAATTTATAAAATTATTGAGTTATCTGAAATATCATAAACAATATTTAATTATTACATATTTAAACGTATAGAATTAAGCGTAAGTTCGAAGAGAACCCTTAAACACATATTCGTCTACGTTACTGACTACAAATTTTAGACGTATAAAGTAATGATTTTATTTGAAACGAGGACAGGAATCTTCGCAAACAACAAAAAAAGACAGAGAAGATCGTAGACAGGTAGTTGGATTCTTCCAGGAGATTTGGAGGAGGGTTTCTATCAAAGATCCGGCAATAAATTCATTTATGAATTTGCCCACGTACCACATTTCTAAGGGATTTGCATACTTAATGAACTTCCATTACTCTACGTCTTTACTAAAGAGACTATAGTGGCACAGACATTTAAAGAATAGGTACTTCTCCTAACGTTGTCACTGTCAACAATTCTAAAGAATTCAAACGCAATAATGTTAATATGTCAAAATCGGTATAACAAGAGTCACACAACCCATTCTGAAAACAGATTACATTATAAAAAAAAGGATTGTGTAAATGTTTCATCCGTTAATCGAATACGTGAACTGTTTTCTTACTTCGCCAACATTCTTCAAGCTTACGGCAACATTTGCCGTTTTGTAAACAACCACGGATTTATCTGATAATATCACTGGGTGCCCCGACAGCTGAACTTTCCTGTGGTGTGGATCAAACTGATTGTCGAATCGGGATTGTGCTGAAATAAAAAACATAATGTTAAGAATATCCCTATAAATATATTTCAATTTTTTCTCCTCAATTGTAAGTAGGTGACTTAAATGTATGCTAGAAATGAGATTTCGTTATTGATTTTGTATTATCGTTTCGAATACTCGGTTAAGTAGATCAGCTATGTAGGACTATAATGACATTATTATTATATTAATTTAGTATACAGTGTGTTCCAACGAAAATTTGACCCCCCCTATAACTCCGAAATGAGTAACATTAGCGAAAAACACCAAGACACGTCGATTTTTGTTTCGAGGGGGAGCATTTTTCGAAATAATTCGAAACTTGTCAGATCAACCCCTACCCCCGCAACCCACATTTCGAAATTCATCATAGGAATAAGGGTCGAGTGGCACCTTACTGTAAAGGTCTGTCAATTCTCCATTCTGATTTGTCATTTTAGAATTTTAAATTAACATACAGGGTGTCCCAACCGAGGGTAAAGTTGAATTCCTGCAAATCCCAAATACTAAATGAAATCGATTTATTTTGGCATAATGCAAGCGCAGGTTTATGCTCGGTCTAGAAAACGACCTACACTTGTGAATTTGGAGTTGGTGCAATCAACCCCTATTTCCAGCATCCCTAACTCAAAAATCATTCGATCGAAAATAGGTCAAGTGGCACCTCGTTGAAAGGTATTTCAATTTTCTCTTCGAATTTGGTATTTTCGAAATTCAGAATCAGCATACAGGGTGTCCCGGAGCAGGAACACTGAAAACCCAAATAACTTTTTGAAACTGGTTCATTTCGGTATAATACGAGAACATGTTTATGTTTGATTCGAGAATAAGACTCTCTTGCGTGAATATGGAATTTTGCAATCAATCTCTTCCATTCAGCATCCCCAACTCAAAAAATCATACAAGTGATTACAGGTTGAGTGGCAAAGTTCCAGAAAGATTTTTCTATTTTCTGAATCACTGAGGCATTGGTTTCAGTTTGGCAATCGAGGTTTTCTGGCGTGAGGATCAGGATGAGGGATGATGGAGAAACTGATTGGATGCTCATCTAAACAGGAAAACGAGATTTATTGAACTTGTATTCAATTTAAAACAAAAACTAACTTGATTATTACAACAATTGTTCAAAATGACCTCCGCCCACCTCCATACAGTTATACAGACGATTTTCGAACTCTCTTCTCACATTAGCGAAAACTTCAGGAGTCAAAAGTCGGCATTCTGTGATAATCCTCATCCGCAGCTCCTCCAGGTTTTCTGGTCTTGTGGCATGAACTTTAGATTTTAGATGGCCCCACAAAAAAAAAATTTAGGATTTAAATCTGGTGACCTGGCTGGCCACTCAACAGGTCCTCTTCTACCAATCCACCTTCCTGGGAAATTTTCGTCTAAATATTGGCGCACCTGAGCATCATAATGCGGAGGAGCACCGTCTTGTTGAAAACGCATTTCGTCCTCAGAAAGAGTTGATCGTTCTGTAAAATTTCTGTCAATCTAGGATGTATGTGTTCCTCTAACAACTGTAGGTAGCCATTTCCATTCAGATTACCCTCAATAAAGAAAGGCCCAACTAGATGATTGCCAAAATTCCTGCCCAAACGTTCAACTTCTGAGGCCTTTGCGTGTGGGCTCTCTAAACCAATGAGGATTCTGGGTGTCCCAATATCGACAATTATGTCTATTCACTTCACCACTGAGCATAAAGGTGCTTTCATCAGAAAACAGATGTTATTCAGAAAATTTGATTAGCGTTTAGGTTTTCACTTAGATTTTCACAAAACTGTAAACGACGATCTGGATCATCTTCGTTTATTTCATGCACTAATTTTACCTTGTAGGGTGAAATTTGTGATGTTTCACGATTATATGGACAGTTGTAGCTGATACACCAGTCAGACGAGATAGTTTTCTGATCGAAGTAGTATTCTCCATTTGTAGATGACCCACTACTGCCACTTCCGTTGCCTCATTTCTGACAGGACATGCCACTTCATGTTTTTGTTTGCCACCGAACCCGTAGCTAGGAATTTGTCAACCAAATATTTAACGTACTGGTGACTGACTCTTTCTTTCAGGATGGTTCCTATCGAATATCCTTGCCGTTTCTTTGGCACAACTGTTATTTCGAAAATACGTCGATACAATTTCGACCCTTTCTCAGTGGAATAAACCATTTTCAGATTAATTTCAACTGACGAATAACAACAATAATGAGGAACTGATCTGAATAATAATAATATTTCATTGCAAAATGAGAAATAACAGATGACTGCACGCCAGATGGAAATGAAAAATGTGAACATTTTCAATGCAGAAATCAGCTTTATTTCTTCGTAATTGATGCTCAACACATCGTACCCCAATACTTTTAACAGTTTCGAATTAATTTTAGTTGATAATTTCAAATGACGATATTGAATTTTTCGAAAGCGACATCCTGTATGGAGAGCCGAACTGAATGAAATGCTTTAATCATTCTGGAATTCAAAAACCTTTCTGAAGATATGCCACTTGAATTATTTGTATGATTTTCAAGTTGGGGATGCTGAATGGAAGGGTTGATTGCAAAATTCTATAACCACACAAGAAAGTCCTATTCTCGGATCAAACATGTTCTCGTATACCGAAATGAACCAGTTTCAAAAGTTATTTGATTTTCAATGTTCCTGCTTCGGGACACCCTGTATGATGATTCTGAATTTCGAAAATACCAAATTCGAAGAGAAAATTGCAGTACCTTTCCAACGAGGTGCCACTTGACCTATTATCGATCGAATGATTTTTGAGTTGGGGATGCTGGAAATAGGGGTTGATTGCACCAACTCCAAATTCACAAGTGTAGGTCGTTTTTCTAGACCGAGCATAAACCTGCGCTTGCATTATGCCAAAATAAATCTATTTCATTTAGTATTTGGGATTTCCAGAATTCAACTTCACCCTTGGTTGGGACACCCTGTATGTTAATTTAAAATTCTAAAATGACAAATCAAGGTGGAGAATTGAAAGACCTTTTCAGTAAGGTGCCACTCGACCCTTATTCCTATGATGAATTTCAAAGTTAGGGTTGCTGGGGGTAGGGGTTGATCTGAGAAGTTTCGAATTATGTCGAAAAATGCTCCCCCTCGAAACAAAAATCGACGTGTCTTGGTGTTTTTCGCTAATGTTACTCATTTCGGAGTTATAGGGGGGGTCAAATTTTCGTTGGAACACACTGTATATAACATCAAGGAATAATTAGCTTATTAAATAACGACATGTTTCTCTATGTTTATATCCTTGATATGAATTAGATTAAAGCACAATTCAAAATGGAAACTGTGATTTTTATTTATTAAGACTCAGAGCTTAGTCTCATATATATATATATATATATATATATATATATATATATATATATATATATATATATATATATATATATATATATATATATATATATATATATATATATATATATATATATATATATATATATATATATATATATATATATATATATATATATATATATATATATATATATATATATATATATATATATATATATATATATATATATATATATATATATATATATATATATATATATATATATATATAGTATATATATATATATATTTATATATATGTATATATATATATATATATATATATATATATATATATATATATATATATATATATATATATATATATATATATATATATATATATATATATATATATATATATATATATATAATATATCCACCGGAACCGTCCGTTAAAAACTTTTTAAGTTCCAATCACGATATCAAGCTGAAATTTTATACGCGACCATAACTAGCGATTTCCAATTGAGTGAATATTTTCGAGTGATAACATTTCCGGTTATACCGAAATGGGTCATCACTTCGATATTTCAAAAGGCAATATACCTTTTTATTATACATCTAGAACCGACATTTCAGCAAGGCATAAAATACCCAAGTTCTTGGCACTTATCTGTTAAAATTTTGACAGATTTAATTATTTTGTTATAAACTCGATTTTTGAGGAACATTTGAAAAAATTGTAGCTCGTAGATCTTTTGCACTACAGACACAATTTTTGCTTGGGTGGATAGAAGAAGGATCAAGGAATTTTTTAAGCAATCTACACATGTCAAATGTTTATTGCGTTGTTTTGTATGATTTTTTCAATTTGGCCTTTTTCAAACAGCAATAACTCAATTTTTTCAAATTGCGCGTGCCAATTTTTATATCGCCATCAGATGAAGCGTCAAATTTCAGATGGAATTGTATCAGCATGTACTATACCCATCTCTTATAGTTCCGAAATAATTTGGGAATATATTGAATTTTGATGATTTTGCAAGAACTAACAGAGAATGCTTTGAAATATTTGAATCAAGTAGCTGAACTGGTTACGTTCACCTGACAGGTGCCTAAAATTAAAGTAATTGTCACTTCGTTCATTCGAATTTGATATTTCAACAAGAATTGTTGGTAATTTGAAGTGACAATTTTGAAAACACCAGATTGATAATAAAATGGCTGATTATTGATACAGGGTGCTTTAACGAAAACTAAACAATTTTTGTTTCAAGGGGGACATCAATCATCAATTAAAAATGGAAATTCGTTCAAGGCGATGTAGACAAAGATACCACCTTTCTTTTGAGTCATTACTCGACCCATCTTCCCTATTCAAAATGTTCAAGGATTGTAACCCCCGCTCAGGGGGTTAATATTTCAGGCAAGTTTTGTACCCCAAAAGATGTCCCCCTTGAAACAAAAAATTGACCTGTTTTTGCGTTTTGATCAGAAATGAACATCTTGGTAGATATAGCCTCTGTTTAGTTTTCGTTGAAGCACCCTGTATATTAGGATAATGTTAAATGTTATGAGTATATATCAATCTACCAGAGTATATACAAACTATAGCATCATCAGACAATGACATCAATGTACCAACGAGTAATGTCAGAGACTTTCTCCCCCGAAAAATCCAGTGTACGGACCTTAGTCAAGTAACACTGAATGTTACTCATTCATAGTAACTGTTCAATCAAATTTTCTTCAGACCCAAAATCTCAATATTTTGTGAAGATTCCTAGGAATAACACCTGTTGTAGAAATAATAATCGGTAGAATGAATATTTTTATCATTTTCTACATTTTTTAATCTCGTCGCCAAGCATTTTTTTTTCATTGTATTCTTTTTGTATATAATGTGTGTCGGGTATAGCAATATCAATTATATATGTTATTCGATTCTGTTTATCAGTAAGAATGATATCTGGCCTATTGTGTTTTACAGCTCTGTTGCATAGAATTGTTCGATCAAAATAAAGTTTATATTTCTCGTTTTCACAAATAATCTCAGGTTTATATTTGTAAAATTTTTTTCTTTTGGGAATGAGGTCATGTTTAATTCCTAGATTAAAATGAATAATATTAGCGACGGCATTATGTCTTTCTAAATAATCTGTTGAGGCAAAGACTGAGCAAGATGATAATATATGAAGAACAAAAACATCTACGACAAGAATCATCTGTATTTTGCTTGATGATGTGTTTTCTATAATTCCTTTCTGTTTCAGCGAACAATTCTTCAGATACTAACCATCTATTCAATGCGATTTCATCAATATAATCATTCTTCAATTTTTTAGGGAGCTGTTCGTGTAATTCCTTCTGTATCCAACTTTCCCTTTTAGAATTATTATCAAATATATCGAAATCTACCTTTTGCATTGTCAAGTTTAGAGGTGTAAGATTATAATCTGAAGCAACAACAATATCATGTAATTTAGACGTTCTCTGTTTATCATGAAAATGGGAACGTAGATGAAAAATCTGTTTACTATGAAGATTGTTCAAATCAGTTAATCCACTACCTCAAAGATGCCTAGGTAGTGTAACTCTTTGAATAGCTGATTTTGGGTGGTGCTTATGATATTTACAAAGCATTTTCCTCGTTTGACATTGTAATTCATTTAGATCAGTTTTAGACCATTTGATGATTCCAAAAGAAGATGTAAGAATAGGAACTGCATAGGAGTTGATAGCTCTGAGAAGGTTTTTACTAGTTGAATGACTCTTGATGATAATTCTAAGTCTTTTGTAATATAAACTTCTAATATTTCCTTTAGTGCTGCTTTGGTTAATTGTCTTCTCTTGAACAAACCCAAGATATTTATATATGTATATGTATCTCCTTGATGTATTGGCTCGATGTCGATATTGGAAATCTTTATTTAATCAGAGGTGACCTTTCCTTTTCGATTAAAAGATTTTTACATTTTGGAAGCCCAAATTTCAAATGAATATAATTGGAATAGTTGGAAGTAATCTTAATTAGACTTTTCAAATAAGATCTAGTTCCGACATATAATTTAATATCTTCTAAATAAATTAAGTGACTTAATTTGAATTCAGTTGATCTTTATTTTGAAGCCGAAACTAGTAGCATTTAATTCATGAGATAATGGATTGAAGTAAAGCAAAACCAAAAACTATTGCATAGAATTGTTTGATCAAAATAAAGTTTATATTTCTCGTTTTCACAAATAATCTCAGGTTCATATTTGTAACATTTTTTTCTTTAAATTGAAATGAATAATATTAGCGACTGCATTATGTCTTTCTAAATATACTGTTGAGGCAAGGACTGAGCAATCGGCTTTTCTGAAATGTGCAGAAATATATTTGAGGCACCAAATTACAAAGACAATAGCCACCGAGAAGCATTTTCCAAAATGTATCATGAATTCGGGAAAACATAAAAATAATGATCTCTATAAGTGAAATCTAAGCGATTAGTACAACATCTCCTTTCCATCTCTGACTGAATTGACATATATTACGGCGAAATATCCCCAAACTACTAGTAAACGAATCGAATGTGTTTGCCAAAAACACAAAGCAAGTAGATATTATTTGTTAAATATATTCTATACTACTTACCATTTTTTCTTTAAGAGTTTCATGAGCGGCAACAATTGTTGCACTTGGTTTTTTTCTACCAGAAAGTTCTTTGGCTGGATCCATCATCACATTAAAATCGTCACGTGTTTCCATTTTCAAGAAATCAAATTATGCTCCTCTGGTATAGTCTTGGAGGTTTTAATTGGTTCTTTATGAATCTTTCGGCTACTAAAATGATGATATATCTATCTATCGTTCATTTTTGTTCTTCATAATTCATAATATGAAAATTGTTTCTTTCTAATTTCATTTGATTCTAACTCCACGGTAACTACTGAATTCCAAACAGCTCTCTAAGTTTTTAACTATGATATATTTCGTGAATATCAGTTCAGCAGATTTTCAATTCCTTCTGATTTTTGTATTTTTTTCTGTGATTTCCTTCTAGTTTCTAATAACATTTCTATTTCTCGATATTCAGAAGTTCAATTCGATCTTTCCGTATAATAAAGTCCCAAATAATAGCGTGGAAATTCAAAATCCATTCTGCATATACTCGAAATAGGTCATTAATTTTGGAATCGCGATGTTTCGATCTTAGATATTCAATATTAGTTTAGTCCATCGTTTCTCAACCATTTACGGGGCTTACGAAAAACCCAAAAAATTAATGAGTAATATTGATGTTTTATTTATTTTATGAAAATTAATTTTTAACGAAGATGAAGTAAATTATAATGTTTACTCTCCACAATTTAATTTTTATAAACACGACCGATGTCGACCGTCAGGTCATTTTTATACTTATATAGATACTAGCCTCATTTGATATTAAGTAGTGGAGATGTATTAATGTCTAGTTGGCTATTGAGGCTAATTTCATTTACGTTTTTACAAAGTTTATTGATTTTCAAACATCCAAACAGATTCATTTTCTTTCCTTGTCGCAATTATAAAGAATTTTGATATTATCAAATGTTATTGAATGTTTTGTGGTTTTTATACCGAGTGGGGCAACTAAAACGAAAAAGACTCAACAACTACTAAACTATTCGTTTCTGGATAAAAAGCAGAAACAGGACAATTTTTGTTTGAAGGGGAATATCTTTTAACACCTGTGATTTTAGTTTGCATCAACCCCCTAAGCAGGGGTGCACAAAACTCAATTTTTGAATAGGGAAGATAGGACGGAGATACCTCATTGGAAAGCTCACTTGATTCTTAACACAAATTTATAATAATTTTTGAGTTTTGGCATATTCGGAAGAAGATACAGGCTGGTTCGTCAAAAACGAGTTATTTTCAGTGATTGCAAAATCTGTCGATTTCGGATGAATATCCACCGAAATACTGTTGTATTTTGGGTAAAATATCTTTAAAGCAGTGGTGCTTCTACTACACCTTCTCAGATGAGAGTGTCAGCCCCTCAAATCTTCGAATTGATCAGTTAGTCCGAGTAATAGCTCAGTGGATAGATATTTAGAATTATCTGATAACAGTGAACGAATTTTCAATTCCGATTGCATTTCAGGATAGATCATTTAATAATTCCAAAAGAAGATGTACGAATAGGAACTGCATAGGAGTTGATAGCTCTAAAAGGTTTTTACTAGTTAAATGACTCTTGATGATAATTCTAAGTCTTTTGTAATATATAGTGCCGGTATGGTTAATTGTCTTCTCTGACCAAATCCAAGATATTTATATGCATCTCCTTGATGTATTGACTCGATTTCGATATTGGAAATCTTTATATAGTTTTCTTTTCACTTGATCTTTTGTCATTATATATATATATATATATATATATATATATATATATATATATATATATATATATATATATATATATATATATATATATATATACAGATTTTCTGAAGATGGCAATGGTGCCGGAACGCGTAAAATAGATTTCTGCAAATTATATATAACCGAAGATAATATCTGTCAATTTTAACCCATATTCCCAGTATAATCAAACATTTATAGAGGAAGGGTTAGTAAATTAAACGACCGACATCATCGCCACAATAGAAACTGCAATTTTCAAAAAAACCCAATGAAATAAAAATGAAATAAGAAACAAAATATGTAACATACTAACGAACCACAAACAAAAGAGCAAGGGAATAAAAGACTATTATAAAAAAAATAAATATATACACTACAGGAAAAAAACTAGGGAATTCGTCAAAAACAACCCAGATGTATACATTCTTAGAGCTGATAAAACCAACAAAACAGTGTTTATGAACAAGAGAGACTATGATTACAAAATGAAAGAAATGCTTAACGACACCAATACATATAAAAAAGAAAAAACTGACCCCACTAACAAAATTCAACTTGAAATGAACAAAATGATAAACAGTTGGTGTACTGCAAAATACATTGACAAAGATCTCAAAAACAAATTAATTTGTCACAATGGAAGATCACCCTTCATGTATGGGTTGCCAAAATTACACAAAAAATCAATCCCTTTAAGACCTATAGTAAGTAACATACATTCACCAATCTATAACTTAGCACAATATCTATCGAAAACTATAACTAACATACTTGGCACAAATAACTACTTCATAAAAGATTCCTGGCATTTTTATGAGTTCATAAAAAATCAAATTGTTCCAAAAACTTTGTACTCATATCTTTAGATGTGATATCCCTATTCACCAATATCCCATGTACACTTCAGATAATCGACAAAAATGGGAGAAAATTGCTCCTTTCACAGATCTACCACAAAAAGAATTTATAAGGGCTACGAAATTTTGCTTAGACTCTACCTATTTCATGTTCGAAAACCAGATTTATTCACAAATATTCGAACTCCAATGGGATCACCTATTTCAGCTGCAATAGCAAACCTCATATTAAAAGATCTCGAATGCACAATACTTTCAACATTAAATTTCAAAGTGCAATTCTATAAACGCTTCGTTGATGACTGTATTGCATGTATACCATCGAATCAAATAAAACAAATAAAAAAGCCTTTAATAGATACCACAATAAGATCCAATTTAGGACCAAGGTAGAAAGTGGGAGAAAATAACTTTTCTTGACATGCAAATTTCATATGACGAATACGGAGCGATATACACCAATTGGTATCAAAACCAACATGGAGTGGAAGATATTTGAATTTTGAATCAAGCGTACCTAACAGGTATAAAAAAGTGTTGTTAATGGCCTGGTTGATCGAGCAATAAAACTATCACACCCCAAATATCGAAGAAAGAATCTAATGAAATTGAAGAAAGTGCTGAGAAGAAATTCATATCCACCAAACTTTTACGAACCACTGATAAGACAAAGAATACATCAAATTTATAACACGGAACCGAAAAGAGTAGAAAAGGTGATTTCAACCATTTAGGTCTCACTTTCACTCCCGGATTGTCTCAACAGATAAACAAGTGTCTAGAAAAATACAACATCAAAGTGGGACATAAACCTAATAATCATAGCAAGAAATTCTTTACAAATCTAAAACCTCGCATTGAATTAAAAAACAAAACTCATAGCATATATAAAATAGAATGCCAAGAGTGCGATGTTATATTGGCAATACCAAACAATATTTGCATAAGAGGGTCTACGAGCATGAATATTCCGTTAGATCGAACAAAGTAGTCACAGCTCTAGCAAGAGACAGTATTGAAAAACTGCACAAATTTGACTATGCAAATGCACAAGTACTCACAACGGAATATAATGATTTTAAAAGGAATATTTTAGAAATGATCAAAATCCAGAAAGAACCTAGGACAATAAACTCAAAAGTTGACACTGATGGTTTAATGAATATCTATGGAAATCTTATCTCTTAACTGTAAAGTGTATAATTCTACAACCCGTGATACAGTAATTTTAAGAATGTTTGCCTATATTTGTTTATTGTTTCCTTTCATGTCAGTCTTAATGTGATAACGACAGAATGATATCGTCGGTTAAGTTTTTAAATGTAAGATTTGTTTCGTATAGTATATGTACTTATTTTGAAATATCTCGATTTTAATTTTAGATAATTGTGCAGATACAGATTTTCTGAAGATGGCAATGGTGCCGAAACGCGTAAAATAGATTTCTGCAAATTATATATAACCGAAGATAATATCTGTCAATTTTAACCCATATTCCCAGTATAATAAATATATATATATATATATATATATATATATATATATATATATATATATATATATATATATATATATATATATATATATATATATATATATATATATATATATATATTAAGGTGATCCAAAGGCTGATTCTTGATAGGAGTCTCCATTATTTATTCCATTAATGGTAACATATTGATTGGTCTGAATTCTTCCACCTTAATGGTATAAACAATTTTATGAAACGGTACTACTGTAGCAACCTTCCACTCTGCAAGCACTACTCCACTCTCAAATGATGCATTCAGAGGATCAGTCATTTTATCGATGGCAAATTTACCTCCAGCATCAATTATTCTAAGAACTATTTCATCTGTTGAGTTAGGTTTTTCAGATTTTTTAATATTCTTTTTACTTCATCTTTTGTCTTTAATAGTATATTTTCCATTTTCTTCATTGCTGCAGTATCATATGTTACCACTGGATTCAGTACTGTACCATTGTTGGTATTCATGCCATCTTTTATAATGCTCTCCACACACAACAAAATACTTGTTGAATATTTTCACCATTTCACTTTCTTCATTGAATATTTGGTTCCTGTACTCGACCTGGCGACATGGTTGAAGTTTTTGTTCCAATGAGATACTTTATATGCCTCCACATCTTAGTGCCATTCATTTTATTTTCATCGATGCCTCTTTCATAATATTTCCATTTTTTAATTCTGATCATACCAGTTACCTTATTTCTCTGTAGCTTGTATACCTCCAAATATCAATGGTACTATGCAAACTTAGCACTCATATAAAATCCATCTCATTTAATTATTTCTTGTTTTAGTTCTTTGTAAAACCATCCACTCGGTTTTTCTCTAGTTTTTATTACTTGCATGGGTATAATTTCAACCGTCACCCTTCTTGCATAAAACTGATCAACCGAGCTATCGACATCTGTAAGTGTCTCCCATTTTTGTCCCATCATTAATTGCTGGAATTTGCTTTTATCGATTTTCGAACAATCTCTGAATCTTTTGTCACTAGTTCTTTGGGGTGTCCTGATACTCCTCCTGTTAGGAAGTGTATAATATCATGATCTGACCATTTTGGACTTTTTAAGACCAAGGCTCCAATATTTTGATTATCAGTGAACAGCAAATCTACCATAGTTTGCGAATTTAGTGTGATACGTGTACAGTCCCTAACTTTCTATGATAACCCATATACTTTCATTATGTCAGTCAATCTTTTCTTATATATTGATGTACCTGAAATTAATATTGAAATCACCCATAACATAAATGTTTCTACAACGATCACTCATAGTATTTTCCATAATATCCTCGAATTGGTATTTAATTTCATTAGTATAACATTTAATTTCTTAAAGTCGGCCAACTGTTGTTAAACTCTGAGTATTCACACAAAGGCATTTTGATGGCTATTGCTCATATATTCTGTTTTTAACTAAGTCTTCTTTTCTTATGAGGCATTGACACCGCCTACCCCATGATATATGAGCAGTATCTAATTTCAAATTATACTTTTCATTGGTACGTACACAATTTATGCATTTAACTTATTGAGATTGGCAATCAACAGATCTATGCTCTCCAGCACACTTCGAGCAGATATCACTCTTTTCTCAACACTCATTACTCTTATGGTTGAAACCCCAGCACCTATACCATCTGAACACTTTTACATGCTCATAGACTTTGCAGCTATACAAGCCAACATCCATGGTTCCTTCTGCTAGTATTGCTTCGAAAGTAGAGTTATCAGCTTCCATTATTATATTGAATTTATGATACTGAATTCTTGACACGTGAAAACTCTCTTGATTTAGACCAACTCAATTCTGCTGAATTAATCTCCACATTCTCTTTACCATGAAATTTTTCTGGTAAATTGACAATCTTTAATTTGGGCTTGATTTTCTTAGGTCGGACTACCTAGTGATCACCACCCAAACAATTTGAATTGTTTTAACAGTTTCTGCACTAGCTGTTTTATTCACAGTTCAAGATACATCCTCCACTCTTTATATTTCTTCCAATTTTAATATCACACTCCAGCTCCATTGTATCTACTGTCCTCAACTATATGATTTCTCACTATTTTGTGATCTGTATTAGCTTTTGGTCTCACTAGTATTACTTCTTTTAATTCTTCTTTACTTTAGCGCTGTAGGATTCAATCCCCTACCACCTCTACTCTCGTTAAACATTAGATTCTTTCAACTCATTCACTTCTTCTGTTAGAGTATTTAATCTAGTTATAACTTGTGATGATGAGTTTTCAATATTCACCTCAACCATCTCACCAAGGCGCCCCTCGAGACGAGAAACCAAGTTGTCAAAAATATTCTGAGTAATAGCCCTTACCAATGGCGATCCTGGTTGGACTGAGGATTCAATTTCATTCTGCAGACACGTCCCACAGCGAAACAGGATTGTTCTCTTTTTCAATATAATTGTTCTCCATTCTGTTGCGGTAAGAATACCACTACAACTTCGACAATAATCTTTGGTGCATTGGTCGCAAGTGCTTAACTCTCCCAATTCTTCTGCATCGCATGAAGTGCATGCCATTTTGATGATACGCCACTGGTAGCAGCAATATCAAATAATGAAAGAATAAATGTGTATAATCTATCAGATATTCACAGCGATTTTAATCACTTTTTTAACCGGAGATATAATACAGTTTATTTTCTCCAACTCTAGTTTTTATTGAAAATAAATAAATTACACATAATTGCCACATGTGCAAAATTTAATCATCGTCTTTCACATATTATTTTATCGAGATTAATACTAATTGTCTACGCAATATTGGATTCCAAATTCGTAACAATTTAACTATTAAAAATACGATATAACTTAAATTTTGTTAATTCACTTTTATATCACCAGAAAAAGCGATTGTTTTCGCAACTTTTGAAATCAATTTTGCAAATTGAAAGTCTTTAATTCAGTTCGTAAATCTCATTTTGAAGGGAACAAAAGAATTCACATGTACACATGTTAAATGTATTAAATACACTTTAGCAGACGGTTAACAAAACTCATAGACATCACGCCACCATACCACCGCGGACGAGGAGACAGACCAGCACGGAAAATCCCAGAGAATACAATTTACGATATGATAACACAAATTTTATAATTTTTTTTTATATTCAAGTACATAGTTGAAAATATACGAGGGCTGAAGGACTCAAAGTCGATGGCCAGACTTTAAAGAGAGTGTCCACTGTGCGGGATCTTGGTATTATCTGTGACTCAAAACTTGACTTTAAGGATCATCTATGTAGCATTACGGCCAAGGCCTACCAAATGACAAGAACTAGACATGATAATATGAAGCAAGGTAACCCATCTAAGCTTGCTGGAGATTTCAACAAGTTTTTCATAAGTGCTGATCCTAATATGGTGAAGAACCTTCTGAAGGGATCATATAATAAAAGGAAAATAAGAAGATTACAGAAATCTATCTATATCTTTGAAATTGGGGAGGCTGAGATTATAGCAGCTGTAAAGTCTCTTAATAATGGAAATTCCAGTGGATGGGATGGCATTCCAACGAGTGTTCTGAAGAAGTCTATCCATCTGATAGCTGAACCAATGGTGAATGAATCATTCTTTCAGGGAAGGTATTTTTCCTGACACACTAAAAATGGCTATTGTACGTCCTCTTCATAAAAAAGGAAATACTGAAGAGATGGTAAATTACCGTCCAATAAGCCTTCTGTCCTCTTTCTCCAAGTTTTCGAAAAGGTCTTGGCTACCAGACTAATTAAGCTCTTCAACAAGTTTAATGTTTCATCAAGAACAAGTACAGACACAGCAATTTTTGAATTGATTCAAGCTATAGTTTTAACTCTGGAGAAGGGGGAGGTTCCTGTCGGTTTGTTTCTGGGCCTGTCGAAGGCTTTCGATTCTGTGGACCATGCCCTTTTGTTATAGAAAATGGAGATGTGTGGGGTTAGAGACAACCAGTTAAAGTTGATTCAGAGCTATCTCGGTGGAAGGAAGCAGAAAGTACTTGTAACTTTGAGTGGTGAGTCATATTTGTCGAGTGAGGAGGAACTAACAATGGGGGTACCCCAGGGCAGTATACGGGGTCCGCTATTGTTCATAATTTATATCAATGATTTTCCATCAGTTTTGAAAGATGATTCTAGTAGACCTGTTATGTATCCGGACGATACCAACGTATTGCTGAGATGTGTGGATGTTCCCTCATCAGTCTCTGCATTTGAGAATACTATGGACGAAGTTGGTGAGTGGTGTAGTGTGAGCAGCCTTCTTCTTAATATGAAAAAAAAACTGAGTGCATTTACTTCAGCACAACTAAGTCTAAGATGCAACATTCCAGTACACTGACACATAGTGGTAGTGATTTGAAGGTGGGCACTTCAGTAAAGTTCCTTGGTGTTACCATTGACGGATACTTAAAATGGGGCCTTCATATTGAACAACTGAAGAAGCGACTGAACTCTATTACTTATACGCTAAAGGTTTTATCAAAGCAAGTTGATCTGAGTGTACGAAAACTTGTTTATTATGCCAACTTCCACTCCATTCTATCGTATGGGATAATCTTCTGGGGTGGATCATCTCAGGTTGACAGTATATTTGTTGCTCAAAAATGGGCAGTTAGATCAATCCTCAGAATGACATATAAAGAATCTTGTCGCGGTGTCTTCAGAAATAACAACATCATAACTGTTTATGGTGAGTATATTTATAGGTTGCTACTATTAATTCGTCAGCATGACCACTACTTTAAAGACCTTCAAAATGAAAATAACACAAGACGAATAGAACCCTATTTCTATCCTCTGTACTCATCAACACTCAGAGAAAAACATCCTCAGAACATGGCCATCAAACTGTTTAATAAACTGCCCAAGCGAATACAGAATTTGACTAGTTACAATGTTTACAAAAGAAAAATATATGAACTCATTTTGAGGTGTGAACCGTACAGTATATGTGAATTTGAATTGTTCCTTAGAAACTGTTAGTGAATTAATTGTTTTGTATCTTTGACCTTTTTCATCTTTATTGTAACATATCTATATGTTGTATTTTGTTCACCATAATTTCTGAAAAAAAATTAAAAATGCTTGGTTTCGTGGTAAGAAACGGTAGGGATTTCTCAGCTGAGACAATGAAGACATTATACTGTTCGTTGGTCAGATCTAACTTGGAGTACTGATCATGTGTTTGGTCACCATATTATTTTTGTGATGTGAATAATTTAGAGAAGGTTCAATGTGAGTTTCTTCTGTATATATCTTACAGGTTACAAATAAATGTTGCAAAGCAGGGTCTTGATATTGTGCGGAATTCATTTGGTCTCGATACATTGACGAATTGAATTACGCTTATGTTTATTTTATAAGATTTTGAATGGACATGTTGATTGTTGGAAATTATTAGGATCGATTAATTTTAATTTACCCAGAAGGCTAACTAGATTTACACCTTTATTTCGTTGCAAACTATGTAGACATAATTACAGTTCTAATTTTTCTTATATCGTTGTTTTTCTTTTGCAAATAGTTTTGGAAGGAGTTGGATATTTTTCCATTCATAGTTTTAAGACTAATGTAGGACAATTTTGATGATTAATTTACCTTGTACTTTTTAGCAATAGGGCCTGTTATAATTTGTAAATCTTTATTTTTATTATTTATTATTTTTTCAAATGGGGTTTCCGTATATTATTGTACACAAATTTGATGTATTTTTGTGTATAATAAATTATTATTATAACTATTATTATTAATTCCACATACTTTAAGTGAATCGATTTCAAAACAATTATCCCTTTAGGTATTGAAGAAAATATTTTCATTAATCATTTACAATGTTTTTTCCTGTTTTATTATATTAAAAACGGGTGTAACTAATAATTGATACCTATAATAATAATAATAACAAGTGGAAATAACATCAATACCCCCAACCGACTCTTGATGTTTCAACGTTGGTGCAAGCCATTATGCCTACGACCACGAGAGCCGGACCTAGGAAACGCCTGAAGTGGACCCCAGAAATGAATTCCTCCATTATGCGTTCCTATTACAAGATTACAAACTTGGAATCGAAAATGACAGCATACAGATACGCGTTACATCTTGCATTCGTAGGAAAATATCCTGAATTATAGCACATATCCGAGCAGATAATTTCGGATCAACGAAGAACAATCGTTAAAAACAGGCTACTTTCTTCAGAAACGCTGCAAAGCATATGAGAAGAGGTCATAATGGAACTAAGAAGCGAAAATGATACTCATAACGGTATACCTGCTGGAGTCAATGAAAGTGTTACAGATAACATCGAAGCCACGGAAACGAATATTAACATGGAACGCCCTTCTGAGCCGAATCAGCAGAACGAATATATGTATTTAGAAAGATCAGAACTCAACAGAGCAATAACTGAATTCAGTGGTAGTAACCCAACTAAAAGACCTAAACTGCCCAAACTCAAGACGAACAAGAACACCAATATCATCCTAGCAAACGTAAACTCAGTGTTTGAAGAATATACCGACCAGAACATCTTGGAGAAGATTCACACTTTGATTTACTGTGGAGCAGTAGCGGTTTTTCGACTTCACAAACAACAAATCTCCACAACTCTGATTCAAGCTGAACCAATAAGCGTCAGAAAACCACCATGGCAAAAACGACTGAAGGATATTGATAATATTAGAGCAGAAATCGGTCGCCTCACAGAATTCCTGAGAAACAGAAAACCGTCAAGGCGCTTGAAATCACATATACGCAAAATTTATAGGAAAATTCGTACGAACACAAAACACCCTGATCACAAACAACACATCGACGTGTATATGGACACTTTGAAACAGAAACTCCAAGCAAAAGCAAAGAGGCTTTCAAGATACGTCAAGTTTACTGAAAGAAATCATTAAAACCAAAGGTTCCTCCAAAACGCGGCCAATTTCCATAAGGGATATAACAAAACTGCGACCAACAATAACAGAGAAGTACCTAACGCACACTGCTTGACCGATTATTGGTCATCACTATGGTCGAACTCCAAAGAACACAATAGAGATGCGGAATGGATCACGAATGAAAAACAATGCCTTGATATCAAAAACATGGACTTCAAGGAATAACAGAGGAAGAAATCACAACAGTAGTTAGAGCGACCAACAATTGGAAGGCCACAGGTATAGATAATATCCACAACTACTGGTACAAGAAGTTTGATAAGTTCCATGGAGCCCTAGCGAAACAGCTCTCGTATGTTCTTCAACATCCCAAGAAAACACCCACTTTTCTAACACAAGCCTTAACATATATGCTACCTAAGAGCGATAGAACACAGGATTCGTCTCAATATAGGCCAATCACTTGCCTGCCAACACTCTACAAAATACTCACCTCATGCATATCCAATCGAATATACCAACACCTTGACGACAACAATATATTAGCAGAGGAGCAGAAAGGATGCAGAAAGAAACACCACGGGTGCAAGGAACAACTCATCATCGATTCTGTGATAATGAAACAGGCACACGTAGGGCATCGGAATGTTCATTCAGCTTTTCTCGATTATCTGAAGGCATTCGATAGTACCCCCCAATCTTGGCTTGTCGAAGTATTGCAGATATACAAAATTCATCCAACCCTGGTAGAATTCTTGAAGACAACAATGACACACTGGCGCACGTCTCTGCAGGTCAACATGAACAATACATCAATTAAAACCGACGAGATACCCATATGTCGTGGAATTTTTCAAGTTGACTCTTTGAGTCCACTATGGTTCTGTTTAGCTATGAACCCATTGTCCTCAATGCTCAATAGAACAGGATACGGATTTCGGATGAAAACAGATAGGAATTATTATACAGTCTCCCACCTGCTGTATATGGATGACTCAAATTAAATGCTTCGAACAAAAAGCAATTGGATGATTTGCTGAAAACTGTCAGTGAGTTCTCGGCAGATGTTCATATGAAATTCGGGATTGAAAAATGTAAGACCCTGAACATTCAAAGAGGGAAAGTCATAGATGGTGAAACACAACTTCCAAACGGTGATATTATACAGTGCATGAGAGATGGCGAAACATACAAATATCTGGGATACCAACAAGCCAGATTGCTAGACCAAAAACAATCGAAGGAGAAGATTCGTTCAGAATACAGTCAGCGTCTGAAGACTGTGCTGAAACCAATGTTAAACTCGGAGAATCTAGTCAAGGTAATTAACACCTACGCCATTCCAGTGTTGCTTTACTCATTTGGAATAATCAGATGGACTAAGACAGAACTGGATGATATTCAAAGGCAGACCCGAACGATGCTGACAAAGTACAACAATCTTCATCCAAAATCGTCTGTGATACGAACAACTTTGAAGCGGAAAGAAGGAGGACGCGGATTAATAGATGTTGTCAATTTACACACCGAACAGATAAAAAAGCTCAGAGAATTCTTCTCAGCAAAAGCTCTCACTTCTGACCTCCATAGAGTGGTATCGTTGGCTGATAAGTGATATACACCTCTAAATCTTGCTACCAGAGATGACCTTCTGAATCTACCATTCCTATCAGATACTGAAAAACAAGAGCAATGGTCAAGAAAGGAATTGCATGGACGACATCACCATGAGATTAATCAACCACACATCGACAAAGAAGCCTCCAACAAATGGTTGATGAAAGGAAAATTATACGCAGAAACAGAGGGATTCCTTATGGCCATCCAAGACCAAGTGATCGCTACAAACAATTACAAAACATTTATAATGAAGGACGGAACATTACAAACAGATAAGTGCAGAAAATGCCATATAAGATCGGAGACTATACAGCATATTACGTTCGGCTGCGAACAACTGGCCAATACGGATTATCTTCACAGGCATAATCAAGTATGCAACATTATCCACCAGAAACTTGCACACAAGTACGGACTTCTGTATACCTTCCAGCCATATTACAAGTATCAACCGGCGCCCGTATTGGAAAATGACTCTATCAGATTATACTACGATAGGCCTGTTATCACTGACAGAATGGTGACGAATGATAGGCCGGACATAGTGGTGTATGATAAGAGAGCCAGAACAGTAATGCTGGTGGATGTCGCCATACCAAATAATAACAACGTGCTGAATAAGTTCCAGGAGAAAAAGTCCAAATACACTGACCTTGCTATTGAGATCAAGCAGATGTGGCACCTCGAGAAAATAGATATTGTTCCTGTCATCGTATCCTCGACTGGTTTAATACCCAAAACTTTGCATGATAGCCTTAAGAAATTAGAATTGCATAAGAATACCTATATAGAAATGCAAAAAGCTGTAATTCTTTATACATGTAGGATAGTTAGGAAATATATGTCAAGTATATTGTAATCGAGCCTATTCCCTTTGATTGCTGAATCTGGGAAAGGTAAATTATATCCAGCTAACAGCTGAGATAGTGCATAATTCCACGATAATAAATAATAATAATATTTATTCAAAGATTATACACTAATATATAAATAAATGTTATTGAGACATCGTAACATACTGAGTATTCAACATACAAATTTAATATGAAATAGTTTAAAATAATGATATCTATCTATTGAAAAGAAATGAAAGGTAAAAAATGAATAAATGAGGTTACCTCAAGGTGAACTGCTGGTAAGCAGCACACCTTGTGTGAGGGGATATCCTTGAAACTTAATTAAAATTATGTCTTTTTTTTCTTAAACGTAAGTCAAAATAACAATCTGAAACTCTAGAATGCAAGACTCAAGTGTGGACATATGTGTTTTAAATATCAATGATCTGTCGAATGGTGATCCCGGATTCATTAGAAATCCATTTTCACGTAACAACTTTTCCTGAGACTTAAACTCCTTGATATAGGATGGTAATGCATTAAAAACTTTAGGAGCAAGGAACACGAATGATCTCTGGCCTACTGTTTTCCTCATCATTGTCAGAAGCTAGAGACAAACAAAAGTCTCCTTCTGTTGCATTAGCCCTAGTTTAATTGTTTAAAAGCAATTAAATAAGTATTTAAATTTTTTTTGTTAACAAGTTTCATAATGTAATGGGCGATTTCTTTCAGTCTTTGGGAACCTTCAACCTTCTTTTGGAAATTTTCAAATAGTGCGTATCATATTTCATTTCTGAATGTTTCATCCTTCATTAAAACTAATTAATTTATCAGCGATAAGTGACTTACATTCTCGATCAGCATTATTCAAGTTTTGAACTACAAGTGTTTTAGTGTTTTTCATAGTTTGAGTCGGCGAGTCGTATAAGGACAAATTGCGAAAGCCTGTTGTAGTTAATCGAGGCATTATGTGCATTCCCTTTTCTTTCAGTAATTATCACATTAATTTCGAAGAAATAATATACATTCTTAACCAATTTTTTGAAATTAACGGAAATTTTTAAATACCAAAGATGATTTATATACTCTATGGGGTGCTTTGTCTTCTTCTATACTTGGTCTATGTCAAAGATGATTTATATACTCTAGATGAGGAACCCACTTCAACATAAAATTTTCACACAGTATAGTGAATTTGACGTACGAAACAGTCCGTCTGCTGGCGCCCTCTTTGATAATAGACTATATGTGCGGTACTATATCTATAAGTGCAGTGTTCTGCACTAATTCGACAAAATGATGAGTGAATTATTCTGATATGGCACATAGATGACGCGTGAAATCGAAAGAACCTATGATATTCAGCTGACATGAGCGTAGACATGAACAGGAAAAAAGGGTTTTACTCATTTTTTACATTTCGTAGTCTAGGATTGAATGAGAAATGCAGAAAAGGAGAATATGTTCAATTATTTATCAATAGCTTTCAATATATGTTTTCACAAACCCATATATACTTAAACACAAAATATTATAAATATCCATCCTACTTTAGCATCTCTTTTCAGAGAGATGCAGACAATCTATGAATCTTTAATTTTCAAATCGGAGGAAAGAAGAACAGACATCTATAATATGACTCCATTACAAGTTACACGCATTTTGATTTAAATTTATGAAGAGTGTAGCACGCTTTTTTCAAAATAGGAATGTAAAATAGAAAATTCGAATTCAGACCCAGAACTTTGCTTTGAGAATAATTTTCAGTTTCGAAAGTGCAATGCCGGACTTTACCTCCAGAAAATTGTATTAAAATAAAACATCAAGAATATTCATATCATTAGTTAAATGCATTTTCGAAAAGAATGATTAATTTTGTTTGAATAAAAGAACTTTTGAAGTAATTCAATACATAATTGTGATATTTTTTAAATAATTGTTTAAAGGTGATGTATTATTATGATATCATCTATACATTATGAAAATGAATAAATTGCAGATATTGTATCAGTTAGGTATTTACTGTGCATTATATTAATGGCAAATGCAATTTGGACAACATTCTTGACAAGAAGTAATCGGTAAACCAATGTAACAAATATAAAGCGAAAGACGAAATATCTGGTAAAAAAAGTCTATTCGATTCATAACAATTCCGAAACAAAACATCAATTCATTTATCCATAAATAAATCTGAAAATAGACAAACAATTTGACGCTATCATGTTCTATTTTCGCACTCTCCATTTTCTACCAGTCAGTGTCGCAAAGCATGCAATAGGTTGCTTAGAGCGTACGATGTACAAAAAACTAAGAAAAAATTGAATTTTTAACTCATTGCAAGGGGTTGAAGTTTTAATTTTTTGCAGAATTTATTATCGAAGCCAACTGGCCATCATATTGAAAATGCAGATTGATTAAAAGAAATTGCAGTTTCCCAGCTATTTTAACAGAATTATTAAACGTTTTGTAAGCATTCACCAGTTATCAGGATCGTCTGAATACGTTCATTCTTGGTATATGTGTGCGTTCCGCTATTTATAATGAGCAAAATTATAAATATAAGGAACATAGGGCTGAACTGAAAACTGATTAATAATAGTATTTTCATGAGTAGTAACCAACTGTGAAATTTCTAAAATTAGGTTCCAATTTCTATAAGAGACTACAAATGAACACAAAGCTAGGAATGGCGATAATGTGTAGGGTTGAAAATTTCCTGCTACTGAAGTTCTTGGCATTCATTTGTGGTTATAAATTCGTATTTACAATCTTAATCAATTATTTACATTATTCCATAAAATTTACACTGTAACTAACTCATAAGAAGCTTTTCATGAAAAAGGAAATCAAAAAGAGAAAGAGTCCCGGAAAATTATGGATAATTTTGAATCTATTTAATAAGAAGCTATTGCGAAAACGTTACAGATTATTGAATTCGTCTAAAAATGTGATTAGTTCGGTAAATTCTGGTGGAAATGAATTGATAAATAACATGGATTTCTGTCACTCTAGTCGAAATTTTTACGATTTACTGAGAAAATTGGGTTTCAATAAGTCCACCCGCAATAATTTCTAATTTTATATTATCCAAACAACTCACTACACTGTTTCAAGTGAAGCTGAGAATTAATTTCTATTTTCGAATACAAGTTGAAAGCGTATAATGGCCGATGTTCAGCACGAAATGTCGAGCTGATTTCTGTCGGACGGTGGCCTCTCAAAGGAAACAGCGAAAAACCCAGTAAACTCGTCTGTGTCTCGAGAAGCCGTCAAAACAAAAGACGCATTGCCTTAAAATTAACTTCGCTCAGGGTACTGTTTATCAATTATGGGTTTTATTATCATTATTTTTATTTGAATGATGAAAAATTTGAAATATTTGTCTTAAAATTCAGGTCAAAAAACTGAAAATCTAATTATATTTATCGTTAATATGTATATAATATATCAGATTTATTATGATTACATAATTGAAAATTATGGCCAATAATAATTTTTTTGTGCTCGTAAAAATTCGTTAAGTGGTAAAGTGTATCAAATTAATTTATTCAAATGATCAAGTTCACAACGAGAAATAAAAATTGACAACAGACGTTTGTTTTATTATACACGTAGATATCTACATAAATATACTTCTATTAATAGATTTCAAATGTTAATTGATTAACAAAAATTAAATTAAAACGTTTATTGAGTTAGATATGAATATAAAAATGAGATGAAATATTTTAGGTAACATACATGAGATTTTACATTTCAAAGGAAATTAACTTCCTCATCAAAATATTATATTATGTATATATATATGCTGTCACGCAATGAAAAACTTTCTGAAATGACTTCGATGGAAATTTATTAAAACTGCTTGAATCCTTGAATCAGGAATAGAAATGCACAAAAGTGCATTGAAATTTTATAAAAATTTCTTTCCGCCTCTATTCAAATTTTTTGGCATCCGCTTCACTTCAATGTGAAGTCTTGTCAATGAATTGTTCAACCGTAGGAGTGAAAACCTCCAGCTTACCGAATGACTGAAAAAAAATGTTCCAATGGGTCCTGATTGAAACGATTCGTTAACAAATATTCCACGTTTTCACTTTCCGGTTCTATAGACTCCCAAAGATACAAAATGCCTACCAATATTCCAATTGATTTAAATTTTGAAATAAGGGTTATCTGTATGGTTTTTTTTCACCTCCCGCCATAATTCCAGAAACGACGAAATAACTTAACGGAATTTTGTAATACGCATAAAGTCCTCGAATCATAAAAACAAGAACGTGATTTCCAAAATTTTGTTGTTGACCGAATTCTCCATAATCTGAAACTAATCAATTTAGAATTGTAACTAATACTCCTCTTTATTCCGATTTCATCAAAAAGTATAATACAGTTTTTTTCTACTTCGGTAGAACCGTCAAATTTCAAACGCACATGTTCGAAAGTGAACGCTATCAAGGATAACCCGTCTCTAATTTAATCGAATTGAACCAATTCGAGATTGTGTCTTTCTGTGGGAGAGTGAATCCCTGACGAACTCGAAGGAAATTTTATATTCCCGGGCTTCTATAAAAAATTGTGAGAGCAAATTTTTTTTTCTTCTGAATACTCTGTATGCGGCTTATGTTCCGTTTGGAGATCTATGAACGTTTTGACACTTCGAAATCGTTGCTTCACTCTTTTATGTTATTTCAGAATGATCTGGTCTTTGGCGCGACCGAGACGTAACCGACGATTATTTTGACGAAGGACATCAATACATTTCCTTAATTTATCTATTTGTTTTTGTTTCGCAGCTAATTTACGTTTGAATTGAAAAATTCCGCGGGAGGAACATGAAGAATCTAAGTTTGCCGTAGAGGAGAAATATGTCGATAGTGGACTTCCGTGTTCGTCAAAAAGTAGTTTTCCAGTCACTTCAGCCTCACAGGGGATACGTAATTATGTTTTTATTTTTATCAGAATCAGCGCCGAAATCCATAAAATCGAGTTGCAGAGTTGGTACTGCATGAGAGCGTAAATAACGTTTCGAATGATCAGTAAAACACGAATCCGCAAAGTGTATGCTACCAATTCTTTTGTACCTGATGTCTTTACGCGGAACAAATGAAATTAAATCCCGCCGATCGATTGCCCGAGGCCAATCACCTTGTCGAGTCCAACGGAAATCTGAAAATGAAACATTTGAAACCCCCACGGCGATATTTATTTTCACAATATTTCACTGAACACCTATACACGATTGCTTGGATGTTATTGGATTCTTTACCATCGCCATTACTGGGAAAGCTCTTTCAGTAAATTCAGTAACAAAATTTTCAATCGACAGCCACCCTATATAAAATAAACCTGCTCTAGGCAAAATCAATCAAATAGAAACAAACATTTACCCAGAAGTCAGACCAAATATTAATTCTCGTTTCAAACTACAAGAAATATACGAACTCTTAAAAAGTGACATCCCCCTTCTCAATGTACCCATTGAAATATAGATGGAAAATCCAGAAGACACAGGATAATTTTATTGGTTCTATTCAGTTGCATATGAATGCTATGGTTTTCGGTAAACAAGGTTGCCAGATTGTGATCTATCCCTAACGAGTAAGAGAATATGGAACCAAAGAACATTAATTTATTAATAAATCAAAATATACAGGGTCATTGACAGAAATTATTCATAATTTTATGATCAGAGTGTCGATAATTCGAATTAAGAACTTGCAGTAGATTTAACGAAATATACTCAAATATATAATCAATCAATCAGCAGTCAAAATTTAAAAGAATACAGTTAATTTTTTAACTTATGGAAAATAGGATACTGAATATTGTGAATCGAAGTACATAACAAATGATGCATGAGTATAAAATAATGTCTAAAATTCACTAAACTTCACTCTCGTACGTTACTTTTCAGAAGAATTTAAATGTTGAGGGAATTGACGTATTTTTTTACCACAAATGTATGTTGTGATTTCGGAAATTCGAGCAAAGATAATCCTACGATAATCGTAGGATTGCAGGATATATCCCGACTTCTATTTTTTCCGTTTCTCTTCTAACAATACTTTGTTCTCCTTCCATTCCATTCTCGGTGAAATTGACTTTTTTCCAAATTGAGACAAAAACATAGAAAATTTAATAGAAATTGTCTTGATTCAAAAAGAATTCAATAATCGATCATTTCATCACGTCTTGGAACTCAAATGGTTTTCTTCAAAATAATCCAGAGGGGGCTACCGAAAACCGAAAGTATAAAATCGTATGAAAGCTCCAATCTATTTTATTAATAAACGATATGATGAAACGTGCATTTTCAGGTACGTAACTTTGAAATCTTAATGGCTTCGAATTATACACAAAATTTTCCATTTTCGTATTCCATATAATATGAAATTTGAAAGGAAACATATATCTACGTTGAAGATTGCACTTCACTAATTTTCTTTATCTATAAAACAATTGATATTTTCTATCCATAATCAATCTGACAACACTGTGTGTTTAGTCTGACGCCTCTGGCGGTGCCCGAAAGCAGGCACCAGCTGCAAAGTTACGGACAACAATCATCGTTCGCCGGTCGCCGGGTTGGCGTGGTGACACTAGATTGTAGAAAGAAAACAAACACTAAAAACTCTTTGTTGTTCAAGTGGGCGAAATATTGGGCTTACCAAGATTTGCTTCAATACAGGAATCGCGGCCACAGTTTTTAGGGTTAACCGTTTCGAAGGGTTTTTAATGAATAATTTTATGCATTTGAAGTAGTTTACAGTTCAGAAACTGAAATTATATCTTATGAGAACCTAGAAGATTACAACACTCTCGTAGGTATTTAATAAATATTTCGATGGAAAACTATTCATTGAATATTACTTTTCTTATATCAAAATTGTCTTGTAGTTATTGTTTCAAATGCTATAAAAATTCCAATTTAGATTGTTGGTGGTACTTATCAACGATATAATCTCCCATCATCGCTAGCATATCATTTCTCAAGTAAAAAATATCCCATCTTTAGAATGCTATGAAAAAGGTCCGAAAATCTTAATTCTTCAAAAACACTGGTTGCCTTTGGTTGCAGGCTCTGTAGCAATAAGCAAAGACATTCAAGTAATAGTTTTTCCCAGAAATCATATATTCTATGATGTTCTGGAGTTTGTCTACGAAGTTCGAATCAGTTTAGAATGTATTTTTAATAATGAACGGAATATAGAATTTAAGTTTTTCGAAGATATACAAGTGTTCTTTAAATATGTAACCAAACATCAGGAGCTAATACTTTCAGTGAATTCAGGATAGAGAGTTCATATGAATATTGGTCTAGAAACTCTTCCATCAAAAATACGGGATATGTACTAAAAAATTTGTTATATTTCGTGGAATATGAAAAATTTGGCTATGATAAATGAATTCGCTACTTGTCTGATGATAAACGAAAGCTCGAATTAGTTATAACGTTGAATAAACTTTTCCATCTTAAACAGTGATATTTTTACGTAGTAATATTCGCAATCTTCATAATGAAACTATTTTGAATTTTTAGAGTTGACTTCTAAAAATGTATTGTTATAATTTTCTTAAAAAGTCATATCTCTATTTCTGTAATAAGAATCTAACTATTCACTAATAGTAATCTTTTCTATCCACTGTATAAGAAAAAGTACGCCCATGGATTATCATTCTAAGATAACTTTGAAATTTTTAGCAGCCATCTGATAGTAGTAACTGAAAATAAAAAATTATAGTATTCTGTTTTATCAAGAGCCATCTATGGACCATCTATCTAACCTAACCTAACCTCATCTCAATCTTTCAATCCTGACCTATCCTAACCAGCCAGGATCGCGATTCTGGCTGGCGAATAAGCTTCATTTTATTCTATGGGGTGCTTTGTCTTCTTTTATACTTGGTCTATGTCTATGTAAATACTTTCAACATAACCTATATTTAGAAAAAGATCCAAAACAAAGATGATTTATATACTCTAGATGAGGAACCCAGTTCAACGTAAAATTTTCACACAGTATAGTGAATTTGACGTACAAAACAGTCCGTCTGCTGGCGCCCTCTTTAATAATAGACTATATGTGCGGTACTATATCTATAAGTGCAGTGTTCTGCACTAATACGACAAAGTAATGAGTGAATTATTCTGATATGGCACATAGATGACGCGTGAAATCGAAAGAACCTATGATATTCAGCTGACATAAGCGTAGACATGAATAGGAAAAAAGGGTTTTACTCATTTTTTACATTTCGTAGTCTAGGATTGAATGAGAAATGCAGAAAAGGAGAATATGTTCAATTATTTATCAATAGCTTTCAATATATGTTTTCACAAGCACATATATACTTAAACACAAAATATTATAAATATCCATCCTACTTTAGCATCTCTTTTCAGAGAGATGCAGACAATCTATGAATGTTTAATTTTCAAATCGGATGAAAGAAGAACAGATATCTATTATATGACTCCATTACAAGTTACACGCATTTTCATTTAAATTTATGAAGAGTGTAGCACGCTTTTTTCAAAATAGGAATGTAAAATAGAAAATTCGAATTCAGACCCAGAACTTTGCTTTGAGAATAATTTTCAGTTTCGAAAGTGCAATGCCCGACTTTACCTCCAGAAAATTGTATTAAAACATCAAGAATATTCATATCATTAGTTAAGTGCATTTTCGAAAAGAATGATTAATTTTGTTTAAATAAAACAACTTTTGAAGTAATTCAATACATAATTGTGATATTTTTTAATAATTGTTTAAAGGTGATGTATTATTATGATATCATCTATACATTATGAAAATGAATAAATTGCAGATATTGTATCAGTTAGGTATTTACTGTGTATTATATTAATGGCAAATGCAATTTCGACAACATTCTTGACAAGAAGTAATCGGTAAACCAATGTAACAAATATAAAGCGAAAGACGAAATATCTGGTAAAAAAGTCTATTCGATTCATAACAATTCCGAAACAAAACATCAATTCATTTATCCATAAATAAATCTGTACACAGACGAAAATAGACAAACAATTTGACGCTATCATGTTCTATGTTCGCACTCTCCTTTTTCTACCAGTCAGTGTCGCAAAGCATGCAATAGGTTGCATAGTGCGTACGATGTACAGAAAAATTAAGAAAAATTGAATTTTAACTCATTGCAAGGGGTTGAAGTTTTAATTTTTGCAGAATTTATTGTCGAAGCCAACTGGCCATCATATTGAAAATGCAGATTGATTAGAGGAAATTGCAGTTTCTAGCTATTTTAACAGAATTATTAAAAGTTTTGTAAGCATTCACCAGTTATCGGGATCGTCTGAATACGTTCATTTTGGTATATGTGTGAGTTCCGCTATTTATAATGAGCAAAATTATAAACATGAGGAACATAGGGTTGAACTAAACACTGATTAATACTAGTATTTTCATGAGTAGTAACCAACTGTGAAATTTCTAAAATTAGGTTCCAATTCCTCTAAGAGACTACAAATGAACACAAAGCTAGGAAAGTTCTTGGCATTTATTTGTGGTGTTAAATTCGTATTTACAATCTTAATCAATTATGTACATTATTCCATAAAAAAGATTTCAGATAAGTAACTATATTATATTCCACAATGGGATTATATCTTAGCAAATTTTTGGGCGGTTTCCATATTTGAACCCAAAATTTTGCTTTTGAAGAAGCATTTTCCATCTAGTTGAAATTGCTATTTGATATCAGTTTGGAATCGATTGGTTTCGAGTTCCAATGTTGGCAATTTCTATCATAGGAAAAATTTTACTGCGTCATCTTCCGAAGATAATGCTTCGGAATGATAACGGAGAAATTTATGAAATACAAACTTTCGAAAGAACGATACATGACTATGGGCATTATTGAAATGGTTTTTCATATGGAGTCATATAATACCATCGTGAATTTCAGAAATCGTTATGAAATATACTGTATATTTTAGAAATTGAAACTTAATCAACACTAAAATGAAACGTTATAAGAGGGTGAATTTCAAAAAAATTTGAGTTTTCGGAAAAGCGAAAATTCTCAAAACAGGTGAAATTTGGTGAAGAAATATTTCTGTACAAGTATGAAAGAAATGATGCCATCAAAGTTACTCCTTCACACTGTAACTAACTCATAAGAAGCTTTTCATGAAAAAGGAAATCAAAAAGAGAAAGAGTCCCGGAAAATTATGGATATTTTTGAATCTATTTAATAAGAAGCTATTGCGAAAACGTTACAGATTATTGAATTCGTCAAAAAATGTGATTAGTTCGGTAAATTCTGGTGGAAATGAGTTGATGAATAACATGGATTTCTGTCACTCTAGTCGAAGTTTTTAAGATTTATTGAGAAAATTGGGTTTCAATAAGTCCACCCGCAATAATTTCTAATTAAATATTATCCAAACAACTCACTACACTGTTACAAGTGAAGCTGAGAATTAATTTCTATTTTCGAATACAAGTTGAAAGCGTATAACGGCCGATGTTCAGCACGAAATGTTTAGCTGATTTCTGTCGGACGGTGGCCTCTCAAAGGAAACAGCGAAAAACCCCAGTAAACTCGTCTGTGTCTCGAGAAGCCGTCAAAACAAAAGACGCTTGCCTTAAAATTAACTTCGCTCAGGGTACTGTTTATCAATTATGGGTTTTATTATCGTTATTATTATTTGAATGATGAAATATTTGTCCTAAAATTTCGGTCAAAATAAACTGAAAATCTAATTATATTTATATTATATGTATATAATATATCAGATTTATTAAAATTATGGCCAATAATTATTTCTTTTTGTGCTCGTAGAAATTCATTAAGTGGTAAAGTGTATCAAATTAATTTATGCAAATGATCAAGTTCATAACGAGAAATAAAAATTTACAACAGACGTTTGTTTTATTATACACGTAGATAACTATATAAATATACTTCTATTAATAGATTTCAAATGTTAATTGATAAACAAAAATTAAATTAAAACGTTTATTGAGTTAGATATGAATATAAAAATAAGATGAAATATTTTAGGTAACATACATGAGATATTACATTTCAAAGGAAATTAAATTCCTCATCAGAACTATATATATATATATATATATATATATATATATATATATATATATATATATATATATATATATATATATATATATATATATATATATGCATGCTGTCACGCAATGAAAAACTTTCTGAAATGACTTCGATGGAAATTTATTAAAACTGCTAGAATCAGGAATAGAAAAAAAAATATATAGAATATATATATATATATATATATATATATATATATATATATATATATATATATATATATATATATATATATATATATATATATATATATATATATATATATATATATATATATATATATATATGCAAAGTGCATTGAAATTTTATAAAAACTTCTTTCCGCCTCTATTCAAACTTTTTGGCATCCGCTTCACTTCAATGTGAAGTCTTGTCAATGAATTGTTCAACCGTAGGTGTGAAAACCTCCAGCTCACCGAATGACTGAAAAAATGTTCCAATGAGTCCTGATTGAAACGATTCGTTAACAAATATTCCACGTTTTCACTTTCCTATTTATAGTCTCCCAAAGATACAAAATGCCTACCAATATTCCAATTGATTTGAATTTTGAAATAAGGGTTATCAGTATGGTTTTATTTCACCTCCCGCCATATTTCCAGAAACGATGAAATAACTTAACGGAATTTTGTAATACGCATAAAGTCCTCGAATCATAAAAACAAAAACGTGATTTCCATAATTTTGTTGTCGACCGAATTCTCCATAATCTGAAACTAATCAATTTAGAATTGTAACTAATACTCCTCTTTATTCCGATTTCATCAAAAGTATAACACAGTTTTTTCTGCTTCGGTAGAACCGTCAAATTTCAAACGCACATGTTCGAAAGTAAACGCTATCAAGGATAACCTGTCTCTAATTTAATCGAATTGAACCAATTCGAGATTGTGCCTTCATGCGGGAGAGTGAATCCCTGACGAACTCGAAGGAAATTTTATATTCCCGCGCTTCTATAAAAAATTGTGGGAGCAAATTTTTTTTTTCTTCTGAATACTCTGTATGCGGCTTATGTTCCGTTTGGAGATCTGTGAACGTTTTGACACTTCGTAATCTTTGCTTCACTCTTTTATGTTCTTTCAGAATGATCTGGTCTTTGTTGGCGCGCCCGCGACGTAATCGACGATTATTTTGACGAAGGACATCAATACATTTCCTTAATTTATCGATTTGTTTTTGTTTCGCAGCTAATTTACGTTTGAATTGAAAAATTCCGCGGGAAGAACATAAAGAATCGTAAGTTTGCCGTAGAGGAGAAATATGTCGATAGTGGACTACCGTGTTCGTCAAAAAGTAGTTTTCCAGTCACTTCAGCCTCACAGGGGATACCTAATTATGTTTTTATTTTTATCAGAATCAGCGCCGAAATCCATAAAATCGAGTTGCAAAGTTGGTACTGCATGAGAGCGTAAATAACGTTTCGAATGATCAGTAAAACACGAATCCGCAAAGTGTATGCTACCAATTCTTTTGTACCGGATGTCTTTACGCGGAACAAATGAAATTAAATCCGTCGATCGATTGCCCGAGGCCAATCACCTTGTCGTGAGTCCAACGGAAATCTGAAAATGAAACATTTGAAACCCACCCAGGCGATATTTATTTTCACAATATTTCACAGAACGCCTATACACGTTTGCTTGGATGTTATTGATTTTTACCATCGACATTACTGGGAAAGCTCTTTCAGTAAATTCAGTAACAAAATTTTCAATCGACAGCGACCCTATATAAAATAAACCTGCTCTAGGCAAAATCAATCAAATAGAAACAAACATTTACCCAAAAGTCAGACGAAATATTAATTCTCGTTTCAAACTACAAGAAATATACGAACTCTTAAAAAGTGACATCCCCCTTCTCAATGTACATCCTACCCATTGAAATATAGATGGAAAATCCAGAAGACACAATAATTTTATTGGTTCGATTCAGTTGCATATGAATGCTATGGTTTTCGCTAAACAAGGTTGCCAGATTGTGATCTATCCCTAACGAGTAAGAGAATACGGAACCAAAGAACATTAATTTATTAATAAATCAAAATATACAGGGTCATTGACAGAAATTATTCATAATTTTATGATCAGAGTGTCGATAATTCGAATTAAGAACTTGCAGTAGATTTAACGAAATATACTCAAATATATAATCAATCAATCATCAGTCAAAATTTAAAAGAATACAGTTAAATTTTTAACTTATGGAAAATAGGATACTGAATATTGTGAATCGAAGTACATAACAAATGATGCATGAGAATAAAATAAAGTCTAAAATTGCACGTAATGAAAATTCGATAAAATTATTCACAAATATTCAAACTTCCTCCCATCATTTTCTAAACAGTTCTCTCTCAGGGTATTCAACAACTTCACTCTCGTACGTTACTTTTCAGAAGAATTTAAATGTTGAGGGAATTTGCGTAATTTTTTTTTACCACAAATGTATGTTGTGATTTCGGAAATTCGAGCATAGATGATCCTACGATAACCGTAGGATTGCAGGATATATCCCGACTTCTATTTTTTCATTTCCTATTCTAACAATACTTTCCATTCCATTCTTGGTGAAATGGATTTTTTTCCAAATTGAGACAAAAACATGGAAAATTTAATAGAAATTATCTTGATTTAAAAAGAATTCAATAATCAATTATTTCATCACGTCTTGGAACTCAAATGGTTTTCTTCAAAATAATCCAGAGGGGGCTACCGAAAACCTTGATGAAGAAAAGTCTCATTCAACCACTATTACTAGGACTTAAAGGTGATTGGATATTTCCACCAGCCATAAAGAATCTTGAGAGGAAATGAATGGTATATTCACGACTTGGACCGAAAGGTATATTCGATTATTATTTACTATGAACCCATATGTATTCGCCTACACTATAAGTGGTCGTATTCGTTGTAATCTTAAGTATAAAATCGTATGAAAGCTCCAATCTATTTTATTAATAAACGATATGATGAAACGTGCATTTTCAGGTACGTAACTTTGAAATCTTAATGGCTTCGAATTATTCACAAAATTTTCCATTTTCGTATTCCATATAATATGAAATTTGAAAGGAAACATATATCTACGTTGAAGATTGCACTTCACTGATTTTCTTCATCTATAAAATAATTGATATTTTATATCCATAATCAATCTGAAAACACTGTGTGTTTAGTCTGACGCCTCTGGCGGTGCCCGAAAGCAGGCACCAACAGCAAAGTTACGGACAACAATCATCGTTCGCCGGTCGCCGGGTTGGCCTGGTGACACTATAGATTGTAGAAAGAAAACAAACACTAAAACTCTCTGTTGTTCAAGTGGGCGAAATATTGGGCTTACCAAGATTTGCTTCAATACAGGGAATCATGGCCACAGTTTTTAGGGTTAACCGTTTCGAAGGGTTGTTTTAATGAATAATTTTATGCATTTGAAGTAGTTTACAGTTCAAAACTGAAATTATATCTTATGAGAATCTAGAAGATCACAACACTCTCGTAGGTATTTAATAAATATTTCGATGGAAAACTATTCATTGCATGTTACTTTTCCTATATCAAAATTGTCTTGTAGTTATTGTTTCCAATGCTATAAAAATTCCGATTTAGATTGTTGGTGGTACTTATCGACGGTATAATCTCCCATCATCGCCAGCATATCTTTTCTCAAGTAAAAAATATCCCATCTTTAGAATGCTATGAAAAAGGTCCGAAAATCTTAATTCTTCAAAAACACTGGTTGCCTTCGAATGCAAGCTCTGTAGCAATAAGTAAAGACATTCAAGTAATAGTTTTTCCCAGAAATCATATATATATGATGTTCTGGAGTTTGTCTACGAAGTTCGAATCAGTTTAGAATGTATTTTTAATAATGAACGCAATATAGAATTTAAGTTTTCGAAGATATACAAGTGTTCTTTAAATATGTAACCAAACATCAGGAGCTAATACTTTCAGTGAATTGAGGATAGAGAGTTCATATGAATATTGGTCTAGAAACTCTTCCATCAAAATGCGGGATATGTACTAAATTGTTATATATCGTGGAATGTGAAAAAATTTGGCAATGATAAATGAATTCGCTACTTGTCTGATGATAAACGAAAGCTCGAATTAGTTATAACGTTGAATAAACTTTTCCATCTTAAACAGTAATATTTTTACGTAGTAATATTCGCAATCCTCATGATGAAACTATTTTGAATTTTTAGAGTTGACTTCTAAAAATGTATTGTTATAATTTTCTTAAAAAGTCATATCTCTATTTCTGTAATAAGAATCTAACTATTCACTAATAGTAATCTCTTCTATTCACTGTATAAGAAAAAGTACGCCCAAGGATTATCATTCTAAGATAACTTTGAAATTTTTAGCAGCCATCTGATAGTAGTAGCTGAAAATAAAAAATTATAGTATTCTGTTTTATCAAGAGCCAACTATGGACCATCTATGAACCTCATCTCAATCTTTCAATCCTGACCTATCCTAACCAGCCAGGATCGCGATTCTGGCTGGCGAAAAAGCTTCATTTTATTCTATGGGGTGCTTTGTCTTCTTTTATACTTGGTCTATGACTACATAGACGGATTTCTGAAATATTAATTTTTAGGTTAGAGTTCACCTGTCATCACAACAGTCCATTGACTAAGGCATAGACCAAGTATAGAAGACAAAGCACCCCATAGAATAAAATGAAGCTTATTCGCCAACCAGAATCGCGATCCTGGCTGGTTAGGATAGGTCAGGATTGAAAGATTGATATGAGGTTCATAGATAGTCCATAGATGGCTCTTGATAAAACAGAATACTATAAATTTTATTTTCAGTTACCACTATCAGATGGCTTCTGAAAATTTTCAAAGTTATCTTAGAATGATAATCCATGGGCGTACTTTTTCTTATACAGTGGATAGAAGAGATTACTATCAGTGAATAGTTAGATTCTTATTACAGAAATAGAGATATGACTTTTTAAGAAAATTATAACAATACATTTTTAGAAGGCAACTCTAAAAATTCAAAATAGTTTCATTATGAGGATTGCGAATATTACTACGTAAAAAATATCACTGATTAAGATGGAAAAGTTTATTCAACGTTATAACTAATTCGAGCTTTCGTTTATCATCAGACAAGTAGCGAAATCATTTATCATTGCCAAATTTTTTTCACATTCCACGATATATAACAATTTAGTACATATCCCGTATTTTTGATGGAAGAGTTTCTAGACCAATATTCATATGAACTCTCTATCCCCAATTCACTGAAAGTATTAGCTCCTGATGTTTGGGATAGATCACAATCTGGCAACCTTGTTTACCGAAAACCATAGCATTCATATGCAACTGAATCGAACCAATAAAATTATCCTGTGTCTTCTGGATTTTCCATCTATATTTCAATGTGTAGGATGTACATTGAGAAGGGGGATGTCATTTATTAAGAGATTATTAAGAGGGTTTCAAATGTTTCATTTTTCAGATTTCCGTTGGACTCACGACGAGGTGATTGGCCTCGGGCAATAGTTCGGCGGGATTTAATTTCATTTGTTTCGCCTAAAGACATCAGGTACAAAAGAATTGGTAGCATACACTTTGCGGATTCGTGTTTTACTTATCATTCGAAACGTCATTCACGCTTTCATGCAGTACCAACTCTGCAACTCGATTTAATGGATTTCGGCGCTGATTCTGATAAAAACAAAAACATAATTACGTATCCCTGTGTGGCTGAAGTTACTGGAAAACTACTTTTTGACGAACACGAAAATCCACTATCGACATATTTCTCCTCTACAGCAAACTTAGATTCTTCATGATCCTCCCGCGGAATTTTTCAATTCAAACGTAAATTAGCTGCGAAACAAAAACAAATCGATAAATTAAGGAAATGTATTGATGTCCTTCGTCAAAATAATCGTCGATTACGTCGCGGTCGAGCCATAGACCAGATCATTCTGAAAGAACATAAGAGAAGAGTGAAGCAACCACTACGAAGTGTCAAAACGTTCATAGATCTCCAAACGGAACATAAGCCGCATACAGAGTATTCAGAAGAAAAAAAATTTGCTTCCACAATTTTTTATAGAAGCCTGGGATTATAAAATTTCCTTCGAGTTCGTCAGGGATTCACTCTCCCGCATAAAGGCACAATCTCGAATTGGTTCAATTCGATTAAATTAGAGACGGGTTTTCTTGATAGCGTTTACTTTCGAACATGTGCGTTTGAAATTTGACGGTTCTACCGAAGCAGAAAAAAAAATAAAGAGGAGTATTGGTTACAATTCTAAATGGATTTGTTTCAGATTATGGAGAATTCGGTCGACAACAAAATCTTGGAAATCACGTTCTTGTTTTTATGATTCAAGGACTTTATGCATATTACAAAATTCCGTTAAGTTATTTCGTCGTTTCTGGAAATATGGCGGGAGGTGAAATAAAAACCATACTGATAACCCTTATTTCAAAATTTAAATCAATTGGAATATTGGTAAGGGCTATCACGTGTGATCAGGGTACGAATAACAGAAAAGCTTATCGTGATATAGGGGTTACCGTGGAACATCCTATTGTTAATATCGACGGCCAGATATTGTTTTTCTTTACGATGTTCCTCATTTAATAAAATCACTTCGTAACCAATTTGTAGTTCACGGTAGAGTAAATGTCGGTGGTCAAACATGGAGGAAACGTACATAATAGACTCCAAATTAGTTAATGCTCGTTCAATGTGTAAAATAACAGATGCTCATATACGTCCAAAACCATTTGAGAGAATGTGCCTGTAGCAACCCAAATTTTTAGTAACTCTGTATCCGCAGCCATTTTAACGGCGTTTAACACCAAACAACTCGATTCCGATACCTCAATCAATACTTCAGAATTTCTGAAGAAGGTTAATAAATAAATAATTAATAAAATTATTTCAATGTGAAGAAAAGAGTGTCTATCACATTAGAAATCTATTAATAGAAGTATATTTATGTAGTTACCTACGTGTATAATAAAACAAACGTCTGTTGTCAATTTTTATTTTTCGTTATGAACTTGATCATTTGCATAAAATAATTTGCTACACATTGCCACTTAATGAATTTCTACGAGCACAAAAAAATATTAATTATTTGCCATAATTTTCAATTATGTAATCATAATAAATCTGATATATTATATACATATTAACAATTAATATAATTATATCATTCCAAAAGAATTTTCTTGGTGCCATTAGGAATATGACTGTGTGGAAACTACTTATACATAGTTATTATGCAAAATAGCAACAACAATTCATACAACTTAGAACTTCTATATTGTCCAAGCTGTTAACGAAAATTTTAGATTGATTAGGATGTCTTCTGGGATACCCATCTGAAATTTTATATTATTATGGTATCGAAACTAAATAGACCACTCACCAACTTCATTATCATTGCCAAATTGATTCCAATTCCACGAAATATTTTCTAAGATAACAACAATGTTTATAATGACTATCCTTTATTTTTGATGGAAGAGTTTCTGGACCAATATTCATATGAACTCTCCTTTCTTAACCCTTAAGTGTTACCTCATGATGGTTGGCTATATATTTAAAGAACATTTGTAAATCTTGAAAACATTTGAGTTTTATTTTGCGCTCATTAATGAAAAACACTCAAAAATGATTTGACCGTAAACAAACTCTTATGAACCAGAAAATCAAAGAGGAAATGAAATATATGACTTCAGGGAACATGACTCAAATGTTAACCCAAATATAATTTCAGCTTATAGAACCATGATTTTCCCTATAACAGCATATCTTGGTAAGCCCCTTAATTCGCCCACTCGAACAAATTTTTTTTTCTACAATCTACAGCGCCACAACACAAGTCTAGTGCAGTGAGAAGGAAGTGATACTTCGCTTTTGCTGTATCTCTCTTCCTCATAAAAAACTGGCGCCGAGCGCCGTTTGTTGTCCGTATCAATGCCTAATGTCTCATTTCGATCACTGCCAGACGCGTCAAACTCAATATGTAGTGTTGTCGGATTGTATTATATTTTTTAATTAAGGATAGGTTAGATCATTTCATAGATGAAAAAAATTATTTAAAAAACAGTTAGGATATTTTACGTAGATACATATTTCCGTTCAAATTGAACCATCAAAGCAATTAAGATTTCAAAGTACCTGAGAATGCATAACCTTTATTAACCAAATATATTGGACAACATAAATCATAGGTTTTGTTATATTCGAAGGATTGGTAAAATGGAAACATCGAATTGTTTTATGAAAATAGTTACAACCGTGAATATAAATATGTTTATAGTAAATAATAAACTTCCGTATTATTCGATCCGTTAAAAAGATAAATAATATACATGAACTATCAAAATGACAATTCAGAAATATATGCCGAATTATTATTATAATTATCCTTTCGTTGTAAGTCTGAAATACACAATTCATTTAAACCCTCTAAAGGACTCGTGGAAAAGTCCAATAATTTGCAAGTCTTAGAATTAGTGGTTGTATGTGAATTTTTTTCACTAAGGTGTTTAGTAACACCCTCTGAATCGTTTCCAAGAAAACCATTTGGATTTCAAGAAATGATGAAGTAATTGATTGTTGAATTGTTTTTAAACCAGGATAATTATTAATTACTATATTTCCCATATTTTGGCTCAAAGAACAGAAAAACAATTTCACCAAGAAATGAATGGAAAAAAGAGAAACCCTGAATAGGAACTGAACAAATAGCAGTCGGGACATATACTGCTATCCTACGATTATCGTATTAATTTTTTTCATCACTTTCCTTTGAATTAACGAGTATAATCTTACTGACAATTTCAATAATGTTTCTGAATGCGATTTTCACATTCGAATGATTTACATCACAAATATAATATTATTGGATAGGATTGGATTGTGTAGATTGCAATTGTTTTTATATAGGTAGAACAGGAAGAAATTTTAATGTTAGAATCTCTGAACATAAACGCAGTTTCATCAATGGAAAAACCGATTCAAATTATTCAAATTATCTAAGGAAAATGGTCACTCTTTCAATTCAGAATTTAAAATACTACATTCTGAGAAGAGAGGTATAAAACTCAACCTTCTGGAAGCACTTGAAATTAACAGATTTAGACATAATTAACTCACCCTTATTAAATTTATTTCCTAAGCATTAGTTCAAGTACGTATAGCTCTTAGTGGATTGCCTCTTTGGTATATATATATATATAAATTTGTTAGTAAAATATATTTGTAGTATTCCTTCACTCTTGATAAGGATACTGTCGAGCATTTAATAATTTATTTTAGTAGAAATCATCGTTTACTTGTATTTGTATAATATTATCATATTATGAATTTGAATACTGGAACATCAATACTCTTAGTGTAAGAAGGGATATTTTAGTTTATCTATTGTGCATTTGGGACCTTTTCAATCAAAACAATGTGTTTCCTCAGTGTTATTATCATTTTCATTCATATTATTATCGTGGACTTGGGCACTATCTCAGCTATTAGCTGGATATAATTTACTTTTCCCAGATTCAGCAATCAAAGGGAATAGGCTCGATTACAATATACTTGACATAAATTTCCCCACTATTCTACATGTATTAAGAATTACAGCTTTTTGCATTTCTATATAGGTATTCTCATGCCCTTCTAATTTCTTACGCTATCATTCAAACTTTTGGGTATTAACCCAGTCGAAGAAATGATGACATGAACGATATCTATTTTATCGAGGTTCCACATCTGCTTGATCTCAATAGGAAGGTCTGTGTATTTGGACTTTTTCTCCTGGAACTTGTTCAACACGTTGTTATTATTCGGTATGACTACATCCACCAGTATTGCTATTCTGGCTCTCTTATTATACATCACTATGTCCGGCCTATTATTCGTCAACATTCTGTTTGTGACAACATATCTATCGTAGTATAATCTGAAAGAGTCATTTTCCAATACGGTCCCCAGTTGCTACTTTTAATATGGCTGGAGGGCATTCAGAAGTCCGCTTTTGCGTGCAAGTTTCTGATGGATAACGTTGCACACTTGATTATGCCTGTGAAGAAAGTCTGTATTGGCCAGTTGTTCGCAGCCGGACGTAATAAGCTGTATAGTCTTCTCCGATCTTATATGGCATTTTCTGCATTTATCTGTTCAAAATATTCCGTGCTTAATTACAGATTTTTTGTAGTTGTTTGTAGCGATGACTTGGTCTTGAACAGCCATAAGGAATCCTTCTGTTTCCGCGAATGGTTCTCCTTTCATCAACCATTTGTTAGAATCTTCTTTGTCGATGTGTGGACTGATTAATCTCATGGTGATGTAGTCCATGCAATTCCTTTCTTGACCATTGCTCTTGTTTTTCAGTATCTAATAGGAACGGTAGATTTAGCAGGTCATCCTTGGTAGAAAGATTCAGAGGTGTATATCCCTTATCAGCCAACGATACCATTCTGTGGAGGTCAGAAGTGCGAGGTTTTGCATTGAATAATTCTCCGAGATTTTTGATCTGTTCGGTATGTAAGTTGACAACATACATTTATCCGTGTCCTCCTTTTTTCCGCTTCAAAGTTGTTCTTATCACAGACGATTTGGATGGTGATTGTTGTACTTTGTCAGCATCAATTGGGTCTGCTTTTGAATATCATCAGTTCTGTCTTAGTCCATCTGATTATTCCAAATGAGTAAAGAAACCCTGGAATGGCGTAGGTGTTAATTGCTTTGACTAGATTCCCTGATTTCAACATTGACTTCAGAACAGTCTTCAGACGATGACTGTACTCTGAACGAATCTTCTCCTTTGACTATTTTTTTCTCTAGCAATGTGGCTGTTGGTATACCAGATATTTGTACGTTTCGCCATCCCCAATACACTGTATAATATCACCATTTGGGAGTTGTGTTTCACCATCTATGACTTTCCCTTTGAATGTTCAGGGTCTTACATTTTTTTATCCCGAATTTCATATGAACATCTGCCGAGAACTTACTGACAGGTTTCAGCAGATCATCCAATTACTTCCTGTTCGAAGCATATAATTTAATGTCATCCATATAAGGTGGGAGATTGTGTGGTAGTTCCTATCTGCTTTTATCCTAAGTCCGTATCCTGTTCTTTTCAGCGTTGAAGACAATGGTTTCATAGCCAAACAGAACCATAGTGGACTCAAAGAGTCTCCTTGAGAAATTCCACGACGTATGGGTACCTCGTCGGTTTTAATCAACTTATTGTTCATATTGACCTGCAGAGAGGGGCGCCAGTAAGTCATTGTTGTATTCAAGAATTCAGGACTGGATGAATTTTGTATATCTGCAATACTTCGACATTATTATCATTTATTATCGTGGAATTATGCACTATCTCAGCTGTTAGCTGGATATAATTTACCTTTCCCAGATTCAGCAATCAAAGGGAATAGGCTCGATTACAATATACTTGACATAAATTTCCTAACTATTCTACATGTATTAAGAATAACAGCTTTTTGCATTTCTACATAGGTATTCTTATGCAATTCTAATTTCTTAAGGCTATCATGCAAAGTTTTGGGTATTAACCCAGTGGAGGATACGATGACAGGAACAATATCTATTTTCTCGAGGTGCCACATCTGCTTGATCTCAATAGCAAGGTCTGTGTATTTGGACTTTTTCTCCTGGAACTTATTCAGCACGTTGTTATTATTCGGTATGGCGACATCCACCAGCATTGCTGTTTTGGCTCTCTTATCATACACCACTATGTCCGGCCTATTATTCGTCACCATTCTGTCAGTGATAATAGGCCTATCGTAGTATAATCTGATAGAGTCATTTTCCAATACGGGCGCCGGTTGATACTTGTAATATGGCTGGAATGTATTCAGAAGTCCGTACTTGTGTGCAAGTTTCTGATGGATAATGTTGCACACTTGATTATGCCTGTGAAGATAGTCTGTATTGGCCAGTTGTTCACATCCGGACGTAATATGCTGTATAGTCTCCGATCTTATATGGCATTTTCTGCACCTATCTGTTTGTAATGTTCCGTCCTTCATAATAAATTTTTTGTAGTTGTTTGTAGCGATCACTTGGTCTTGGATGGCCATAAGGAATTCCTCTGTTTCCGCGAATAATTCTCCTTTCATCAACCATTTGTTGGAGGCTTCTTTGTCGATGTGTGGTTGATTAATCTCATGGTGATGTCGTCCATGCAATTCCTTTCTTGACCATTGCTCTTGTTTTTCAATATCAGATAGGAATGGTAGATTCAGCAGGTCATCTCTGGTAGCAAGATTTAGAGGTGTATATCCCTTATCAGCCAACAATACCGCTCTATGTAGGTCAGAAGTGAGAACTTTTTCTGAGAAGAATTCTCTGAGATTTTTTATCTGTTCGGTGTGTAAATTGACTACATCTATCAATCCGCGTCCTCCTTCTTTCCGCTTCAAAGTTGTTCGTATCACAGACGATTTTGGATGATGGTTGTTGTACTTTGTTAGCATCGTTCGGGTCTGCCTTTGAATATCATCCAGTTCTGTCTTAGTCCATCTGATTATTCCAAATGAGTAAAGTAACACTGGAATGGCGTAGGTGTTAATTGCCTTGACTAAATTCCCCGAGTTCAACATCGATTTCAGCACAGACTTCAGACGCTGACTGTATTCTAAACGAATCTTCTCCTTTGATTGTTTTTGGTCTAGCAATCTGGCTTGTTGGTATCCCAGATATTTGTATGTTTCGCCATCTCTCATGCACTGTATAATATCACCGTTTGGAAGTTGTGTTTCACCATCTATGACTTTCCCTCTTTGAATGTTCAGGGTCTTACATTTTTCAATCCCGAATTTCATATGAACATCTGCCGAGAACTCACTGACAGTTTTCAGCAAATCATCCAATTGCTTCTTGTTCGAAGCATATAATTTTATGTCATCCATATACAGCAGATGGGAGATTGTATGATAATTCCTTTCTGCTTTTATCCTAAATCCGTATTCTGTTCTATTGAGCATTGAGGACAATGGGTTCATTGCTAAACAGAACCATAGTGGACTCAAAGAGTCTCCTTGAAAAATTCCACGACGTATGGGTATCTCGTCGGTTTTAATTGATTTATTGTTCATGTTGACCTGCAGGGACGTGCGCCAGTGAGTCATTGTTGTCTTCAAGAACTCTACCAGGGATGGGTGAATTTTGTATATCTGCAATACTTCAACAAGCCAAGAATGGGCGGTACTATTGAATGCCTTCAGATAATCGAGAAAAGCTGAATGAACATTGCGATGCCCTACGTGTGCCTGTTTCATTATCACAGAATCGATGATGAGTTGTTCCTTGCACCCGTGGTGTTTCTTTCTGCATCCTTTCTGCTCCTCTGCTAATATATTGTTGTCGTCAAGGTGTTGGTATATTCGATTGGATATGCATGAGGTGAGTATTTTGTAGAGTGTTGGCAGGCACGTGATTGGCCTATATTGAGACGGATCCTGTGTTCTATCGCTCTTAGGTAGCATATATGTTAAGCCTTGCGTTAGGAAAGTGGGTGTTTTCTTGGGATGTTGAAGAACATATGTGAGCTGTTTCGCTAGGGCTCCATGGAGCTTATCAAACTTCTTGTACCAGTAGTTGTGGATATTATCTATACCTGTGGCCTTCCAATTGTTGGTCGCTCGAACTACTGTTGTGATTTCTTCCTCCGTTATTCCATCGAAGTCCATATGTCTGATATCGAGGCGTTCTTTTTCATTAGTGATCCATTCCGCATCTCTATTGTGTTCTTTGGGGTCCGACCATAGTGATGACCAATAGTCGGTCAAGCACTGTGCGTCAGGTACTTCTCTGTTATTGTTGGTCGCAGTTTTGTTATTTCCCTTATGAAAATTGGCTGCGTTTTGGAGGAACCTTTGGTTTTGGTGTTTTCTTTCAGTACACTTGACGTATCTTGAAAGCCTCTTTGCTTTCGCTTGGAGTTTCTGTTTCAAAGTGTCCATATACACGTCGATGTGTTGTTTGTGATCAGGGTGTTTTGTGTTCGTACCAATTTTCCTATAAATTTTGCGTATATGTGATTTCAAGCGCCTTGAGGGTTTTCTGTTTCTCAGGAATTCTGGGAGGCGACCGATTTCTGCTCTAATATTATCAATATCCTTCAGTCGTTTTTGCCATGGTGGTTTTCGGACACTTTTTGGCTCAGCTTGAATCAGAGTTGTGTAGATTTGTTGTTTGTGAAGTCGAAGAACCGCTACTGCTCCACAGTAAATCAGAGTGTGAATCTTCTCCAAGGTGTTCTGGTCGGTATATTTTTCAAACACTGAATTCACGCTTGCTAGGATAATATTGGTGTTCTTGTTCGTCTTGAGTTTGGGCAGTTTAGGTCTTTTAGTTGGGTTACTACCACTGAATTCAGTTATTGCTCTGTTGAGTTCCGATCTTGCTAAATACATATATTCGTCCTGCTGATTCTGCTCAGGAGGGCGTTCCATGTTAATATTCGTTTCTGTGGCTTCGATGTTATCTGTAACACTTTCATTGACTCCAGCAGGTATACCGTTATGAGTATCATTTTCGCTTCTAAGTTCCATTATGACCTCTTCTCGTATGCTTTGCAGCGTCTCTGAAGAAAGTAGCCTGTTTTTAACGATTGTTCTTCGTTGATCCGAAATTCTCTGCTCGGATATGTGCTGTAATTCAGGATATTTTTCTACGAACGCAAGATGTAACGCGTATCTGTATGCTGTCATTTCCGATTCCAAATTTGTAATCTTGTAATAGGAACGCATAATGAAGGAATTCATCTCTGGGGTCCACTTCATGCGTTTCCTAGGGAGTCCGGCTCTCGTGGTCGTAGGCATAATGGCTTGCGCCGCCGTTGAAACATCAAGAGTCGGTTGGGAGGTATTGATGTTATTTCCCACTTGGTTCCGTGTTGCAGTATCCCTACTCGATATCACGCTGCTTCCGTCGCTAACCGTGGGAGACTGTGACTCACTTTCCGAACAAGACCCTCTTCCTAAATCTTGAACGCGACAAGAGGTTATGGTGGTACAATGTCGATTCACCCGTTTATTCCTTAGATTGTACATCATTGGATTAGTTGCATTTTATACCTACTGCCAGGTTCAGCTTGGGTACCTCGGGTTCGCTAAGCCCGTACTCAGAAACAATGTCCCTGAGCCCCTGAGGCTTTATTATTATTATTATTGGAACTATTTTCTTCACAACTATTTTCTTCACGAAATCATCGGGTATGAGCCCCAGATAGGCATTACCTAACTGAAGTGGAAACTCAATTGAAAGTAGGACCTGAAGAAATATTTCGTTTGAAATATTTTCAAAGTAAAGCTTAGATTAGACACGATTGGTATTTTAAGAATAGGCGTGTATTGTTTAGGCGGCTGCTCGAGACACAAATACGAGTCCATTGGAATTTTTGGCGATTTCCTCAGGAATGCCACAATAGATAGAAAGCAGCAGGACATTTCGTGCTCGACATCGGCTATACGCTTTCATCTTCTGTTAGAAAATAGAAATAAATTATTTTCAGCTTCACTGTTAACAGTGTAGTGTGTTGTTTGAATGATATATAATTAAGATTATTTGCAGTTGGACTTTTAGAAACAGGATTTGCATTACCTAATTTCCTCAAGAAATCTCAAAACCTTCAACTAGAATGACGAAAATCCATGTTAATCATCAGCTCGTTCCTATCAGAATTCAAGGAACTGATGGGATTAATCCAATCTGTAGCTTTTTCTCAATAGCTTCAAATTCAATAGATTCAAAAATATCCAAGATCTTCCGTTACTCTTTCTTCTGCTCATTTCTTTTTTCAGGAGAAGATTGTCATCTGTTTCGCCATTCAAAAGTTATCCTTCAAACACAATTCGAATGTTAGTATTGATTAAGATTCAATTTCGAAAATATACAGTATATTCCATGAAGATTTCTAAAATTCACCATGTTTCGAAGCTTACAATGAATATTTTTTCAAATGGCACAGATTATCCTTGAAAAACAACTCCTTTAGTCATGTATCGTTTTTCGAAAGTTATCATTTTGGCAAGATAATACAGTAAAATTTTTCTTAACAATGATAGAAATTGCCAACATTAGAATTTGATACCAATCTCAAACTGATATCAAATAGGAATTTCAGCTAGATGGAAAATGCTACGTGAAAACCAAAACTTTGGGAATCCAATATGGAAGCTACTTGTTGTCTATGTATATATTTATTTATGAATAAATGGTTTGATTCTTTGTTCCGGAAGGGTTATAAATGGAATAGCCTTTTGCTTATTAGATATTTCGTCGTTTGTATCTGATACATTGCTTCATTTACTTATTATCAAGAATGTTGTAGAAATTGCATTCACTATTATAGTAATAAACGGTAAATACCTAACTTATACAATATTTGCAATATATTCATTTTCATAATGTATGAATAATATTATAATAATATATCACCTTAGAACGATGAAATAAAATTTAATTATGGATTGAATTACTTCCAACGTAATGAATTATAATATAATTTTAATCAAACAAAATTTAGAAATTCGCATTCCCATCGAAAACTACTTATACAAAAATTCAATTTAGATTATTTTATGTACATCAAAATTTGACTTTTTTAAAAATTTGAATTGAATCAGATTCGAAGAAACCTTAGAATTTTAAATGCACTTAACTAAAGATATGAATATTTTTGGTGTTTCAATGAAATTGATCCATTCTTTACAGAGAAATCATAATATAGATATTTATATATTTATTACCGAAGGCGTGTTGATTTACTCTTAGAAACAGGCAGTTTTCAAGTGTCATGAAAAGCACTCGAACAAGCTGATATTACTTTTGAATTTCCACCTCGTGATAAGTTTCATTTTCATTTTCGATAAGACCAGAGAAAAATAGGATGTTATCGGTTCTCTTCTGAGAGGCACTACATGACGAAATACGTCATTGACCAACTCTTGTTTTATTCTGTACGTTCATAGCTTGTGCTGCAATTTTGAAATGACGATTATTCAATTGTGAATATTTCCCTTAATGTGATCACAGTGAAAAACTACCTACTCTTCGTTGATCTGTCAGAAGAGAAAATGGATAGGGTTGCAATAACAAGAACGGATAGTATGAAAATAAAAGAGAGGATACAACAAAGAACAACCTATAATGAAAAAGGAAGAATGTGTTGAAATTCAGCGGATAGATATCAAGATAGCATTTTAGTAAATGCTTAACCGTCTACAACTTGGTAATGGCCAAAATCTTCATGAACATTTCCGGTGAACTATTCTGTACTTCTGATCTTATGTGGCATTTCAAACCTTCCATATTTCTCGAGCATTTAAAGAACTTAAAAAGCGTTGTATTTCTAATAACAAATGAAAGTACAGTGAGGATATCTTGCGTAATTAGGCTGACCAAGCAATGACTCCCTGTCAACTAATCCGTTTTCCCAGAAACATCAAATCGATATGCGTGCTGAGGATCTTATTGAAAACAAATTTGTGGACTCCGCTTCTCGAATTTCTTTTGATCAAGATTAAGCTGAAGTTGAAAGGAACTCGGACCACAAAAATTCAAATGAGTATCAACTGTGGAATTTTCTGAAAATAAAAATGGTTCGATCATTTTATGTTACAATATACCAGTCCATATATTAATCCAATGTGATTGACTATGTGGCTCTTGAATCCAGTTTAGATTTTTTCAGATCGAATTACGCAATACTGCCTGTTTACTATACCGTTGAGGTGAAAAAGTTCTCCAAACGAGAATTAGATTGTTTAAGTATATAAGGGTTTGTGAAAACATATATTGAAAGCTATTGATATATAATTGAGCATATTTTCCTTTTCTTCATTTCTCATTGATTCAGTAATCAATCTTAAACTACGTAATGTAGAAAATGAGTAAAACCATTCATTTCTATTCATGTCTTTCCTTGTCAGCTAAATATCATAGGTTGTTTCGATTTCATACGTCATCTATGTGCCATATTTCTGCCGAACACTGTACTTATGGATATAGTACCGCACATATAGTTTATTATTAAGGAGGGCGCCAGCAGACGAACTGTTTTTACGTCAAATTCACTCTACTGTGTGAAAACTTTACGTTGAACTGGGTTCTTCATCTAGAGTATATCAGAATAGTCTTAAAGCTGAACATCTTCCACTGCACAGAAGATACTCTGCTAAGAAGAACTGAAACAGAAAAAGTAAAATTTGGTGCGTTTTGCTTGGGTATCGATTATAGAGGCGCTGCGATCGAAAGGCGGAAAATTCTGAATATCTCAAATGTGATTTATCATTTTATTGTCTATCTGGGGACATTCAGAGAATATCAAATAGTTGTCACAGTACTTGTTCCAATGAAAGGATATTTCTGTTAATTTCGCAATTTAAATGTTTCAAAACAAAGAGTTACAAATCGAAGAAAATTTCTACCTTATTAAAATTAAAATAACTTAAAAAAACATCATTCAAGAAGAAGAAAATTCAAATACTGAAATCTCAGATGAGAATTCAATTCCATTAAAGGTAAGAATCAAAACTAATTGTGAACGTTCATCTGCAAATATTGATAACAGAGATAAAGAAAATTTATTTTTTGATCAAATGAATTTATTTGAGAATATTGACTCTACTTTAAGATCTAAATTTCCTAAAATTCATTATTCAAAGAAAATTTTGATTGCATACAAGAACCTTATGGGAATGTTCTTCAACAGCAGCTTGTTTAGGAAATAAATATTTATTCTCTTCATCTCATTATATACTGTTTAGCTATTACAGTAGTGAAATATTGAGGTGTAAAATACAGAATCGAATACAAGGAAAAAATAAGATAAGAATCTAAAATTTCTCGTAGACTTGTGATTTAGGTAGGTTGACCGAATATTCTCAATGAGAACTGAAGATCATAAACTAAATCAGGAAAATAATGGGCAATTGATAGAATATATGGACACATGGAAGCAATTACTTTCAGTATTCTCCTTAAACAACGTGAATATAAAATCAATTCAGTCAGAAAATTCCAAATCAAGCTATTTAAAAAGACTGAAAAATATTATTACAAACTCATTTCAAGTTCAAATGAAAATATTTCTGGAAATGGCGTTCCCAAAATTGTCATTCTAATTGATTATAGGTCTTCAATGTGGGCAGTTCCAATTCAACACAATTTCAACGTCTAGACTTTCTAAAATAGAATACATGCGATTCTAACGATGATATAATATGAGTTAATAAACACTCAAAGCATTGGAAATCTCCAGGTGTTAATGGTATTAATAAATTTTGGTACAAAAAATTCTCCGGCATTCGCAAATATTGACAGAATGTTATTCATTTATAGTCAAGAACGCTTCTGCTACCCCTTTTTTTATTTACACATGGAATTACTTATTTGAAACCGAATGGTGATAATACCATTGATGTGTCTCAATATAGACCAGTTACCTATCTGCCTTCAATATATAAAATTTTAACTGAATGTATGATCCAAAAAATCTATATACATTTAGAGAGTTATAATACTATTTCCAAATAACAAAAGGGGTGTAGGAAAAAGAATCTTGGTTCTGAAGAGCATTTTTCAATTGAATCTGTTGCTTTGGATCAAGCTCAGACAAATAAGAGAAATATCCATATAGCTTTTATTGATTACGAAAAGGCTTTCGATAGTTCTCCTCATTCATAGCTTCAAGAATTTTTGGAAATATATGAAACTGATAAGACATTTCATCTTTTTCTTGAATTTGTCATGAAAAATTGGAGAACCAATCTCCATTTGATTATGCTTTATCAAACATTAACATTCGAAGTCGTTCCAATCAGCAGAGCAATTTTTCAAGGTGCTCTTAGGTTTTGTCTCTGCCTTAATACATTATCTTATGAATTAAATGCTACCAATTTCGGCTTTGAATTGAAGAATCCTTCAGCTGAATTGAAGTTAATTCATTTAGACTGTAGTAAATTATATCCCATTAGAAAAGTCTACTTGAGATAACTTTTGGCCTTTTCGAATAAATTCTAACAGAATTTGGGCTTCCTAAGTGTGAAAATCTTCCTATTGAAAAAGACAAGATCAAATCTGATTATATAAAGATTTCCAATAACGAAATTGAGCCAATGTATCAAGGATACACATATAAATATCTAGGATTTATGCAAGAAAAGATAATTAATCATAACATCACTAAAGAAAATATCACCAGTTTATATTGAAATTGACTGAGAATTGTCATCTAGAGTCAATCAACTAGAGAAAGCTTTTTCAGCACTATCAACTCCTATGCCGTTCCTATTCTACCGTCTTCGTTTGGAATTATTGAATCAGATCAAAATGAATAACAATGTAAAATAAGGAAAATGCATTGTAAATGTCATAAGCACCACTCAAGGTCTTGAATTTCAAGAGTTACACTACCTAGACAGTTGGAGGTCGTGGACTGACTGACTAATGTCCATAGCAAACAGATTTTTCTTTTACCTTCCCACTTCCATGATGAACACAGAATATTTGAATTGCACGAAGTTGTTGCATTAGGTTATGATCGTACACATTTCAATTTGACAATGTAACATTTTGATATATTGGATAATAAATCTAAAAAAGAAATTTGGTTGCAGAAGAAATTACATAGGGAGCACTCTGAGAAATAAAGAATTATTATAATGCAGTAATCGCTTTGAATGGGTGGTGAGTGGAGAATTGTTTGCTGAAACACATCATCAAGCAAAATATAGATGACTCTTGCCGTAGATGTTTTTCTTCTTCAGAACTAGCGATGGCATTATGTGATTATGTGTTTCCATCTTCCTCGACGAGTTGCCCATATATCTGTTCATGCAATCAAACCGATTTCATGAAAAATATAAATCCACCACCCGGTAATTAATACCATTGCCAGGCAATGATTATAATCAAAACATATCCTGGAATAATTATATATTAGGATAACGTTAAATGTTATGAGAATATATCAATCTACCAGAATATATACAAACTATAGCATCATCAATGTACCAACAAGTAGTGTCAGAGGCTTTCTCCCCGGAAAAATCCAGTGTACGGACCTTAGTCAAGTAACACTGAATGTTACTCATTAATAGTTTCCTTTGTGTGAAGTGGTGAACGATCGAATAGAATACTGCTCTGAATATAAATATGACAAAATTGTCAGTTAATTATATTACATTTATATATACAAATAAATAAAATATGAAATGGCTATGACCTAACCTCATTTTTTTGTCGGAAAGAAACCTACGAAGAATACTTCAAGATTTGATGACTGTTATCTTTTGTAACTGTTCAAACAAATTTTTCTTCAGACTCAAAATCAATACTTTTGTGAAGATTCCTAGGAATAACACCTGTTGTGGATATAATAATCGGTAGAATAAAAATTATTTTCATTTTCACATTTTTAAAATCTCGTCGCCAAGCATCATATATTTAAAAATTTCCATTGTATTTATTTTGTATATTATGTGTGTCGGGTAAAGCAATATCAATTATATATGTTATTTGATTCTGTTTATCAGTAAGAATGATATCTGATCTATTGTGTTTTACAGCTCTGTTGCAAAGAATTGTTTTATCAAAATGAAGTTTATATTTGTCATTTTCACGAATAATCTCTGGTTCATATTTGTAAAATTTTTTCTTTTGGGAATTAGGTCATGTTTAATTCCTAGATTAAAATGAATAATATTAGCGACGGCATTATGTCTTTCTAAATAATCTTTTGAAGCAAGGACTGAGCAAGATGATAATATATGAAAAAATGTTACTGAAGAACAGAAACATCCACGGCAAGAATCATCTATATTTTGTTTCATGATGTGTTTTTTATAATTCCTCGTGAAAACAACCTGATCCTGGATCGCAATTGCCAAGCCTTCTGTTTCAGCAAAAAATTCTCCAGAGACTAACCATTTATTTGATGCGATTTCATCAATATAATCATTTTTCAATTCTTGAAAGGTGCTTTCCGTGTAATTCCTACTGTATCCAACTTTCTCTTTTAGAATTATCATCAAATATATCAAAATCTACCTTTTGCATTGTCAAGTTCAGAGGTGTAAGATTATAATCTGAAGCAACAACAATATCATGTAATTTAGACGTCCTCTGTTTATCATGAAAATGGGAACGTAGATGAAAAATCTGTTTACTATGAAGATTATTCAAATCATTTAATCCACGACCTCCAAGACGTCTAGGTAGTGTAACTCTCTGAACAGCTGACTTTGGGTGGTGCTTATGATATTTACAAAGCAATTTCCTCGTTTGACATTGTAATTCATTTAGGTCAGTTTCAGACCATTTAATAACTCCAATATATATATATATATATATATATATATATATATATATATATATATATATATATATATATATATATATATATATATATACATACATATACGGGATGAATAGTGAAAGCCTAAAGAAAACAAAGCATACATTACATGTTGATAAGTCACTCCATTGCTACAGATTCCTGTCCCAAATCCTCTTCTTTTCACCCTTCTCTTCATCTGGAAATCATGAAGTGCAAGATGAGGATTCAAGCTGCTAAGCAGAAAAATCTTTGGTACTCTTTATGTACACACGACACTAACATAACATAAACAGACAAGCTATTGCTGGTGCAATAGCGACAGGGAAACGAGGTTTCTCCTCAGGTTTTTTCACTCGTTTATTGAATCATACGCAAGATAGTATGTATCCCCTGTTACGTTTTCCTGAGCTCACACTTGTGTTTTTCTGACACACACCAAAATTATTGATATACGCATTTATTGTAAATAGAATTATTCGATTTTTGTAATTCCAAAGAATATATATATATATATATATATATATATATATATATATATATATATATATATATATATATATATATATATATATATATATATATATATATATATATATATATATATATATATATATATATATAAAAAAAATGCAGAATGAAACAAAGAGAGCTAATTTTAACTTTTTATGTCGTTACATATAATACACATACATCACAAGAGATTGATAGATATATAACGTCAGTTTGAATAACCATATTTTCATAGTAGCACTGGATAAATCTTTCAGTCATTTTTTGACTTCTGACTCAAACCGGTGAAAATATTCTCTTATCAAAATTTATAGTCAAAATACTTCCTATTTCAAGAATGAAGCATGACAAATAACCTCTCGGTACGTAATCGATGAAAATAGAACTATTCAAACAATACATATTATTATTGTTCCAGGTCTATATTAATGATGACATCAACAAAAGTTCCCGAAAAGTTCTTGAAACTCAATTATTATCTTCTTTACGCGTCTGCGTAATAAAACCAAACAGGGTACAATTTATCCCAATACAAATAAATCGAAGCTCTGCTATAAGAAGAAACATCTCGAATAGGTATATATAGTTATTTTATTTATAATCTAATTGCTAAATATTTGAATCTTTGAGTTTCAATTCCAAATACAGGAAAAAGTATTTGACGTTTTGAGATATATGGTTATCTTTTGCAGAAAACAGTTCCAATTTATTTGGAAAGTATATAAAGCTTTATATAGGAATATTTAATTCGATATACTATTTTGAGTGCATCAAGTTGACTATCTTTTCATAAGGTTTTTGTTAGGAAGAATGTGTGAAAATTCTAACAGATTTGTATTATCAAATCCATTCCATTATTACACTCTACTTTGCTTAAAAATATAACTGCGGTTTTCTTGATAAAAATATACTAACCGGACTATATAACACTGATTTGGCCATTGTTACGTAATATTGAAACATTATTATATTTGAATTTTATAAAAGAGAGATAAATTACACATGTTCATGGAAAGATATTTTTCAACTGGCGATGGCTATTTCGATTTTATGCTCATCTTCAGACTACTACTTTAATTTCACAAATAAAAGAAAAAAGTTTTTGATTTATTTGGCTCATTCTTTATTTTTTATTGCCAGATCTTGAGATCTTCAATCTTAATATCTCGAATTGATTTAGAAAAACAATATATACAATGGCTTTCTAAAGCATCAGTCTGGATGATTTTGAATGATCCTTAAAGATACACATTTTTTTTGTATTGCCAATGATGACAGGTCTTAGGATGATTTTTCAAAGAAATTGTTAATTAATCCTGGAATTCTCGGAGACCCTAAAGAACCTTTCATCTCTTTTGTTTCGTCTTCGCCGCAGACTTCTAGGACATTCAGCAGTGGATTTGGCTAGAGATTGACTGACCACTCGAAGTGCTCTTAGCGCTGTAAAAGTGTTGGGAGTCTCCGAAACGTATGACATGTATATGTAGAACAGCAACCATACCATTAGGAACTTTCAGGTGCTCTAGCTTCCATACTTCTGGTTGGGGGAACCGGTTTGACTCTCAGCAGACCTTGAACGTTGTACCTTTCAGGTCTGAGATATCAGACTGGATGATACGACCCAGACAAGGATAGAGAGATAGTCTTCATCGTCTTGAAAAGTAAGCTCCCCTGGGACCTCCAACTAGGCCGATGCTGGTTGACTGGTTCTGGTTGAATCCATCGCTGATGAACTCAGCTACTCGAAAAAGTTATTGTTGAGTGGAGTATTTGTGTCGAAAGTCAAACTTAAAATTCGAAATGTACCTCCACGTGATTGCTCTGTGGTAGCAGAATCATTCCCTGTGCAATCTTATCGACGGTGGATAGTAGACTGATCGGCCTGTAATTCTATGGAAACGAAGCTGGCTTACTTAGTTACCTAATCACATCGCATCCACTGTTTTTCGCCTTTCAGGAAAATGTTGGTGCGTTCGTGATTATTGCAAGTTGGGCTTAATTCAGGTAATTTTCTCATCTTTTTTTGGGCGATGATAGTTTTCAACTTCTCTCTGGTGGTTCAACAGATGATATCTATGATTCTCGGCTAGACATCCTTACACTTCTACTTCAGGTCCCTTAATGTGGTCGGGGTCTATGTAGTTTATCGTAGGTTGGAGTTTTAAACCGTAACCAAAGACGAAAGAAGAAAACACAAAAACACAGATAAATACAAAAATATAGATAGAGAGGTTAAACGAAGAATTAAACAAGCCAAAGAGAAATGGTTTTCTGAGAAATGCCAAGAAATAGAACAACTGCAAGAACGTCATGACGACTTTCAACTCCATAAGAAGATTAAAGAGATCACTGGCAACATTAGAAGGAGCCCTACCAACTTGCTCGTAGACGACAATGGAAAGATTCTAACAACTCGAGAAGAAAAACAGGACGCTTGGAAATTATACATAGAAGAACTGTTTTCAAGTACGAGAACAGATAACTATGAAAATGATAATTATGTAGCAGAAGGTCCCGAAATTTTGAGAGCAGAAGTAGAAAAAGCCGTGAGAATATGCGCGGAAGGAAAATCTCCAGGTCCAGATAACGTTAGAGCCGAATTTTTAAAACTGATGAATGATGAAGCTATTAGAATGCTTACCAGCCTGTTCAACATCATTTACAACTCTGGCAAGATACCCAAAGATTGGGAAAAATCAGTTTTTGTACCCATACCCAAAAAAGCCAATGCAAACAAATGCTGTTAACATAGAACAATCAGTTTAATGAGCCACGTCTTAAAAATATTTTTGAGAATAATATATGAGCGTATCAAATCGAAGTGCGAGAATTACGTAGGCGAGACTCAATTTGGTTTCCGAGCGGGTTTGGGGACTAGAGAGCCTCTTGTTGGTTTGACTGTTCTGGCCGAAAAATGTTTAGATATGAGACAAGATCTGTATGTCTGTTTTATTGACTTTCAAAAAGCTTTCGACCGAGTGGAGCACACATATTTAATGGACATACCGTATCAGATAGGTCTTGATAAATATACAGACATAGAAGTTAAGTCTCGAATAGAACAGGCCCGAAGGTCTGAAAATCAACGGTATGATATTTAACAACTTGAGATATGCAGACGATACTGTAATTTTGGCAAGCTTTAATAAAAATGAAGGCCCGCCAAGCTTTAATAAAATGAAGGGAGCGATCTGCAACAACTCCTTGAATTTGCCATTGCGTGTTCGTCTTGTTAAGTGTTACGTATAGTCTACACTGCTCTATGGATGTGAGTCATGGTCACTCAAAACAAATACCATGAAACGACTTAGAGCATTTGAAATGTGGTCATATCGTCGCCTACTAAAAATACCATGGACCGACAGAGTAACCAACGAAGAGGTTTTAATGAAATTGAATAGAACACCAAAAATAGAAAACATAATTGAAAGGCGGAAATTGACATACTTTGGACACATCGAAAGACATGACAAATACAATATCTTGCAATTTGTAATAGAGGGAAGAATAGAGGGCAAACGGGCTAGAGGACGTAGAAGAACTTCATGGATGAGCAACCTGCGTAATTGGACTGGACTTAATAGAGAAGAACTAATACATACTGCCAGAGATAGATGGAGATATGCCATGTTATCAGCTAACTTCAGAATCTGAGAAGGCACCAAGAGAGAGAGAGAGAGAGAGAAAGCCTCCACTTCATCTGAAACAGTGAATACAAACCCTCTTTCACTTTTAATAGATCGCATAGGTAAGGTTTCCTGACGAAGAAATTTGGCTGTTCTCATTTTCACTATTCACAATGAATGGTCTTCTTCTTATAGGCTGTCGAACTTAGCAGTTCTGGTCTCCCAAGGCGATCTTCACCTCCATAGCCAGGCGGCTGTATTGTCGTCAATGTCAACCTTTCCCATGTTCGCTGGAACAGTCCTCTAGTCATGTTTCTGCCTCTAATTGTCTCTAGGATATTATCAAAAATTTTCCCTAACCTGGGCTTAGTTTTCTTTCTTCTGATACTCGTTCCATTGACTGTAGTAAAGCGGTTTCAATGGTTTCGATGGCTCTAACTAGGTCATCTTTCGGATGTAGCTTGCCAAGGACGGCAGGTTCTTCTGTTGTGGTCCGCCAAAGCATTTCCCCTATAGCAGATAACCCCAGATTGTCTTTTCAACCGGGAACAGGGTTTTGATCTAAAGTTAATCGACCTGCTAGTAGATTTAATGAAAGTGATATTTTTTTCATTGAATGAAGTATAAAGCTCCCCAGGTGGTACTGGGGAGCTTCATACTCTGAGATAATTTTCGACTTTCTTGGCCACTATGAAATGCTAACGCATTTAATCGTAGCCGCAGTTCACTATGAAAAGAAAGGTCGTCCGAAATCAGCTGTGGTGCCAAAAACATTGATGCTATCGACGAACTGATTTTGCAAGATCATTATGTGAATTATTGTGTGATTAAATCATCCTTGGGTATTTGTATGGTATTAATAAATCAGATATTACAAACATATTTAACTGTGAAAAAGATTGGTTCAGGTTGGATATCTCATATTTCAACAAAAGTTCGAAAAGGTACTCGTGTTAATTGGTGCATAAAAGTTTTCAAGGAATACATTCGCGGTGCATCAAAAGCTTTGTAGATGATCTACACAAGTGATGAATTTTGAATTAATGCGTATGAGCCTTAAACAAAGCACTTCGCCACTGTCGTCTTCCTGACGATCTTAATCCGACAAAAGCCATTCGTATGTCAAGTACTTCGAACAGAACGATCACCCGTTTTCTCGGAACAATTTGACATGTGGTTATATTTGTAGTGGATAATGCACTCGCTAGCTTCTTGAATACATCGACCAGCTCAATTTCTCTATTTTCCCATGCTGATGCTTGGGATTAATTCCAGGATTTCTGTCATGGCATTATCCTTCATAACTGGTTTTGCTGGCTCTGGAGTCTTTTCGGGAGCTGGCGGAGGCTTCTTGGTAGGTGGTGTTGGCGTCTCTTCTGCTGCACAGATAGTACGTAATTTGATAAACTTAATGATTACTTTCCAAATTATTCGAATCAATTTCCTTGCCTAGGTTACTTCCTGCATGGTAGCAATGATCAGGTTCTAGCCTGATTCATGAGTATGTCCTCTACCCTTCTATTAACAACAACACTAACCTATATTGAAACTGTATACGTCATACCTACCAGGTTAGTTAGTTGTTTTTTCGCAAATTCTGTATACAGGGACACCTACACTTCTGGTTACACCTTCCTATGGTATTGCGGAGCTCTACTTCAGGCTATCGTCGTTTCTCGTGTTACTCGGGCTAGAAATTCGTAATTGGAGCAAAATTCAGTATAATCCGATTCTGCAAGAAGCAGCAAGAATACTCTCCACTTATTGACAAAACATTTCGGATTTATCAAGCATGATGTATGGAAAAGTTTTGTACAAATAGTGAATAATCTCGCATACACCACAACATACAACATCCTGAAAAATGAACGAAATAACGAAATTTGTATAATCTTGTAACGTTACTGTAGTTTCGGACAGAAGAAATGATTCCGTACGAAATATATAGGTTGTTCATAAATTTCTTGTACGTGAATTGAATTGAACGGAATTGGATTTTTCTTTGTCTAATTTTTTGACTAAAATTTGTGATAAACTTAGGTCCAAAAATCACCTCGTTGCGGATCTACAGGGTATTGAAATTGTGGTTTCTTTCCCAGTTTTTCTCTTTATAGATCCAGGAATTTTGAAGATACTTATCTTCAATTTCGGAATAACGTTATACAATGAGAGTTCCATGATTCATGCCCCATTCTCTCCCACTGAACTCTTTTTCAGTGCGCTGCTGGTAAGTTCTAAATACCAAAATCGATTTTCTACTTTACTTAGAAGAATGTTGTCCCCTAATCGTATTTCAGCACCCTGACACTAGTGGAGAAAAAAAAGTAAAATAGAAAACCGACATATCATTGCCAGGCAATGATTAAATAAAACATATCCTGGAATCATTATATATTGGGATAACGTTAAATGTTATGAGATTATATCAATCTACCAGAATATATACAAACTATAGCATCATCAGACAATGACATCAATGTACCAACAAGCAGTGTCGAGGCTTTTCTCCCCGGAAAAAAAATAAATAATTAAAAATATATATATATATATATATATATATATATATATATATATATATATATATATATATATATATATATATATATATATATATATATATATATATATATATATATATATATATATTAGAACCTACCAGAAGAGTTCAGTGGGAGAGAATGGGGCATGAATCATGGAACTCTCATTGTATAACGTTATTCCGAAATTGGAGATAAGTATCTTCAAAATTCTTGGATCTATAAAGAGAAAAACTGGGAAAGAAACCACAATTTCAATACCCTGTAGATCCGTAACGAGATGATTTTTGGACCTAAGTTTATCACAAATTTTAGTCAAAAAATTAGACGAAGAATCGTCCAATTTCGTTCAATCCAATTCACGTACAAAAAATTGATGAACAACCTATATATTTCATACGAAATCATTTCATCTGTCCGAAACTACAGTAACGTTACAAGATTATACAAATTTCGTTATTTCGTTCATTTTTCAGGATGTTGTATGTTGTGGTGTATGCGAGATTATTCACTATTTGTACAAAACTTTTCCATATATCATGCTCGATAAATCCGAAACGTTTTGTCAACTTGTGGAGAGTATTCTTGCTGCTTCTTGCAGAATCGGATTATACCGAATTTTGCTCCAATTACGAATTTCTAGCCCGAGTAACACGAGGAAGGACGATGGCCTGAAGTAGAGCTCCGCAATACCACAGGAAGGTGTAATCAAAAGTGTAGGTGTCCCTGTATACAGAGTTTGTGAAAAAACAACTAACTAACCTGGTAGGCATGACGTATACAGTTTCAATATAAATTAGTGTTGTTGTTGATAGAAGGGTACAGGACATACTCATGCATCAGGCTAGAGCCTGATCATTTCTACCATGCTGGAAGTAACCTAGGCAAGGAAATTGATTCGAATAATTTGGAAATTCATTATTACTATCTGTAATTGAATCTTACATTAATTTGAAAGAAAATTATAGAATTTTTTTGATATACCTTCCTGAAAAGCCTTTATTTATCCTTAATAAAGGGATAATTTTCACACATCTAATCTAACCTAACAGCACCTGGGAAACTCAATACCTAAGCGTCAAGCAGTGCAGCAGAAGAGACGCCAACACCACCTACCAAGAAGCTCCCGAAAAGAAAATGCCATGACAGAAATCCTGGAATTAATCCCAAGTATCGGCATGGAGAAATAGAGAAATTGAGCTGTTCGATGTATTCAAGAAGCTAGCCAGTGCATTATCCACTACAAATATGTCAACATGTCCAATTGTTCCGAGAAAACGGGTGATCGTTCGGTTCGAAGTGCGTGACATACGAAAGGCTTTTGTCGGATTAAGCTCGTCAGGAAGACGACAGTGGCGAAGTGCTTTGTTTAAGGTTCATACGCATACATTCGAAATTCATCACTTGTGTAGATCATCTACATAGCTTTTGATGCACCGCGAATGTATTCCTTGAAAACTTTTATGAATTGACCTGTTTTTGCGTTTTGATCAGAAATGAATATCTTGGTTGATATAGCCTCTGTTTAGTTTTCGTTGGAGCACCCTGTATATCTCGAAGTCCCGTAGCGGGTTCACCGATAAAATATATATATATATATATATATATATATATATATATATATATATATATATATATATATATATATATATATATATATATATTTATCGGTGAACTCGCTACGGGACTTCGAAAAAGCAACGCACAATAACAAACGGATGTGAGAAGGTAAAAATTCCAATACTTGTACAACATTTTTCGCCTGTCCGTGAATTACAATCACGCGCCCGAAAAGAGCAAAATAGTCCCGTTGGTTTTAATGCTCTAGACCACTTACAGGAAAAACCTCCTGTCAGTAAATATTTGATGAAACAAATATCTTCTGCGATAAAATTCGCAAGGAGTCTACATATGTAAACTTGAGACGAGGAGAATTCTTCGAAAATCCGTAGACCAATGAATAATCCATCCTGATAAGAGCTAGTTCATCGCGGAAGATATTTGTTTTATCAGATATTTACCGGATTAAATTAAATAGAAAAATGATATTGGTACGTAGAACTTATCAGCCGCGCACTTCGAAAATGTTGAGGAGATGAAAATGGGGCATGACTCATTTTCATCTCCATGAATGAATTTCATGAAGAAATATTTCTTCCCTATGGTAATTTTGTTATATTTGTTGGCAGTTTGACGTGTGCCTTCATGTAACTGAATGAATTTATTCCAAAATTTGTAGCAAATTACTCACACATTGTAGGAGCTATAGAAAAAAAAAGAAAAACATTCAAATTTCAACACCTAATATATTCGTAATGAAGCATGTGACGACCTGAATTTATTAGAAACCTAAATCATAAAATGAACCAAAGAAACACGCCATTATTTTGACATTCAGAAACACCTTGTGTAGTTCACTGAATCACTTCTTCAGATTTTCAACATCGGGAAACTACTTAAAATTATTAGATCAATAAAACTTGTTTTCGATTAACTTCATCTTTTTGAAGAACTTATCCAATAGAAAGTTCTGAATCGAAGGCTTACTTTGAAAGTGATTCTAATGAAAATGGCTGAGATATCCCATATTATCCCAAGGTGTGATTCAAATGAAAAATTCCTGTTTTTTTCTTTTTATTATAAGTCGTAATAAACGTGATACAGGTTTTTTACATATCAACAAGTCATTCAGACAGTAGGGGTCGTATATGACCCGACGGCTTCATACGCTAGCGAGTGTGATACGCTTTGAAACATTCTGGGTGGAGGTGGGTCTCACATTTTTCGCACAAGTAAAGAGTTTTGTTTTTACATTGTCGGCACCCAATGCGAGTGTCTCAAGATTGCCTTATGATAATGTGGCCCACATTATCATACCTCGAACATGATGAAGTCGATGTTCTTCCCAGGTTCGGATTGGGAGGATTTTCATCCTTCGAATTTCATGAGATGAAGGGCGATGGCCGAAACGAATTCAATTTGTGGCAACGAATCTTCGTTTAGGCGACGGCGAATTTTCCATACATTCACAACGGCATTTCCCAAAAAATTGGTGAACATGCGTCACCACCATTTTTTGCTTCGTACGAAAACACGATAATTGGCTACCCCGTTATCGTGCAAGTCTACCATATACCGGTTGTATTCGGAGATCATTTCGGGTTGCCCAATTGTGACTTGAAAATCGTTTGGCGTTGTGGAGCGGCTCAATGTTAACGGTCGAGTTGTCGTGCCACTTGACAGCTAACAGACTCGATTTTGGATCATACGCTGAATCATATGCTCCCCTTGTTTTCTTTTTCAGTTCAGAATCAGGCTGAAGGGGACACTTTTTTATAGACGAATTCCTCTCACAGCCCCTGTGGCACTGAACCCGTCCTCTGTGGGAGTACGAAACAGCTGGTGGGAAGAGAAGAAATTTTTGAAGTAAACTGCGTGTTTTTTTGGTTCCTTTACGACACTTAGTAATTCCACGACAACACTGCCCCAAGTCCCAAGTCAGACGTGTATCCGGATTAAGCCAGAGCATACGGAATAAACTGAAATAAATCTCACCAAATTTTGAAACCGAAGCGTACTGACTTATTCTAGATAAACATTTTTGCAGAATGTCGGCCGAAAAAAAGGATCATCTCTTCGTCGATTGAAAGACTTCCTGAGGAAATTCCAAACTTCATGAAATTAGAATTTAGGTTGTTGAAAAGTGGGCGCAGTTTAGTAAACTTAAACATTTTTTAAATGTGGAGCTATTATTTTGAGAAGCATACCTGAGGGGTTTCGTCAATTATTATATTTATGATTTTATCCTCATAAAACAAGCAAAACAATTCATAAAGTGATAATCCTTCATAGGATTCAAGCATCAGCTTCGATTCAATTTCAGCAACTCCTTCAAACGCTACCCGATTGTCACGAGTGGCGCTTTTTTTCCAACCAATTTCTGTTGTGTTTCCCGCTCTGGTTTTTGATTGCGGCACACTCTGTTCGGTAGAAATAGTGCTTTCTCTGCGGCGGCAGGACGTTTGCTTGCCCCAGCTGAAGTTGAAGGGGAAGGGCTATGTGGACGTTTGGCTCTAAAATCGTCAGTTGCCGGTGATATTGAAATTTCTGTGGAACCTTGGCCTGGGTGAGAATGGATCTCGAAGATTCCAGCAACATCATTGCCAAAATCGGAAGCTACCTCTCCAACCAAATCATCGTCAATATTTTCTTCGTCTGTCAGTTCGTCCACTTCGGGAAGAATGTAGACCGCATCAATTTCGTCACAATCATTTTCTTGCAAAATAGCAAAAAGTTCTGGTGTCGTCCATGCTCTGTTGGTTTCTGGGTTTTATGTCTCCGTCACTTCTCTCTACAGTGACACTGATCACAAAGCACGCCAGAAACCCGAATCCAAACCCAACGAAATAAGAGTACAATTTGTGAACACAGGATATACAACCTTACACGTAGTCGAACGAACACAGACTCAGACTGGAATCATGTTCAAGGTTGTCGGACATAGAACGAGAAATAGGGGGGGTTGTCAGAAATCATTTCATTTCCCCGCCCGGCTGCTAGCCTCTGAGCTTTGCTGAAACCTCGGACCATACTTCGAGCCGTTGGGTCGACCTCAACCATATTTATCAGAGCCTGGGACTTCCCATCGCATTTTTTCACAAACCAACTGTCTAAATCCATTTGTTGAATGTTTTAACAACGCAATGACAATGGGATGAATTCTTTATTCGCTATAACTGCACTTTTTATAATCAACAAAAATGTTTATCTGAATTTCTCATAATTCGACATATTAATTAATTTACCTGATCATTGAAGAGCCATGTCTGGGAATTGAGAATTTTTCTATCCCTTCTTGACTAATTCATATCTTCATTCCATTAGCCATGACAATAAAAGACTTACCAGGAGCATGGGGAGAAAAGCAGGAACCTTAGGGTCATGTATGTTGATATTTAATTTGAAGAAGGTTAATTTTTTTCTAATTTCCCGTCATTTATTGGCCTCAAGCTCAGACTGAAATTTAATTTTTCCTCATTTTTTATGAAAATGAGATACAGATGTGGCGTTACTCTTGAGAAAAAAACTGAGAATGCGTTTATTTTAGGACAGCCACTTCGAATTTTAGCCAGTTCATATGCGATTTTTTTCATGTGAAGACAATGTAGATGTATCTTCAATTATTTAAATCATTTCAAAAAACTTATCGAATTGGCTTTTCGGGATTCTGATCAGTTCAGATTGGATTATACTACTCGCATGACATCCAGTTGTACTGGATCTGTATCTTAGTCACTCATATCTAATAGAAAACTTATCGATGTGAAAATGATTATAATTTTTCCTCTTATCGAGCGTAGCTCGCTTGAAAATAGATGTCATTGAAATGTTATTTCTTTTACATGCACATTGGTAAAGACAGATAAAGAGAGTTTGACAGTTGTTAATTAAAATATTGATTCTTTGCCGCACATTATTCTGACAAAACGAAGTCCTGTCGGTTGATGATTCGTATAATTATAAACAGTGTGTATCAAGATCTCGCATAACATAAATCCGATGACATAATATTATTGTACAAGTATTATCGCGAAAGCCGATACTTTAGTTAACCTAAATTGGTATTTTCAAACTTGACAGCAGTGTCTATGTTCTGAGAATCATAAGAACGTAGTATGTTTGTGAATGGAAAATATAGTTAGAAACTATTCAACACGTATATTTGATCCACACGTAAGATTTTCGAAAACTTTTACAGGATGATTCACGGGTTATAGGAATATCCAGTCTCGGTTAAACTGTATTTTTTAGTTTTTTTGAAGAGGTTAGACCAACATAGTGCAGTATGGGATACAAATCGAAATTATTTTGCACTTTACAGAGTGACCCATTATTCTTTAATTTTTTAATGAAATACCGCATTGTTCATCTCATTTCCGGATAGTAAGCACGTTGCAATAAAACTGACCTTCATTATAAAATAAAACAAGCTGTTTTCGAGCTGTTATGACATTTTTCAAAATATAACGATTTGAGTATGTTGATAATTTTTTCACCATATTATCTAGTTCCTAAACTCAATAATTTTCATTTTATGAATGATTTTTGTAATGAGAAAGATGTAACTTTTAACTCTTTTGTCTTTCGCGAATGGAATTCCCGAAATCTCAACTACTCTACTAAGGTTACCAAGATGCAAATAATCTGCATGTGTATAACCATCTCTTGTGTATTAATACCTTGTGAAGACTCCAAAACTGAGCAGAAATGTAATATTTCTTTCATTGAGAAAATGAATTATAATTCAAAAACTAGGAGAAAATCAGTATCGTAACAAGGAATAAAATGTGAAATAATACACACACAAACACACACATATATATATATATATATATATATATATATATATATATATATATATATATATATATATATATATATATATATATATATATATATATATATATATCTATATATAGATACAGGTTACAGTTTTTTCTTATAAAAACTAAAAATGCAGCAGATGCGACGCTGCTTTATAATCGTTTCATGTATTCAGTGTTTGAAATCAGTTAGTTGGCACTTTGTTTCTGTTGTAAAGACAGATAAAAGATTCAAGTTGACATGCTCCAAGCTGGGAGCTCACAACGGGAAGTATTCAGGGTTCTGGGAAGTAGCCCAAGTGTCATAAACCATTTTTGGTCGCGTTTCAATGAAACAGGTAGCGTAGAAGAACGCCGTACAGGTCGTTTCAGGATTACTACAGTCGTCCAAGACCGATTTTTGGTTTAACAAGCCAGAAGAGATCGTACTACCACAGCATATCAATTAGCTCAAGAGCTATCACGAGTTCATAATGTACAAATGTCCGACCAAACTGTGAGAAATCGACTGCACGAAGGTCAACTCCACTCCAGACGTCCTTTAAGAGTTCCACAACTGACCCATGGAAATCGCGCTACTCGTTTAGCTTGGTGCCAAGGACACCTAAACTGGGATCAAGAGAGGTGGGCCACAGTTCTCTTCAGTGTTGAATCTAGATTCAGTTATTATCCCGATTCGGGAAGAATTCGAATATGGGGGGAACCTGGAAAGCTAAACCGTCTCCTGCATGCTCGAGAAGTTGTTAGACAGGGAGGTGGATCAGCGATGTTTTGGGAAGGTATACGCCTTGGTGGAAGAACTGACCTCGTTTTCATACAGAACAACCTCACGGGAAATTCTTACGGAAACGAGATAGTTTTACCTGTAGTGGTACCGTATCTCCAATGGGTCAAAATCCACTCTTCCAACAAGATAATGCCCCTCCTTATCGTGCAAGAGTTGCCTTGAACGTTATTGAAGAGAATGATATCGATCTTCTACCGCGGCCATTCTGCTCCCCAGATCTGAATCCCATCGAGCATGTGTGGGACACCCTAAAAAGAAATCTCCTGCGTCAAAACGTCTTCCATCATGAACAGGAGCCTGGATTAGCAGTTCAGGGGGCTTGGAATGACTTATTTTGTTTTCTTGAGAATACGGTATATACAATACATCTTAACAAAAACCGAAAGATTTCTATAAATTCGAATCATCAAATTCTTATTTTAAAGATATTGGTAAGTGTTCCCTAGATATTTTTGAGGTGTTTATACAGGTGTTGAAAGTACTTATAATTTTGGTACAACAAATCTGTTATAACCACAGAAAATTATCAGGTTGTTTTTAATTTATACTCCTAAACCCCTCACTAAAAATTTAATTTTTACATAAGAAATAACTCATTTGAAATCGAAAAGTGAGAATATCATTGAATCGTCTCAATATAGACCAATTACCTGCCTTCCAACAATATCAATATTCTAACGGCATGTACCACCCAAAAATCTATAAGAATTATAATATTGATGATAATAAGAAATTAAACTGAGTATTACACTATCACAAAAATTCATTGAAAATCGGGATAGCAATTTCGGTCTTCATACCATCTTCAGCAGACAACGAGTACAGAACTAAAGTTGAAATATATACATACATGAACAGGTAGAAACAAAATTAATGAGGGAGCAAACGAGTGGTAATAAAGGAATTATGTTGAAAGCAGGTATTATTTAAAGATATCAAATATGGACGAATAAGCGAGGCCATACTAGTTGTTCAGAAGATTATCTCTATGGAGAGTTTGAAAATTTCAATGAATTCTGAGAAATTTAACTATCATTAGGTATTCTGTGAATGATAGGAAGTTAATCTATGGGTGGAAAATGATAGCATTTTCGATACAATGTGAAGCGAAAGTAGATACGTCGTTTCGGTTCTCTGGTTATTGTAATCTTATTGTTACTTTTTTTTTTTTATTTCAGATTGAGTGCTTCGATTGCAAAGACCATTAGCACTGACGGTACATATTTTTATAAGTTTGTTATGGAAACTATAAAAACTATAACATATCATATAAATTGATGAGTTTGAAATAATTGAGAGTATCATATATATTTGTGACATTGTTCCCAAGAGCATCTTGTAGTGTCGGCTTTAAGTTTGATGCAAGTCTCTCCTGGTCATATTTCGGACATTCTACAATGATATGCCTGATGTCTAACCTTACGTTGCATAGCTCACAGTTTAGAGGAGGCTTCTTCGCCATTAGGTGTTGGTGGGTTAGACGAGTATGGCCTAATCGAAGTCTCGATAGTTTAACTTGATCTTTCCTTTTGTTTGGTGAATCAATAATTTCGTAGCTTCTTGGTTTAATCAGTTTCAAAATTGTCCCTGATTGGGACCATTGGGTTTGCCAAATTTCTCGGACTTTCTTCTTGGCCATGCACTTGAAATCACCTGGAGTAAATAATTGGAGATTAGGTGTTCCTTTGGAGGCATTCTTTGCGGCAATATCGGCTTTCTCATTTCCAGTAATTCCAACATGAGAGGGCGTGAATACGAAAAGTAATGACATATTGAGCAGGTGAATCTGATGTCTCCGTTGGTTTATTTGTTGCACCAAAGCACAGTTTGAATATAACTCTGATAGCTTCTGAATTGAGTTGAGTGAATCAGAACAGATGCAGTATGAACATTTCGGGTTATTCAGAATATATACCAAGGCCTGGTGAATGGCCAGCATTTCTCCAGTAAAGACAGTACTATTTTCAATCGCATATGTTTGGGTTCCTTCGGGTGTAACAACAGCAAGCCCCACCACACCTGTGGATGTATTTAGCGATGCATCGGTGTAGATGAATGTGGCCTCTGGATGTTTATGTAATTCTTCTTGGAATAGTGTCCTCAGAAGCTCCGGGCTGGTCTCAGATTTTATGTATTCAGCTAAGTTGGTAGTTTTTTCCATTCTATGTACGCACCAGGGAGGTATGGAGGATGAAGGTAGGGGTGAGTGAGAAGGTTCAGGAATTTGCAGTTCTTCAAGTGTTTTATTAAGTCTTTTATAAAAAGGACGAATAGAGTTTGCATTTGTGATTATATCATTTTGTCGGCTCAATGTAATATATCTTCTGTTACAATGGTTAACTGTATAGCTGATTTTGGATGCATATGTCAAGGTATTGATTTGAATACGATATTTCAATGGCATTTCACCTACTAAACTATGTAGACTTTGAATTGGACTTGTTCGAAAAGCTCCACTTACAATCCGCAGTCATTGGTTTAAAATAGCTTCCAATTGCTGGTGATAGCTTTTCCTAGCAGTTGAATGAGCAAGAATTCCATATTCAATCTTTGATCTAATTAAACACCTATATATGTCTAAAAGGCTTTTAGAGTCTGCTCCCCATTGTTGACTTCCTAGGACCCTCAATAGATTGAGTATTTTATTGCAATCAGTTTTAATTGACTCAATATGTTTCCTCCAATTCAACTTTTCATCGAACCAAATGCCTAAAAGTTTCACGCTACTTACAAATTCTAAATTCATATTATTTAATGAAATCACAGGATATGTTTTGTTTCTCGTTGAAAAAAGAACACATTTCGTCTTTTCTGCAGAGAATTGAAATCCACTAGTAAGGTTCCATTGTGATATAATATTTATCGATAGCTGAATTAGACTTCGCATAGTTTCAACATCCACGCCCTTCACAAATAATTGCAAGTCATCTGCAAAGAGTTGGGCCTTTACTGGTGCAGAGACACCATTCAATATGTCGTTTATTGCTATTAGGAAAAGGGTAGGACTTAGAACGCATCCTTGAGGAACTCCATTCTCTTGTGTTCTTTCCGAGGATAATTGATTATTTACTTTCACTTGAAATATTCTTTTTTCTAAAAAATTTTTAATAAACGTCAAGATGTTTCCTCTTATGCCCCAACTATTCAATGATCTGATGATATTGTGTTTCCACACCATCTCAAAAGCCCGGTGGATATCAAAGAACACGGCCAGCACCATTTGCTTTCGACTGAATGCCTCATGAATTTCTGATTCAAGGTTCACGATATTATCTATTGTAGCTCTATTTCGTCGGAACCCATTTTGACCAGGAACAAGTTTATTGTTAATTTCCAAAAACCACTGTAATCTGTTGTTGATGATCCTTTCAATCAGTTTACACATTGTGCAAGTAAGAGATATGGGTCTGTAGGATTTTGTGTCATTCTGTGGCTTATTCGGTTTGAGTATAGGAAGTATCATTGCTCTTGACCATTCTGGGGGAAACATTTTTCAAGAAAAATTCTATTGAATATATTGAGGAGAACTTTTTTTGCTTTTGCGGACAGATTAATTAAAAACGAATAGGGAATGTTATCTGGTCCTGGACTCGAGTCTTCACATTTTCCGAGGGCGTAGAGTAGCTCATCCATGTTAATAGCGATATTCAGGATGTCTTCTTTGGAAGAATTTTCGGATATCAATAATGGAACACTTTCTTGTTCTTTCTTATACCTTGCAAAATCCTGATGAAAATTGCCATCGCTGGAATTTTGTTCGTATGTATCTGCGAAAGCTTCTGCCAAATCAGATATTTGTGTTAAGACATTATTGTTCACTAATAAACTCGTTATTTGATTAGTTTTGGTAGTTCCTCTGATACTTCTTATTTTCTTCCAAATTTCTGCTGATTGTGTCTCGGGAGTAATCGAGGACACGAAGGATTGCCATGATTCTTTCTTACTGTTTTTCAATACGAAACGCGCTTTCGCTCTTAACTTTTTGAATTCGATGAGGTTGTCTGGAGTGTAATGCCTCTTCAGTCGGTTGAAAGCTCGTTTACTTTCCCTAATTGCATTCTTGCAGTTTTCATTCCACCAGGGGATGTTTTTTCCAGCGGGAAGTACCACTTTACTTATACATTCATTTGCTGCTTCATTCAATAAAGATGAAAATTGAGTCACAATATTGGATATATCCGTATTCATGTTGAGCATATCAATTCTGTCGTCAATAAATGATGAATAGAGGGACCAGTTGGCTGATTTCAAATTCCACTTATCAAGTGTTCTAGTATTTGCAATTTTTGACGGTTGTGTTAGATCAATTTTCAATGGCAAATGATCGCTTCCATAAAGATCATCGAGTGGGCTCCATGTAAGTTTCGGAGCGAGTTGTGGATCACATAAAGTTAAGTCTATCGCGGAGAATTGTCCTGTGACACAATTGAACCTGATGTTGTGGGCATTAAAGTCGCCTAGTATAATGCGAGGTGCAGGAACAGAGGAAACGAAGTTATGAATATTGTGTAGCGAATAATCTAAACCTGGTGGAATATAGATGTTAAGTATATTCATCTTGGTACTAAAATATTGAACCTCAACTGCAATTGCCTCGAGGTCTGCTCCTACAACAAGTTGTTTCGAACTGAAACAGTTTTTAACGTAAGTAGCAACTCCCCCACTGGCTCTGTCTGCAGTTCTATTTCGAAAAAAACATTTGTAGCCTTTTATTTCTCGAGAAAAATCATTTTTAAAATTGGTTTCTTGAAGACAAATTATGATGGGAGATGTCTGAGACACCATTATTTGTAATTGCTCTAATTGAGCCATAACTCCATTTAAATTCCACTGGAGCATGAAGGTGATTTTTGTGCGGGGGGTTGTTCAGTATAACTGCTATCTGTATCTGTTTCTGAAGTAAGACTCAGAATAGGTATATTTAACTGAAGTCTAATTTTCTTTTGCAGTCTCGTTATTCGGTTCTTTAATGCTCGATGATTACTATGTGGATATATAATTTTCAGCATATTTAGGAGCGCAGGGATATCATCAGTATATTCCCGTGCAATGCTCAATGGGTCGTTCATTCCTACTATATTTTGTAGGAAACTCTAAAGTTGTTCCAGATTCAAAGGATACTGCGACGGATTTTTCTGCAGTTCCTCCGCAATTGGTTCTAACTGTTCAGCTAGCGGAACTAAGTTTTCCTTTGTGTGTTTTTTTGGTCGCTTGTGTTTATTTTGATTTTTCTTTCCTTTTATTTCTTTTTGTGAAGCATTTATCACTTCCGGTGTATTTGGGGGACTTGGAGAGGGAGGTCGCTTTTTCGGATTTGTCACTGACTCCACATCCTGAAGTTGCAGTCCTACATCGCTCGTGCCCTCTTGTTCGTTATTTTCAGTATCTCCTTTATTCTTTACATTATCTTGGGTGAAAGTGCTATCGAAATCTTCATCCTCGGGTTGATATCCTCTCCAAAATTCCCTGAGAATCTTTTTCCATTTCTCTGATTGTGTGATCTAGATGAGAAGGTTGTTTTGGGCAGTTCTTTGCCACATGTCCTGGTTTATGACAAGAGAAACATGAAATACTATCGAAAGTGAGAAATATTTGGTGAGATGTTTCATCATAGTCGATGTCAATATTTCGTTTGGGAGAACGTAAATTTGTCTACGAAAACTTAGTATGTGTGCAAATTCATCTCCTGGAATTCCAGCTCTCAGGAAGTTCATTGGAGATGCTGTTTTGAATCCAATATTTCTTAATTTGTTTTCAATCAATTCATGTGGGGTTGTTAAGCACACGTTAGACAATATTATTCGCTTTGCAGGGGTGAGAAGTCGTCTTATCCCTATATTGAGTCCTTTTATTTCGATTGAACTGTCCTTTGTGATTTCATCAACTAAATCGACGCTGTTCAAATACACACATTCGGTTATTTGATATTCGTGAGATACCCAGGATATTTTTTGGTTCTACTATTTTTGCGATTGCAAAGACATAATCGTTCTTGTTCAAAGCATCGTTGTGGTTCAATATAATTGCTTGGTCTTTTTTAGGGAAGCTTATACTTTTAACTACTTGAGAAAATTTACGTTGAAGGTTCATTGTGCTGGATGCACCCCTGTACTCAGAGGTTGTCATCGTAGATTTATCGGAATAAAATCCGGTTGAAATTACTAATTAGTTTTTGTCAGGTGTGATCAGATAACGAAATGATATCGTCGTTTCGGTTCTCTGGTTATTGTAATCTGATTGTTACTTTTTTTTTTTTTATTTCAGATTGAGTGCTTCGATTGCAAAGACCATTAGCACTGACGGTACATATTTTTATAAGTTTGTTATGGAAACTATAAAAACTATAACATATCATATAAATTGATGAGTTTGAAATAATTGAGAGTATCATATATATTTGTGACATTGTTCCCAAGAGCATCTTGTAGTGTCGGCTTTAAGTTTGATGCAAGTCTCTCCTGGTCATATTTCGGACATTCTACAATGATATGCCTGATGTCTAACCTTACGTTGCATAGCTCACAGTTTAGAGGAGGCTTCTTCGCCATTAGGTGTTGGTGGGTTAGACGAGTATGGCCTAATCGAAGTCTCGATAGTTTAACTTGATCTTTCCTTTTGTTTGGTGAATCAATAATTTCGTAGCTTCTTGGTTTAATCAGTTTCAAAATTGTCCCTGATTGGGACCATTGGGTTTGCCAAATTTCTCGGACTTTCTTCTTGGCCATGCACTTGAAATCACCTGGAGTAAATAATTGGAGATTAGGTGTTCCTTTGGAGGCATTCTTTGCGGCAATATCGGCTTTCTCATTTCCAGTAATTCCAACATGAGAGGGCGTGAATACGAAAAGTAATGACATATTGAGCAGGTGAATCTGATGTCTCCGTTGGTTTATTTGTTGCACCAAAGCACAGTTTGAATATAACTCTGATAGCTTCTGAATTGAGTTGAGTGAATCAGAACAGATGCAGTATGAACATTTCGGGTTATTCAGAATATATACCAAGGCCTGGTGAATGGCCAGCATTTCTCCAGTAAAGACAGTACTATTTTCAATCGCATATGTTTGGGTTCCTTCGGGTGTAACAACAGCAAGCCCCACCACACCTGTGGATGTATTTAGCGATGCATCGGTGTAGATGAATGTGGCCTCTGGATGTTTATGTAATTCTTCTTGGAATAGTGTCCTCAGAAGCTCCGGGCTGGTCTCAGATTTTATGTATTCAGCTAAGTTGGTAGTTTTTTCCATTCTATGTACGCACCAGGGAGGTATGGAGGATGAAGGTAGGGGTGAGTGAGAAGGTTCAGGAATTTGCAGTTCTTCAAGTGTTTTATTAAGTCTTTTATAAAAGGACGAATAGAGTTTGCATTTGTGATTATATCATTTTGTCGGCTCAATGTAATATATCTTCTGTTACAATGGTTAACTGTATAGCTGATTTTGGATGCATATGTCAAGGTATTGATTTGAATACGATATTTCAATGGCATTTCACCTACTAAACTATGTAGACTTTGAATTGGACTTGTTCGAAAAGCTCCACTTACAATCCGCAGTCATTGGTTTAAAATAGCTTCCAATTGCTGGTGATAGCTTTTCCTAGCAGTTGAATGAGCAAGAATTCCATATTCAATCTTTGATCTAATTAAACACCTATATATGTCTAAAAGGCTTTTAGAGTCTGCTCCCCATTGTTGACTTCCTAGGACCCTCAATAGATTGAGTATTTTATTGCAATCAGTTTTAATTGACTCAATATGTTTCCTCCAATTCAACTTTCCATCGAACCAAATGCCTAAAAGTTTCACGCTACTTACAAATTCTAAATTCATATTATTTAATGAAATCACAGGATATGTTTTGTTTCTCGTTGAAAAAAGAACACATTTCGTCTTTTCTGCAGAGAATTGAAATCCACTAGTAAGGTTCCATTGTGATATAATATTTATCGATAGCTGAATTAGACTTCGCATAGTTTCAACATCCACGCCCTTCACAAATAATTGCAAGTCATCTGCAAAGAGTTGGGCCTTTACTGGTACAGAGACACCATTCAATATGTCGTTTATTGCTATTAGGAAAAGGGTAGGACTTAGAACGCATCCTTGAGGAACTCCATTCTCTTGTGTTCTTTCCGAGGATAATTGATTATTTACTTTCACTTGAAATATTCTTTTTTCTAAAAAATTTTTAATAAACGTCAAGATGTTTCCTCTTATGCCCCAACTATTCAATGATCTGATGATATTGTGTTTCCACACCATCTCAAAAGCCCGGTGGATATCAAAGAACACGGCCAGCACCATTTGCTTTCGACTGAATGCCTCATGAATTTCTGATTCAAGGTTCACGATATTATCTATTGTAGCTCTATTTCGTCGGAACCCATTTTGACCAGGAACAAGTTTATTGTTAATTTCCAAAACCACTGTAATCTGTTGTTGATGATCCTTTCAATCAGTTTACACATTGTGCAAGTAAGAGATATGGGTCTGTAGGATTTTGTGTCATTCTGTGGCTTATTCGGTTTGAGTATAGGAAGTATCATTGCTCTTGACCATTCTGGAAACATTTTTCAAGAAAAATTCTATTGAATATATTGAGGAGAACTTTTTTGCTTTTGCGGACAGATTAATTAAAACGAATAGGGAATGTTATCTGGTCCTGGACTCGAGTCTTCACATTTTCCGAGGGCGTAGAGTAGCTCATCCATGTTAATAGCGATATTCAGGATGTCTTCTTTGGAAGAATTTTCGGATATCAATAATGGAACACTTTCTTGTTCTTTCTTATACCTTGCAAAATCCTGATGAAAATTGCCATCGCTGGAATTTTGTTCGTATGTATCTGCGAAAGCTTCTGCCAAATCAGATATTTGTGTTAAGACATTATTGTTCACTAATAAACTCGTTATTTGATTAGTTTTGGTAGTTCCTCTGATACTTCTTATTTTCTTCCAAATTTCTGCTGATTGTGTCTCGGGAGTAATCGAGGACACGAAGGATTGCCATGATTCTTTCTTACTGTTTTTCAATACGAAACGCGCTTTCGCTCTTAACTTTTTGAATTCGATGAGGTTGTCTGGAGTGTAATGCCTCTTCAGTCGGTTGAAAGCTCGTTTACTTTCCCTAATTGCATTCTTGCAGTTTTCATTCCACCAGGGATGTTTTTCCAGCGGAAGTACCACTTTACTTATACATTCATTTGCTGCTTCATTCAATAAAGATGAAAATTGAGTCACAATATTGGATATATCCGTATTCATGTTGAGCATATCAATTCTGTCGTCAATAAATGATGAATAGAGGACCAGTTGGCTGATTTCAAATTCCACTTATCAAGTGTTCTAGTATTTGCAATTTTTGACGGTTGTGTTAGATCAATTTTCAATGGCAAATGATCGCTTCCATAAAGATCATCGAGTGGGCTCCATGTAAGTTTCGGAGCGAGTTGTGGATCACATAAAGTTAAGTCTATCGCGGAGAATTGTCCTGTGACACAATTGAACCTGATGTTGTGGGCATTAAAGTCGCCTAGTATAATGCGAGGTGCAGGAACAGAGGAAACGAAGTTATGAATATTGTGTAGCGAATAATCTAAACCTGGTGGAATATAGATGTTAAGTATATTCATCTTGGTACTAAAATATTGAACCTCAACTGCAATTGCCTCGAGGTCTGCTCCTACAACAAGTTGTTTCGAACTGAAACAGTTTTTAACGTAAGTAGCAACTCCCCCACTGGCTCTGTCTGCAGTTCTATTTCGAAAAAAACATTTGTAGCCTTTTATTTCTCGAGAAAAATCATTTTTAAAATTGGTTTCTTGAAGACAAATTATGATGGGAGATGTCTGAGACACCATTATTTGTAATTGCTCTAATTGAGCCATAACTCCATTTAAATTCCACTGGAGCATGAAGGTGATTTTTGTGCGGGGGGTTGTTCAGTATAACTGCTATCTGTATCTGTTTCTGAAGTAAGACTCAGAATAGGTATATTTAACTGAAGTCTAATTTTCTTTTGCAGTCTCGTTATTCGGTTCTTTAATGCTCGATGATTACTATGTGGATATATAATTTTCAGCATATTTAGGAGCGCAGGGATATCATCAGTATATTCCCGTGCAATGCTCAATGGGTCGTTCATTCCTACTATATTTTGTAGGAAACTCTAAAGTTGTTCCAGATTCAAAGGATACTGCGACGGATTTTTCTGCAGTTCCTCCGCAATTGGTTCTAACTGTTCAGCTAGCGGAACTAAGTTTTCCTTTGTGTGTTTTTTTGGTCGCTTGTGTTTATTTTGATTTTTCTTTCCTTTTATTTCTTTTTGTGAAGCATTTATCACTTTCGGTGTATTTGGGGGACTTGGAGAGGGAGGTCGCTTTTTCGGATTTGTCACTGACTCCACATCCTGAAGTTGCAGTCCTACATCGCTCGTGCCCTCTTGTTCGTTATTTTCAGTATCTCCTTTATTCTTTACATTATCTTGGGTGAAAGTGCTATCGAAATCTTCATCCTCGGGTTGATATCCTCTCTCCAAAATTCCCTGAGAATCTTTTTCCATTTCTCTGATTGTGTGATCTAGATGAGAAGGTTGTTTTGGGCAGTTCTTTGCCACATGTCCTGGTTTATGACAAGAGAAACATGAAATACTATCGAAAGTGAGAAATATTCGGTGAGATGTTTCATCATAGTCGATGTCAATATTTCGTTTGGGAGAACGTAAATTTGTCTACGAAAACTTAGTATGTGTGCAAATTCATCTCCTGGAATTCCAGCTCTCAGGAAGTTCATTGGAGATGCTGTTTTGAATCCAATATTTCTTAATTTGTTTTCAATCAATTCATGTGGGGTTGTTAAGCACACGTTAGACAATATTATTCGCTTTGCAGGGTGAGAAGTCGTCTTATCCTATATTGAGTCCTTTTATTTCGATTGAACTGTCCTTTGTGATTTCATCAACTAAATCGACGCTGTTCAAATACACACATTCGGTTATTTGATATTCGTGAGATACCCAGGATATTTTTTGGTTCTACTATTTTTGCGATTGCAAAGACATAATCGTTCTTGTTCAAAGCATCGTTGTGGTTCAATATAATTGCTTGGTCTTTTTTAGGGAAGCTTATACTTTTAACTACTTGAGAAAATTTACGTTGAAGGTTCATTGTGCTGGATGCACCCCTGTACTCAGAGGTTGTCATCGTAGATTTATCGGAATAAAATCCGGTTGAAATTACTAATTAGTTTTTGTCAGGTGTGATCAGATAACGAAATGATATCTTGCATTGTTATGATAAGATAAAATGCAGATAAGGTGAAAATTCCAGTTACTGCGGGAAAAGATAGGACTTATATGAGGGAGGAAAATAAGGATTACCTCGTTTCCCGATGGATTTCCTTTTGCTTCCTTAGCCACAGCAACAATGGATTCTTGATACACAATTTGAGCAAAGATCGGATAATTATCTCTAAATAATCAACTTGAAAAAACAATTTTATGTCGCGAGACTTTGAAACACGTGTATCACTCCTGATTGTTACTCTTTGTATCTAGTTTTGAATGAACGACCAGTCCTATAAAAACCCCTTCACAATCCATAAAGGATAACTTGTAAACTCCAGTATTGTCGAATCTATCAGTTTTATCTCAACTATTGAAGAATTCTTGGGAGAGTTTCAAGTGGGTTTCGAAAGCTACTTTTTCATGATGTTTTGAAATGACATTGGCAATCTTTTCGCTGATAAGGCTAAAATTGTTTGTTTGTTTTTCCTTTAACGTGCTCTATTTCTGCCTTTCGGCTAATGACACGCCGGGGAATTCTGTCACCTCACTTAACCCGGGAATTTTGCCGAACCCCTCTCGTGTCGAGGGAAGGGATCTTTAATGTCTAACACATCTCTGTTAGACAGGACCGACAGCTTTTACATCTCCTCCGAAAGATGGACACTCAAGCGATTCCCAGAATCCGAAAAATCGCACCGACTTTGTGGGGATTGAACCCAGGTAACTCTGCGTAGGAGACGAGCATCATATCCCATACGCCACCGAGCCGGCTAAGGCTAAAATATTTCAATGAAATGTATTTATATGTAATATTTCCTTCTATACGTGGGTAAATATTATGATATGCTAATGGTTTTTGCTTATTTTTAATCATTTCGTTTATTATAATTGAGGGATACCCATTGTTCTAAGCTATTTCTGTAATAGTTGACACTTCCGTGGACATATTTTCTTCGATAATAGCAAAGAGAAAGCCCTAAGAATCATTGAATTAAACGCAGCGTATTCATGAGATTTTCGGTGTGTTGAGGGATTCGAATATCAGTAGATGTGGGTTTTCGATACATACGAAAACTTGATGTCTTATTTTTATAAGAGATTTTTAGGTCTGCAAAGCGAATCTGATCCTCGACTTCTCTCTCTATCTCGAATTCAATTTTGGGATGAATGCTATTAATGTAAGTTGAAAATTGATGTAGTGTTAGTTCCTATAAAATATGCTTGTATATCGTTTACATATCTATACCAAACAACTTTGATTTGGAAGGAATTGAATATATCTTTAACATACGCCATGAAAATGTCATCTAGTAAAGGGCTCAATAAAGATTCCATCGGTAGACCGTGAGGTTGATCATAAAACTTGTTATTGAAATAATTCTGTTTTAGGCACAACTTGAGCAAAAACATGAAATCATTTTTTCATCATCGGATTAACGTGTGATTTGTTTAAAATTTCAGAGATCAATGGAAGGCATTCGTCTCCTGGGATGCTGGAAAACATGTTATCTAAATCCAAACTAATTGAATATGATTGATTGGGGTTGGAACCTGTTTCAATTTTTGTGTTAATAGAATTGAGTTTTTTATTTAATATTTAGGTGTGAGATGTGTTGAATTTTCGAATAAAAGATTTAATTCTTCTGCCAATTTATATTTTGGGCTGTTCATGTATGTTACTTGTGGACGTATTTTAGCATTGTCTATGTGATTCTTTATTAGGCCGTGAAGTTTTGGAGGTCCGGGATTCATATTCATGAAGGAATTGTCTGGTTTTGTTAGAATTATCGGTGTAATTTCTTTTAGAGTTGTTTCTAATGCTTTTCGGATATCTATGGTTCGATCTTTGGGTATGTGTGACTTATGTTCCTTATGTTATATATATATATATATATATATATATATATATATATATATATATATATATATATATATATATATATATATATATATATATATATATATAATATATATAAAATGATTTCAGTAAAATGTTTATGGCATTTGATTTATCTGCTTTGGTTAAAACTAAATCGTTGCTTTGAATATTTTGTTTTAAAATTGTTATGCTATCTGCGATTTATTGATTCGCTTCTTGGTGATTTTTTGTTAAAATCTCTGAAATTTTGAATGATATTGAATGAGGTTCATCAAGTTTCTTTCAGTGCATTTGCCGATTCCGTGGCTTCTTTCATGTTTTTGGTTGAGATGTTGGTATTGAATTTGTGACCCTTCTCTTACAAACTACGCTCAGAAATTGAAAAATCAACATCTGAATAGCTTTTAACTCTACTACTGAATGATCTTACGGATGTGATATTCTGAATGTTATCTGAAGTTTTCGAAAAATTGGACGTGCTTCTAAGATTTTCAATTTCTCGGATTGTTTTTGAAATTTTTTCGTGAATAAGTTTGCTAAAGCCATTTTGTACCTTTTTGTCCTGTGTGGATTGTGAAGGTATTGAGATGGGTCAGACTGGTCATTCATTCGAAAGTAGATACAAAGAGCATCAATCAGATTGCAATAACAAGAGAACCGACGACGCTTCATATCTATTTAAAATGGCCATCATTTCCCACCCATAGAACAACTTTCAATTATTCCCAGAAAACCTAAAGGACGAAAGTTAGACTTTATAGAATCCATCGAAATTTTCAAATTCTAACAAACTCTCCAAGGAATAATCTTCTGAACGACCAGTATGGTCTGGCTTATTCGTCCAAATTTGATATCTTTAAATAATACCTGTTTTTAACATAATTCGTTTATTATCTCTTGTCTGCACCCTTATTAATTTTGTATCTAACCGTTTATGTAGGTATGTATGTATTTCAACTTCAGTTCAGTACTTGTTGTCAGCTGAAGTTAATCGAGAGACCGAAAATGCAATCCTGATTTTCAATAAGCTGTTGTCATAGTATAAAACATAGTTTAATTACTTATTATCATCATGATTAACTATTACGTAGTAACGGCGGAATCAATTAACTATTTGAATTACAATATTCTTACCGAATATAGGAGAAAGCATTTTGGTATTTAAGAGCAACTTGTAATTGATTCTGCCTTTTTCAATGAAGTTCATGCAAAGGAAAGAAATATTCATGAAGCTTTCATTCGTTAACAAAAAGATTATTATAGTTCCCTCATTCCTGGCTTCAAGAAATTTTAATTCATAGGGCAGTTTGTCGTGAATTAGTCCTAAAAAATTGGGGAACCAATTCTTAATTAAACGTTAACATCCGAAAACGTTAACATCCGAAGTAATTCCAATCAGAAGAGGCATTTTTCAAGGATATTTTCTAAGAGCTCTTTGGTTCTGTCGTGCGTTAATCCATTGTCTCATGAATTAAATGCCACTAATTTCGGCTCAAATTTGAAGAGTCAATCAGCTGAATTCAAGTTAACTCATTAAATTTACTTACGATATCATATTATATGCTGTAACACGATCATATTTGAATAGTATACTTGAGATAACAAAAAAATAATAATTTATAATAATCAAACAAAAATCTAATTCAGATGCATTATCCAAAATGATACATCATTTATGTGAAGTCGAAATTCTGCTCGCTAATAGTTAGACGAGGCAGAAACTGAGTTTTATGATAAAAAAGTACAAAACAAAAAGAACGTCATCGAAATATAACGGTTCCTTTTACAGAAATGAATTCTCATTTCATATAGCTAACCTAAAAGCTATCAAATCAATATTATTCTGAAAGGAAATAAAGTCGCAGCCCCATGGACAATAGAAAATGAAAAAAAAGGAATTAAAACAGGCTACTTGAAAATCATTCTCATGGAATTCCGAGGACCAAATTAAGTGAATATAGAATGAAAAATACTGAAACATTTATCCAACTTACTCGAACATCATGCACTTCACATCATGGATTAAATAATTATCCCAGCAAAACATCATCGAAAATTAAGAAAATGGAAAGATCAAGTGATATCTATCTGAGCTTTAGCCTTTCAAGGGGAAAAATGTTCAATTTATGATACATGCCTAACAAATTTACGCACATGTTAAGTTCCGTATGAGCAAGAAAATAAAAGATCTTTTAATTCAGATTTGAATACGAAAGAATAGAGATTTTCTGGGAAGAGTAAAGAGTGTGAATGTTTGGAACGAGACAGATGAGATACAGAAACCAATATTAGAAATTTTACAAAATCTAAATCAAACCAGTCTTTGAAGAAGTCTTAAAAGAAAAATTATTTAGATAGTCTCAGTCACTGCTATTACTTAAAGGTTGAACTTTAAGTGATAATATTAGACTTAAAATATAAAAATAAAATTGATACGGAGAAAGATTTCGAGTACAGAATCTGAAAGACGCATCGGATATTCGATTAAGTGAATAAAAGTTATAATCAACTGAATATAGAAGAGACGAGAGAATATAATGAAGATGAATTAAGTAGTCTTCACATATAAGGTTCATAGAAGAGAACGACCAAAGAGTAGGCGACCTTGTTGTAAAATTTTATTTACAGATTTTTTACAATATGAACTTGATGAAACATGCAAACTTCGATCGGAGAGAGATAATGAATATTCTCACTCGCTAAGCTAGTTAGGAAATTTGAATGTCCAAAAGTAAGAGGAATAAAGTATAGAGTAAATCTGAAAAGTATAATAAATGTTGTCGCTGCTCTGCAGTTGTTAATCAAGAGAGTGCTATTACCTATCATTGAAACCGAAAAAGAGAATAAGACGTATTATAGAATCTACAGAATCATTCGAAAAAAAAAACTGAAGAAATCACCAACAGAAGGATTTACTGTGATGAATTCATTAATTATCAGTGTAGCTTTAGTATTAGTGAACGAGCACATGAAAAGAAATTAATGTCGAAAAATTCCGACATTAGAACTTCCTACTCCACCAGTACTATCAAATGAAGAAATTCTTCAGAAAAATCAAGCGTTTAGGATGAATTATGTTTCTGTTGTAGTTGTGATGTAAATGTAGGAAAGATGGTAGAAGCCAATGATCAAAGTTCTGATTATACTAGTTACAGTATTTTGATACATCTTTTTATCTACTATCGAAAATTCTTTCAGTTTTAGCCAAATAAAATGTAGAATATATAAGAAAGGCCGAGAATATCGCTATGAATATGAAAAGGTAATTCGAGACTTATTGAACAACACAGAATTATAGCTCAGAGCTACAACGAATGGAGTTAATGTATTCGGGAATCTTATGAAAGAAATAGAAAATGATTGCAGAATAACTATCATCCTAATAAAACCGAAATGAAGATCAAAGAGAAGAAGGAAGCAGAATGAAATCAAACAAAATATTTGAGATCGTTTATTACGATTTATGAATGCAGATTAATATCATGGCTCTATGTATATTGCATGCAATCGAATATTTTCTCCATAATATCGAATAATTTAATCATGACAAAGAAAGAACATCTAATCTGAATCTTAGATAAAACTCATATTTGAAATATATCTCAATGTCAAAATCAAACCTAAAAATTATTTTAGGCATAAACGAACCAATAAGATTCGTCTATATCGAGGATTTATGTTCCATATCAAGACAAATTACTTTCAACTACCTATGATTTTATTCATAATTATTCTGCGTTTTAAAATTTTTCTTTTAATAGAAATTTTAGCAAAATATCAATGAAAAGATTGAACAAAATTTGAAGAAGCAGTTTGAAAAAGTCAAATAAACATTACTTGACCTATAATCTGTATCTAAGCTTTTCATTAGATGTTTAGTTTTTTTTTAGTGAGAATGAGTCTGACGAGTCACAGCAACTTTTGCCGAACGAATATAGTGATACCATGCTCAATTTGGAAACATCAGAAGACGAGTATGCCGATGAAATGAACCTCAGAAGCTTCCACCGATTGAGAAAATTATTAGCTGAAAATTGCTCGGCCTGCACGAGTTTCGGTAAGAGGTCTAGAACTATTTTGAGAAAAATAACTAACTTATCTACTTAATAGAAAAAAGAGGAGGTAAACGAAGAGTAATGCATGACAGGCATCAGGAAATAATTGTAGAATATCAAACAAAGAGTCCTGCAGAATGGAGTAGATCTCTTATTAGAAAATCGAAGATTATTTCTCATTCTACCAGTGATGACTTAGCTAACCCTCAAGTATTTTTATCAGCAATATTTGAACGAAACCATATTGTTCCTTTTCTGCAGGAGCCGAAAGAAACTCATCCAAGACGAAGCAATCAGATTAAAAGCAAAGAGAAGAACCTGATGAAACTATTCACTTCAAGTTTTCTCAGGAATCGATTCAAAAGATCACGAAAAAGAAATATGAAGCAAGACAATAATACTTCTGTGATGATTTCGAAAAACGTCAAACCATCAACACGAAAAAGAACTAGAAAGATTATTTTGAGAAGTATTAATTCAATGAAACGTTTGATAAACATCCATGATAGAACGATGATTACCGTACTGGAAGAATATTTATCGGAAATCTTTGAATATGCTGTTGAAGTTTTGTTGAGAAGAAACCCATTCATCGATCGAGAAAGGGATTCTCCTATAGGGGAGCGACGTCTATCTAAGTTGGAAGGATTTCTACAAGTTGAAAACCCCTATCAATTTTACATATATCCATCTATAGTGAATAACCATGTAAATAGAAGTAGGCAGCAAAATTATCTATCGGAGTGTGGCGATGAACAGCAACCAGGAGAAAATATGAGATGCAATTGCAGGAAAAAAGGGGCAAGTTGTCACTGTACACCCTTTAAATTCGAGGAAGTAGATGCAGAAAAAGGGAAATGTGTATGTGTTAAAGGCGAAAAAACTACTTGTGATTGCTACAAAGCAGTACAAAATATGAAGCAAGGAAATACAGAAAAAGGATTGTTTGAAATTTCTAACCTCAAAAGATGTAACGCATATGAATGTGATGGACAAAGTTCAGTGCAGAAGAAAATTGGACATACTTTGGTGTCACCATTTGAAAACTCAGAAATGGACTCAACGGCCTCAACTCTAACAAGTGGCAATGAGCTTTTTCGTACTTCCATACGATCCGATCATAGGTATAAAGCTCTCACAATGGGTGATGATAATGAGCCAAAATGTTGTAGTTGTGCGAAACGTCGAAAAAAACCTAAATCTCGAAGTCGAAGTAGGATCAAAACTAGTAAATCTAAGCAAAAGTGTGACTGTATCGAACCTTGTGAGCCTAAAAGAATATCACATGAGAAAGATCAAATTAAAAAGAAAAGTTGCCAATGTTCTGCAAAACCTGCACAAAAGATTTGCTACCCAATAAATGCACCAACAAAACCAAAAAGTCACTGCCCTTGTCCTTGTAGAAATTTAATTGAAATGCAAGTTTCTAACAACACAGAGCACAAATTACCTAAGAATTGTGTTTGTAAACCTAATTCAAATATAATGAAAAATAATGCTGTAAAATGTATCAATTCTGAAACATGTGGGCAAATAGATGATGTTGCAGAAATTATTTCAAATGAACTGCACAAATGTAATATATGTAAGTTGATTGAAGATCTTGGTAATTATCCTGATCAATGTGCATCCTGCGCTACGTTTACTCCTGATCGTATCAAGCAATTAATTGCCGTTCTCAAAGAAACAAAGGACGAAAAAACTCACAACTCAGATAGTTGTAAAATGCCACAAAAAATAAAATGTATCAGGAACAGTAGTGGTATTATCTGTCAATCAGAAATCAATAATTGTCCGAATGAAGAGAGTCATGGCCAAGCCGATAGAACAAATATAATAGAGATTAGAATTAAATGTCCAAAACATAAAACTGAAAATAATTACAACAATTTTGCCAATACTTGTACTAGTATTCAACATCCATCAGGTTATGGGATTGAGAACAGTAATTCTGAAGATCTTGACTGTTGTAAATTCATCAACAATTTTGATGATCCAATAGCGTCAGTTTGTACGAAAAAAACTGAATCAGAATTTTCAGTACTCCTTGAGTCAATGGCAAGACAATTACCTATGGTTTGCCGTACTACGCAGTGCTCTAGGTCTAATTCGAATATAGATGATATATTACGTTTCTTCGAGAAAGATGTGTCATGTTCAGTTTCTAATTTAGATGAACCTAAAGTAAGCTGTTTGAAAAAACAGCCAACTATATTTTCTAAGACTTGTACCTTCAAAGCAAGGGAAAAACTATCTGATGACTGTAAATTTGAATATGATCTAAATGAAAATATTTGCGAGGATGTAAAAATAACTTCTATATCTGAAAGACCGGTTAAAAAAAACTGTGCAGAACTAACTACAACATCGACGTCGGATACTTGTATTGATACCACAAAAGATCTAAAGTGCATTTTCAGACGAGAGAAAGTTTGCCCATTTTTCGATGAGTTAGATCCTGATGATACGAAGAGAACATCATCTGATACATTGGAACATTGGTCTCATAGCGGAAGTAGAAATGTTGAGCAAGATGAAATTTTTTGTAATAAAGAAAGCTGTACAAGATTAAAAGATTCAGAACCAGCTAAGGTAATAGAAAAGAATCCGTGTGAAGTTAAGGGGAGTTGTGTAAGACAAAAATTATTAGAGATACTATGCCCTCAGTCGAAAGAGCTTTGCCGAATACCTTCGAAATATATGCCGGCAGAAATTCCTTTCAATACAAGAATTAGTACTTTAGGTGAAAATTCTTCTCATAAAGATGTAATGTCGAAACTTTCTTTCAAGAATAGCTCTCATCTAGATAAACCAACATGCAGTAAAGATAAATACCATTCGAAAAAGAGAGAGACAACATTCAAATTAGACCAGTTTGATCAAAATGTTTTATCACATGCTTTAGATGTCTTTTTATATTCCAAAGGATTTTAGTCAAGAAGCATAAATATACCTTACACAATGAAACAGTTCTAATAGTTTTTCTTTATCGTTTAAGGCCAACCGCTTTAGGTGTGCTCAGGTGTCTTGTAGTTTAAGAAGCATGTCAGTTCTCCAGTGGGCTTCAGCATTAGGTAACTGGATAGGAAATTTTTGTTTTGCTGTTCATGGTTTGAACAGATATCACTAGGACTCGCTCAACTAGGGTGATTAAAGAAAGACAAGATGGGTTTTATAAGGTCATATTCTAACTAGCATTACACAGTATCTACACAGTTAGTACCTTTTTCCAACAATATAATAAATGCATTGTTACAAGTCACAAAGCGATATTTCAAAGCGTGCGGTTGGAGCTAGAACTATGTATAAGAGGGAAAGCGGAAAAAACTGTCAGGATGAGGAGATAAGCAAAGTGATGGTGAACATGAAAGTACTATACACTTCTATCTTCGAAAATTGAACTGGCGATGAACAGATAATGATATAAGAATAGAGATATAGTGGTTCATAAAAATAGAACGGATCAATGAATTATATGCTACTATTACTAGCTAGAAATGGTGTCAACGATTAGATCAACCACCACGCATATTTCGTGTATTTCGACTATTCGTGAATACTTTACGCGAATCGGTATATAAATTTGATTAGTTAATAATGGGTAGTCTTATGCCAGGAGACTCAGTAGATTAAAAATGAATGAGCATAAAACGTGAAACGTTTAACAGGAAAATCTGTAGACCATTCTATGTCTGAAACGATTAATTAAATATGACCCTTCGAATACCACTGGAATGTGTGTAGGAGAACAGTACCACAGAGTGCGGTGAACAAAGCTGTAACTATGTGTTTGGAGGGCAGCACAGCACCGAAGGACAGAAATGTCTAAACGAACGGTCCGTGTGGAGTTCCTTCGAATAACTTTGTAGCGGGTCACAGGAAGCCTCAGGCCCTTTAAAATTTGTGAACTCCGTGTCAGAGGGAAACAGCACACAACGGAAAGCTCATCGAAATCTATGACGAGATCTTAATATATCATTATATCGTTTGTGTGCGAATCGAGCAATTAATACATGGGTTATTGTCGGTACGAACTGTGAATCGCTCTCAAGACAAACAATATCTAACTCAATTGTGTGAAAGTCTGAAAAAACTAAAATGGTCGGAGTACACTTAACAAATGAATATTACGGATTCAAATAGTTCTTGATAAACTCTTAGTTTTCGAACTATACGTATGTTATTTTCTCGGAATATTGTAGCACAAATTTTGTTACAAGCCATTAAAATGATAATGATTCTTCGGAGGTATCCACCAATTAAGCTACTTAACATTTTGAAGAAAATTTTTTTTTCAAATCAATGAAGCTTACGCTTAAAATCATTGTAAAAATCGTTTTCATACCTAGCCTAAACTCAAGTGAACAATTTTTCATGAATTCTATGTGGACCAAATGGCCCAACTTCTCGATTCTGCAATTAAATCACGAACTGCGATTTGTCTCAAGAAGCTAATTCATCCACAGTAAACGGAGTATAATAACGATCAAAACATATTCAATTGTAGGTCAACAAAATCGAAACGACAAATGAAATTTGACCCAATAGCTTCATTTCAGGAACTTGAAATAGAATAAAAGCATTCTAGAGCTCCTAATAACCACATTAATTAACCCACTGTATAAAGTTTATCCTAATTCACTTCTTCCTAATCTAGTTTCTTAATTCTAGTTCATTCAAAAGCATCCACTCACAATCCAACACTAAAATAACCTTAATTCTAAATCACTCATGAGCGTTCAGTTATATTTTAACAGTAATTTAAAATCTTAGCTCCAGCGTCCACTTTTAATTGCAGTATAGTGCGTACTAAAATAAATTTTTGTGAAAATGAAACCAACTGAATTAAACTTCTTGGAAAATAAAAAAATATCTACATTGAAACTTAAGTCAAAAAGAATAAGAATAAGCGAAAGTACATTCCCACTTCATTAGATAGTTGATAGTTCGCTTTTTTTGAACGAAGAGTTGAGACAAACGTACTAATAGATTTGTTACTTAATATGTATCGAGTCTGGGTAATAGTTAACGCAGCTCTGGAGAACTACTCTCTATAGGAGCAGAACTTGCACACGTGGGCAAAAAGTTTCTTGCCATGTTCGCTAAATTTGGAAATATTGCTTCGTGCATTTTCCATCAGTACTCAGGTATTTATCCATCTCATATCGCCACATATCATTCATGATTCCGTGCGGGGACAAAAGACATCTTTTATTGACGTCTATCTCGGATTGATTCGACTCCAAGTCAGTGCATTCGTTTCGAAGCAGAAGTTGTTGGTGAAAGATGTGAGCCTGGGTTGGGTCTAGAATATTGTTTTTCATAAATTCTTTCGAAGTTCTGAAAGAAATATCTTCAACCTGCAATTCCTTTCTCAACTAGAAATTATAAATGTTTCCACCTTATGACGAGAATTCAAGATTAAAACTACACACTACATTCAGTTGCTTTTTTTATGTTTGACGATTTTATCGCTACCCTCCTGTATGCTGCGATTTCATCTCTTTCTGGTTGATTGTCAAGCTCGATAGCCCGGTTTCTAATTTATCTAGGAGCATTTTGATGCCAATAACAATAAGAGGAAGTGTACAGTTGGCTTCACCTTCTAATATTATTTTTAAAATTTTGGAGATTTTAAGGTGTTCACTCACTTTCTCTATCAATCGCCAATCTGTGTCCGCTAACTTGAGTAATTTCAAATCACTTGTTTCAGTATAATCGCAAAGTATATTTAACGACCTTTAATGCTTTGAAGCCCACTGCAAAAAGTTTCGGCATCGACATTTTCAAACAGATACTTTCAATTTTTCGCTGGAATAAGGAGTTTCTAAACTGGCGAATTTATGTTAACATAATTTTTAATAACTATTCAGGTAAAAATCGAGTATTTTGATGAAATCTCTTGCTCCTAGGTTGAGGATGTTTGCAAACCACATAAAATAGTTATCTTGGGAATCAATTTCAGGAATTTCCATTCGCATTACCGAATGTTATTTATTATACTGAATTTTCTAGATTGTAAGACAGCAAAACTTGGGGAAATATTTCCGCTTATGAACTTTCTGTGTTTTTATAATGTTATCCTTATCAGATTCGGGTATTTTGATGAAATTCCCTACTCCTAAATTAAGGATGTTTGCAAAGTACACAAAGTAGTTATTTTGGGGATCAGATTCAGGAATTAAGCGTTTTAATTCACTGATGAAAGCGAAATTGCTACTTGGTTTATCGGTTCTTATTTCTTGTACTGAATTTTCTATATTACAAGGTAGCAAAACTTGGAAAAATAATTCCTCTATTGAGCTGCCGGTATTATGACATGAGCTAGGATAAAATCGAAGAGAAAGGAACTAAGCTTCCATTTGCTATCTATAAAACGTGCAGTTATCCCGAAGTACCTTCGCATACTGAATGACGACCACCCATCAGCTATGAAGGACAGTTTTGTGTTAAATTTTCTAAGAAACTTTCGCAGCATATTTTGTTGCTTTTCGAATGTGTTTGTTACTAGAGAAGTCATCTGGTTTCTACCAGGTAAATTTGCCCTTGGGTTCAAATATTGGAAAATGTATTAACTAACCTCGGCTTCAGAAAAGTTGAACGAAAGATACTCAGTCACCATATATTTAACTAACTTAACCTAATTCATATCATACCTTTCATTATCGGAATCATATATGTAACAAATGATAGATATAAATCACGAAACAGCTTTACATTAAAGACTTGACCAGAATTACGTAAATAGAGCATCTGACAACATGCCTACGCATATCAAGGCAAAATGCAAAGCCAATACCAGGACCACAGATATACTGTGCTAAGACCCCACCACCACAATTTAAGGGCGTGCTTTTAATCAGTTCATTTCTGTTATGGGAAAAATTATGCTGATGTTCTGCAAATACGAAAGATTTGATGCAAAAACATGTATCTCTGTATATTTCGACTTTTAATCTGATGATGCGTACGAATGCATCACCGTTCGCAGCAACACTTACGTATGACGCAGACGTGTGCATTAGAGTACTCAAGAGGTTAAGAATGAAAATTTTTACGAAATCGTGTATCATTCAATTGAAAAGAATTGCGGAAAAATTGGGTATTTTGAAAAATGAGTATCAGGTGAAATTCTTTTTAGATCAAAATTCGTCTGTCCGAGATTTTTGGCAGTTAAAGTAGTCAATAAAATGTTATGAATTCTGTTTAATTCTTAGTTAATTCACTCTGTAGGTATAAGATATTATTATTCTTGGGAGGAGTCTTTCAGTTTTGATGAATTACTTGTTCATCAGTATAATAACTAGAACACCTTGTTTAGAACAAAGTTCTCTTTCTATATTCAGGAAACTTCAGCACACATTATCTTATAGGAAGGGAATTATTTTCGAAGTTTCAGTTTGAGAACTGTATTAGTTATTGATTGCAGTAAGCTTTTTCTATAATAATTTCTTCAATTATTGGCATTGAGGCCTCTGATCATCTACAAGTATGAAAAATTGACCTCTAATAACATCTTCAGAACACCATAAAAAAATCTTTTTTATGGGAGAGAATGACCCAGAAAAGGACACCCTGTGTGTATTTTCGAGATAGGAGCGTTTTCTGAAAGAAGAAAAGTTTAAAATGGAAGAAAACCCTCATTTTATTTTTTTAATAATGCTGCTGCTACTCAGACAACTCGAAATGCTCCTAGAAGTGATAGTAGCAGCGCTTAAATGTTCCTGGTCTGCGATGTCGTTGCAATGTTCTTCATTTTGAAATTTTTTGCTCTGGACTTGCATAGATTGCATTTCCCTATTTTATCATGTTTACGTTCACTATTAGCATCTTGTCTAGCAATAAAATAATCCGTCACATAGTTTTTTAATAGACTTATTTTTATTTGCTATTTGTTTTCTATCTCTTGGGACTATATCAGTATCAGAATGCGATGAGTTGTCGTCTGGGTATTCTGAACCATTGTCTTCATAAGAATCTATTTCCTCTCTCGACGATATGTCAAAGAAATCAATCATTTTATTTCCACACGATTTTCAACACTAATCGTGTATCTTAACTTCCCAGTTTTCTCTTTAAGTGCAGTCTGCCGTACTGGTATAATGGTATAATATTCGACTGTCGCTTTCCGAGGAAGCACTGTTCAATCTCGATTTCCGGGAATTTACTCATTCTCCGAAATGGTTCTGCTGAATATCACCAAATGTAGTTAATCTTAATCGATATATAATTATACTTATTGGCCGCTAGATGACGACACTACATAAATTTCGTTCAGTTTCCTTTAAATTTTCAATAGAAATATTGAGTTTTTAAAGAACGATACGAAAAACTATGAAAGGAATCGTTTCATTAGTATCTATTCTATATTATGTAGAAATCTATTGTAAGTTGTAGGCAACATAAATATTTTGTGTGCTGTTTTCGACAGAAACAGTAACTCTTTACATTTCTGAAATGCTGGATGATTTCTTCCTTCTTTCCTTCAAATTAACCAAATTGCCTGCGGAGAATTCTGTGTCATCTCGTTGCGCTACGAAAATAACTGACTAGATCGAGCATACTAAGTTTGGAAATCGTAGCGTGGCAGTCAGTTAGAAAATTCTGTATGACAAGAGATGCAACCTGCTTCTATTGCACCTGTATGGCTATATGGCTATGTATCAAGCTTTCAAGTATGTTGAAAAAGCTTTTGGATTGCAAATTTGAGTCAAGTCAAATCTTTAATTATTCAAATGCTTGAATTTCAAGTCAAGTCAAGCTTTTCGAAACAATTTCGAGCTGCTTGACTTCATGAAACCCTAATCCGTGCATATCTAGCATCGGTGATTTTCATCGCAAAACTGAACGATCATTGTTTTTATGGTTTTGTTCGCTCTTTCGACAGAATGCTTTTGAGGTCTACATACCGGCAAGAATCTGTCGTTTATGACTAACTCCATCAAACGAGGTCTAAACAGGTAAGTGTTATATTGTTAACCGTTGTATCTATTGATGGTTTTGGGGCATCCAAATATCGGCACAACCTGTTCACGCAAGTCATAAAAACTGCTTTCGCAGTAGCGGTTCTCGAAAGTCAATAGAGGACCAATTTGGAAAATTTATCTTGCATCACTACCAGAAACCAATTTCGCTATTTTAATCTCAATCTCCATGTGACCAATGTTGGAACATCATGGTGTTCAAGAAGCACCATTGTACGTTCTTCCTTCGGAACGGAAAGTTTATATGGAAAGAAAGTGTGTCTATTTCACGAGGATCGATCTATATTGCCAAAAGTACTGATATAGTTAACCATCTTTTTTGGCGAAAGTCGGACTAGACTGGGAGTAATGCTAGACTTCATCAAACTTTCATCAGAACCCAGGTACACTCGACCTCCTCTTTGACGATTTGAGATAGATAGACTAGTTCTTTTTCTGTAAAATACCTTTGCGATAGGTATTTCATCTCGAGTTCATAATGTAGTAGGAATATGCTCCAGTGATTGCAAGTTTCTCGAACTCTAATTTGATTAACTGTAACCAACATGAGCTAATGTGGTCTATTATTGTGGCAATGTGATAATCATCTATGTACGGTATCAATTTGTCTATGCTCATTACAATAACTAGTTATTCTTTCTCGGTGACTGTGCAATTTTTTCTCGACATCGTTTAATGTGCGACTAGCATATCTATTAGCGTGTTCTTGGCATCTCTGCAACTTACGTCAATGGTACTAATAAACAGGTGTCAAAAGTATCTATTTGAAAAGCGAAATTGGGACACGCTAGATCAGGTACCATGTTTAGCTTCTCTATCAGGGTATTGAAAAATATTTGTTGTTGATTCTTCCACATCCGCTTCGTCTTCTTCAAGGGCAACGTCTAACTGCTAGTTATCTGCGAAAAGTTGTCTTTAAATCACCAATACCATGTTTCTACACTTAAAACTCGACGATTTGTCACCGATTTAATGGCTTTATCCGCATTGGTAGTAATTTCTTCACAGGTGACGACAAGCCCCAGATATTTTATTGACTGCAAGAACTAAAATTTTTCTTGAATTATCAGGAATTTGGTTTCATTCTATCTTTGAAGCATAGTTTTCAATTTCCATGAAGAATCATCAACCGTTTATCAAGCAAAACGATGTCGTCCAAATATGCAGAACCCTTGGACTCCATTTCTGGTCCTATTATACAGTCTAATCATCGCTGAAAGGTAGCCGGTTCTGAGTGCACACCAAATGCCAAATTTTGCTGTTCAGAGATTATTCAAGATGTAGGTGATGTACGGTAGCGGATACGCATCATTTTTTGATACTTCATTCACAACTGGTGTATACAAAATCTCTATTTCCATATTTTTTTTCACAATGACAGCAGGAGAGCTCCACATTATAAGTAAAGTTGATAAAATAATTTCCTTCGCTACAATTTGATTAACCTCACCTACATTTTTGGGTATTGTGCTCGGCATTTTAGCTTTACATGACTCTGTGTTAAATTAGGGGTTTTGAACCCGATACATTTTTGGACCTTTCCAATTCTGCCGGAGATATGTGTTCAAGAGGGGTGGCTTTCGATGTGGAAGATATTGTGGCTCTCGGTAGGTGGACTGTAGAAGTTTGAACTATCGTGACTTGAGGCGTTAGAATTATGTTGAACTACGGACTCGAGAGTGCCTATACTGGTGAATGAATGAGTAGAGATTGGGCAAAGTCCGTTCGGAAACCAATAACTTTCTTGAAAATCCGGAAGCTATTATAACAAATATAATCCATACCGAAAACAATTTCTATGGGTAGTTTCTGCATACAACTTTAATTCACTCTTATCAGTTCGAACACAAGATTTAGTTCCGCATCGTATCACTTGTTCATGGAGGCTACCTCACCATTCGCTCGTGCAGTTGAAAGACGTTCGCCACGTCGGAGGTAGAGAATTCCGTTCCCTTATCGCGAGATACTAAAGGATTGTTTTCCTTCTTCGAGAAGGGTTAGTTTGCTCGACCCTGATTGTATACCCACTTTGCTACAACGTAAACAGAAAATGTTCAGTTAAGACTAGACACCTCACATGTCATGTCTTCTTTCAAAATTCTTGTCCTCTTTGGGTGTGATAGTAGGTAATTATATTTATCTTTTGTACGCTCATTGTACAACACCGATCCTTGTATGCGAAGCACACCATGTCTTGATAAACCATGCGACAGTCATAGATACTTTCTTTTTCGGTGGATGCTCATACTGTTGTGCTTGTCAGTGGACCGATGTGTACAATTTTTTCATGCGTCAGGAGAAATTCAATTGTCCGAATCTCCTTGAAAGCAATGGCAGTTCAAGTGCAGTTATTATCGAAATTTGATCAACTGAGCTTGCTTTACTTCGATATGTGTTTCTTTATAAGTTGTAGAAGTTGCTCATCTTTTTTCTTGTCCGCTTTTTGATGTCATCCACGAGTTGTCCTTCATTATATGGCAGAAGGAAAACCTCCAAAATTTTCATTTTGAAAAGTTGAACCAATTTTTAGCATCACCTGGTAGTATATAAACTAATTGACGTCGAGACATATTCGTTGTTCTGATTCATCAAAAATGCAGTTAAACTTCGTGTACCATTAAAGGTGAAACTTAATTTGTAGACAGGTGCACTTGCGACAGCTGATGTGGACATCATGGACGTTTTTGTCGTTATCTTCGCTTTTATTTCAGGAATTGAGTATATTGACTCTACCCGGTTGCTTCCTCTTTCGATCGAAGGATCTACTTCTTCGATAATTTCTTCGATCTAAGAAAATAATAACTTTATAAAAGATTTGAAAATTGCTTTAGGTTTCTTGGGTGTTTCATGTGGACTCCTAATTGTCACAAAGAATCAAAGGATGGTTGACAACTATGTCTGTTCAGGTTATTTATCAACACTTTAAAGCGTTCTCTATGCCTTTTCCGTAAATGAATCCATACCACCATTTCTTGCCATTGAGCGAGTAATCGAATAGACTTTGGTCGTTATCAGCGCCACCGGACGAATCTATCAATACATATACTACACCTACTAGATTTCTAAAAACAATGTGGTGTGTTAGTTACACCGAATTTTTCGAAATCAGGTCATCTAAAATACTAGCGATGTACTCCATTGCATCATTAAATTGGCATTTTTTGAAGCGCATTTTACAGATTGCACTCCTAGTTTGTCTCTTTCTGGGTACAAGCTGCATTGTTCGGTTCAATTAGTTCAGTCAATATTGCAATAATAAAAAACTATTACTGAAACTGATACAAGGGGTTATCTTCGAAACGTGTGGTTACAGATATCCCTCTAATTACAATCAATTACAAACACGGAATAGTTCGCGATCGTATGGAAGTGGCGAAATGCCTTTTTGACATTCCGAAATAGCTAGAGTACACATTACGAACAAATACTAATTCTATTTGTTATAGATGAACTCACGTTTATGCTATATTTTCGGAACATAGCGGCATGAATTTTGATACAATTTATACAACAACCGGCATGAAGTACTTTTGAATCACAAGCGAGAGCAACGGAAATATATCATGTGATACAGGCATCAGCTAATTCAAGAAAAGTATTCCTCTAAATGGGTAGTTTAATACGGTTATAATCATTGTGAAGAACAGATTGATACCAAGCTTGATCAGAATAATTTCTTAAAAATCCTACACGGACCTTCTGGCCCATCTGACCTATTTCGTGTCTAGATTGCGAGCTGCAATTGCTTAACACGTTTCATCGATGAATTCCAATATTATTTTCCTTATTGCTCATCTAGCAAGCAATGGAACAGAAAATGGCTAGTGTTTGAACTTAAACAGAAATCATTTCGTTACACAGTTTTATTTACACGTCTTGTTTTGGGGAAGTTGTTGTACCCGAACTTAAGGATCGACTATGAAGAACACTGTAAAATCATCCGGTGGTTCAACAAACGTGGTAGCTATTTCGATATTTCTATCATCAGACGTACAAATTGTGAGATAAAACTAAGGTACAGTTGTACGATTTGTCTTGAATATAGAAAAACAGGTACGAATTATAGAGAGAGAGAAATAATACTATTGCAATATAGATCGGTATTCAAAGGTGCATTTATAATTACTTGAAAATCCCAAATATTGGGGAATAACAGGTCTGTATTGTCGTTAAGAAGGGTACGATTATTTCTATTGCGTTTAGCTTTGAAAATTTCCAGAGATTCTATACTAGGGAAGCGATGATTATTATCTAGGCAATGCTGTGTAATAGTGGAGTCACTTTAGATTTCGCAAAAGGAAGAGTGATGTTTTTTGTATCTAAAGCGAAAAGATCTTCCTGTCTGGCCTATGTGTACACCGTTTCAATCAGGGCAATACAGTCCGTATACTCCAAAATTGCCTAGTTATATATATATATATATATATATATATATATATATATATATATATATATATATATATATATATATATATATATATATATATATATATATATCGGGGTTTTACCCCGACGAGCTGCCCATATATCTATTAATTAATTCTTTATAATCAAATTAATTGATTATAATCAAAACATATCTTGGAATAATTATATATTAGGATAACGTTAAATGTTATGAGAATATATCAATCTACGAGAATATATACAAACTATAGCATCAACAGACAATGACATCAAAGTACCAACGAGTAGCGTCAGAGGCTTTCTACCTGGAAAAATCCAGTGTACGGACCTTAGTCAAATAACACTAAATGTTACTCATTCATGGTTTTTCACTTCTTGTGACGTGATGAACGATCGAATAGAATACTGCTCTGAATATAAATATGACAAAAGTGTCAGCTAATTATGTTACATTTGTATCTACGACAAATTAAAATATAAATGAGATTCTGAGCAGTATAAACTAAAGATAAAACCTATGACTCTACTTCATTATTTTTTTGGAAAGAAACCTACGACAAATATCATAAGATTTGATGACTGTTATCTTCTGTAACTGTTCAAACAAAATTTTCTTCAGACCCAAAATCTTAATATTTTTGTGAAGATTCCTAGGAATAACACCTGTTGTAGAAATAATCCGTAGAATAAAAATTTTTTTCATTTTCACATTCTTCTAATCTCGTCACCAAGCATCTTATATTTAGAAATTTTTCATTGTATTTATTTTGTAAATTATGTGTGCCGGGTATAGTATTATCAATTATATATGTTATTCGATTCTGTTTATCAGTAAGAATGATATCTGGCCTATTGTGTTTTACAGCTCCGTTGCATAGAATTGTTTTATCAAAATAAAGTTTATATTTCTCATTTTCACAAAAATCTCAGGTTCATATTTGTAAAATTTTTCTTTTGGATATTAGGTTAGATGTGTAATTCATAGATTAAAATGAATAATATTAGCAACGACATTATGTCTTTCTAAATAATCTGTTGAAGCAAGGACTAAGCAAGATGATAATATATGAAAAACTGTTTCTGAAGAACAAGAACATCTACGGCAAGAATCATCTATATTTTGCTTGTTTGTTTTCTATTATTCCTCGTGAAAACAACCTGATCCTAGATCGCAATTGCTAAGCCTTCTGTTTCAGCAAATAATTGTCCAGAACTTAACCATCTATTTGATTTCATCAATATATTCATTCTTCAATTCTTTAGGATGCTTTTCGTGTAATTCCTTCTGCATCCAAATTTCTCTTTTAGGATTATCATAAAATATATCGAAATCTACCTCTTGCATTGTCAAGTTCAGAGGTGTAAAATTATAATCTGAAGCAACAACAATATCATGTAATTTAGACGTTCTCTGTTTATCATGAAAATGGGAACGTAGATGAAAAATCTGTTTACCATGAAGATTATTCAAATCAGTTAATCCAGGACCTCTAAGATGTCTAGGTAGGTAACTCCCTGAACAGCTGACTTTGGGTGGTGCTTATGATATTTACAAAGCATTTTCCTCGGTCGACATTGTAATTCATTTAGATTAGTTTTAGACCATTTAATAATTACAAAAGAAGATGTGAGAATAGGAACAGCATAGGAGTTGATATCTCTGAAAAGGTTTTTACTAGTTAAATATTTCTTGATGATAATTCTAAGTCTTTTGTAATATGAACTTCTAATATTTTCTTTAGTGCTGCTATGGTTAAATGTCTTCTCTTGACCAAATCCAAGATATTTATATGATGCATTGGCTCGATTTCGATATTGGAAATCTTTATATAATCAGAGGTGAACTATCCCTTTTCAATAGAAAGATTTTTACATTTTGGAAGTCCAAATTTCATATGAATATCATTGGAATAGTTGAAAGTAATCTCAAGTATACTTTTCAAATGAGATCTAGTTCCGGCATATAATTTAATATCATCTGAATAAAATAAGTAACTTAATTTAAATTTTGTTGATAGACTCTTAATTTCGAATCCGAAACTAGTAGCATTTAATTCATGAGATAATGGATTAAGGCAAAGACAAAACCAAATAGCACTTAACGAATCACCTTGAAAAATGCCTCTTTTGATTGAAATTATTTCGGATTTTAACGATTGTTATAAAATATTCAAGTGAAGATTGGTTCTCCAATTTCTCATCACAAATTCAAGAAAAAGATGAAGTGTCTTATCAATTTTATAAATTTGCAAAATTTCTTGAAACCATGAATGAGGTGAACTATCAAAAGTTGTATAATGTATAATGTATACTGAATTGTGAACATCATTATACATCGGCACATCCTTACCAACATAAAGTTGCAGCATTTAACAGCTATATACATAGACTGTTGAACACACCGATGTCTAATAATTATTCCAAAGAATTGAATTTGATAAAACAAATCGCAATAAATAAAGGTTATGATGCAAATTAGGTAAGCAGCACATAAGAAAAAACAAAATTTAGCTTTACAACATATATATCCAATCGGTGAACACCAAGACAAGAAATTCAATAGTTTAACATATAAAGGCAATATAAGTAATAATGTGAAATCCTTCTTAAAATCTCAAATTTAAATATATCGTTCAAAACATCAACAAATTTAGCTTCATTTATGAGTAATTATAAATCTCCAATTAATAAAGAAATAAGTCAGGTGGTTATTGATTGAATTGTGCAGGTTGCAATTGTTTTTATATAGGTAGAACAGGAAGAAATCTTAATGTTAGATTCTCTGAACATAAACGCAGTTTTATAAATGGAAAAACCGATTCAAATTATTCAAATCATCTTAGGGAAAATGGTCACTCTTTCAATTCAGAATTTAAAATCCTACATTCTGAGAATAGATGTATAAAGCTCAACCTTCTGGAAGCACTTGAAATTAACAGATTCAGGTATTCACCGAAAATTCTTAATGATCAGGTAGACATAAATAACTCACCCTTATTAAATTTATTTCCTAAACATTAGTTCAAGTACGGATAGCTCTGAGTCGATTGCGTCTTTAGTATATATAAAAATTTGTTAGTAAGATATATTTGTCATATTCATTCGCTCTTGATGAAGATACTGTGTATCGAAAGGGTCGATAATTTAATGATATATTTTAGTAGAGATCATCGTTTACTTGTATTTGATTCAAAGTAACAGAATCAATTACAAGTTGCTCTTTAGTACCAAGATGTTTTTTTCTACATCCATTTAGTTGTTCGGAAAGAATATTATAATTCTCCAAATGTGTATTCTATTTGATCGATCAATACTTCTCACAAAGAAAACTATGAATGAATAATATTCCTCAGTGTTACTTGACTAAGGTCAATACACTAGATGTTTGGGGAGAAAGCCTCTGACAGTACGACAGTACTCGTTGGTACATTGATGTCATTGGCTGATAATGCTATATTTTAGTATTTTAGGTTAGGTTGATAAATATATTCTCAAAACATTTAACGTTATTGTAATATACACTGTGTTCCTGATAAGAGTGGAAATAGATTGATGGTAGATTGCCGATATGGAGGGCATCTTGGAACACCTTATATGAATGTTCTCAGCAGAAAATAGAGTTACAGGCTGTTTTCTAAATTTCGAAAAAATCCATGTCCGGATTGTCATAAATCGATACGAAGTGCTTCAGGATATGTATGAATCCTATTGAAAAATTTATCTCATAGAAAAACAACAAGAACTGTTAATTTAGAAAGTCAATAAAATAGTTTGGCACAGTGAAAGCCACCCAGATCAAAAATTTGTTCACGAAAAAATTGGTAATCTCATCTAGTCAATTCATTATTGAATCCCTAATTAAGGTGATATCAATGCAATTTGGAAGCAAACAAATATATATATATATATATATATATATATATATATATATATATATATATATATATATTTTCATGAAATCAGTTTGATTGCATGAACAGATATATGGGCAACTCGTCGGGGTAAAACCCTATATATATTTCAAACTCTCTCGATCAAATCATCTAATTCATTCAAGAGATATATTTTTGACGAAAATTTACATCCAAATAAATTATGATTTAATTAAATAATTATGTTTCCTGGTTAACGGACGATGAAATTGATTAAATTATTTTATTCTTCAGACGAGCGAAATCAGTGAACCAGTAGATGAGAAATGAAAATAAAAATTAAATTCAATTCACCATTTCCGAGTGAAGACAATGAACTTTTGGAGTATAATATTCCACACGTTAGCAGGTATAGTGACAGTGAATTATCCATCTCACAACAAAAAATTGAGGAAAAAAAATTAGAGGATATAGGAGAAGATGAGAAGTATAGCTACGATAATTCAGCTGTAGTAAATTTTGCACTTTATGGTAAGGAATACTGCAGAACGTTCGGTTGTTGTACAAATAAGGGTCATTGTGATGGATCAACTTGTTATTCTCATTGCTGTCCCTGTTACAATAATCACTTCAAATGCTGCTTACCTGCTGTAATAAATAAACCCAAAAATTATTGCATAATACCTGTCCGAAAATGTCCCCCACAACCTTACATACCCAACAAAAGAATGCACGTGTGTCGTAAAACGAAAAAAAGAAAGAAAATGAAAGAGAAAATTCATTCATCTGAAGCGATCATAGAAGAACCAATTGAAATAAGAGAAGAATTTAAGGTTCATATTGCTCAACCAATGAAAAGAGCACCAGAAAAGGTAGATGGAGAAACAGAAATACAAGTGCCGTATTTCTGTATTGGCCAATCTTTTGCAACGCAAACTTCTATTCCTATAATGAATCTCAGAAACAGAAGAGCTACTATAAAGATAGATCCCCCTATCCCAATCGGCACAACTTGCTTGAAAGTAATCCTCAAAGATGCATTCGATGCTGTGTGTTCAACGACTTCGAAAGGAAAAGAAGTAAAAATTCTAGCACCAGGTTGCAATACTAAGAAACTTTGTAGATGTACTGATCTTTATAAGCAGCGTGAACAACTTTATGACAGTGATAGTGATCAGTTCGATGAATTGGGAAATATAATCTCTAAATCAAAAAAGACCGAAAAACGAGTGGAATGCTCGTGTGTTACTGAGGGGTGTATGGGATCCTGCGGATTCGAACAAAATTATATGAGAACATCTGCTGTAAGACAAAAGAGGCAGCGTGTGGAGCCTTGCATTCCAATGTGCATGTTTTATAATGGAGCAGTTGAAAAATATTAAGCATTCAAGGAGAAACTAACATTCTCCACTAGTGACGCTGATGTTGATAAGAAAATAATTAATTGATTCTGAAGTTCCTTGTTAGCAAGATTTGTACTTGCATTTTATGGAAAAGAAATGTTTAATTGAACATTGTGATGAAGATTTGCTGTCATCGTAGAATTTCTTTCCAGTACAAGAAGCCCTGATAGTAATCAATCCGCAATTTAAACATAATCATTTGCGGAAGAAAAAAGGAGTGAACTATTCCAGCAGAATAAAAATTTGAATTATATGCTTGAAACATTTTAAATTATTATGATATTTTAGTGGAAAAACTCGAAATAATTGGTAATTTTATGAACAACATAGAGGACAATTCCTACTACTACGGAGGAAGGATTTTTATTCTAGGCCAATGATTGGAAATTATCAGTCCCATATATTCTTGCATGCACAAGACCAAGAACACAATCGCTTACATTTAGCATGGCGATATCGGGGCAATACCTCAATCTCCAGCATCGAAAGGGATCTCACTTCGAAACTCCTCACTGTCTTTGCCAAGCGTTATACGGGTCTTCAGTTTCGTTCATAATCCTGAAATACTTATTCTGGACTTCCGCAAAGTTATATCTATATCTCTTCACTCATATTATCTATTTGCTGTTTGGAAAGTAACAGAGTGTCGTCGAGTTTAAGTTCGATATTACTTCCTGGAATTAATTGCGTTTTTTATTATATCGTAAATGTTTTTGGGGGTTGAGCTCAGATTGTATTAGGGTGAGCGCCACACAGAGTAACCGTGCTCTGTAAGAAATCCATCCAATGTAAAAATTGATGTTTTTGGCTTATGTTATCTATTTTTCCATCGAGTTCTGCTTGATGGTTTGAAAATTACCAGGTAGGCTGTAAAGCTCGTAGGCTGATACAGAGATGGAGTTACTAGTGTCAAATCCACATGATTTCCAGTTAGTACTAATCTCAACTAGACACGAGTAAAAAATTTCAAATGTCCGGCACTATGTTCGCGAGATATAGCATTGAAAATGAATCAACTTTTGTTGTCGGAGAAATAGACAAAAGAGAATTTCGCGTTTTGATAAAACATTTACTTTCAGAATGAAAGTGCAGTTGAAGCCAAAGCATAGCTTGTTAAAATATTCGGAATCTGCGCTAGGACAATCAGCAGTGAAAAAGTGGTTTGCAAACGAAGTGAAATGAGCATGCAAGACGCTCGAAAGCAGAGACGTCCCAAAGAGGCTGTCATCGATGAGAACATTGAAAAAGTACAAAAAATTGTATTGAATCAAAACATGAAAATGCTTGAGATAGCTGAGACCCTGAAGATATCCAAGGAACGTGTTGAATTTATTTTGAAAGAATGTTTGGACATGCGAAAGCTGTGTGCGAAATGGGTGCCACGCTTATTGACTCTTGATAAAAATAACAACGAGAGTACTGTTCGAATATAATTAACCATAATGAAGCCGAGTTTTTTCCGTCGATACATCACAATGGATGAAACATGGTTTCATTAATACACTCCAGAAAGCAACCGACATTCAGCCAACTGGACTGAACGAGGTGATTTACATACAGAGCGTGCAAAACGCAGCAGTCAGCTGGTAAGGTTATGGCATCTGTTTTCTGCGATGCGCAGGATATTATATTTATGGATTACCTCAAGAAGGGTCAGACGATAAAAAGCGACTACTATATTGAATTACTGGAAGTTGAAGGACCAAATCACCACGAAACGGTCCCATTAAAGAAAAGGGTTTGTTGTTGTTTCATCAATACAATGCTCCTTGACACAAATAAATGAAAAAATAGCCAAAGTTGTACGAATTAGGGTTCGAATTACTTCCCTATCGACCTCATTCACCAGATCTTGCCACAGAGATTTTTTTCTGTTTTCAGACTTGAAAGAATGCTCGCTTGAAAAAATTCAAGACAAATGAATAGTAATCGAAACTGAATCTTATTTTGAAGTTAAAAAGAAATGCTTTTATAAAAAATGACATCGAAAATTGATTGATCGCTATGATCTCCCTCGAAGGTCTATTTTGAATAAAAAAATTGAATTTCACCAGAAAAATTTGTTTTACTTTGTAAGCCTATGAACTTTACAGCCCACCTGTTATGTATTTTTTCATAAAGCAACTTTTGGATCTCGGCTTCATAAACATTCAATTGGAATTTGCCGCTACATGTACATTATGATTAGATGCCTTATCGATGACAAAATTACAAAGTTCTTCAGTGAGTTTGAACCTAATTTTCGCTCCAATTGCATCAGATAATTTTTATGGTTTATTCCTTCTTGATATACTACAGTCTTAAAACCGGGTTAAACAATTAATTCAGCATTCTTCCGAAGGTCTGTTTCTACTCCTGCGTGAAAATCGAGACGCCTGCCTTTAACTATTGTAGATTTCGATGAATTGCTGCTGCCTCAAAATATAATTATTTCTTAAAATTTAGTTACATATCTTCTTCTATACTTTTTTTTATTCTTCTAGAAAACTGTATAAATTAATTTCGGAATCGAATTTTTCTATTAATATTTATTGGTTATCTTTAATATTTTAGAATATTTCTAAATGATTTCATAATTATTCAAATGAAAATGAAAAACACCTTTTTTTTGAAGTTTAGTAAATTGAATAGAAATGAGTAATGTAAACATTTTTATGTGTGAGATGAAGTAACCTTATCATTGTGCTTTAAAGTTTATTCAAATTTTGAATGAACAGATTATAGTAGGATTTTAAATGAAAAATGTTTTTCCAAAGATACATAATTACACTTTTATTTCGAAATATAGTGTGGTATGAGATTAAAATTTCACATCTCTACGTAACTTATTTCAAATTGATCTGAAGTAGAGAAAACAGCTGATATTTCATCATAAAATATTTTATAAGCTGACACACTTTTTCTGCGATGGCAAGCTTCTACTCCGGGCAGTTCTTCACAAAGGAGGTCGGAACTCACTGGAACGCCGTTCCATATATTACTATAATCATTCATTTCGTAGTCCCTATTTCAGGAGGATTCTTTCAATCTATTTCACAGGGATGCACATATTCAGCAGCATTTCTTACCCTACTAAACTCACGGCTTCAGTTGTATTTTCGAATCTCCTTCAGAAGGACAATTATTGCAACTGATGAATTCGGAAAGTATTGAAAGTGAAATGATTCAGCTAAATATAGATATTATTTTTTATTTTTAATAATGTGAGTTATAAATCAAGTGCAGGGTAGACATGGAATTAATGAAATGAAAACTGGTTCATCATTAATTTTTGTATTCAAAGAATAGTACTAGAAATGCTATTAAAATCTGATATATTTGAAAATTTTTCTTGAATTCAATTTTTCAACTATCCAGAATCTCAACAAATATATAAAGATTTAATGAATAAACAAGCATCTTTTGAACTCTGTGCTCAGATTATCAGCAAAGACGCCTAGTTATACCATCCAATAAGATGATACTTCCGAATATCTGCTTTTCAATACAATAAAATAGCCATATAGTGGGAATTGCTCATTATAATATCAAAGGAAGAATTATGGAAGTGAGTCATCCAAGCTTTTCAATTTTGTGTACTAAATGACGGTATAATATCATGCCATTACATTTAATCGTAACCGGCAAAAATTGAAATTTTTTAGTTTGGGGTATTATCAAATTATCGACAATAAAATGTGTATTTGAGTTGAAACTCAATGAATTACTAAATTACTAAAATTCATTTTCTATTAATAAGTTTCAATTAAATAGCATATTTTCATGTGAAAATTAAGAAAAAACATTTACCATCAATATTTTGCTGTTGTTGGTTACGATAAAACAGCGGTAACGGCATCATATTAGGTTCAATGCAGGCATAGAAAGTTTGTTCAATATGGATTTGACCTGTGCGACCACGACATGAATGTAACACAGCTCTATTAGATAGGCTCAATACTGGTTTCCCCCAAATCCTTCCTTGAAATCAACCTGTGGCCTACGAAAAGCACACGTAACAAATCCTAGTTTCTGTATTTCAAAATACTTCAACTGATTTGTCAGGCTCATGTGAATCATTCACATGCAAACGGCTGAGTTGCAATTTTGAACAGAAACAGCATCGAAGGTGCTAGTTTCGGTTCACATAATTCTTGTAGTACTCTCCAACTAGACTTCAATAGATGTTTTGAGGGGTTCTGCACATTCTTATTGAAATGAAGAATTATGAAAGTAGTCATCCAAGCTTCTGAATTTTATGTACTTAATGAAAGTATTGATATTAGGTCCGATGCAAGCACAGAAAGTTCGTCTACTTCATATTTGACATTGAGCGACCTCAGATTGTTGCCCTCGCTCTACTGAAAAATTCTATTCCATGCATACGTGATCGTTTTACCATACCATATCTCCCACAAAACCTTCACTATGATATTTCATTTCCGTGTGGAATTAGCAATTATTCGAAGAAAGTATTGAATGAATATCGCATCCTCGAGAACTCGATTATGAGGTTTTGGACCCAAAAACTCGACAGGCCGGACCTGATGATATTTCCTAAATGGTTCTGAGAAACGTATCAATAACGAAGAACCACTTACTGAAATTCGATGAAGTTATCTGCTAGAACGTGGTTTTTCCCATGATATGATATAGGCAAGTATAATAATTGAATTAACAGAAGCAATACAATATTCGGAATCTTATCGGTAGATATCACTCGCATTCAGAAAAACTTACACAAAAATCTTATGAAAAAATTTCAAATAGTTCTTTATTTCACACGAAAATTAAAAATTCTGGTGATAAGTTTTGTGGGAGATATTGTATGGGAAAATGATCACTCGTGCATGAGATAGGGCAACAATTCTGGGGTTGCAATAATGTCAAATATGAAGTAGAAGAATTGTCTGTGCCTCGTCGAGCCAAATATTAATATTTTCAATTAGTACAATTCCAAAAGCTTGGATGACTACTTCCATAATTCCTCCTTTTAGATGTAGGACACACAGACGATTCCAAGAAAGGTTTTAGGGGAAACTAGTTTTAAGCCTATCTAATATCTATTATCATACGAAAATGTGTTACTGAATTGAAACTTAAAATAGAAAATGACGAATAATTTGAGTTCAATCCTATTTTAAGTTTCAATTTGATTAGACGTTTTATTTTAGGAATAAAACTAAAACAACTTCACCTCAAAAATTTTATTTTTGTCGGTTAGGACGAAATGGTGGTAATGACATGCCGTCATTTAGTATACAAAATTAAAAAGCTTGGATGACTTCTTACATAATTCTCTCTTCAAGATAAGGACCAAACCCCCTTAATTTGGCTACTGGACATTTGTGTGAAGTGATATAATTTCATCTCCATACTGCTTCTGGCCGAAATTGCTACTCCACATGTGAAAGCTTTTCACGAACTTTATGAAAACAATTAAACCTTTTCGGAACATAGACTTTGTAACGTTCATGTGGTGCGATATTGAAGAGCAGATATTCGAAAGTATCATATTTTCGGATGGTGTAACTAGGCGTCTAGTGCTTAAAATCACAGCATTAAGTTCAATTAATCCTTATTTTTTCATTGAATCTTCAACCATCATATTGTAAATTAGAAACACGCAAATTCTCTGATTCAATATTCTAGATGGAAACAGGATGTTTTCCGCTTCTATAATTGATCCCTGTGCAAACATCTTGGAGAAGTATGTTCCCATTGCGTTTAAAATAATAAACTGATATTTATTGGGATAGACAAGTTGGCTATCGATTGAGAAAAACCCTTCTCCTTTCTGTAGTCATGACTGGGGAAGGTATCAACGTTATGTCGAGAATTTTCAAAACCAGCACTGTCTCCTTTTCCGAGCAGGTAAAGCACTCATTTAAAACGAATGATCCAAGGTTACTCTGAGTACACCAAACAAATTACCACTTCACAACTTGAATAAAATAATTGTTTCTTTATAAGTAAAGCGGTTATTGGAATTATTTTACTTGATTGATATTAGATAAACGAAATAAGGTATAATAATGGCAATGGTTTTCATTCTGCTTTATAACAAATTCGACACATTTACAAATATGCAGTTGAAATCTCGATTTCTCTGTATTTTTCTGTTTTGAAATATTCTGCTGAAATTTTGGAGGGTTGAAAAATTATATTCAAGAATGATTTTCAAATATATCGGATTTCTGTAGCACAACTAGTATTATCGCTAAATCCAGAAAAAATGATTTTCCAATTTTTATTCAATTAATTTCATGTCAACCCTGCGTTTGATTCATATCTCACTACACTGAAGTAAAAAGCAATATCTATAATTAGGCTGAATCATTTCACTTTCAATTCTTTCTGAATTTATCAGTCGCAATAATTTTCATGCAACAGTCTGTTCATTCTGAATTTGAATAAATTTCAAAGCACAATGACAAAAACAAGTAATATCAGCTTACACATAAATATTTATACATTATGCATTGAATGGAAAAGATTCTGTTCAATTTACTAAAATTTTGAAAAATAATTTGTGTTCGTCATTATCATTTGAATAATTGAGAAATTATTCAGAAATATTATAAAATATTAAGGAATTTCTTCGAAAAATTCCGAAGAAAACCTACAAATATTCATAAATTACGATTTCGGAATTACGTATACAGTTTTAGAAGATTAAAAAATATATAGAAGAAGATATGTAACTAAATTGGGAGAAATAATTATATATTGAAGCAGCAGTAAATCATCAAAATCTCTATTAGTGAAAGGCAGACGTCTCATTGCTTACGCTGAAGTAAATCAGGTCTTTTACAGAATGCTGAACTAATTGTTGAATCCGGTTGAAGACTGGACTTTATCAAGATGAGATGAGAGATAGAAATCGCTTGTTGCATTTGGAGCAAAAATTAAGCTTCAATTTGCAAAAGAACTTACTTCTCGTCATTGATAACGCATCCGATCATAATGTATCTCTAGCGCCCAATACCAATTAAGGTTCTTCAAGTGGAGAGGCAAAAGTTGCTTAAAGAAATAAATATTTATTTTCTGAACCATCAAGCAGAAGCAGAACTCTTAGGTACATTAGATAACATAAGCCAAAAATATCCACTTTTGCATTGGATAGTTTTTTGACTAAACATGATCACACTGTGTTGATTTTGTCCAAATACAACCACAATATATACGAGTTCAACCCTCAAGATTATGAGCTATAAATATTGTATTAAATGATCTAATTGATTCCGTGAGGTTTGTGTAAATCAATTACATACAAGAATTTGCAATTTTGGCCAAAAACAGCATCGAAGCAGCAAGCACATCAATTTACACACTTCTCGTAGCACTACACAACTAATGTTAAGAGACTTATACAGTGTGTTCCAACGAAAATTTAACCCCCCCTCTAACTCCGAAATGAGTAACATTAGCGAAAAACACCAAGACACGTCGATTTTTGTTTCGAGGGGGAGCATTTTTCGAATTAATTCGAAACTTCTCAGATCAACCCCCTACCCCCAGCAACCCTAACTTTGAAATTCATCATAGGGAATAAGGGTCGAGTGGCACCTTACTGAAAAGGTCTGTCAATTCTCCACCTTGATTTGTCATTTTTAGAATTTTAAATTAACATACAGGGTGTCCCAACCAAGGGTGAAGTTGAATTCCTGGAAATCCCAAATACTAAATGAAATAGATTTATTTTGGCATAATGCAAGCGCAGGTTTATGCTCGGTCTAGAAAAACGACCTACACTTGTGAATTTGGAGTTGGTGCAATCAACCCCTATTTCCAGCATCCCCAACTCAAAAATCATTCGATCGATAATAGGTCAAGTGGCACCTCGTTGGAAAGGTACTGCAATTTTCTCTTCGAATTTGGTATTTTCGAAATTCAGAATCATCATACAGGGTGTCCCGAAGCAGAAACATTGAAAATCCAAATAACTTTTGAAACTGGTTCATTTCGGTATACGAGAACATGTTTGATCCGAGAATAGGACTTTCTTGTGTGGTTATAGAATTTTGCAATCAACCCCTTCCATTCAGCATCCCCAACTTGAAAATCATACAAATAATTCAAGTGGCATATCTTCAGAAAGGTTTTTGAATTCCAGAATGATTAAAGCATTTCATTCAGTTCGGCTCTCCATACAGGATGTCGCTTTCGAAAAATTCAATATCGTCATTTGAAATTATCAACTAAAATTAATTCGAAACTGTTAAAAGTATTGGGGTACGATGTGTTGAGCATCAATTACGAAGAAATAAAGCTGATTTCTGCATTGAAAATGTTCACATTTTTTCATTTCCATCTGGCGTGCAGTCATCTGTTATTTCTCATTTTGCAATGAAATATTATTATTATTCAGATCAGTTCCTCATTATTGTTGTTGTTCGTCAGTTGAAATTAATCTGAAAATGGTTTATTCCACTGAGGAAAGGGTCGAAATTGTATCGACGTATTTTCGAAATAACAGTTGTGCCAAAGAAACGGCAAGGATATTCGATAGGAACCATCCTGAAAGAGAAAGGGGAGTCAGTCACCAGTACGTTAAATATTTGGTTGACAAATTCCTAGCTACGAGTTCGGTGGCAAACAAAAAACATGAAGTGGCATGTCCTGTCAGAAATGAGGCAACGGAAGTGGCAGTAGTGGGTCATCTACAAATGGAGAATACTACTTCGATCAGAAAACTATCTCGTCTGACTGGTGTATCAGCTACAACTGTCCATAGAATCGTGAAACATCACAAATTTCACCCCTACAAGGTAAAATTAGTGCATGAAATAAACGAAGATGATCCAGATCGTCGTTTACAGTTTTGTGAAAATCTAAGTGAAAACCTAAACGCTAATCCAAATTTTCTGAATAACATCTGTTTTTCTGATGAAAGCACCTTTATGCTCAGTGGTGAAGTGAATAGACATAATTGTCGATATTGGGACACACAGAATCCTCATTGGTTTAGAGAGGCCCACACGCAAAGGCCTCAGAAGTTGAACGTTTGGGCAGGAATTTTTGGCAATCATCTAGTTGGGCCTTTCTTTATTGAGGGTAATCTGAATGGAAATGGCTACCTACAGTTGTTAGAGGAACACATACATCCTAGATTGACAGAAATTTTACAGAACGATCCAACTCTTTCTGAGGACGAAATGCGTTTTCAACAAGACGGTGCTCCTCCGCATTATGATGCTCGGGTGCGCCAATATTTAGACGAAAATTTCCCAGGAAGGTGGATTGGTAGAAGAGGACCTGTTGAGTGGCCAGCCAGGTCACCAGATTTAAATCCCCTAGATTTTTTTTGTTGGGCCATCTAAAATCTAAAGTTTATGCCACAAGACCAGAAAACCTGGAGGAGCTGCGGATGAGGATTATCACAGAATGCCGACTTTTGACTCCTGAAGTTTTCGCTAATGTGAGAAGAGAGTTCGAAAATCGTCTGTATAACTGTATGGAGGTGGGCGGAGGTCATTTTGAACAATTGTTGTAATAATCAAGTTAGTTTTTTGTTTTCAATTGAATACAAGTTCAATAAATCTCGTTTACCTGTTTAGATGAGCATCCAATCAGTTTCTCCATCATCCCCTCATCCTGATCCTCTTGCCAGAAAACCTCGATTGCCAAACTGAAACCAATGCCTCAGTGATTCAGAAAATAGAAAAATCTTTCTGGAACTTTGCCACTCAACCTGTAATCACTTGAATGATTTTTTGAGTTGGGGATGCTGAATGGAAGAGATTGATTGCAAAAATTCCATATTCACGCAAGAGAATCTTATTCTCGAATCAAACATAAACATATTCTCGTATTATACCGAAATGAACCAGTTTCAAAAAGTTATTTGGGTTTTCAGTGTTCCTGCTCCGGGACACCCTGTATGCTGATTCTGAATTTCGAAAATACCAAATTCGAAGAGAAAATTGAAATACCTTTCCAATGAGGTGCCACTTGACCTATTTTCGATCGAATGATTTTTGAGTTGGGGATGCTGGAAATAGGGGTTGATTGCACCAACTCCAAATTCACAAGTGTAGGTCGTTTTTCTAGACCGAGCATAAACCTGCGCTTGCATTATGCCAAAATAAATCGATTTCATTTAGTATTTGGGATTTGCAGGAATTCAACTTTACCCTCGGTTGGGACACCCTGTATGTTAATTTAAAATTCTAAAAATGACAAATCAGAATGGAGAATTGACAGACCTTTACAGTAAGGTGCCACTCGACCCTTATTCCCTATGATGAATTTCGAAATTAGGGTTGCTGGGGGTAGGGGGTTGATCTGACAAGTTTCGAATTATTTCGAAAAATGCTCCCCCTCGAAACAAAAATCGACGTGTCTTGGTGTTTTTCGCTAATGTTACTCATTTCGGAGTTATAGGGGGGGTCAAATTTTCGTTGGAACACACTGTATATTAGACAATATTAATCATGTTTTGGGGATCTGCACATCCTAATCGAAAAGGAGGAATTAATAAGTAGTCATCCAAGATTTTGAATTTTATGTACTGAATTGAAGTACTGATATTAGGTTCGATGCAGGCTCAGAAATTTCGTCTTTTCAATATTTGTTATCGTGGGACCCCAGATTGTTGCCCTCATTCTGCTAAAAAATTCTATCCCATGCATACGTGATCATTTTCACTTGAGGGAGTAAATCTACGTGCAACTTTAAGAAAAAATATTATATAAACATAGGTTCGCAAAATCTTCGTTACGGGGCTACAGGGTGTTGAAATTTCCGGAAAAAAGAAAAAAATAGGTTTTTTTCTTCAAAACTCCTGCAGTTTTTTGAGAATATTCAGCGCAAATTTGGAATGCAAGCTATTTTTCACAGACTGCATCATTACACGTTTTAGACTTTAACTGAAATTCACAAGGTGCTTCCTTTTCCGAGGACATGTCCTTTCAAACATTTTTGCACTGCTCCACTGATCAGCGTACAATCAATTTTTGTCATCTTTGTTCAATTTAGAAAATTTTCTGACATCTGTAATTTTTTGGTATCTTCAACCGTTTTCGAGTGGAAAATTATTGAATTCGAATTATTTGAATCGTATGTTATTCGCTAAATAAAGAAAAAATATTAGAAATACCAGATAGGAATGTCCAAAATTTGCTTTTATTTTGATAGCCCGTCTTCTGATACCATTCTTATACTTATTCAATAACAAACTGAGAAAAAGCCCAATTAAAAAATTAATAAATTGCTGAAAGTGTCCTCCCCCTGCAAGAATACAGGCCTCTGTCCTTCTTCGCATATTATAACGCACTCTTTGAAATATTCCTGGGGTATTTCTTATCGTGTCACAAGAGGCTATTATTCGATTTCTCAATTCTTCTACAGTGGTCACTGGAGTGGTATAAACTATAGTTTTGAGATACCCCAAAAGAAAAGTCTATATTATTTAAGTCTGGGGACCTAGGAGGCCATGGTCCTGGCCCACCCCGACCTATCTATCGGTTGTTGAATGTATTATCCAAGAATTCCCTAGCTTCCCCACAAAAATGTGCTGATACCCCGTTATGCATGAACCACATTATGTTTTTCACCAAAAGTGGCGCATCCTCGAGCAATAAAGGTAACTATTCCTCAGGAAGGTAAGCAGATAAGCGGGACCGTTTAGTCTGTTATGCAAAAAAAATGGCCCAATCAAATACTTTCCAATTATTCCGACCCAGACATTTAGTGATAATTGTTCTTGATGATGAGATTCTTCAATCAAATGAGGGTTTTCCTCAGTCCTATAATGGCATAGCAGTGCTCGTAAAGTTAGCTTTGTCTGTGAACATTATTTCATTATCAAAATGAACATTTTCTTCAATTTTATCTAAGATCCATCGGCGAAAATTCAGTCTTGAAGGAAAATCTCGAGGAAGTAGAGTTTGGACGCGTTGAATATGAAACGGGTACAATAAAAAGTCGTGGAGAATCCTTCGAACTAGAACATCTGAAATATTCAACTGATTTACAATTTTTCTTGTACTCACATGAGGATTCAAATCAATACAATTCAAAATTGCTTCCTCAATATCTGGAGTTCTCATAGTTTGAGTTGCACCTTTTAAATGATTATTTGCAGTAAAAGTACCAGTTTCCCTCAACCTTCTGTGGATATTTGAAAATGTTCGCCTATCTGGTGTTACCCGATTTGGAAAACGCACCTCACATAATCGCCTAGCTTCTGTTGTGTTTCCGTCAGCCAATTCGGCGTTAGTAGAATTAGCCAATTTTTCTTCCAGCAGTTACTCAAATGTCTTAAAACAAATCGTTAATCTAATAAACAATTCGAGCAGACACTGGTTCAACTTTTGCAACTGTCAAAATAAATAAATAAATCAAAAAATCTACTAATCATTTTTTCAATGAGAAGTGCTTTCAATTCAGCAAATGCATACAACCGTTCAATAATTTTTTCCGGTGTCGAAAAAGTTTCTAAATTGAACGAAGATGACGAAAATTGATTGTACGCTGATCAGTGGCGTAGTGCAAAAAAGTTTGAAAGGGTAAAAGGAGACAGGGTCTCGGAGAAGAAAACACCTTGTAGACTCTAGTTAAAATTTAGGACGTGTAATAATGGAGGCTGTAGAAAATAGCGTGTATTCCAAATTTGGGCTGTTTCTCAAAAACTTCAGGAGTTTTGAAGAAAAAACCAATCTTTTCGTTACCCTTCAACACCTTGTACCACCGTAACGAAGCTTTTACGGACATAGGTTTATATGAACTTTTTTCTTTAGATTGCACTTAGGTTTACAACCTAAAGTTGTGACATGTATGTATGTATGTAACACCTTGTATATATACCTGGGATTTTGGTGATTTTTTTATCACTATTAGGCATGGAGATGTATAGTAACTTTGAAATGGATGTGAAAGCGCGTGAATATATTCTGAAAGATTTCCAGATCGCATAGTGCCGAACCACCAAAGGTTTGAAAATCTTGAGAGGCGCCCTCGCTTGAATGGTTGCTTCAAGCCCAGGAATTTGGATCGAGGACGACAACGAACAGTAAGGACGGTAGAACGCGAAGAACAAATTTTTGACTTGGTTGAGGAAAACCCATAATTAAACACGCGGCGTTAAGGTTTGCAGTTGGTCATTACTAAGACAATGATTCATGATGTCTTGAAGGGACAATTATTTCATCCATTTATCACTTTCATGAAGTTCAGAAATTACTTCCCAACGATCCTGAGAATCGTCCTACTTTCTGCCGGTTTATGCAAGAGAAGAGAACTCTGGATCCCCACTTCAGTAGGGAAATTCTATTCACTGACGAATGCATTCTTACTAGGTCTGGCATCACTAACCTTCTCAATGAACACATGTACAGCGTCGAAAACCCACATGTGTTTACAAGTACACATCATCAGAATCAATTCGAAATTAACGTATGGATTTCAGTAATTGACAATTTCATTATTGGTCCGGTAATGATTCCAGATCGATTAAGAGGAGAGGCATATTTGACATTTTTGCAAGAAACTTTGCCGGATTTGTTGGATAATATTACAGTATTACTGCGTTCAGAAATGTGGTTTATGCACGACAGTGCTCCACCTCATTTCACTTTAGCGGTTCGCTAGTTCCGACGTGCACAGTATACGAATCGTTGGATCGGAAGGGGAGCTGATGATCCTGGAAGTTGGCCAGCACGATCTCCTGACTTGACACCTTGTGACTTCTTTCTTTGGGGTGCTTTTCAATCTAGAGTTTACTCTTCTTAAATTGACTCCCGAGAAGAGTTACATATGAGAATTTTAAATCCAGCCAACTCCATCAAAAATGACCTTGAAGTAATGCAAAGGGTCCAATTTATATTTCTTGATGATGATTAACTCCAGTATTCAGCAAAATGGTGGAACTTTTGAACATTTAATATAGTTGAATGAAATTTTGGGTGTGAACTAATTGATCGTTATTCTGAAGTGATTTATTTTTTCTTATTTAGTTTGCAACTAGCCAACCTATTTTCATATTTTTGAAGAGTCCTTGTGAAATATTTTTTCCTAATATTTTTCGTATTTGCTTGATCCGATTTAGCAACCTAGAAAAAATCTTTATGTCAACAAGAGGTTGTCAAGCATAATAAAATGACAATATGCCAGAATACAGAAACAAATCAAAAGCCAACATTGTCAATATGTGATATTTTTGACTTGCTAGGTGGTTGAAGAAATGAAATCATGAAATTGAAAAACTGTGTTTTGTGATTGAACCGCTCATTATATCAAAATTTCTCAGGAAAAAAAAGTTTGATAATAAGTCTAGCTACTCATTATTGTCTGAAACAGTTTTGCTCAAACGTAGACAGTTCAAAATTATGGTTGATTCGAAAAAGAATCTGTGGTATAACGTTGTACACAGACACCCTATATATATATATATATATATATATATATATATATATATATATATATATATATATATATATATATATATATATATATATATATATATATATATATATATATATATATATATATATATATATATATATATATATATATATATATATATATATATATATCTACTAATGCGAGTGCGTTATTTTGCAATGAACCTCGTTAACGATGAGAAACACTGGAATAACATCTGTCCCAAGCGTAAAACCTATACACACCGTTTTTCTAACAGACTTCGATGGATACTGAACAATCAAAAGTTTTCTAAGGCTGAATTGAATACTATTAAAATAGTTTCTGCCCAACGATCATAACACAATCTGAGATAACAAAGAGAGTACACCATCGCTCTAAGGGTCAATCATACGATATGGAAGACGAAGAAGAAAGTAATTATAGTACACTAGATTCCGAACGTAAAACATAAAAGACACAACAAATAAGGACATTATATTTTAAAACAGAAAATTGAGAATTACAACTTCCTAACTTTCTCCAAGCTGTAGAGCAACAGATGTCCTAAAGTTGGCCAATGGAATTGGAAAAAAAATTGACGCTATCACAGACTAGATTTGCGACTGACAATATGCGATGCAAGAATGATCCACAAGCATAATTTGTTTTACTTGTAGTGACTCTGAATAAGGGAGTTTTTCTTGTTAGGCTACCAGGCAGATTAAAGGGAAAGCATTGCAGAAGATCAGAGCACTTAAAAGGCCGTTTATTAGTTTGAAAAGGAAACAAATACGCAATACTCTTACGCGACTGCAATGATCCAATACAAAGCTCTGCATCTATCGCACTTATTAACTGCCCAGTAATTGGCGAAGGTGAACTTCGCCTATATAACAAGTATTTGAGAAGTTTGCGTTGTATCTTCTCCAATAAATTGGAGTCGACATTGTAAAAGGGTGACCAGACCGGGGAGGCACATTCCATTACAGAACGAACTAACGCACAGTATATCCTCTTCAGGGTAGACCTCCGAAAAAATGCGCAATTTTTGATCAAAAATTCAAGGCTTTTGTAGGCTTTCCGGGATATATCTATATCATGTTCCTTAAAAGTTAGTTTTTTGTCCAAGAGAAATCAAGGTCTCTAACATTATCTACCCTACCAAGCAATTCAGTGCCCATACGATAGTCGAATAAAATATCGTCCTTTTTCTAGAAAATGTGACTGCACTGCATTTCCGGAGGTTTAGATACAAAAAATTTTTTTCGGCCCACGCCTGAAACTTCGAAATCTGCTGTTGTAACCGTTCACATTCGTTCAATGATTCAATTAGTGAAAAAATCTTTACATCATCAGCAAATAATAAATAATTTGTCGAAATAAGGGAAGCTATGTCGTTAACGAAAATTGAATAGAATGGGATCCAAATGTGACCCTTGAGGAACACCAGATGTCACTGGTATAGGACACGAGAAATAGTTCTTATATTTTGCAATTTGTATTCGACCACAAAGAAAATTGCGCAACCACGCCAGCAGTGGACCAGATACTCCCAAAGCCGAAAGTTTAGCCAACACTAAGTTACGATTCACGCGATCGAAAGCCTTACTGAAATCTGTATACACAGAATCCATCTGGTGTCCCGACTCTGAACATTTAACCACTGCACCAAAATATAAGAGTAAATTAGAAACAGTGGACTTGGCCTCCATAAAACCGTGCTGTTGAGGCACAATTACAGATATGAACTTCCACGATAAGTATTCACAAACTAAAGAGTCCAACAACTAATAGTTTTGTATGGCTATTCATCTATAATTTGAAAACGCAGATCTGTCACCAGATTTAAAGATAGGTATCACAAAGCTTTGTTTTTAGTAGTCTGGAAAGTAACCTGCTTTCAAAAATATATTAAACATTTCAGTTGAAGGTTTCGCCAAAGTTGTAGCACAATTTTTTGAAACGTACGAGCGAACCCCATTCGGGCCCTCAGAACTATTTACCTTCAATCCTATCAACAGTTCACAAACCTCAGAAGTAGAAAATTCACAAGATGATGCATTAACGGTACTTTAGAAATTGTACAGAGGTGGAACCACCACATCACTACTATAGACACCAGAAAAAACTTCGCGAACATACTGACAATATCACTTTCATCTGAGCTAGACGCTCCATCATATTCCATTCTTGCAGGAACACCTAGAGTTTTGCGTTTCGAACTCAAATATTTCCAAAAATACTGTGGATCAGATGAAATTTCATTTTCGATATCTTTTATGTAAGTAAGATACAATTTCTCATTTAACTTATGGCACTTGGAGCGCAATGAGCAAAACTGATATAATCTGATCTCGATCCATACTGCTTATAGCGAGTACGAGTGTAATCAGCTTTCTGGAATACCATACGGGAAACTTAACAGGAGTAATTCTTTTCAAGGGGAAAAATCGATACAATCCTTCATATAGTTTATTATAAAATTTGGAGATACATTCATTCACTTTTTGATCTTGAAGAGACCAGTCACAAGACGCCAAATATGAATTAAATCCTTTCTTGAATTCAAACTGATGAAGATCAAAATTCAAGTCCGCTCCACTCAGAACAAATGGTACAGATATTTCCAATGCCGTATGATTGATAGAATTCTCAAAAGTTAAGTTATTTGCTGGGCAGATACTCACACACTCGATATCAGTAAATACAAGATCCAACAAAACATCGCGACTATTCTTCAATTTATTCAAATGACTCAAATTGAGAAAACTTGAGCAGTTAGATAATGGTTTAGCGGCACCACTCTCTGCACAAAGAACGAATTGATTTCCTCTCTAGGATGCTTCAGGAACATTGAAATCACCACACAAGCAGAATTTAATATCCGGATAGGCCATAGAAATCTCTTCTATTGTATGAATGTATGCAAAGTAGGTAGCTTTACTTGATCTAGGAGGATCCCGCTCACGATGAATCTGAACTTTTCCGAACTTAACAGTACAAATAAGTGCTCCACAGTGTCTACCGATTGCTTGACATTATGAGCCTCTATGGATGAACGAACCAGAATGAAAACTCCGCCACCGCTTGCTTTTGAATTTGTAGCCGCACTTCTGTCACATCGAAAGACTGAATATGACGAAGGAACGATCTCTGCATCCAATATCGAGTCATTGAGCCAACACTCAGTTATTACGATAATGTCATAAGTGTGCTGTGAAATGGTGTTAAAGAGATGCTTTAGTTTGGACTTCATACCACCAACATTCTGGTAGTAGATTGAGGGAGCATCTGATGGGAGTAAATCTAGTTTTTCGTTTCTACTTCAGTTACTGAAGGCACCCTGTTCGATTTAAGTATATCGACTTCCTCCTTGAGAGAGTCAATCTGAGCCTACATATCGGAGATCTTTTCAGTCAGGTTTAGTTTTTGCTTGAAGCTATCAACACATTCTTAGCAAAAAAGAGAAGCGTTCACAATTTTTTGCTCTCTTTCGCTCAGGACTGAGTACCCATTATGGAACATAACACTTCAACAGTCACATACATGAGCAATATCAGGATGATTTACATCGTAAACAGCTGTATGTAGACATATTCAGTGAGCGGAAATAAGAACAGACGGTGGAAAACGAAATAAAACACACCTGGAGACACCGATAATAAATTGAAGAAGGTGATGAGTCAGTAATAAAAACAAGTAATGTGTTTTTTGGAATTTTACTTAATTGTTTGTTTGTTTTTCCTTTAACGTGCTCTATTTCTGCCTTTCGGCTAATGACACGCCGGGGAATTTTGTCACCTCACTAACCCGGGAATTTTGCCGAACCCCTCTCGTGTCGAGGGAAGGGATCTTTAATGTCCAACACATCTCTGTTAGACAGGACGGATAGCTTTACATCACCTACGAAAGATGGACACTCAAGCGATCCCCAGAATCCGAAAAATCGCACCGACTTTGTGGGGATTGAACCCACGTAACTCTGCGTAGGAGACGAGCATCAAATCCCATACGCCACCGAGCCGGCATTTTACTTAATAATTGTGATTCGTAACCCGTTTCACTACACCGTAGCTTCTTCAGCCTCCCAAATTCAAAGGTGATAAGTAATATTCTAGATTATTCTAGAACGATTTGCACAAGAAGAACTGCATATCTTCAGTAACAATACACTATTAGGTTCAACCTCCAGAATGATATGCACTCATGCACCTGATGGAAATTCTATGGAAAAAACTACAATTTTCAGGCGACTACAAACTCACAAAAATTGGAATTTAATACAGAGCAAAGCCAACAGTTGTACACACTTAAACACTTGAGGTTCACAAGGGAGTCAACCCAATAAATCGGCCTAAGATTACTGACTCAGATACTCCAAAGAAGCGTTAGAAAATGTGGGACACGTCAACAAACGTAAACAAAATTATTACTGAATACCCAGCGGGGAGCGCATTCTTCACGGAGATGATCTACGTCGGCGTCATCACGATGTGTGATCTCCAAGGTGTGAAAACTGGCCTATCCAACACCCGGAAAAAGTGACTACCGCTCACTGAAAAAAAAACTAGAGTATAATTTCAGTGCTGTTAGAAGAAAAATTGATATAATGCATATGTACTTGCATACGACTAACCCCTCCAAAAAACTTACCAGATCGCTTGGGGAAGCTGTATCGCTCAAGTAGCTTCCGATAATTTGAAGCAGAAAACTAAAGTTTATAGAACCGTCTCCACCGATTTAATAAACGAACTAAACACTATACGAATAATAAACTCTACTTCATGAAGGGATAGCAATTCTACCGAGAACTAGAAGAAACGAGAGGAAAAAGCGAGGTGAGACCGGACCCAAACGCTACGCAGAATTTCTGGAGTGGAATTTGGTCTGAAGACGTAAATCATGACGAAAAAGCATATTGGATCAGTGGTGCAAGCAACCTCACCACAACCTTAAATGGAACGTGATTATATAAGAAGGACTATATAAGAAGGAGATATTCACAAAGGAGATTGGGCTGTCCCTGGACCTGACCGAATTCATAACTATTGGTGGAAATGTTTCACAAGTGTTCACACAGGCTAGTCCAATTATTTCAACAATCACTCCATGATCCAACAATAATACCAGAATATCTTACTCTTGGGATGACTTATATTATAGCCAAAGGCGAAAGCATAATAGACCCTAGTAAGTACCGTCCAATTACGTATCTCCCGGCTATAGACAAGATTCTGACAGGCACACTCACACTATATATCGAAAAATATGTGAGACCAAAGCCTATTCTGGCACACGAACAAAATGGGTGTCGATATGGTTCAAGAGGATGTAAAGAGTTGCTGGCGATTGACAATATCATAACCAGACATGCTAAAAAAAGATCCAAAATATATCGATTGCTTTGATCGACTATAAAAAAGCATAAGACTGAGTCTTCCACTCTTGGTTAAGGAAGTTTTGAAGATTTTGGTATATCTGAGCCTATTATCAATCTTCTAACGCATTTTATGAGCACTTGGAGAACGGCACTTAGGATACACTCGGGAAGAGGAAAAAAAAACAACTTCAGAAATAAAAAATCAAACGGGAATCTTTCTAGGTGACACTCTTAGCCCGTTATAGTTTTGCGTCGTTCTTAACGGCCGGAGTACCCTGCTAAATAGCTCTAAATACGGGTATCTAATCAACTAAGAAAATAACACTGCGATAAGTCATCAGCTCTATATGGATGATTCGAAACTTTATGCCGGCAAAGCCGAAAAGAAGGAAAGGCACTAACCGCTTTCAGCGATGCAATCCATATGGAGTTCGGTACTGACAAATGCGCGGTATTAAATATAAGGCGGGGAAGAATCGTTGAGGAAGAAGGCTGCATAACCTTGATGGACAACACAACCATACATATGCTACATCATAAACGAGCTTACGAATATCTGAGCATTCGGCAGGCTCTCGAAATTAAGAGAAGAAATTGAAACGTTCCTAACAAATTATGGAATAAACCACCCGCACTCATCTGTAAGCCGAATCTACCTACTTCGGAACCAGGAAGGACGAGATCGACTATCGTTGTAAATGGCCCATAAGAAGAACGTCGATGACTTGAGATCATATTTTCCCGCCAAAAACTCACATTTTTACCGAATTTTACGACACATAGATAAAAATCTCTCACCTTACATACCAGTTAGAAACATGTACAGCTGTTCAACTCACGGGGGAATGGCATTCATTGGCCCTTCATGAAAGGTACCCGAACAACCTGAACAGAAAGGACGTCAATAAACAAGAGTCTCTTACTCTCCTAAAAGTTGGCTATCCATACCCTGAGACCGAGGAACACTGTTGGCAATACAAGATCAGGTGGTCCCGTCCAGGATGTCCCTGAAGCTTTTAACTGGTCAAAATATCCAGAAAGACCATGACGAAAATGTAAAATAGGCCAAGAGTCGGTTCAGTACATAACATCTAGATGCCTCATTATCGCGCCAAAAGGCTATCTCGAGGTACACAATGATGTGGTGGCGTTATATCATCCGAACATAGCATACAACTTAGGCTTATGTAAGGCACGGTCACCACAGTATCTGTACCTACCTAAACCCATGCTCGAGAACAACGGTTACACTCCTGGATGTTAGTATACCCTCAGACGATAATATCAGTAAGGCATATACAGAGAAGGTAAGTTTACAAAATGAGTACCAAAACCTAGCATTCGAGCTGTATAAATTGAAAAGCGCGTGATTTTTTTTTTATATCACCGTTACGGGTCGGTCACAAGACTGCCGGGCGACTATTCGCTAAGGCAGCTCTGGTTGTGGTTCATTTTTATGAGCCCTGAAGGAACTTTCGGACGATTCGGGTACCTCGGGGTACCTCGTATGGCTTCTTTCTGTGCACTGGATACAATTTTTGGTCTCAGTTTCAACAATTTGGTATTTTCCTGCATATGCGCTTCTACCAGGCCATTAGTCGATATTAAAAGTGGCATTACCTTCACACTTTTCAATTTATGAACTTCCTGGTATATAGTTATTTTCTCAGTATATGCCTTGGTAATGTTCTCATCCGCTGGGATACTAACATCCAGAATTATAGCCGTTCCACCCTCGAGATCGAAAACCGCGATATCAGGTCTGTTGTGCGCTACTGGTCCATCCGTAATCAGGGTTGTATCCCAGTACATCTTATATTGTCTGTTTTCGAGTACTGCCTTGGGTTTGTATTTGTAGGCTGGAGTAAATTCTTTACATAGCCCTAGGTTGACAGCGATACTTTGGTGACACACCCTGGCCACTGCATTATGGCGTTTAAGGTAATCCCGAGGAGCTAGGATAGGGCAGCTGGATGTTATATGCTGAATTGATTCCAACCAAATTTATATGGAAATTTAGAAGGATCCCTTTTGAGATATTTTAATTGAAAAAAGAGATAAATTAAGGTTCATTTTAAGAAAGAAATAAATGAAAGGAAAAAAGAGACTCTCTCCGCGTGTAGTAAAAGAAATTAAAATTGTTTTCTCACGGAGTGGTGTATTTTTTTCGACCTCAGTAGTTTGTATTACCTCCCCCTGCACTGATACAAGCCTGAATCCGTCTAGGCATGTTTTAGATTAGGTTTTCGACCTCCTCTGGAGTGGTCGAAAACCTTGGCTTGGATGAGCTGTTGAGGAGTTCTAGGATTATTATGACGCGGTCTATTTTTTGTTTTGAATTATACCATAAATGTTCAATAGGATTTAGGTCATCTGTTTCAAGATAATGTCGCGTGAGGTTGCTGGTATGGGAGGAGCATTATCTTGCATAAAAGTGGAATTCTAACCGTGGGCTTCTCTCCAGAGTCTTACTATGGACTACGTCCACGTAATTTCTAGCCGTTCCACTCGCAGGATACGAAATCAAATCTGTTTTGCCTCCCAACATAATGCCACCCCAAAACATCACACCCCCTTGGTATTTCGGAATTTGTCTTGCTGCTCAGAGTCTAGTTTGTCTTCCACGACCCCTTAAAACCCAAATCCGGTGGTCATCTGATCGAATATCAATCCTGGTCTCATCCGAAGAAAAAGAACATTTCGCCAATTCTCAATATTCCAATTTTGGTGCTCGATACACCAATTAAGTCTGGTAATTTTTTGTTGTCTGGTAAGCTCTGGAACTCCTAAGGGCCTTCTGCTGTATAAACCCCTTGAACGAAGTCTTTGACATATCGTTTCGACTGATACACTGATGCCTGTTGCTTTCAGGAATTGTCTTTGGAGTATGTGGTGCGACGCACTAGGGTGAAATACCGAGTGATTCCATATAAGTTTGGTTTTTTGTATTGAAGTTATATTTATAGCAAATATAAAGACTGCCATTATTCCTTACCTGAAACTGTTCGAAAGATCTACATTATGTTTTTACATATTTAAAAATAATTAAAGAAACGAAACATTTTGAAGCTTGTTAATCCTGTACTTTCTAGTAAGTCGGAGAAATAAGTACTTTTCCTCCTCATTTCATTGGAGAATATTTTTGAGAGTTTCAAATGACTCATTTGTGAGGTGAGAAAAACTCCAATATTTGAAAGTACAAAATCCAAAAACCTCAGTATTGAGCGTGCTCTTCATCATTGATTCAAAATTTTCTCGACCTTTCCTGATGAGTCTTCACACATCAACAGTAGTCAAAGTTGTCCGAAGGTATTCGTTTTTCATATGGAAAACCGACATCAACTCAGCTCCATTTTCGTGATGTTGAAGAGAACAGAACTCTAAACACTGTGTTCACGAACAAGGAGTAGCTACTCACTATTGTTTCATTATCTTCTTCGACAATCGGTGATAAAGTTCTATTACAAAACCATTGCTTTTCTTTATTGTTTTTGAAGAATGACCCAGTTTGAAAAAGAATTGTATTTTCAAATTCTTTTCTCTTTCTTTCTCTATAAAAAGAATAAGTTTTGTTACCATATTAGATAACGTAAATCGTGATGCCTACTCCTCATATTCGCGTGAAAAATACATCGAGCATTACGAACGAATAATCCTGCCGTTGGATTTCTAATTTCATTTCGGCGCGAGTGTTAACTCCAATCATCGCCGAATTACATTCTTATCATTTCACAGACAAGAACATACTGAACCAAGGAACATCATATAAGCGTTGACGTGCTTTAGTGGGATTTCCGAAAATGGACATTTTTCTGCTGTACCACCATGGTCATCGCAAAAGTGAAATCAAATTAATGCGCGGAAAAAAAATTCAATATTCAGGTAGGATAAGAATAACGGTGCAATGAAAGTTGTATACCAGAAAAAAAATACTAGGAATGGAAGTTCAATATTTTCGAACTGGATTAAGAAATGAAAGAGCAATATTCTCCGAGCCTAAACGAAATCAAAATATTATGGGAGATGAAATAGCTATAAACAGAAGCTTGTCTCCTGCGCAGAGTTACCTGGGTTCAATCCCCACAAAGTCGGTGCGATTTTTTGAATTCTGGAAATCGCTTGTGTATCCATCCTCCGGAGGAGATGTAGTACCGTCGGTGCTGTCTAACATAGATATGTTGGACATTAAAGATCCCTTCTCTCGACACGAGAGGGGTTCGGCGAAATTTCCAGGTTAGTGGGGTGACAGAATTCTCCGGTGTGTCATTGGCCGAAAGGCGGAAATAGAGCACGTTAAAGAAATAACAAATAACGAACAAACATTCGAAAAGAGTTAGATTACGTTTTTATTTCTCTTCTTAACTATGAATTCTTCTCCTAGCATAGCATTCTGCAATGTTGCCAATTTGAAAGCTCAAGTGGAATCTAAATGATGCGTGAATGAACATGGCTGCCCTACAAAGCAAAAACCAAGTAACTCTAAATTTAAAACTTTTCAGAAGAGTTATTTTCATGATACAAATAATAGAGATTACGCTTACTCAAAAAGTAACTAGAAGCTTCGAACTTGAACATTCACTACTTCTCAATTCTAGAAATTCACTGAGCGTACTAAGATTTCGGATTATCACATCCACACGAAGCTTTTACAAAACATAAAACAAGTAAGTCGAAAAATTTAAGACGAAATTCAAGTAAGTCAATTTACATTTGAATATTTTATTGCAGAAACACGTAATAAAGAATTAATTTTTCAGTTATCAAACGGAACACAGAGGTAACAAATATTGAACATCAAATGAACTTTTCTTTTTTTTCCTTGTTCAGACCCTGGCATGATAATTTGTTAACTAGCAACAGAAGTTTGAATTTTGGTTTTAAAAAATTTGACTTCTGAAACTCCGGACTATCTAGTTTGGTTTTGAAGTACAGTGCTCTCGAATTTGTTCTGAATTGACAAAACTTTAGGTCACGTAGAAAAAGGTACAGCAGTGTTACCATTGTTCACCGATCCTTTTTTACGGGTTTGGCAACCGTTTTCGAAACGATGAAACGAAGAAAGTCTTCCAAATGGAGAATGAGGGGTTTATTGTACTTACAGCTTCTACTGATTAAATTGACTAAATCATCGAAATCTTATATCTCCTTCGGCTTATTTCACTTTTTTTCGATCAGCCCATGTACCGAGGCAGCCTTCATAAATGAATGGCCAGCTTCAAACAACTTGAAAGTAAGTCTCTGGACCCCATTCTTCATTAAGTAGAATACAACATGCTGTAAAGAGTGTCCAGTTTTTATTTTGTGCGGCACAATTGTTTGCCCAAAATACAATATTTTCTACATTTTCCCCAAGAGACTTCATGCGCATACAACATCGGAGCAAGTTCTGCCCATAATAGCGTCATCTCATAGTACACACACATTCTGTCCATGATTCCTCAAGCTCAAAAATGTTTCATATTAGACGACTTATAAAAAAGGAATTCTTAGTCAACATTTTCGGAATTATTAATATCTTCTACATATCAACTGCGAAAATTTCTTTATCTTCTGGCCATTCTTCGGAACAATCTGCTTCATATGCTTTTCTTGTTTCAGTATACCTTCTCTTGTGTATTTCATGGTTTGGACAAATTTCACAGTTCGCATCATCTCCTTCATTTACGTTTTTATAGTGGACATGATTCTTGTGCAATGAATACGATGGACATTCATCTTGTGATGGATTAGTGAAGCCAATATTCTCCTGATGAAAAACCTTTCTGTAAGTTTCATATGAAACTTTCTGTTCAGGAGTTTTTTCATTGAAATCTTCCCACACCTTATACACCAAGATGTCGCTTGTGAGATACCGTCTGTTAGTAGCATGTTTCATGTTATAATGTCAAACTACTAGATGATAACTCTCAATATGAGCTTTGATGTTTTTATAATTTTCTTCTGAAATTTCTTTCATCTTTTCACCACGTTTAAGTCTTCTTTGTCTGTAACACACTGAAACACCGGATTTTTCAGAAACTCTGTTACCCTAGCATCAGATGAATGTCCAATTCTGTGCAGAAACATTGTTTTGCGTACGGTTTTTGTTCTATTTGTTTTTCAGTCTTTCTCATCTACATTCCTTGTTTCATTCAAATCGATAGATTTTTTTGCGATTTTTCCATTTGAATTTGTGATTTCTTCAGTATTCTCTCTATTTTTGTCTATTCCCACTTAATCTATAACTTCGTTATGCTTTGTGTCTTCCATGCTCTACGGTGTCTTTCAGCACAATATCATTCTGTTCTGCTGTGATTGGTTTTAAAGGTAAAGTATAAACTGCAGAGCACTCCTTGTGGCCAACGGCGTCTCTTTCATAGATCTTGACAGGCATTTTCTTGAGGTATTTTCTAATAAAGAGTCTTTTCTCTCCAAAGTTGAGTGAGTTGAAATAATTGAAAATAATTCTTCTTTGTTCTTCTAAAATATCTCGGGAGAGTTTTTTCTACAACTATCTGGACATGGTGGAAGTAAAATCTTTGTTTTAGTTCGATTTTTCTTGTGTTTAGTCCAAGGTAACTCTATCTCTGTTACAGTATAATGTTGTACATTTTCTGTCTCTACTTGATCTTCTCCACCTCTGATTTCTATTTCTGGTACAGATTCAGGTACATATCCTTCTGGTAACTGGTCTTATTCAACTTCGATTTCCATTATCTTCTCTGAAATATTAGGTTCAGTTTAGTCAGTACTGTTAATTCTTGGAAAATTAATCATGTTGCTGTCAGTATTTTCTAGTGAATCACGGAATTCCGAACTTTATTTCAGCTGATGTAGGGTTTAGTTTTTTATTTTTCTCAAAAATGAGCTGTGTTCAAATTCTGTCGGTTTCCACCAGATATCACCATCATTTTAATACAAACGGCTTTTTTTTGCGGCTTTCGGTATTTGTTTCAGGAGGAACTGCTAATAAATCAACAAGTTTTCCCTTCCGTCTTCCCTCTTCCGTCTGATGACCTATAATTTGGGTCCGCCTCCGATTCATCCATTGGCGAAACAGGTGACAGACTAGATGAAGTTCGACCTGTCGCCGTTTCAAGTGCCATTTTCAAAAGACGCTCGCTCCGCAAAATCATTATTGCAGCACTGAAAAAGAGCTTGATTACATCTCCCCCATTTCGTAGTCAAAAGACACACTGCAGAACAACTACACTAATATGATTCAAGTACGCGAAATAAGAAATCATGTGATTTTACTCTGCATTCTGATTGGTGTTGGTTATTCAATTCAGAAGGCAAGACGTTATACTTTCTTGGAGGATTTGTCTATTCATTGACAGTAAGTTGACTTACTAAGTTTTTGTTCTGTAGTTACTGAATATACTACTCGCGGGTATCTACCTACACCAGAGTCATCTTGTTCGAGTAGAGTAAGTAGATATACTAGGTTCTATATTTGGAAATATCAAGATCTTCTGAGAAGTTTGCAATATTGATATATTTTAACTATGAAATGGAAAAGTTACTTGGTTTTTCGATTGATATTTCATAATTTTTAATCAAAAAAGCATTGCTTCCTGAAAAGCAACTGTTCATAAATTCGCAAGGAATCAACACATCTGAAAGAAGCATCTTGCAGACCCTTCTACGAGGAATCCAGTGAAAATCTCGAAAACCGAGTATGTTGACTTACTTGGTTTTTGTTTTGCAAGGCAGTCAATAATTGTATATAGATAATTCACCCCAGCTTCTATTTTGATTTCAACCAATGGACTGTTTCATACCCTTGGAGACTGTTAAGGTAAATATTGATATCCCGGCTCTGATCTTTATGTTGTAACTCAGCGGTATTATAAATATAACAAATTGATTTGAGCAATCAACAGTCCTAAAACTAAACGAAACTATTTTGACTCCGTTATACGGTCTCAAAGTTGATAAAATGTGTCTCCTTACTGAGGCAAGGTGTCAAAATTTCTTGAAAGAAATTGTTTTTAATATCTTCTCGATGATCTTCTGTTCGATTCACTTGAAAATCGGTAGTGATATTGAATGTAGTACTTTCGTTTGTTTCAATTTCGACTCAAGTGGCGTGCTGGCAGATTGGTCAAACAAATCTTTCTATGAAAAACTGTATTTTTTTTCAATTTTCATATTTTTTTCAGTTTGACGCACTCAAGATTCAACTTTTTAGTTTCGTGAGTTTTTTACGTTTCTGTTTTGGTTTTCGAGATATAAAATAATAACCACTCTGTAACCTGTCCGTGATGATTTTTGAGCAAGATCCAAAACAAAAGTTGTTTAGAATTCTAAACAAAAGTTGTTTAGAATTGTTCGAAGTTTAGCATATCTCAAAATCAGAAAAATTAGCCGGTACATTAAAATCAGTGCCCCGCACTGTTATATATATACAGGGTGGTCTAACGAAAACTTAACACCTCGATTTTCCGGTTTTAAAATAAAAATATGGAGAATCGTTCAGACCCATGAATTTTTGATTCGAGGGGGAACAACTGTTTCGATATATTCATCCCCGTAACTTCACTTTCTTAACGGGGGTGAACACAACCCCCTGATTTCGAATATGGATGAGGGGTGTTGCGATACCTCACTTTAAAGATCTTAACGAGTACTATCTGAATCTCTAAATTTTTGCTTCAAAATTTTCATCGTTAACGAAATGGCAGCTGAAAAAGACTACTTACTTTGGTGACTAGTTTATTAAGTGCTGAAAATGGGCACTATTCACTTCCATGCAGTAAAGCACGCTGGTTTATTGCTAGATTTACCTCGAGGTATGCAATGTTATTATTTATTCGTTAATTTTTTGTTCGAAAAAGTAGACAGACCGTGTGTTTGATTCATCTTAGTCTCTCGTTAGCCTATCGTGAATTACCAGGAACGTTAAAACTGTGCCAATGCGATTGTAAATTTGTAGTAGGATTAAAATGGTGTATTTCGTAGAAGAAAGGGTGGAAATGATAAAATTATTTTTTAGAAATAACGACTCTGCGCGATTAACAGCGGCTTTACTCAACGAAAGACATCCTGAAAAAATGTATTCGGTGCTTACGTTGCTCAACTGGTTGCTAAATTTGACGCAACTGGTTCAGTCGGCAACAAAAAGAGGGTGTACGAAGGAGACGAAGCGAGGAAAGTGGCTATCTTAGGTCACGTAGCGATGGATCCGTGCACTACTAGGAAATTGTCCAATATGTCTGGTGGTTCACGCACAACAATCATGAGAATTTTAAGAAAACATAAGATTCATCCTTTTAAGATATGATTGGTTCAGGAACTGAATGAGGTTGGTATTGATCGCCGACTCATGTTTTGTGAAGTTGTCAGTGAAATTATTAACAATAATCCAAACTACATGTTCAATATTTGTTTTTCGGATGAGTGTTCATGTTGAACAAGTTGAATGTTTGGGCAGGTATTCATGGAATTCCCATCATCGGCCCTTTTTTTATACCCGGTAATATCACTGGCGAATAAATTAGTTTCGGATTGATCTTCTAACGAAGTGAAACGATTGTTGTATCGCAAGTATAAAAAGCACATGGAGAACAGATTGGGAGATGTGGGATGAAAACATGGTGTTATCAGATATTTTTCCTATAATCGGACAAAGATGCGAAGACACATTATCAAATAGAAAATTTTGAAACTCGATGTTCTGGCAAGTTTCGATATTTTAGTTTTCAGGTAGGCGCTAGGTGAAATATCATAATTAAAGAAAAATGTTCCCAACTCTCTCTTGATATGATTCAGCGACCAGTTTACTGGTGCAAGCATTTTACCGACATCTCTATCCGCTTTCGAATTATTCAACATTTCTTGAAATTTGGGAAAAGCGTAATTCGCGGGAATCTCGGTTATTATCAAAGTTGCTTTCAAATGGGTTTGATATTACACAAGCACTTTTTTGAATACAATGCAGTTGTGCAAAGAAAACAATTCGGAAGAGCATTTTCTGAGTTAAAATACAAACATCCTCTTTCTTTTTCATTATTTTTTTCCTTTTCAAAAATATATGACGCAAGGAGTCATTTTCCGCATTAACAACCTTTTTTCTGTCATCTGAAAATAGTCTCAATTTAATTCATTGGGAGCTTAACTATTAACGAATCATGATTTTCAAACACTGAAAACCACAAATTTTCCAGGTACTGTTCAAAACCATGGTTGATTCTATGGTTTGATTAAATCATTAAATTCAGTCCATCCTGTCTAAGATTGACAATCATTTTTGCTCTTCATGAATATGCGATTTGTACTACAGGAATCAAATGAAAATTACTTTGTCTGAAATTCGAAATTCTCCCTTCTTAATTACAGTTGTAGTATGGATGTTGCTCAGGAAATATTCCATTCAGAATGATTACAAAAAAGAATATAACAGAAGTTTATTATGATAAAAAATAAGATTAAGTACATCAAACATTTTCCAATAATTCTATTGTAAGTACACAAAAGTGTAGCCAATATTTTCAATACATAAATTACATCGCCGTGAAAAACCACAGGAACTATTAAAAATTTGAATATTGCTGATAGAAGCAAGGCATTCTTTGAAATTCTGTTTCAACCTTATTGAATAAATGGAGCAGTTTGGACTGCTCAATAAAAGGTTTTGTGTGGTAATATTCAGATGTTTCTAGTTGACTTGAGAATCTTCGCATTTTGTTATTTGAAAATGTACTCATTTAGCACATAACAGTTTTGTTCGTGTTCAAATAATTATCAATTCGACTCTAGGAGGAAGTCATTATATTTCTATCCAAGCGGTTGAATGAACTTATTCATTGCCCATATTCAAAGATCTAACGGAACATCTTAATTTCCCAACAATCAAACAGGTGCAAGTATTTATTGACTATGTTGAATTTAACCAAAACAGTTGCTATTACTTTTCGCTTCTGTCGCTACAGTATATAATCCTTTTTTGGGATTATTTGGCAAACTTGAAAATTTGGTTGAATGTTAATATAAAATGTGCTATTCATTTTATTTCAAATTCTCTCACTCTTTCTAAATGAAATCTAAATTCATCAGAAACAGTTTCTGCGAACCTTATCGTATCCACTTATTTTCTAATTAGTTCTGCATTTAATAATATTAATTTGATACTACGAAGAAATGCTGGAGGTATTTATGATATTTTCGGACTCGGTCAATTGAAATCGAAAAAGCGCATGTTTTTTCATTGATTAATGCGTGAAAAGGAAGTGAGAATAGCCTAGATAATTTCCTTGATCGACAAGTTATCTCATAATGATGTGACATTTGAAAATTATTTTTTCTTTTTTTGCTTCAGTGTTAATGATAATGGAATCAGGGAAGAAGACTGTAACTAAATCCAAAGAAAAACCTCCAAGAAGACCTTGCTTCACTGGAGAAAATATAAAAAAAGAAAGACCTCTAAAATTTTGCTTGGATGAAGGTAAAAGACCATTTTCTTGGTGGTGCAATGCTTCTAAGAAAGGTGGCTATCAATTCCTAGAAGAGAATACAACAGATTATTATACAAACAGGCATAAAAAAATTCAATGGCAACCTACAATTGCTGTGAGAAAAGATGACACTTGGCCTTATAACTGTGATCCTATTCGTTGCGCAAAATCTAACATTCCATCGTGTTTCGCAAGAACTTCACAGAAAAGAGATATGTATTACAACCGTCCTTGCCTGAAATATCGCCTGAAAGCTCCACTTTTCTTTCTTCCTACTAATATGGGTGAAAGAGAATATAAGCCGCCAAGTTGTATCAATAAAAAATTCAAAATGAACCCTCTTCCAAACGTTTCTCAAAAATGTAAGATCCATTGCCAAAAGCAATCTCATCAGGTTTTAATTACATCAGTACCGTCACGTAAAGATAAAGACTGTCATTGTGTTTTATCTACCAAAACAGTGTCTCTGCAAACATCAACAAGAAGACTAATCGATTCAACTTGTGATCCCTTTAATTCTTCAAATACGGAAGATAGCTATGAATGCTCATCGTTGAATTTTATTGGAGAAAATACAGAAAGAAACGTTGAAGATGAATTAAATATTCTTGAGGCGAAGTATTCATGTCCTATGGAAACTAGAACTGAAATTGATTTGGCTTATGATGATACAGATAAATCACAAAGAGGAACGATCGAGAATCCTCGAACACAAATATTCGTTGAAAATTCGTCTGAATTGGAAAAGAAGGAAAATATTGAATCACCTGAGAAGAAAGGTATAGAAGTAGAAAGAATTTTTCCAATTCCGGGGAAAAATATCAATTCAATAATTCAGTCTTCAGAAGAATCAGGACGCGATTATTCAGAAGGGGATCAGATCAAAAAAAATAATCCAATATTTTTCGATATAATAATCAAAGATACCACAACTGAAATGTCGAAGAAAATCAATGAAAGTAGGGAAAAAAATAGCCCTAGTGAAGAAAATAGTGAACTATTAAGGGAAATTGATAAGAAAAAGATATTTGCAGATGAACTTGATAAAAAAAGATGTATTACCTTTCCCAGACATGAACAGAATATGCCTTCATGTAGTCAAGGAGTACATATTGGTTTCAGAAATAGTAATGAAATAGAAACGATCAGTATGGATGTTAGCGTTTCTCGTGACCATATTCATATAATGAACTCCGTTGAAAAAAAATCAGAACAAATCGACGAGAAAAAATGTTCTTGCATTTTATCGCAAAGTGTCTCCCATTCGCTTGCTCCTTTTGATTCAAAGTCATCTTGTTACAGTTCATGCCAAATCTCTCCACGTTACCAGTTTGAAATAGACTCCTATATAAGATGTTTAAAAGCATTGGTAACCAGTTATGATGAGTTTCTGTCTCCTGATTCACCTATGAAAGGAAAATCATTAATGCGTAAATATCATAAACCCCGTAAACTAATGAGTACCAAAAAATATTTCTTGTTGCCCAAATATTTTTAACCTATGTGCTGTCCGATGGAATGTTATGCAAGAGTTACTCGCAGGACGGACTACCTAAAAGGAAAAAGAATAAAAGACAAAATTTGAATTGTACGCCGAAGTACTAAATGAAAACATAAATAATACATAAAATTATAATAGAAATCGAGAAATATATTATTCACAAAAGAATTCGGAACGATTTCGCTTTGCGTAATCGTGAGACAATTATGTTCATTTAAATTTTCATTTCAATCAACAAGAATATATCATAGATTTTTGGGGTAAGAAATATATCTCAAAATGACGTAACTGAATTACAATACAGACAACCTGGGATTCCTAGGCGAATAAATTATTAGTACCGCCCGAGAATCAAATTATCCAATAGTACCTATTCAGTCCATGCCATTATATGCTATGTGTATGTTGTAATCTTTTTATCACCAAAGTTCTGATGAATATATTTTTTTTTTGTTTATTATTAATTAAAAAATCCCGTAATCGGATTCTAATATAAGAAGAATCAATATGAAAATAAAAATATAATACTTTTCTTTTATAAAGTTAATGGTTGAAATTTCCAGAAATTTCTAAAGTACTATAATATACAGAATGTCCCAGTGGAAACTGCATTGATCGATTGAGAAAAAGAAACTGAGCCGATGGAAGCATCTTGGTTGAAATAACTTCAAGGTGGCCACGACTGCTTATATATTATTCAAATTTTAAAACCAGTTTTGTGCATGATGTTCTAGGTTTGAGTTTGAGCCTTTTAAAAATATTGCTAAAAAATTTCAAAAATTACACTTGCAGACCAGAACCCGTTAATGTTGTTTTCGGTATGGTACTATTTTTTTCAATATTTATTGACTAAATTAAATTCAGAATGATATTTTATGTATAAGTACATGAGAATAGGTTTGACCTAGTGCTTACAAAAGTAATAGTTGAACAATTCCAAAAAATTCTGAAAATCCTTTTGTTTTAAAGGACACCACACATTCTAATTTTTTGATGATCTTCTGTATCAAACATGAGTGCAACTTTGTTTAGATTTGTTTATTCCGAAATTCTTTAGTTCTCAAAAAAGGTTGGATTGAGATTTTCTCCTGTTTGTTCAGAATATTTTTTGGTACTCTTGTTCTGTCTGGACTGTGTTCAGATATCAAATGTTCATAAAGATACAATTTCTGAAATTGAAAGACCTTTCCAAAGATATGTCACTGGATTCACTTTCCCAATGATAAATTTTATCCTAGGAGCTGGTGAGAGTAGGGAATTCATTTCACACGCTACGAACCAACTCAGAAATTGTTGACGTCAAAAAGTGACGTGTTCAGCTTTTCCCGCTACAATCAGTTTTTCATATAGAGGGTTTCTGTTGTGTTTGGACTTTCTGTGTTACATAAAATGTTCATAAGGATACTATTCTTGAATAGAGAATTAAAAGACCATTTCAAACATATGTCACTTATATCTCGCACTTCGATGAGAACTATTTCTTGTATGTCGATGAGAATTATCTCTCGTATTTTGAAAAGAATTATTTCTTGTATTTTGATAAGAATTATTTGTTGTATTCTGATAAGAATAATTATTTTCTCTAATTGGGCAAGAATTATCCATTTGATTTGGTGGATTTTCATTTCGCTTGTTTCTATCTAATAATTCATATTGTACCATATTAGAAAGATAATCCTTCAATGGTCGAAAGTAAAAGCATTTACTTGTAATTGAATAAGTTCTTAATTCGCTATATATTAGTACCGCTTTACAACTTTCAAGAGGTGAATTTTATATGAGTACCGTTTTACAACTTTCAAGAATATTTAACTCATACAATTGTTTTTGCGAATCAGGCATTGAATCTGCAAGGATTCGATAATTTATTTGAATTTTCATAGAATCAATTAATTTGATCACTAAATTTTGAATTGTTAAATCTCACAAGAATCTATTAATTTGTCAGGGAAATCTGAAATCGAAATTTCCGCTAGTAGCCTACCAATTAGTTTTGATTTTACTACAGCGCAATGATTCATTTTCATTCGTGAACAATAAAATATATTGCGCTTTTGATAAATGAGTGTAGTTTATTTTCTTCGCTAGGAAATTCAAGAAGTAATCTAAACTTCTTTGCAAATGTTAAGTCTATTCTTTTGTGAGCCATTTTCACTTTAATAGGCCTTTCCTCTTTTAATCAAAGAAAAGTTTCACAGAAGAAATATTGAAATCAAATTATTATTCTTGTTAAAATTTCAGAAAAATGTATTATTCGATTTTCTGAGAAAACCTAGTAAAAACATTACGTGTAGGATTTCTATGAATACCTAGGAAAAAACTCACACAACTCATGCTCAAAGCTGTGGCCAAAAAAATGAATCAACTTTGAACTAGGTTAATGACTGGAGATTTTACGAAGGACTTGCTCTCCTACCTTGTTGAATTTATTGAAGTTATTGAGGAGAGTTACTATATCAATCGAACTTCTGAGTGTCTTCCCAAGATTCTTTGTTGTGCTCAGGTGAACCAACATGAACAATTGAAACTCGGACCGGCACAATTCGTTGCCAAATATGTTGAGAAATCTTAATTCTTAAGCACGATTCATTTAGAAAATTACAAAGGTATGAACAAGACGCGAATCAAATTAAGCGTCTAATGTAAAAATCTAATGTAGAATCAGCGTACTGGACGTAAGATTTATCTACAATATTTTCTTCTTTCTAAATTATAAATGATACTACATACGTGTCGATATAGCTGCGAAAATGTAATTCTGCATATTGGCTAAAACTTTATTTGGATATATTCAATCATTATGAGAATAAAATAGGTAATTAATAATAACAATATGGGTTTTTATGTAATTATATAGTATAGATGAGGTCAATGGGTTTATCGAACAATGTCAAATTTTGGTATTAGAATAACTACATACTCATCTACAACGACACCACTTCCGTTATACCGGACATTGAATACAACTTTACTTTTTCAAATGACATGGTGTACTTTTTAATTTCTCTTTCAATCTTCTTTCAAGCATCTCTTGTTGAGATTTAACCAGTATGAAATTAACCACCATTATGCTATGAATTTTTCATCAAAACTGTCGGATTTATAGTATCATCTTCTTTGTCCAAAAAAATTGACTGGGGTTTGAGAAAGATTATGATTTATTCATCCGTTTAACGAAAACGCGAAAATAACGACAGAACTACCAACGATGTCCATCTTAACTATTGGAAGTAGCAGAACAATTGGAAAGTGTCCAGATAACAGTTTTTCAATTCTATATATACGAACTATTATGAGGTGATGCTAGGGACTGGTTCAACTACAATTCATTTGTGAGTTTGGAGGGTTTCAAAATGAAACTCCAAGAGTATTTCCGTCTACCTTACTATGAAGAACAATCTATGGACGAAATCAAGAAGCGGACGCAAAGAAATGACGAGCGATTTCTACTTTTCGTAACAAGGATGAAGAAACTTACCGTAGAGAAGCCGACCGAAGTGGAGCATGTTCGAATAATCAAATCTCGATTATTACTATACTTACTTGCTTGCAAAGGGCTTCGAACGATAGGAAAAGTGTTCGAGTTGGCCCACTGGCAAGCCCAGCAATATGAACCTTTTCCGAATACGAGAGGTTTTCTGAAAGAAAAATACCTAGTTTATCAAGACGTGGAAGAGCGTCGTTCCGAAGATAGAAAAAATTTGAGATACTACCACTCAGGATCACACCGAAAGTTGAAAAGAACTCTGAAAGAACACATCAGGTCGAGATGTCTGTTGGGGATGTTGTAAGCTTGGACATATGAGGAGCACATGCTGTGCTAGACCGGAATTGTTCTGTTCACGCTGTGACAAGGAAGGTATCTTCTCTGAAAATTATCTGTGCCAGCAGGAAATGTGAGCAAAGCTGTCAACAACCGGGTTTCCTCTAAACCACCTCTGCCCGAGTAAACCAACCCTTTGCGAAGAAGGAAAACCGTCTTGTGGTATCCGTCACAATAGGAGAACGCAATTTTCGTGCACTACTGAATACAGATGGCATGAGATAGTTCCTAAACTTTGACAAGGCAGAATAGCCAAACTAGGACTCTGGAGATAGTATGCAATAGCTATTCCTACTACAATAGTCAATGGGAATGTAGTCTCAGTGAACATATGGTACGGTGTAGGCCTAAATCTTGCGTCAGAATGAATGAGAGTGAATTCCAAGACTGCCTATCGAAATTATGCTGGGCATCGATTGCAAAAGTCATTATAACTTCCGTTTGGAACTTCAAAACAAGCATTGGTTTATGAACGAGAATTTGGTTAGTCCCGACTGTTGAGATTTGGATTATATTTAAAACACTTATATCATTATCTAGTTAGTGAACTTCAGTTTATATAAAATCTAGTTTGTCCATTTTTTGTATCCATAACTACGGAAAACTATTCATTCAATATAGTTCAACAAGCAATACTCGTTTGCGTCTTATTCGTAAAGTCATGAAATATATCACAATTATTCATCGAAAAATACGGCGTGTTTAATTAATTTTACTCAAGTGTGAGATAGTATATTCAATACAACCTCAATTATATACATGGTCTTTCGAGCTGGATGAAAAACTGAAACACTAAATTCAGAAGAAAGATTAGAAACTTGATGGCATTCTGGCAGAATTCGAAGAAGTTCAAGTAAAGAGAATCGACATCACGGGAGAATTTACAGAAGAATATAACGATTTTGAAAAATTATATTTCTCAACATGTAGTAGAGCGCATGATTTGATGATAGAAAACAATTCAAATTCAACAACTTCTCCCACTAAAATGAATACAAAGGCTGAATCTGTCTTTAACGTTAGATTACCCAGAATTGATTTGCCAACATTTAATGGTGATTATGATTCGTGGCTAGATTTTCGAGATTCGTTCAAAACAATGATTCACGAAAATAAGACACTGTCAGATGTTGAAAAATTTCACTATATTCGCTCAAATTCGAAAGGTCAAGCATCTTCAATCATCTATGCCTTAGAGATATCCGAAGATAATTAAAAAATCGCGTGGGATCTTCTGAATAAAAGGCATGATAATCGAAGAGTGATCATTCAAACTCACGTCAAAAGCTTGATTGAATTTCCAAATCTTTTGAGAGAACAGGCCTCGAAGTTACGGAAAATGCTTGAAAAATCAATATGCATATTCAGGCTTTGAAAAGTTTGGGTAGCCAGTCAAAACATGGGTTACATTGCTTATATATACGATTACACAAAAATTGGATCGTAACACCCATAAAGAGTGGGAAAGATCAACAGCTGGATTTCAAATGCCTAATATGAGAACATTCTTGGAATATTGGAATAACAATATCAAATCTGGCAAGCAACATAAGCACATTTACATTCAACCAGCCGAAGTCACAACAATCAAGTGAAAAAACAAGGGTTTGCTGTCACACATAACAATTCAAATCATTCAAATCGAAATTTATCCGAATGCATTAGCTGCAAGGGAAAATCGTATCACAAATTATTCACATGCGGAAAATTTCAAAGTTTAGACATAGAAGAACGTATCAAATTGGTAAAATCAGAAAAATTATGCCTCAATTGTCCAAATTGTGGACATAAAAATTCGGAATGCCAATGGAAAGGTTGTAAAAAATGCGCAAAAAAGCACAATACATTATTACACATTGAAAATGTGTCTGACATTTTCAACCAATAACGTAGAATAAGATGTAGATAATGTTCGTCCAATACCATCATCCAGTCATATTAAGGCACATAGTGCTATAATTTCAAATCAGATATTACTATCGACAGCTCGTATAGACGAAATGGATGCATTCAAGTGCGACTTTTATTGAATAATAGGTCTCAATCTAATTTTATTTTGAAAAAATACGCATAACTTTTGGATCTATCTCTCAATCGAATAAATATTCCTGTTGAAAGTCTCAATAAAATGGAAAATCTCATTAAAAATTCAATTCATTCACAAATTTATTCAAAATGCAGAAATTACTCAGATTCATTAGAATTTCTCATAATTCCTCATATATGCGATGTATTACCTAACCATTTCTTCGACAAACGTACAATCAATATCCCACAAAATATTATTCTTGCCGATCCTGCATTCAATAAACCAAAGGAAATCGATACGTTGTTAGGAGTCGAAATATTCTACGAATTATTATGCGTTGCTCAAATCGTTGCGAATCGTAGGACAAAGTTACATAAAACACGATTAGGCTGGATCATTTCGAGAAAATTGAATTCGCCCAAAACCAATATCAAATCAAACAAATTCATGATGGCATTAATTTCGTTAGAACAATGCATGAAAAATTTTGGGAGATAGAAGAAATCACTGAAAAGAAGTATCTATCTGAAGAAGAAACTCAGGCTGAGAATCATTCTAGACAGACTACTTACCGAAATGATAAAACAGGTAGATCGTTGTTCGATTGCCATTCAATGAAAAAATAAACAAACTGGGAGATCATTCGGCATAGCAGAACGTCAGTTTTATTCCCTTGAAAAACGACTTGCAAAATCAAATGAATTTGAGAACGAATACATGAAATTTATGCGCGAATACTATATCTTGAATCTTCATAGCGGCGTTCAAGCTACTTTGTATGACTGTAGATCCGAATATTGGACAATGAATGGAAAAAACTCAATTAAGACTATTATTCGAAAATGCATTACATGTTTCAAAGCAAAACCATCAAACGAATATCACATTATGGGCATTCTACCGAAAGAACGATTTGTAAAAGCACGGGCTTTTTTGAATGTCGGCTGGACTACTGTGGTCCATTTCACATAAAAGAAGAGAAGTTTAGAAATCCCAATAAAGTGAAGGCTTACGTATGTATTTTTGTTTGCTTCACATCAAAAGCCATTCACTTAGAATTAGTAACAGATCTTACAACAAATTCATTCATTGAATGTTTAAAAAGAACTTTTGCTAGGAGAGGTCAACATTTGAATTTATACTCTGACAATGCTACATATTTTGTAGGAGCAAAAACGAATCGGACTCTATATTCAAATCATGTTTGTCGGAATATCATAATGAAATGGTCAATGAATTTTTTGTTTGACTAGGTATAAATTGGCATTTCATTCCTCCTAGATTCCCACATTTCGGAGGGCTAAGGGAGGCAGCAGTAAAATCGTTCGAACCATTTTTATAGGATTATCGGGGAAAAATTATTCACAGCTGCAAACTTATATGGTTGAAATTGAATCTATCCTTAATTATCGTCCCTTGACTCGCCCCGATCCGAATGATCTTCAAGATCTTTCTACTTCTCATTTTCTTATTGGGGAAACATTCACAAGCATCCCTGAACAAGACATCAGAGATGTACCTGTGAATCGACTCTCTTCTTAGCAACATATACAGTATATGAAACAACACTTCTGGAATCGGTGGTATAAAGAATATCTAAATACTCTGAATACGAGAAGTAAATGGCATACAGGACATACAGATAAATTCGAGATCGACACCATGGTCATTATGAAGGAAAATGAAATGTCTCCTCATCAGTGGACTCTGGGTCGCATAACTAAAATATTTTCTGGAGGAGATAAACAAGTACGTGTTGTATCAGTGAAGACTAATTCGGGCATCTATAAGAGGAATATGACGAAGCTAGCCCCTCTGCCAATAGACGAATAATTCGATCCAGTTTCGAGAAAATCATTATTTATTACGTATTATTATTGAATCATATGTACAGAACGTTATTGAACTACCTACGTTAGTTCAAGGGCGTCCGAATGTTGAGATTTGCATTATATTTAAAACACTTATATCATTATCTAGTTAGTGAGATTTAGTTATATAAAATCTAGTTTGTCCATTTTTTGTATCCATAACTACGAAAAACAATTCATTCAATATAATCCAGCAAGCAATACTCGTTTGCGTCTTATTCGTGAAATCACGAAATATATCATAATTATTCATCGAAAAATACGGCATGTTGAATTAATTTTACTCACGTAAATTGAGATTGTATATTCAATACAACCTCAATTATATACACCGACCAATTTACTAGTCTAGCTGCAGCTGAGTCCGCATTTCAACCTATTTCTAATGCCGCAAATCAACACTGTTTTGACGATTACAGTCTGTCTGAGAACCGCTATATCTTCAACACCGAAAGTCAATCAATCTGTCTTGGATTGTGAACACTAACCTCCGGCATGTCAAACGCAGTTGAAATAAATTTTTCAGGATAAGATGAAAGGTGCAAGGGAGTATCAGGTCCAACACTCCACATTCAGCACATAATCAAGTTGAAGACTGGGGTAGACCCCATAAAGTAAAGATACCGCTCACGGAACCCAAAAATGCGGGAGATAATGAATATCGAGGTTCACCAAATATTGGCAGAGTAAGTCATATAACCGTCAAAAACACCGTGGAGCTCCTCTGTTGCCATTGTGAGAAGGATGGAAACCTAGATATTGTATAAACTTTTGGATGGCGAATGAAGTATCAGAAAAAGATGCATATCCGTTACCGTACATCACTAGTAGGACAAACTCCGAATAGAAATTCATTAATAGATTCGAAACAGGATTATTAGGAAATAGTTCTCATACCTGAATCTTGACCAGTTAGTGCATTCACTATACCCAAAAGGAAATTATTTTAATTTACCTTCATGACATCTGCCTCTGCTTATTCGGATGATATTGTAGTGCTTGGAGAAACGTTTGAAGAACATGTAAGGAATTTGACTACCGTATTCAACGACTGAGTGAAACTTATTTCACCTGTTACTAGTGATGGAATTGCTACCAATCTTGATGAAGTTTTAGCCATTAAATCGATGACACCGCCAAAAACCAATCCTTGTATCGTAGATTTATAGACAATTTATCTCGAATAACTAGCAGTTTGATGTTACTCTTGAAAAAAAAAACAAAATGGATGTAGGTAGAACAACAACAGATAGCCATCTACACTTTGGAAGGGAAGCTAACCGCTGCACTTGTACTTGCTTGCTCTTCACGATATCACTCTTCAACTCTTCAAACAGATTTCTCTGACAACGGTTTAGGATCAGCATGAACGCAATTTGTAGATGGCCAAGAACCCGTAATTGCGTTTGTTAGTCGTACGTTGAACGGTGCCGAGAAAAAGTAACCAGTCACTGAGAAGTAATGTCTAGCTATTTTGTAGAGCATTGAGAAATTTCGACCGTACCTAGAGGGGTATCACTTCACTGTGGTAACGGACCATATGAGCTCACGTCGGTTGCAGTCAATAAAATCACCGTCCGGAATAGTATATAGATGAAGCATATTTCTACAGAAATATGGTTTTGAGACTAAATACCGCAAAGGAGCTCTGAATCGAGTGGCAGATAACATACCATGGAATCCTTTCGAAGAAGGATATGTCTACCCCGTCAAAGAAGGGATCAAGTGTAGCTGGTACCGAAGAAAGTTTTCGAGAATGACCCTCAGTTTATTCCAGATCTCCCCATAAAAGATGGCCAGCTATACCGACACTTTTGGGTCTTGGACGATCATCGTGAAATGGACACATCCTCCGCGTGGAAACTTTGCGTCCCGAAGGAAGAGGAGAATGGTGGTGCTTAGTGAAAAACATGATGCCATGATGGCCGGCCACATGGGGATCGCTAAGACAATCTTACGAATTGCTAAGAGCTGTTACTTGCCGGGTATGACTCGAGAAATCCAGCAGAATGTCCCTTAATGCACAAACTTGTCATATCTATGTTCTATATACATCAACAGAAATCGCCTAAGCAGATGCAACCGTGTATAGTAATGGATCCTTGGCATATCAATAGTACAGATTTAGTGGTTCCATTGTTAAGATCGAAAGAGGGAAATTGTTGTCTAGTGGTAACGCAGGATAGATTCTCCGAACGGGTCCTTTGTTAACCTTTGAGAACTGCGACTTCCAAATGCTTTTTTCTTGTATGCTTCCTGTATGACTAGGTTGTATTGAAATTTGATGCACAAAAACTGTCATTAGCGACAATGGTAAACAATATGACAAAAACCTATTTAAGTCTAGTATGACTGAGTTAGGCACAGATTCGCTTCGGTATATAGTCCTCAATGTAATCCCGAATAAAACCGTGAAAACTATGATCGATCAGTTTTCGAGAAAGATTAGCGATACTGGAATGTAGGGATCGAAGAACCTACTTTCGCAATAGATTTTGCTATACAAGATTCTACTGCCCACTTATCTGAATTTTGGTAGAGAGTTACGACCACCGATTACGTTGTCCACACGAGTTGACGAGACCGAAACTGCGGAACCCTCATCAACCAAAAAGAAGTAGTATGCAGAAAGAATAACAAGACTTCGAGAAATTTATTTTTAGGCCGAGCGTTCTCAAAACAGTTATTCGGTGAATAATATATATATATATATATATATATATATATATATATATATATATATATATATATATATATATATATATATATATATATATATATATATATATATATATATTTATTTCACCGACGGGAGGTTCTAACTCGGAAACAGAGGTCCAGAGCACTATTTCAGCGGGATCATTTCGTTCGTTTAGTACTGTGATGTGGTTCACGGACCGGCGAAAGATGTATATATATATATATATATATATATATATATATATATATATATATATATATATATATATATATATATATATATATATAAATATTTACCCAACTTTAAGACCAAAACTTCCTAAAATTCATTATTCAAAGAAAATTTTCAATTGTATAAACGAGCTTAATGAGAATATTCTTCCAAAGCAACTTGTTAAAGTAATGAATATCTATACACTTCATCTGATTATATATTGTGCCGCTATTACAGTAGTTAAACATTCTGGATACAAATTAGAAAATTTTGGATCTAATTATAATATCAAGAAAAAACCTTCATGGCAAAAAATGTTAGAAGGTAAAATTTCTGTTATCAGATGTGATTTAGGAAGATTGACTCAATATTCCAGAGGTAATCAATCAAGAAAACTTATGGCACATATTGGAAAAATATTCCTCAAATATAAAACCCATAAAAATAATGAGATAAGTAATGGACAATTGATAGAATACATCGATACTTTGAAACAAAAACTTTCAGTATACTCCATTAGACTACGTGAATATAAAATAAATTCAGATAGAAAATTCCAAAACAAACTATTCAAAAATAATGAAAAACATTTTTACAAATTTATTTCAGGTTCAAATGAAAATATTTCTGGAAATGGAGTTCCTAAAATTGATATTTTAACTGATTATTGGTCTTCAATTTGGGCAGTGCCAAGGCAACACAATTCCAATGCAAGTTGGATTTTAAATGAAAGATCTCGATTTTCTAAAATAGAATGCATGCAATTTGAAAAATCTTCAAACGAAGATATAACATCAGTTATTAAACACACAAAAAATTGGAAATCTCCAGGTGTTGATGGTATTCATAACTTCTGGTTCAAGAAATTCTCTTGCGTTCATGAAAAATTGGCTGAATATTTTTCATTTATAATAAAGAACCCCTCAGCTACTCCTTTATTTTTCACACAAGGAATTACTTATTTAAAACCGAAAAGTGATAATACTATTGATCCGTCTCAATATAGACCAATTACTTGCCTTCCAACAATATATAAAATTCTAACTGCATGTATTACCCAAAAATTTATGCACATTTGGAGAATTATAATATTCTTTCCGAACATCAAAAAGGATGTAGAAAAAAACACCTTGGTACTAAAGAGCAACTTGTAATTGATTCTGTTGCTTTGAATCAAGCTCAAACTAAGAAGAGAAATATTCATACAGCCTTCATTGATTACCAAAAGGCTTTTGATAGTTCTCCCCATTCATGGCTTCAAGAAATTTTGGAAATTTATAAAATTGATAAGACACTTCGTCTTGTTCTTGAATTTGTAATGAAAAATTGGAGAACCAATCTTCATTCAAATATTTCAAAACAATCGTTAAAATCCGAAGTAATTCCAATCAAAAGAGGCATTTTTCAAGGTGATTCTTTAAGTGCTCTCTGGTTTTGTCTTAGCCTCAATCCATTATCTCATGAATTAAATGCTACTAGTTTCGGCTTCAAAATAAAGAGTTTATTAACTGAATTCAAATTAAGTCACTTAATTTATTGAGATGATATTAAATTATATGCCGGAACCAGATCTCATTTAAAAAGTCTACTTGAGATTACTTTCAACTATTCCAATGATATTCATATGAAATTTGGGCTTCCAAAATGTAAAAATCTTTCTATTGAAAAAGGAAAGATCACCTCTGATTATATAAAGATTTCCAATATCGAAATGGAGCCAATGCATCAAGGAGATACATATAAATATCTTGGATTTTGTCAAGAGAAGACAATTAACCATAGCAGCACTAAAGAAAATATTAGAAGTTCATATTACAAAAGACTTAGAATTATCATCAAGAGTTATTTAACTAGTAAAAACCATTTCAGAGCTATCAACTCCTATGCTGTTCCTATTCTTACATCTTCTTTTGGAATTATTGAATGGTCTGAAACTGATCTAAATGAATTACAATGTCAAACGAGGAAAATGCTCTGTAAATATCATAAGCACCACCCAAAGTCAGCTGTTCAGAGAGTTACACTACCTAGACATCTTGGAGGTCGTGGATTAATTGATTTGAATAATCTTCATAGTAAACAGATTTTTCATCTACGTTCCCATTTTCATGATAAACAGAGAACGTCTAAATTACATGATATTGTTGTTGCTTCAGATTATAATCTTACACCTCTGAACTTGACAATGCAAAAGGTAGATTTTGATATATTTGATGATAATTATAAAAGAGAAAGTTGGATGCAGAAGGAATTACACGGAAATCACCCTAAAGAATTGAAAAATGATTATATTGATGAAATTGCATCGAATAAATGGTTAGTATCTGGAGAATTGTTTGCTGAAACAGAAGGCTTGGCTATTGCGATCCAGGACCAGGTTGTTTTCACAAGGAATTATAGAAAACATATCATCAAACAAAATATAGATGATTCTTGCCGTAGATGTTTCTGTTCTTCAGAAACAGTTTTTCATATATTATCATCTTGCTCAGTCCTTGCTTCAACAGATTATTCAGAAAGACATAATGCCGTCGCTAATATTATTCACTTCAATCTAGGAATTAAACATGACCTAATTCCCAAAGGAAAAAAATTTCAAAAATATGAACCTGAGATTATTTGTGAAAATGACAAATATAAACTTTATTTTGATAAAACAATTCTGTGCAACAGAGCTGTAAAACACAATAGACCAGATGTCGTTCTTAATGATAAACAGAATCAAATAACATATATAATTGATATTGCTATACCCGACACACATAATATACAAAATAAATACAATGAAAAATTTCTAAATATATGATGCTTGGCGACGAGATTAAAAAATGTGGAAAATGAAGAAAATATTTATTCTACCGATTATTATTACTACAACAGGCGTTAATACTAGAAATCTTCACAAAAGTATTGAGATTTTGGGTCTGAAGAAAATTTGTTTGAACAGTTACAAAAGATAACAGTCATCAAATCTTGTAATATTCTTCGTAGGTTTCTTTCCGAAAATAATAATGAGGTAGAGTCATAGGTTTTCTCTTTAGTTTATACTGCTCAGAATCTTATTCCATATTTTATTTATTTGTTTATATAAATGTAATATAATTAACTGACAATTTTGTCATATTTATATTCAGAGCAGTATTCTATTCGATCGTTCACCACTTCACATAAAGGAAACTATTAATGAGTAACATTCAGTATTACTGGACTAAGGTCCGTACACTGGATTTTTCCGGGGAGAAAGCCTCTGACACTACTCGTTGGTACATTGATATCATTGTCTGATGATGCTATAGTATGTATATATTCTGGTAGATTGATATATTCTCATAACATTTAACGTTATCCTAATATATAATTACTCCAGGATATGTTTTGATTATAATCATTGCCTGGCAATGGTATTAATAACCGGGTGGTGGATTTATATTTTTCATGAAATCAGTTTGATTGCATGAACAGATATATGGGCAACTCGTCGGGGTAAAACCCCTATATATATATATATATATATATATATATATATATATATATATATATATATATATATATATATATATATATATATATATATATATATATATTGGATCCAATTATAATATCAAGAAAAAACCTTCATGGCAAAAAAGATTAGAAGGTAAAATTGCTTGTATCAGATGTGATTTGTTAAGATTGACTCAATACTCCAGAGGTAATCGATCAAAAAACTCATGGCACATATTGGAAAAATATTCTCAAATATAAAACCCATAAAAATAATGGGATAAGTAACGGACAACTGATAGAATACATCGATACTTTAAAACAAAAACTTTCAGTATACTCTATCAGACTACGTGAATATAAAATAAATTCAGATAGAAAATTCCAAAACAAACTATTCAAAAATAATGAAAAACATTTTAACAAAGTTATTTCAGGTTCAAATGAAAATATTTCTGGAAATGGAGTTCCTAAAATTGATATTCTAACTGATTATTGGTCTTTAATTTGGGCAGTGCCAAGGCAACACAATTCCAATGCAAGTTGGATTTTAAATGAAAGGTCTCGATTTTTTGAAATAGAATGCATGCAATTTGAAAAATTTTCAAACGAAGATATAACATCAGTTATTAAACACACAAAAAATGGAAAATCTCCAGGTGTTGATGGTATTCATAACTTTTGGTTCAAGAAATTGTCTTGCGTTCCTGAAAAATTGGCTGAATATTTTTCATTTATAATAAAGAACCCCTCAGCTACTCCTTTATTTTTCACACAAGGAATTACTTATTTAAAACCAAAAAGTGCTCATACTATTGATCCGTCTCAATATAGACCAATTACTTGCCTTTCAACAATATATAAAATTCAAACTGCATGTATTACCCAAAAAATGTATGCACATTTGGAGAATTATAATATTCTTTCCGAACAACAAAAAGGATGTAGAAAAAAACACCTTGGTACTAAAGAGCAACTTGTTATTGATTCTGTTGCTTTGAATCAAGCTCAAACTAAGAAGAGAAATATTCATACATCCTTCATTGATTATCAAAAGGATTTTGATAGTTCTCCCCATTCATGGTTCAAGAAATTTTGGAAATTTATAAAATTGATAAGACACTTCGTCTTGTTCTTGAATTTGTAATGAAAAATTGGAGAACCAATCTTCATTTAAATATTTTAAAACAGTAATTCCAATCAAAAGAGGCATTTTTCAAGGCGATTCTTTAAGTGCTCTTTGGTTTTGTCTTTGCCTTAATCCATTATCTCATGAATTAAATGCTACTAGTTTCGGCTTCAAAATAAAGAGTCTATTAACTGAATTCAAATTAAGTCACTCAATTTATTTAGATGATATTAAATTATATGCCGGAACCAGATCTCATTTAAAAGTCTACTTGAGATTACTTTCAACTATTCCAATGATATTCATATGAAGTTTGGGCTTCAAAATGTAAAAATCTTTCTATTGAAAAAGGAAAGATCATCTCTGATTATATAAAGATTTCCAATATCGAAATCGAGCCAATGCATCAAGGAGATACATATTAATATCTTGGATTTTGTCAAGAGAAGACAATTAACTATAGCAGCACTAAAGAAAATATCAGAAGTTCATATTACAAAAGACTTAGAATTATCATCAAGAGTCATTTAACTACACTCGGAGGCAAAATTAGCGGAACACTCGAAAATTTAACCGAATTCGAAGTTCGATATTTTTCCTAATTCTCAACCGATTCAGATGATTTGTTCGGCAAGTTATAGATCAACTCTTCTGCTTTGTAGAAATTATAAGACAAAATAAAAAAAATTTGAAAAAAATTTTATATGGGGGCAAAACTAAAAATGTTTTTTCCGTCAAAAATTCGTAACACCCTGTGGAATTTCGTGGTCCGAGTTGAAACGTACAATATCATGGTCTGTCAAGACACATCTTCCTACAGTAACGCCCTTCTTGTTTCATGCGTTTATCTCTATTTTTGCAAAATATATTTAATTTCAAGTGGAAAATCACCATTTTGGAAAAATTCCATTGAATCAAGAAATTGTCATTGAAATTCGTCTATCAATTTGGAATTTTCTTATTATCACTCAGGCGTGTCGAAATTGTTGCTTGGGATTTTTATGTTCGAATTGCATTAGTTATTGATGACAATTTGGTTAATTTGGTGAAAATTAGGAATTCATAGGAGATAACAGTCGGTAGGTATTAAAATACACAACCGAATTCTGGGACCATTGATAAAACTTTTCATTTACACATGTGCACACCTTATTTTATCAAATATGAAATACAATACACGTTTTTTTGTATATGACCACATTTGCACTTGTTTAAACAATGAGAGTTTTCCATTCTTTGATTTGATACAAATTCGATCGGTTGCGGTGTTTTGTGATTTTTTTACTGTTTACGATTCGAAACGGTATTTTTCATTCAGAATGAGAGATTTACCACCAACCTCAGTAGCAAGGGCAGTTACATTGATCGAGGAAGGGCGCACCTACCGCTCAGTCGGTACCATGTTGAGTGTCTCGACGTCGGTTATCCATCGAATCTACCGACGTTACAGGGAAACTGGATTGTACGTGAGGAGGCGAAAACAAGGAAGAAATCGGGCAACCCGCGCTATACGTGACCGTTTTATCGTCAATCAAACCATAAGAAATTCTCGTCTTACTGCTGTTCAGGCATGTAACCTTTTACAAGCAGTGGATAACATTAACGTCAGTGTGAGGACAGTCAGAAGACGATTAAATGAAGTTGGTCTGAGATGATACGCGCAAGCAAGAGCACCAAGACTCGATAGAGCCCATCGGGTAGCAAGATTGGCATTTGCTAGGGAGCATGTAGCATGGACAATCAATCAGTGGAGACGAGTTCTATTTAGTGATGAGAGCCGATATTGTGTGAATTTCGTGGATGGTAGAGATAGAATATGGAGGCATCGAGGGGAACGGTACAATCAAGCGAACTTCGCAGGAACTGAGCAATACGGTGGAGGGTCAGTTATGATATGGGGTGGCATATGCTTGGGAGTACGAACAGAACTGGAGATTATTGGCAATGGATCACTTAATGCCCATCCGTATATAACAGAAATCTTGGAGCCCCATGTTGTGCCTTTTGCTCCTTACATAGGGAAAATTTCCTTTTTATGCACGATAACGCGCGCCCTCATACTGCGCGCATAGTGATAGAATATCTCAATGAAGTTGGGATCACACGAATCGACTGGCCGTCGCGGTCACCGGATTTAAACCCGATCGAACACGTTTGGGACATTCTTGGAAGAAGGGTTCGACAACAGAATCCAGGCAACGTTGGAGAGCTCACATTAGCTTTGGTGAAAGAGTGGGACAACATACCTCAATAGATGATAGACAACATCATTGGGAGTATGCGAAATCGTATGCGCGCTGTAATAAGAGCTCGGGGGGGTCATACTCGCTACTAAAATCAAATGCTTTTTTTTGTGGGTCATCATGAATATTTTTCTCAATATGATCATTTCATTTCACGAGTGTATCGCCAGGATACACACCTACTCTCAATTTTGGACAGGAATGATAATTACTATAGAGTGTCACACAAAAAAATTCAAAAATAAATGTACAAAATCAACGATTTTTCTAGTGTACTTCGAGTTCTCCCGGAGCGTGAAATCGGCCAGTGAATTTCAAAAATTTTCATTTCGTTAGATTTTCGCTTATCTAATTTTGATTTTATTTTTTGACTAACCTCCGATGTTATGCACCTACGCAAGATTAAAAATAAATTCTTGAAATTTGTGACTTTTCGCTCCAAATTGGATATCTCTTGTAAAAGAAGAGATAAGTGCATAAAAGAAGAAGGGCGTTACTGTAGGAAGATGTGTCTTGACAGACCATGATATTGTACGTTTCAACTCGGACTACGAAATTCCACAGGGTGTTACGAATTTTTGACAAAAAAAACACTTTTACTTTTGCCCCCGTATAAAATTTTTTTCAAATTTTTTTTGTCTCCTCTTATAATTTCTACAAAGTGAAAGAGTTGATCTAAAACTTGCCGAACAAATTATCTAAATAGGTTGAGAATTAGGAAAAATATCGGACTTCGAATTTGGTTAAATTTTTGAGTGTTCCGCTAATTTTGCCTCCGAGTGTAGTAAAAACCTTTTCAGAGCTATCAACTCCTATGCAGTTCCTATTCTTACATCTTCTTTTGGAATTATTAAATGGTCTAAAACTGATCCAAATGAATTACAATGTCAAACGAGGAAAATGCTCTGTAAATATCATAAGCACCACCCAAAGTCAGCTGTTCAGAGAGTTACACTACCTAGTTATCTTGAAGATCGTGGATTAACTGATTTGAATTATCTTCATAGTAAACAGATTTTTCATCTACGTTCCCATTTTCATGATAAACAGAGAACGTCTAAATTACATGATATTGTTGTTGCTTCAGATTATAATCTTACACCTCTGAACTTGACAATGCAAAAGGTAGATTTTGATATATTTGATGATAATTATAAAAGAGAAAGTTGGATGCAGAAGGAATTACACGGAAATCACCCTAAAGAATTGAAAAATGATTATATTGATGAAATTGCATCGAATAAATGGTTAGTATCTGGAGAATTGTTTGCTGAAACAGAAGGCTTGGCAATTGCGATCCAGGATCAGGTTGTTTTCAGGAGGAATTATAGAAAATACATCATCAAACAAAATATAGATGATTCTTGCCGTAGATGTTTCTGTTCTTCAGAAACAGTTTTTCATATATTATCATCTTGCTCAGTCCTTGCTCCAACAGATTATTTGGAAGGACATAATGCCGTCGCTGATATTATTCATTTTAATCTAGGAATTAAACATGACCTAATTCCCAAAAGAAAAAAATGATACAAATATGAACCTGAGATTATTTGTGAAAATGACAAATATAAACTTTATTTTGATAAAACAATTCTCTGCAACAGAGCTGTAAAATACAATAGACCAGATATCATTCTTACTGATAAACAGAATCAAATAATATATATAATTGATATTGCGATACCCGACACACATTATATACAAAATAAATACAATGAAAACATTTCTAAATATATGATGCTTGGCGACGAGATTAAAAAATGTGGAAAATGCAAAAAAAATTTTATTCTACCCATTATTATCTCCACAACAGGTGTTATTCCTAGGAATCTTCACAAAAGTATTGAGATTTTGGGTCTGAAGAAAAATTTGTTTGAACAGTTACAAAAGAAAACAGTCATCAAATCTTGTAATATTCTTCGTAGGTTTCTTTCCGAAAAAAATAATGAGGTAGAGTCATAGGTTTTCTCTTTAGTTTATACTGCTCAGAATCTCATTTCATATTTTATTTATTTGTTTAAATAAATGTAATATAATTAACTGACAATTTTGTCATATTTATATACAGGGCAGTATTCTATTCGATCGTTCACCACTTCACACAAAGGAAACTATTAATGAGTAACATTCAGTATTACTTGATTAAGGTCCGTACACTGGATTTTTCCGGGGAGAAAGCCTCTGACTCTACTCGTTGGTACATTGATGTCATTATCCGATGATGCTATAGTTTGTATATATTCTGTTACATTGATATATTCTCATAACATTTAACGTTATCCTAATATATAATTATTCCAGGATATGTTTTGATTATAATCATTGCTTGGCAATGATACTAATTACCTGGTGGTGGATTTATCCTTGTTCATGAAATCAGTTTGATTGCATGAACAGATATATGGGTAACTCGTCGGGGTGAGACCCTATATATATATATATATATATATATATATATATATATATATATATATATATATATATATATATATATATATATATATATATATATATATATATATATATATATATATATATATATATATATATATATATATATATATATTATATATATATATATATTATTCACCGACGGGAGGTTTTAACTCGTAAACAGAGGCCCAGAGCACTATTTCAGCGGGATCATTTCGTTCGTTTAGTACTGTGATGTGATTCACGGGCCGGCGAAAGATATATATATATAATATATATATATATATATATATATATATATATATATATATATATATATATATAAACACCTCAAAAAGTCTAGGAACACTTCTGAATATCCATATATCGTATCCAGAACGATCAATATGGATGATTTTTTTTGAGAAATGAACACCTGCATCGATTTCCCACCAAATTATGTAGAGTGCTGCAACAGTTTTTTTTATGAAAAACTAAAAATGCAGCAGATGCGACGCTGCTTTATAATCATTTCATGTGTTCAGTGTTTGAAAACAGTCGGTTGGCACTTTTTTTCTGTTGTAAGCACAAATAAAAGATTCAAGTTTTGTGATTCGACCATGGAAAGACGACATTTGACTAGAGAAGAGATGTTACGAGCCGTTGGTATGCTCCAAGCTGGGAGCTCACAACGAACAGTATCCAGGATTCTGGGAAGTAGCCCAAGTGTCATAAACCGTTTATGGTCGCATTTCATATGAAACAGGTAGCGTAGAAGAACGCCATACAGGTCGTTCCATGATTACTACAGTCGCCCAAGACCGATTTTTGGTTTTACAAGCCAGAAGCGATCGTACTACCACAGCATCTCAATTAGCTCAAGAGCTATCACGAGTTCATAATGTACAAATTTCAAGAACAAGCCATAGCAACGAACTACAAGAGGGCTGGAATGATGAAAACTCGTATTAACCTAAATTGTAGACTCTGCAGGGCTAATAGCGAAACTATCTGAAAATTAAAACCAAGCTGGCCAAAAAAGCTTTCTTGGACCGGTACAACATTGTTGCATGTTACCTATATTGGAACATTTGTAGGGAGTATAGTAAGCAAGAGAGTCAGAAAAGGTATTAACAAGTCCCAGAACAGATTCAAGAAACCCTAGAAGTTACCATCATATCTGATACCCGTGTCCAAGCCAGTAGAACCATCGTCGCTAACAAACCAGACGTAATATCCAAAAACATAATTATTGAGACTTGCAAAATTATAGGTGTTTCCATATCATTTCATTACAATCATTCAAAAGGAAGGGGAGAAAACTGAAATATAAAGACTAATAAATAGAAGTACAGCGATTATGTAAGATGAAGACTGTAGAGGTTACAATTGCAATCGGTGCAACGGTGCTGGCGACCAACACCACTTACGAAACCATTAAGGAAACCATCGGAAGCCATAGACGTAATGCGCAAGGCAGTTCTGTTGAGTACGGCACAATTTATAAGGAAATATTTCAAAGACCTTTCAAGCAAGAAACATCTTAAATGCATGTTATGTTTCTGGTGTTCCTGCATGCAACATAGAATAAATTACCTTGTGATACCAGACAAAAGAGTAATAATGATATAATGGCACAGTGAATATATGTATGAAAATGAGTACTCAAAGAATCTACACACAAGCACAGAAACATCTGATTTTATGAAAATTGGGAAACAGAGCACACAACTATTGTTTCAGAAGATATTCCACCAATAAAATCAAAGAATTACCAATTTCTTCAATGAACTAACAAGAGGACTATTAGCAGATGACGATGTATTGAATGAAATTCTAATGCAAGGCGGAATCGCGGTTCTAAGATATTACCCAATTCATTTAACTTATGCAATACCCTAACTGATTAGGATAATGCGATAGTAGTTTTACCACAGAAAAAACAGGACACTTTAATATCAAGTAATTACAGACTAATACGTTCGTCATCATCAGTTTATGAGGTACATACCAAAATAATATCGAAAAGAATATGATCAAAACTACCATACCAACAGAGGAGCAGACATGCTTCAGGTGAGGCTTCAATATCCTAGATCATTTCCAAAGAATGAGAATTTTAGGAGAAAATACAACATCATCAAGTTAACTTCAAAAAAGCTCGTTCGAAATATGGTCAGTAGATAATGCTTTTTAGTAACTGTCGAATAGATTGTAGACGAATTTCTCTTCATCTACAATACTTGTAGAAGAGTGTCATTTCAAAAAACAATCTACGAAAGATCAGATCCATTTGAATCCAAACTGCTTCATGAGGATTCTATATCACCGAAGTTTTGGAAAATGTACTTGAAGAGCCAAATTAGGAGAGAAATGAAGGCACCCAAGTAGAAGTTAAATATATATGTCACGTTTTGTTGATGACGTGCTTCTGAGAATATCATCGAGGGGGGGAACTTCAAGGAATGCTAATATAATATCAAGAATTTTAAAAATTGGACTCAAGTAGAATGAAAAACAAAGTTGATGATCAATGAAACTATTATGGGGATGGTAATGACACAAGGATCAGAAAATAAAGCTAGCAAAATATAATATCTAAGCCAACCTTACTAGAAAGACTTACTGGTATGGCCATCGCTTGGCTGACTTCAAGGTTAAACGTCGCAATTAGAGTAATGGGACATACCTTGTGTTGACTTTGTTAATCTATGAAATAGAATGATGCGGATAACTCAAAGATTGATAAAACCCAACGTGTCATGGGGAGAACTATATGAGGGATACAGGCGGAATTTCTAATGAAGAGATGAAAGGATATTCAGGGTGGTTGAGATCAGGTATTAAGCGACTTGAAAAGGACTATTTGCTAGATTTACCGACAATCAATGGTCTCGTCGAATCTAAGAGTGGCGAACGAAAAACAACAAAATAAGCCGTGGATGTCCGTTCGGTCCGTTCACATAATCACATTGAAAGACTTGTTGAAAAGAACTCGAAACGGGGAATCCACAGCCATATCGAAATTAAAGTTGCGAGACCTTGCTCAAATACCATGTTGTGGTGGCTATATCGCAAATAGAAAAGTGAAACAACCATAAGTTCCAAACTTTTGAACTCTCGAATCTTGAGATATTCAATATGCAATGTTGTATGTATGTTTCCTACTATAATGCGATCAATTGACAGAAGATATTAATTTAAATTCGATAATTTCAAGTTTTCATTTCTCTTCATTGTAGGAATCCGTTTGAAACGGACCTTTTCGCTAGACTATTTCCGCCATAGCATGTTCTGGGTTGAACCAGCCTACTGTTGTGAGTCAACATCCACATCCTCCTTCCGTAATTGTGATAACAGCAATCAGGACCTCGGCGTTTCAACAGGTACACATATAAATTGAAATTTGAAATTATTTGTTATTTGAAATACGAAAGAGAAATATGTCATCATCATATCATGTCATATCATTTTATTAAATTTAGTCTCACCCAAAGAGTTAGATGCATATATGTATCTCTTACAAAAGCTCTTGATGCTGGGGGACTCACGAATTTTGCATGATGAGTAAACTATTTAAAATACTGTCCTCATTCCCCATATCTATACTTCGCATTAATGTTGATTCCGGAGACGTCAGCACACAATACAGAAAATAATTCTTTACTATGATATAAACAGATAAGTGGTTCCTAGAGCAAATCATTGTTTTATTCGATAGTTAATTGTTGTTTATTCGAACGAATATTTTGATATTGAAATATTTTTACCGGAATATACAAAAGAATCTATTCATTTACATGAGAATGCATGTAGTTCTTATGAAGATCGAAATTTCGCAATTCGTGAATAATTCACATGATTTCTACAAGAACTGCGGAAATTTATTAAGCCTATTACAACTATTCAATTGAGATAAAATTTCAGCAATTCGTATATAAGACTACGGTGAGTTTATGAGATATTACATGTAAATAAGGCGAAGAACATTAAAGATTTTCGAATTCTGCATCGGACGAAAATTCATTTATATTGAACTTATGCGTAGAAACTAGATTCTTGGTTTGCACATTAAAAGTTTTTCACTTGAAAGTCATTAAATGAATATCGTTCCAGTGACTGTGAACTATACAATAATATGAAAAAAAATAATGTTGTAAAAATGTTGTGGTTTGAAATACACGAAATAGTATTTTTTGAGGCAGTTCTACTGCACTCGGATGCTAGTTGTGATTATTCTTCTGGTCTTGCTGGTCAAGAGGAAATCTGGTAATCTGCTGCTCTGTTTTCGGACCCTGATAGGTCCTTTCTTTCATGAAGTTATCTTTCATTATTTCAATATAGTACGTCTATATCTAATAATTTTAAAATTGTAAGAGTTCAACATTTTAACTGCAACTGGCAGCGGGATGATGTTTTTTGAGTCTTTAACGTGCTCCATTTCTGCCTTTCCGCTAATCACATGCCGGGAAATTCTGTCACCTCACTAACTCTCGTGTCGAGGGAAGGGATCATTACTGTCCAACACATCTCTGTTAGACAGGACATACGGCTTGACATCTCCTTCAACAGATCGACACTCAAGCGATTCCCACAATCCGAAAAATCGGACCGACTTTGTGGGGATTAAACCTAGATAACTCTGCGCAGGTGATGAGCGTCATGTCCTTCACCGAGCCGGCAGGATGTTGTACATTGCTACTAGGCATGTTACTTATTTATCCTTACGTACTGAATTCTGCAGGTGTCCAGTGGCAATTTTGGGGTAAGCATAAACGTCATTTCTCTTCAAGAAAGTTCTCGACAATATTTTCGAAAATAAGAGTCCTTATCCGAGTCATATACAGGGATATCCAACGGGACCGTCCGTTAAAAAATTTCTGACTTCCAATTACAATATCAAGCTGAAATTTTATATGCGGCCATAACTAGAGATTTCCAATTGAAGTGAAATATTTTCGAAGTGATACCATTTCTGGTTATACCGGAAGTGGCTCATCACTTTGTTATTTCAAATGGCAATCTACCTTTTTTATTATACATCTAGAACCGACATTTGAACAAGGCATAAAATAACCAAGTTGTTGGCTCTTATCTGTCAAAACTTTTGACAGATTTAATTATTTTTGTTATTAACCTGATTTTTGAGGAACATTTAAAAAAACTGTAGTTCGTAGATCTTTTACACTACAGACACAATTTTTGCTTGGGTGGATAGAAGAAGGATCAAGGAATTTTCGAAGTAATCTACACATGTCAAATGTTTATTGCGATGTTTTGTATGATTTTTTCAATTTGACCGTTTTCAAACAGCAAATACTCAATTTTTTCAAATGACACGTGCCAATTTTTATATCGCCATCAGATGAAGCGTCAAATTTCAGATGAAACTGTATAACCATGTCCTATACCCATCTCTTATAGTTCTGAAATAATTTGGGAATATAGTGAATTGTGATGATTTTGCAAGAACTAATAGTGAATGCTTTGAAATATTTGAATTAAGTAGCTGAACTAGCTACGCTCACCTGACAGGTGCCTAAAATTAATGTACTTGTCACTTCGTTCATTCGAATTTGATATTTCAACAAGAATTGTTGGTAATTTGAAGTGAAAATTTTTGAAAAACACCAGATTGATAATAGAATGGCTGATTATTCAAACAAGGATATGTTTAATCTCTTTTGATTCATAGCGAATGTCAAAAAGTGGTGGATAGAACTTGCAGGCAATTCAATAACTAATTTTCAAATTTGGCGCCTATGAGTAAAACAAAATTTCGAAGGATTAGAAGCAATTTTCTGCAATTTGGAGGAACAAAATACATAGAAACCAAAAGAAAACCAATTATCGAGGAGGACGACGAGTTATTGCTGTTTGAAAAAGGCCAAATTGAAAAAATCATAAAAAACAACGCAATAAACATTTGACATGTGTAGATTGCTTCGAAAATTCCTTGTTCCTTCTTCTATCCACCCAAGCAAAAACTGTGTCTGTAGTGCAAAAGATCTACGAGATACAATTTTTTAAATGTTCATCAACAATCGAGTTTATAACAAAATAATTAAATCTGTCAAAAGTTTTGACAGATAAGTATAACAACTATATATATATATATATATATATATATATATATATATATATATATATATATATATATATATATATATATATATATATATATATATATATATATATATATATATATATATATATATATATATATATATATATATATATATATATATATATATATATATATATATATATATACAGGTAGCTCTACACAATACAGTTATTATTCCTATTATTGGTATTCAAATTCAATTATATAAGAAATATTTGGATTGTTTCAGCAAATGAAATATATATATATATATATATATATATATATATATATATATATATATATATATATATATAATGTTTCGATTATAATCATTGCCTGGCAATGGTATTAATTCTCGGGTAGTGGATTTATATTTTTCTGAAATCAGTTAGATTGCATGAATATATGATATATGGGCAACTCGTCGGGGTTAAACCTTCGTTTGTTTATGTATATATATATATATATATATATATATATATATATATATATATATATATATATATATATATATATATATATATATATATATATATATTTATTAGTTGCGCTCGAGACATCGTCCGGACAGGGGAGAAATCGGATAACAACACTAGTTGATGATCGTTGGTTTCGTTTAACTGCACTAAGAGTTCGGCACTGTACGGCTAGAATGAATGCTACAAAATGAACTTGCACTTTCCAGAAATGTGCAAAATATCACAGTGTCCCCTTGGTAATTCGGAATTTGTCTTGCTGCTCGGAGTCTAGATTGTCTTCCACGACCCCTTGAAACCCGAATCTGGCAGTCATCTGATCAAACACCAATTCTGGTCTCATCCGAAAATAGAACATTTCGCCAATTCTCAATATTCCGATTTTGGTGCTCGATACACCAATCAAGTCTGTTAACTTTTTATTGTCTGGTTAGCTCTGGAACTCTAAAGGGCCTTCTGTTGTATAAACCCTTTGAACCAAGTCTTTGTTGCTTCTAGAAATTGCCTTTGGGGTATGGGGTGCAACGCACTAGGGTCTCTTCTTTCAATTTGGCTTAATAAGTGGTCTTGTTCTTTAGAAGTGATCATTATACGATTTCTCCTAGGTCTATTCTGATTCTAGCTCCACGTATCGGGCGTAGATTTTTGAATTCGCCCCCTGTGATACCCCTGTTGTGGCCACTATATTCTTCTGTGTCACCTCTTCTTCATCAAGAGCAATTATTCGACCCCTCTGCACATCGAGCATTCCAACGTAAGGCATTTTCAATTATGATTATAAGCTTTTTTACATTTTGAAATTCACAGTTTCAAATCTCAGTGAGACTGAGAACAATATCTCGAACATGTGGTGATAATTCAACATTTCTTATCATAATATCCAGTTTTTTCACAACAAAAAACTTCATTCTTCACAAGTAGTCAAAATCCATGATTAAAAACAATCAATTATGTGTAATACTGAGTGATTCCTATCAATTTGCTTATAATATATATATATATATATATATATATATATATATATATATATATATATATATATATATATATATATATATATATATATATATATATATATATATATATATATATATATATATATATATATATAAACTTTGGGTTGATCATTAAAGAGTCGCTTGGTAACAGAAGTGTAAAATAAGAAGATATTATTCAAAAAAGATGAGTTTATGATGGAATATATCAACAATTTTCGAGTTAATGAAAACTCAAATAATTCTTCAAACATTCGCGAATAGAGACCAATCAACTAGCATCGAATAGTCACTAATCATTGTCAAAGTCTAATCATTTTCAAAGTCCAGTATTTCCTCCCCGGGCCCTAATTACTGCCAGTATACGTCTCCGAAGCCCCTCAAACAAATTTTGGATATACTCTTGAGTCACTGAGTTCCAAATTTCAGGAAGCAGATTTTCTAGTTGTTGGAGTGTTCTACAAGGCATCCTACGTTGCTGAATTTGCCACCCCATGTTGCCCCAAATATGTTCTATGGGATTCAAGTCGGGACTTCTGGCTAGCCATCTTAAAATCTTAAAATATCAATTTCGGCATCTTGCAGAAATTCTGTAACTACTCTAGCTGCATGAGGCCGAGCATTATCATGCATATGAATGAAGTTTTCGCCAATCAATGGGCCAAAGAGGGTTCGAGGATATCTGTGATGTATCTGGCCACTGTCATTCTTCCATTATTCTTTACGACTAACTCAGTTCGACCATGACTAACTCAGTTCGACCATGGAAAAAAAATGCCTTCCCCCATCATTACTGAGCCCCCTCCGAAGTTTTCGGTTTGCCGGATATTGCATTGCTGATACCGTTCCCCATGTCGTTTGTATACAGGCATGTATATCATTTGATACTAGACAGAATCTGGACTCGTCGGAAAAGAGAACATTCCACCTTTCTGGAATACCCTAATTTGCATGTTCCCTCGCAAACTGCAGTCTTGCAACTCGATGCTCTCTGGTGATACGCGGGCCGGTAGACGCCACCCTTGGTCTGATATCGTCTTCTCTGAACCTGTTCCTAACAGTTTGCAATGAAATATGCACATTTCTGGAAAGTGCAAGTTCATTTTGTAGCATTCTAGCCGTGTTGATATATTCCATCATAAACTCATCTTTTTTGAATAACATCTTCTTATTTTACACTTCTGTTACCAAGCGACTCTTTAATGATCAACCCAAAAGTTTATATGCAATTGTCGTAGAAGTAGGGTGATGCGACAATTTTGTGAGGTGTATATATATATATATATATATATATATATATATATATATATATATATATATATATATATATATATATATATATATATATATATATATATATATATAACATATATATTTACAAGCAAATTGATAGGAATCACTCAGTATTACACATAATTGATTGTTTTTAATCATGGATTTTGACTACTTGTGAAGAATGAAGTTTTTGTTGTGAAAAACTGGATATTATGATAAGAAATGTTGAATTATCACCACATGTTCGAGATATTGTTCTCAGTCTCACTGAGATTTGAAACTGTGAATTTCAAAATGTAAAAAGCTTATAATCATAATTGAAAATGCCTTACGTTGGAATGCTCGATGCAGAGGGTCGAATAATTGATCTTGATGAAGAAGAGGTGACACAGAAGAATATAGTGGCCACAACAGGGGTATCACAGGGGGCGAATTCAAAAATCTACGCCCGATACGTGGAGCTAGAATCAGAATAGACCTAGGAGAAATCGTATAATGATCACTTCTAAAGAACAAGACCACTTATTAAGCCAAATTGAAAGAAGAGACCCTAGTGCGTTGCACCCCATACCCCAAAGGCAATTTCTAGAAGCAACAAAGACTTGGTTCAAAGGGTTTATACAACAGAAGGCCCTTTAGAGTTCCAGAGCTAACCAGACAATAAAAAGTTAACAGACTTGATTGGTGTATCGAGCACCAAAATCGGAATATTGAGAATTGGCGAAATGTTCTATTTTCGGATGAGACCAGAATTGGTGTTTGATCAGATGATCAGATGATTCGGGTTTCAAGGGGTCGTGGAAGACAATCTAGACTCCGAGCAGCAAGACAAATTCCGAATTACCAAGGGGACACTGTGATATTTTGGGGTGGCATTATGCTGGCAGGAAAAACAGATTCGATTTCGCTTCCTGCAAGTGTAGCGGCTAGAAATTACGTGGACCTAGTGCTGTTAGTGAGACTCTGACGAGGTTCTCATGGTGAGAATTCCTTTTTTATGCAAGATAATGCTTCCCGCATACCAGAAACCTTGCGCGACATTATCTTGAAAAAGAAGAAATCGCTATTTTTGACGGGCCAAGTTGATCTCCAGACTATTTATGGAATAATCTCAAAAAGGAAATCAAATCGCGCCAGGATAATCCAAGAACCCCACAACAGCTCATCCAATCCGCCACAGATAAGTGGCAGAATATCACCCCAGATTAGGTCGAAAACCTAATCCAAATCATGCCTAATGGATTCAGGCTCGTATCGGGCAAAAAGACGTAATACAAGCTACTGAGTTGGAGAAAAAAACACCTACCTAGTGAGAAAACAATTTTCAAGTTTTTTACTACATGCGGAAAGAGTCTCTCATTTTGTTTTATTTCTTTCTTTGTTAAAATAAACCTTAATTTATTTCTTTCTTCCATTGAAATATCTCAAAAAAAATCATTCGAAGAATCCTTCGAAATTTCCATATTCCCTGAGGTAATATTCAAAATATCGGGTGATTCCATGTATATTTGGTTGTTTGTATATATTGAAATAACCGAAACGAAACGATGCAAAAAACATCGCCTTTTTGTAAACTGCAATACCTGAATTATCTTATTTTCTTCCCCACATTAATTACTTTTGAGACCAAATGAGATCGGTCAAATTAAAAGCCACGTCATCGTCTAGCACCTGAACTTGCCTTAAAGTTCTTTTCATAAAATAAATTAAATAATAAATTCTTTTTACAAATACAAGTAAACGATGATTTCTACTAAAATATATTATAAAATGCTCGACGCGTTTCGATACACAGTATCTTTGTTAAGAGCGAATGAATACTACAAATATATCTTACTAACAAATTTTTATATATACTAAAGAGGCAATCCCCTCAGAGCTATCCGTACTTGAACTAACGTTTCGGAAATAAATTTAATAAGGGTGAGTTATTTACGTCTACCTGATGATTAAGAATTTCCGGTGAATGCCTAAATCTGTTAATTTCAAGTACTTCCAGAAGGTTCAATTTTATACCTCCATTCTCAGAATGTAGGATTTTAAATTCTGAACTGAAAGAGTAACCATTTTCCCTGAGAAGATTTGAATAATTCGAATCGGTTTTTCCATTGCTGAAACTATTTTCATGTTCAGAGATTCTAACATTAAAATTTCTTCCTGTTCTACCTATATAAAAACAATTGCAATCTGCAAAATCCAATCTATAAACACCTGATTTATTTTCTTTATTGATTGGAGATTTATTATTCCTGATAAATGAACCTAAATTTGTTGAAGGGATATCACATTATTGCTTATATTGCCTATATATGTTAAACTATTGAATTTCTTGTCTTGGTGTTCACCGATTGGATATATATGTTGTAAAGAGAATTTTATTTTTCCTTATATAATATGTTAAATTTGCATCATAACCATTATTTATTGCGATCGGTTTTATCAAATTCAATTCTTTGAAATAATTATCATTAAACATCGGTGTGCTCAAGAGTCTATGTATATAGCTATTAAATGCTGCAAATTTATGTTGGTAAGGGTGTGCTGATGTATAATGAATTGTGATGTCTGTATGAGAAGGCTTATGATGAATTGAAAACTGGTGTTTATTATTTAATCTTGTTATTGTTATGTCTAGGAAATTGATCGAATTGTTCTGTTTTATTTGAGGAGTGAATTTTATTTTTGGGTGCAGGCTGCTGATGAAATTTTTGAATACAGTGAACTGTCTGTTTGTTCCTGTGAAACACACAATAATGTCATCGAAATATCGATACCAATATAGGAAATGATCACTAAGCGGGTGTTGATGAAGAGTTTTTTCTATGTTATCCATGAAGATTTCTGCTAGAAGAGGGCTCAAGGGGTTTCCCTTTATAAGTCCCTCATCACTTTCATAAAAACAGTCGTTAAATAAAAAATAATTTTGAGATATGCAAACATCTAATAAAGCCATAATGTCGTATTCAATTCGTGGAATCGTCATATTTTGTGTTAACAAATTATTGAATATTTTATACAGATCTTTCGGTGGAATACTTTGAAACAAATTCTTTACATCAAAAAGGACTAACTTCGCATTACTTGAATGACAATTTTTCTATTTTTCTTATCAAATCATTCGAATTACGAATAGAAAAATACGGTTTAAAATTACAAAATTTTTACAGAATATGTATTAAAATTTGGAAATCTTAAACGCTGGGGCATGTATGAGTAATACCACTATATATATATATATATATATATATATATATATATATATATATATATATATATATATATATATATATATATTCTTTTGAAAAGAGAGGATATGCAAAAATTCGAATAATTGTATTTACAATAAATGCTTATAGCTATAATTTTGGTGTGTGTCAGAAAAACAGAATCGTACAAAACAAGCGAATAAATAGAATACCAGCAGAAAAAACAGACCATTCCCGTTCCTTAATCAGGCATCTAAACTCCGATCATGTCTACTACGATTGCCCCTAAAGTGTGAGCACAGGAAATGTAACAGAGGAACCATACTATCTTGGGTATGATTCAGTAAACGAGTGAAAAAACCTGTGAAAAAAAACTTGTTTCCCTGTCGCTATTGCACTAGCAATAGCTTTTCTGTTTATTTTGTGTGTACAAAAAGAGTACCAAAAATTTTTCTGCTTAGAAGATTCATTCTCTCATTGTCATCTTGCACTCCAGGATTTCCAGGACTTCTCCACGAAGACAAAGGTGAAAAAGAAGGGGGATTGGGACTGGAAACATCTGTAACAATGGAAAAAGAAAACCAGCAGAAAAATATTTCATCAAAACATACCCAACTCATATATGTCTAAACTCACTTGAATCAGGTATTATTGGATAACCATTTTTGTGCAATTTGACTAAAGAATAAAGTTGAGGTGGTAAAGGTTCGGTAAGATATGTCTAAATTTTTCGTAATGTAATGATGGATTTTGAATTCTCAATGACTGTCTTCACTTCCTTATTAAATTTATTAGTTGTCTTCATCTGTGAAAAGAATCAACAGAAGAAGTGGGCATGGGAATGCGGGCGCTATCTAGAGAGGCGCAATGAGCACCCCGCACTTAGACGACCATCCCCTACATCCCTGCGGCCGGGCCAAGATGTTGATTTCGCCCTTAAAAGTTCATCCGCTGAAACTAACATAAGGTGAAAATACTCCACAAGTCGCCTAATCAACATTTTGACGACCCGTGACGGGAAATATGAAATGAAACTCTGCAAGCTAGCGTCTGATGGATTTCCCATGTAAACGAACTCAGAGCAGCGACATCAATCTATTGCGTCATGAAATAAGCAGTATGAGAGTAAAATAAAATTGTACAATAAACGATCACAAAACATTTATATTTCATTCAAGTTATCACTCTGCCCAAACTATTATTGAATCTTAGTCTCTCATCGTAGATTGAGATTTTCTACAATTCTATCCATCTTAGTCTCCTACCGTAGACTAAGATAATTCACAACTACTCAACATTCGAATATTAGGGAAACAAACCCAATATTTTCATGGTCCTTCGAACCTTTCACTGAACCAGAGGCGTCGTGATCCATTCAACAACTACCTACTGCCGAAATCTACATTCCACAAACAACCATGGAGGCCAAAGTCACCGAACAAATCGAAACCGGCAAGGCCATCAGAAAGCTGTTAACTAATATGAAGAAAGATTCTCCGTCGAGACACAGTAAGCCCTACGTTGAAACGCGATCCAAAGAACTAGAAACACTATAGAATCGATTCTACACTACTCACGAAGAGCTCCTAAACAAACTCCCAGAGGACCACACTTACTTCAAAGAAGGCTATCACAAATGCGCCGAAAGTCTCTACCACGAAGCCATTCTGCTTCTCGACAAAATACAATCAAACCTAAATAAACAGACTACACAAGAGGCAGCAACTCCGTTGTTAAAACCCCAACGTATCAATCTTCAAATGCTGAAGGATGAAATAGAACAAATCAACGCGTTGCGCAATACAATTCCGAAGTCCTGAAGAAGCAGAGGGTCAAATACCTACAAACTCGGGAATATTTACACGAAAATTCAAACTCAGAACAAAAATCCAACGTGCCAATGCCCAATCTATCCATTCCGACATTTGACGGGAACTACGAGTCATGGAAAACATTCAGAGATACTTTCGTCAAAGGAGTACACAGTAACAGATCGATAGCTGCTGCTCAAAAAATGCAGATCCTTAAAACAAACTTCCGCGGAGAAGCCAGCAAAATTGTTTAACATCTCAGCATCACCAATGCAAAGTACCATGACGCCTGGGAACTAATTGAAAACCGATACAACAATAAGCGAATAATTTTTACAAAATATCTCGACAACATACTGAATCTTCCAACGCTAACCTACGAATCGCCATCAAGCATCAAACAACTGCATGACACCACAGATGGGAGTCTTCGTTGCCAAAGAAAATCTGGAAATAGATACATCAACTTGGGGTCCATTCATCGCATATATCCTGACGAAAAAATTTGATCCAGATACTAAAAGGCTCTATGAAAAGACTCTTGAGAATCCAAAAGAAATACAAGAGCTCCAATTCACCACATCATTCCTCGAAAAGAGATTCCAATCACTGGAAGTCATGAAAATTTCGACAAAAAGATCCGATCCAACGAAGAACAAAATAACGTCAAGCAAGTATGGCCAAAACGGAGCTATCATTTACAAGCTCAAAAATGCGTAAGCTTCAACGAAAATCATCATCCCTAATATCGTTGCGGGCAGTTCCGGAAATTATCAGTCAATGATAGAAACTCATTTATACGAAAAAACAAAATCTGAAAAAATTGTCTAGGTCATCTAAACGATCAAGAATGCCAAAGTAAGAAGAAATGTTTCAAATGCCAACAAAATCATAACACTCTATCACATTGGGACGTAAAACCTACCTCAAGTTCAACGAACGCAAACGTGATATCAAATTCAACTCCGTCGACCTCGACCGCCATAACAATCCACCTGGGAACTGCTACATCGGTACCTAATCAAAGATATATTGCACTTCTACCTACGGCATATGCTAACTTTTTGTCGGCAAATGGATCATATGACACTCTCAGATGCCTCGTAGACCAAGGTTCAATGGCATCGCTCATAACAGAAAGTGCAGCTCAACTTCTAGGGCTACAACGATCAAAACAGCAGCTGAAATCACTGGAATTGGGTCCGGGGTGGCTGAACTTTCGAAATGGAAAACAGAATCCGTATTACGTCCTATGGTGGAGTTACTCATTTTACCAAGGCTCACAACCACTCTGCCAAAGTTAGAAATCGATAGTCACTCTGACAACGATTGGGAAGAAATACTCCTAGCCAACCCATATTACTACAAACCGGGACCCATCGACGTTCTATTGGGAGTAGATATGTAATATACCGAAAATGGTATATTGGCACAAAATACCGAATTGGGATATATACTATCAGGCAACACGAAAGAAGCTGGGACGTCTTTGAGATAATAAGTCTCGTTTCGATGGTCGATCAAGAATCACAACTCGAAAAATTCTGGGAATTGGAAGAAGTCAAATCAGAAAAACGAACATCTCCAGATGATGAATACTGCGAATCATTCTATCAACAAACAGTTCAACGTAATCAAGAAGGTGTATATACTGTGGAAATTACCATCAAGGACGATGTCAACAAACTAGGTCAATCTCGCAACAAAGCCATAGCACGTCTACGTTGATTACAAACAATTTATGAAGGAATATCTTGATTTGAATCAAAGGGAGAAGAAATGCCGAAGTTATTCGATGCCACACATGGCGGTGGCAAGAGAAGACAAATGTATAAGGGTGGTTTTCGATGGTTCCTTAAAAACCAGAACAGGAATCAGTCTAAATGATATTCTTCAAACTGGACCGACAATACAACAGAATCTACTTGATATTGTAATTCGTTGGAAAAAACACAAAGTCCCATCAACTGCCGACCTTGAGAAAATGTATCGACAAGTCAGATTATCCAGAGAAGACAAGCCACTACACACCATAGTCTAGAAATTTTCGAAAGATCAACCCATTGAAGAATACGAACTGAATATTCTGACGTAGGGCACATCTCCAGCAGCTTTCCTCAGCATCAGAACAATGCATCAGCTAGCCATGGACGAAGAAGAAAACTATCCAAGGGCAGCGCACATAACACGAAACGAATTCTGGGTAGATCACCTGCTGACAGGAGCCGAAAAATTCGAGGAAGCTTTCCAAATTCAAGAAGAAATGAAAGCGCTCATAAAAAAGGGTAATTTCAAAGGAAAACCAAATTGCAAAGACATTGGGAATTTACTGGTCCCCTCAATCAGACACCTTCCAATACTAATAAACACGCGAAAAGGATCAAACATTACAAAAAAGGAATTCTGTCGGAAATAGCATAAATTTACGACCCATTAGGATTACTGGCCCCAGTAATCGTCAAAGCAAAAATTCTAATGCAAAACGTCTGGAAGGAAAACCTGTGAAAATGTCGTACTACGTGCAAAAGTCGAAAACATTTCTGATACGAACGAAGAGAAGAAAAGGAAAAGACAGTTGTCGCATTCAAATCAATAGATGAAAATTTTGAGCTACTGACTAAATTCTTATCATGGAGCAAAACAATAAGAGTAACTGCATATTCCTGAGATTCATAAAACATTGTCAAGGTTAAAAACATGGATATAATTATTCCAACTCAGAAGAACTGAAATTAATAGAGCAAGTTCAGAAACGAGCTTTCCATGAAGAAATAATGGAACTTCAACGAGATTCAAAAATAAATAGAAAAAGCTATGTGCTGAACCTCAACCATGTCATTGATGACAATAATCTACTCAGGATGGGAGGATGGCTCTAAAACTCTTTTCTTCAATTTGGTGAAAAACATCCTGCCATTCTACCTCATAAAAGCCATATCACAGATTTGATAGTAAGAGATGCTCATGTCGCACCTTACATGGAGGTAACCAAGCAACCGTCGCTTACATACGAAGAGAATTTTGGATACCACGAGGCAAAGACAAAGTCCTCAATAAATGCACGACTTGCGCTCGTCAAAAGGCAACCACACTTAATCAACAAATGGGACAACTGCCATCACCCCGTGTCACACCATCGCACCCCTTTAAGCTTACTGATATATACATACATACTGAATCAACAGAAGAAGTGGGCATGGGAATGCAGGCGCTATCTAGAGAGGCGCAATGAGCACCCCGCACTTAGACGACCATCCCTTACATCCCTGCGGCCGGGCCAAGAGGTTGGTTTTACCCTTAAAATTTCATCCGCTGAAACCAACATAAGGTGAAAATACTCCACAAGTTGTCTAATCAACATTCCGACGACCCGTGACGGGAAATATGGAATGAAACTCTGCAAGCTAGCCTCTGATGGATTTCCCATGTAAGCGAACTCAGAGCAGCGACATCAATATATTGCGTCATGCAATAAGCAATATACAAGTAAACTTAAATTGTATAATAAATGATCACAAAATATTTATATTTCATTCAAGTCGTCAGTCTGCCCAAATTATTACTGAATAATAGTCTGTCATCGTAGATTAAGATTTTCTACAATTTTATCCATCTCAGTCTCCTACCGTAGACTAAGATAATTCACAACTACTCAACATTCGAATATTAGGGAAACAAACCCAATATTTTCATGGTCCTTCGAACCTTTCACTGAACCAGAGGCGTCGTGATCCATTCAACAACTACCTACTGCCGAAATCTACATTCCACAAACAACCATGGTCACCAAAGTCACCGAACAAATCGAAACCGGCAAGGCCATCAGAAAGCTGTTAACTAATATGAAGAAAAATTCACAACTACTCAACATTCGAATATTAGGGAAACAAACCAAATATTTACAGTTGGATCTCGGGATATAACTGAATAATTAGAATCATTATTGAAATCTAATGTTTTGGAAATATAATCTTGTTTATTTATCGCTATAACTGTATTGCCTTTATCTGCTTTTGTGAAAATAATGTCATTCGATGTTGATTTAACTTACTATATTTTTGATTTATATGTGATCTCTGGTTGGTCTATTAAGCTTTTTTTGGGTATTCTTTCTTAAGAACGGAAGCAGTTTGCTGTTTCAGGGAGCTCTTGTTTTCAACATTTCTGAGGCAAATTTCAGTATCTATTGCTGATTGTTCAAAATTCGATGTCTGATATTTAGGATAAATATTGTGTTTGAATCTTTTCTCCAATAACGTCGTCTCATCAATGGTGACATTTGTTTCGGTTAAATTTACCATTTGAAAAATTGATGATTTGACAAGTTGGTGTTAATTTCTTTAATTTTAGGTTCATTTTTAACCCTTTCCTAACCTAACCCCGTCTTTTTGTTGTGTTGTATATTTGTAGTAATCTTTACAAATTCTTCTATGTGAGGTTTGATGTGATAGGACCAATTCTTCGTCGCTTAAACCATAGGTAAGGAAATAAGAAAAGCAAAATCATATTCGGTAACAATACCCATTTGATATTTGCAACATAAGAGTTGAATTTTCATCCTTGCATTCTTTGGCGTCTTTTAATGAATTCAGTGAAATATCAGATCATTTATATACAGGTCTAAATTTCCCTCACCCATACTTTGAGTGGAAATTGGGACATTAGATTATTATGGACGGACCTAATCGGCCCTCACCCATATTCACCCATATTTTGAGTGGAATTTGGATATACGATTATTATAGACAGGCCTTTTGAACTTCACCTATATTATGAGTGGAAACTGACCCCTCTCTAAGGGTTTTGGTAATATGATATCATGTTTTATGAATAGGTCATTGCCCTGATACTCCGAACTCTGAATTTTAATTTGAAAATTCTAATGAACACGTCCACAGCTGGCTACTTGCAAGCGTTAGTTCGCTTGCGTATTATCAATCGAATTCAATAATTCGTATAGTATTACAACGTTATATATGGAACTAGATGTAGGCCCGTAAGCCGTACGTGCTCATTTTGCTCAACTGAGCGCCAACGGGCCACATTATGTCGCTGACTTCGTAACATACTCTATTCTATATTCGCGGATGCCCTCGTATCATACTAACCTGTATGTACCACAAACATCACTTACATGCCACCAAGTCAGACATTTTTCGAAACTTTCATACCGACAGAACAAACAAGCCTCAATGTCTGTGAGTTTATACTAGGCTTGCAATCCGGTATCATTTTCAGTCCGGCCGGATTTCACCGGATTGACACTAATCCGACCGGATCCGGCAGACAGATTTTAAAGTTACTTAGGGTCTATTATGAAGTGATTTTTAGTTTTGATAATAATACATAAGAAGAAAAATAAAATACGTATTTATGGAGAATAAAATCATTTTTAATTATATTTTTGGTATTAATTGTAATTATTGGTACAATTTGTACTTAATGAAATTGAGAAACTATTTTACATAATAAAGTAAGTAATCAGTCTGACTCTCACTTATTGCTGTATGTAAGTATCTGAAAGTAATTAAGTAATACTACTATTGAACTCTTATTAAAAATCTTTTCTGATTGTGCTGTCTCCTAATCTGCTTCCGATGGCACTACAAATATAACCTGTAGCAGAAAAGGCCCTTTCTGCCTCAACACTAGTTGGCTTAATCGCCATTAAGTAAATGTAGTTCGCGATAAATGTTTACCTTTTACTCTTTCTACTTCATAGGCAGTGATTCCCTTTTTAAGTATTTTCTCGAAATATGTTTCTTTTTTAGCTTTAACTTTCCTCGTATATCCTTTTTTTTATTGCGCGATTTGATTTTCCAGTTCCTCTTTCAATGTAATGTTTTTTTTTATTGGCAATAATGACATGAAATCCGAATCGGAATCGGAATCTATATTTTCGTCTGCTGTTTTTGTCACAATTTCTTAACTCAAGAATCGGCTTATTATTTTTTTTATTTGCAGTTTCATATTTTTTGGCATAAAAAATGTACCGTCAGCTTGTCTCAAATATTCCTCATATTTTTTTGGATTATGTAAGTGAGTTAATATGTCAGTCACTATTGTGCGACGTTCTTTTATTTTTACACGTAGTGCGTCAGATAGATCGTTACTTAAAACAGTATCTTGTTGACCCATCTTATCTATAATAAATTTAGGAACAGTGTCAGCAGTAAGAAGGTTCGATTCTCTTCTGCATAATGTCTCGACAGCAAGTTTGAATGATTGCAAACTGGTGAACAAATCTTTCATTATTGACTACTCGTGGTCTGTAAATTTTACTTCAGACTTTATATCTATTAAAGCTTTTTCGATGCATACCTTAAGATCATGAAATCTTTCAACCATAGATAAAAGGCTGTTCCAGCGTGTGCGGCAGTCCAAAATAGGTTATAATTCTTTGCCTTTTTCTTCTATAACATACTTTTGAAGGTAAAAATCATCTTTGGTGGGTGACTTTCGAAATAATTTAACTTTTTTCCGCACTTTTTGAAGAAAGTCATTGTATTTAGGGACCATTTCGATACGAGCTCCATGATCATCTATTTCTATTATTACTGACATACCTGTTGCACTTTGCTTATCATCCAATTCGTCCATGTATTCACTGTCATCATCATCCATTTCAATAGAAGACCTTTCCATGGGATCAACTTCGCTATTTGATATTTCGCGGTACAAAATTTTGACAACAGCTAACTGGATGCCGTGGGCGACGCACAATTGATGATAGCACGGTACTAGTGTACCAGCTTCAACTATAACGCTTGCGTCGTCCGTAGTCATACCAATTATGTCAGAATCGAGATCAAGACGAAAAATCTTCAGGCAGTCTTTCACCAAACAGACAGTGTGCTCTGCAGTACACAATCCTTTAATTTAAATTAAGCCTAGACTGAAATGCTCTTCTTGGTGATCAACATTTAAGTTTAGATACCTATGTTTTTTTGAGATGTCCATTCATCGAAAGTCAACGCAAATTCTTGATTCTACTTCTTGAGATATTGAAATTCAATTATCATGTCAGCCTCTACGGTGTTTGCAAAACTATTTATCATAGTTCTTATGGTGTTTGGTGATTCTGAAAGTTGAAACTCGCTACTTTTGAATAAATTCCGTAAGTCAGTAGATGTACAAAAGGAACTGAGGGACAAACCATCTTTGCAAATCATTCTAGAAACCATAGCCTCCATACTATCACTTTTCTTCTTAAAATAACTGACAGTAGATTTATTTTTTTCTTTGGTGTAATAATGTGTTCTTCATTACTTAATAATTCAACTGTTTCCGTATCAGTTTTTGATGTGGACGCTTGTGAAACTACTTTAGAATAAGACCGTTTTAATTAACTATTTTCAGAGCTTAAGTTTATGCAGTGTATTTTATCTAAATGAACCTTTAAATCTTCGAAAAAACCTTCGCTTATTTTCAGGTTCTTTGAACATTGCATTGCGCTCTGTTATCTGTATTAAGCATTTGTGAGAAATAGTCCCACAGATATTTTCCAGTGTCTTCACTTTCATTATCGCCCTGCTCCTGATGTCTGTGGTTTCGAAAGCGACATTTTTAAATACTAATTATCATTTATCTGTAACCAACTAAAAAACTTTAAATTAATAAGATGATATCTAACATAAACATTTCCGTTCTGAATTTAACAAAAGGAGGAAAATATTCTGATTGGACAAGCAATAAGTTAATAATACACGATTCGACTACACAATAGCGCTGTGAACTTATATTGAGCTCAGAATTTTATTCCTCTTCAGTTAGGTATTAAAATCGGTTCTGTATTTCAGATTTTACGGTGGAGTGGAACATACTTAAATACGAATCCACATAAATATTTAATTTGAATAGTGTCAAGATCATAACACTTCCTATTGGCTTTGCTGTAGTCGTGTAAAAAGAATGAAACAGTGATTGAAATTATTATAGGTAAAAGATGGATTGCATTGTATGACAAACAATACAATAAATACCAGCTGGGTATTTATTGTATTACTAACTAACCTAACCGATTTAACAATTCAAATACAACATAGATTATTCAATATTTTTTCGTCATATAACCATAACCACTAATTAGGTAAACAAAGTGTTTGTCAACTTACGGTTTATCTCGACAAAATAATATAATCAATCACTCACACACTTTTCGATTAGTTTCGTTCCATACTTTCGAAGTCAAAGGTCAAGTGGCGACTGACAAACAAGTGCAGGCAGAGTCGGTGTCGGCGGCGGCAGTGCCGCGGCACGTTTAGCGATTGGCCAGATCGTATTCGCGTATTTTTTGCTTTATCGGATCCGTCACCGGATCCGGCGCCGACTCACCGTCCAAAAACATGCGGATCCACCGGACCGGATTGCAATTCGTATTCCATACATTCGTATCGTCCCCAAAGCCTTTTCTTTATACTAATGAGACATGTTATAATTTGAAGGCGATTATTACACCTAAGCGCAGTTATCGAAATCTGTTATATGACCTGTATGTAATTCATGTAGATAAATGGCAGATGAGATGAACTTCTTTTTTGGTGATGAAACCCTCAACATATCGAATGCTTGGAAAGTTATTTTACCACCTAGGAAACCGGCATCATCAACGGATAATAATGAAAGCATCCCTCACCGACACCCACAACGAGGACACAGAGAACCACCAGCAAACCGATATCAGTTACGCTCGAGACATCGTCTACCGATCGCCTGCAGATGACAAGCGACAACTTGTCGAACGTCGCCAAAATTAAACTGGACCACGGAATAAAACCCGTAATACATCAAATCATTGCGAGGAATGAAGTTTTTTTGTTGAAAAAAACTGGATAGTATGATAAGAAATGTTGAATTATCACCACATGTTACTATCTATATATCTGAATCCAAGCTTTCATTGCGAAGGTGCCTGTCATTTTAAACTGCTTGTTATCTAGTGGTTCTGTATGAATTATTATTTTTTTAAATCATTATCTATATCAAATTCTAATTGGTTACGCCAATACAGTAATTGTTGGGGTTAATGGTTCGTTCAAGAACCTAGGGTTTTTATGATAATTTAGCATCAATTCTATTAGAAACTCCTTATGGACATCTTTATCGTGCCCAGCAGTTGGGTAGGGATAGAGGGTACAGGAGGATAATGAGATTAATTTGGAGTTGAATTTTTGCAGACTTTATTGGCCTGATATGATGACATATTATATAGGATCATATACAAGATGGGTCGTCATCGTAATTCTCATAATTTTCATGAGTGGATCAACAGCGATTACAACGGAATCTACCTCTATAGAGAGGTAGGTAGAGAGTTTGTTTCAAGAAATGTGACTTCATCGACCCTTGGCTTACGTTTGTTATATCATCTTCCTCTTATGGGTTTGATATCCGCGATTATCCCTTCACCGAAGGCCTTAATTTCATTATCAGTAATGTCAGTGGCTATATCCATAAGTATGACCAGAATTGTGACCATTCTGGTCGAAATAAACACTTCATAATTTTCTTCATTGAATTCAATTCTACCCCAATTTTTTCAGACCATGTCTTACAAAATTCAAAACTTTATGCTGATATCTGATGGCGTAGGAACTTTTCCTACGCTATCCTTGGTTCAAATTGCCTAGATTCCGGTCGATATATTTAATAACTACACACGGGTCTTCATCAGTACTTATGTATCTGAATTGATTTTCCTCTACCTTATTCTTTTATGTGTACAGACTGAGAATTTTTGAGAACGCATCCAACTCCTAGGATGATTTCAGCTCAATTCACTACTTCCATTTCAAAGAAGTACATTCAGTTTCCGAATCTCTCAGACCTTCTCGAATTGAGCTGGCATATATAGAATTTGAAAATTTCAAGCATAAATTCGATAAACCAATTGTTTAATCTCCTTTTAGGCATGAAAAATGAATCATCAAGAAATCAAGCATTCATTCAAAACAGCTTCTCAAATTATACTTCGAGCATACAAAAAATTTCCCCAAAATCATTCAGCCAGTTTGTCAGCAGCCTAATCAGTGAAATGCCTAGCAACCTTTTTTTCAGCAAATATAACAGATAAAGAAGAATTTGAATTAATTAGTTCAATTAATCCCGCATTTTCAAGAAAATTTAAGTTTATTTCTAATGCATATATCATACAAGAAGTTCATTATGTATAGATACGCAGTTTCAGAAAAATTGATTGCCCCCGCACTCCAATGATTGAAATAAGATTCATCAATCATGAATTATAATTTTCTAAGCGAAAGTAAACAGTAAATATTGGATTAAAATAGCAAGATGAAGATGAAAAATTCATTTGAACATAATATTGTGAAATAAGTTCTCGAGCATGATGATGGAATTATTCCAAAAAATTCATGAAAATCAAAATTGACAGATATTCATATCCATCCATTTGATTAGCAGACGTAAATATACTAACGAATATGGAAGAATCCACATTCTCTCAACGAAATGATAATCATGTATCAGATAAGAACTCCTCGGAAAAATACCTACTCAAAACTTCTTGAATGAATTCATAAAATTTCATGAACATGAATTCTTCTAATTAATTCAAATATCCATCCCATTAACTTATTAAAAATGGCAAGTATCCACCTTATGACTGAAGTGGGATTCAAAACACATCTCGTGAATATATATTTTTGTATATTAATAGCCCCCCCCATACACTTCGTTATTTTTCTTTTTTAGTCGGTTCCCAGTTTAACACTGCGTTATGAACTGATGAACTGTTTTCATTCTTTATTTTAAAGTGCGTTATTTTCTAGATAAAATTAAGAGATATAAATTCCTCATTGCTTGCCCAAAGTTGAAAATAATGTCACGGGAGGTTCTTTCATATAAATACAATATCGATGTAAGAGTTTTCTGTAGTAAAAAAATCGTCAAAAATTGCTTCGCGAGGCGATACCGTTCATCAACTTCCGACGTTAACTTATAATTTGACTTCTGACTTAAAAGTTATAATTCAGGGCGCACCACAATGCATGAGCTTGGGGGTGAGTTATCGCTATTTTTAATGTATGGAAATTTCAGAATGAGGTATCTTCTTGAAGAATTCTCACATGAAGAAGATTTGTTTCTTCATATCATAAAGTTTATTGTTTAAGAGAAATTCTGAGCCCAGCTAATCGTAGTCATTTCTAATGAACTATGTGAACAAGAAACTTTTTCCTATACTGAGTATTTGTTTGTAGCAGTATTAAGTTTTACTATTGTACAAGGCAAGACTATATTCTTAGAATAATTCATGCAATCATCAAACATCACTAAGTTACTGAGAAGGTGAGCAACGGTTATTCATGTTGAAAATTGCATTTTCTGTATCTTACTTTTATCGAAAAGTACAAGAATATTTATTTATTCAAATATCTCCAATTTACATATAGTATTTGAGAATTGAAAAATTACTATTCTAGAAAAAAAATTTTTTTTTAATCTATCAATGTTGAACTTCAGGTCTATATTTTAAGTTCAGATTCTACTTCAAAGTCGAAAGCAATGCAACATCTGATGTATTATCTTATCTTCTCTGTGTGAATGTTTAAATGCTAACGATGGCATCCTGATATTTCATTTAATGAATTTCGCTGGCTAAATGCACGGCCAATTAGACGACACTCAAATTCCAACAACTCTTTCTTTCAATAATTCAACCAGATTCCAGGCTATAGTATATATTTCGGGACGCCAATCAGCTGACTTAACGATCCAGATAAAGGGAATTTGTCCATAGATCCACATCGGATGTATCGCACGCAGCGAGGTTTTGTTTGAACTGTATAGGTTATGTGCACAGAGGTGAAAATTGGAAATAAAACCCATGTGAGCGCTTGTGGAGAGCACTGCTGAAAACATTAAATTACCATTTCTCTTTATGTCTGTGAACCCTGTTCATTGAAAACAGAGGATAGTGAAAAATTTCATGAAGTTTCCAAATGAAAAAATAAAAAATAGACTAAACTGAGCGTTCTGAAAATTCTTGTTATACTCCTGATTGTTTGGTTGAAGGAGATTTTAGTAAGATAAAGTTTGGTAGATTTTCGGTGTGGAGTGGAAACCTCAAGAAATGATAGAAGAACAAAACTGCTATTTGAAAATTGGTCATGCAAATTTGTTGAATATGAGAAAGATTCAATAACTCCTTTCTATCTAATAAATCAAATAGGATGTTTCGATGACGAAATTTTATCGGATATATTTTGCAATTATCTGGTCATTCACTGTGGTATCAACAAATTCTTGAAAATGTTTGATGTGATAAAACTTTTTCACTTTTTCCTGGTGGATAATTTTGAATTCATTCTGCAGAATAACTGACGTCATGATCGGTTATAAAGGTGATGAAAATAGTAATTTCGTATAATAACAGAGTAAGAAAAAAACCGGAGTTATAAAGAATTAACTTACCTATACTCCCTCTCTTCTGAAAATGAACATTTTCTGAAGCAAGGAAAATGGAACAAATTGCTCTAAAAGAATACAATATCGTTATAATGTTATGTAACTTCTCATGAAAAAAATCTAAATAATGAGCGACATTTGGAACTACCTATGAGTCAAATATTTTTATATTTTCGCCTCTAATACTATTCTGCCATTGGTGTGGCAAGCAACAAGGTACAATCATCAAATTAATTGAACCTCATAAATAATCGGAAAATAGCTACGTCATTTACAGGCAAGAATCGAAGTGAAGGTAATTGTAGGTATAAGGGTGGCATCAACTTTTATAGAAAATTTAACTATACAATTCTTGAAGCAAGAAAATATTACAATATTTTAGAAGACTTGACTCCCTGCAATCATATGCTTCACAAGAGTCCTCGCCTATGTTTTGAACTTGAAGCAAAACTTATAAGCCATCCTGAACGTAATTTTCAAAACCGTAGCTACTTGGTTTAATTGGATTTACTTTCGTGATGATATAGTAACACGGTGTAGGAGAGGTAATGCCTGAGTTGCAATAAAAGTTACATGATCAAGAATAAGACACAAAAGGAGTAGGACTACCGTTCAACATAATAGCCATGAACGTTGCAGGACAGTTTCCCAGTCATAAGAAGACAACGAATTGTATATACGATTCGCAATGGTCCAGTTTAGTAAATGGCCAGATGAATGTGAAATATCCAACCGGAAAACATCAATAGTGCCAAGGGTTTTAGTGGACGAATTCATCAGCCAGTTTGGTGTAATTTCAACACTTCACTTGGATCAAGACGGAAATTTTGAATGTGAAGATTTTAAGGTCATGGATTAACTAGGTTAGGTTAGATAAGATATTAGGAAAACAAGAACAACACCTTTAGACCACCAGTTTGACAGAAGGGTAGAATGATTCAACATAACTTTGAGGAAATATTTGACAAAGGTTGTAGTAGACCATCACAAAGATTGGGGAACACATCTGCCGGTATTTATAATGCCTTACAGAATTCTGTTTACAATACGATCGAACGAACTCCAGTGAGTGAAGAATGAAAAAAAGCCAAAACTGAAACTGGTAAGCACCATCTGAGTATAGAAAAAAGTTCGTTCGTTTAACATTATTGAGGTACAATGGGCCTTGAGAAGAATAGCTTTGATCCGGACTATCAAACTGAGATGGAGGAAATATTCGGTATTCGAATCCCTTCAAACAATGTTTTCTATTGTGCATATTTCGAATATGGACTTGAACCACGCATTCGATTTTTAAATTGTAAAATTTTTTACAATTGAAATTGATACAGTAATGGATAAGCATATTCTGTGAATTTATAATTATTCATTAGATAATATTTTGATTTTTGAAATCGTTCATTACTGGAGTATTCAATTCATTATTTCTTCGGATAATACTTTAACCTCCGTTAAAATAATATTAATGCCAAATTTTGGATGATTATATTTTCTATGACATCTTATATCGTCAGTAACAAAATTTTATGACTATTCTTCAATCTGAAACCTAACGGACAGTACTGCCTTATAGTTATATATTTTTATGCTGATTTTTTCAATGTTTTTGATACATAACTTATCACTCAAATGAATAACTATAGTGCTAGATTTAGATATATTGTTACAGAATCGAGGTTACAATTATATTCTGAGCGATGATTTTACTACTTTTCTTTCTCATGAATAATTCATAGCACATTATATTGATTTAACATTCTTCAGAATGTTCCTTCCTTCTGTTCATACACTTCGTCGGTGAAGAAATTTCGCTTGCACTTAATCTGTCCGATACTGCTGGCAGTGCGCTCTTTCCGTTCTGTTAACAACTTCGATCTTATTTAGAGAGGGTTCACGAAATCTTCGAGCTCTTCTTCTTCTTTCTGTGAATTCTAGATCTCACCACAGTTCTATGTGCGTTCGAGGCTACGTTTACATTTTGCTCACGTTGTATTCGCGATACAACCCTATTAATTTTGATCGTCAAGATCAGCTATCCTGCAGGACCATCTCATCATTCCATCTAGCTGAATGACCTTCATTTTTGGCCGTGGTGAGCCATAGTTCCTGATTGATATATCGTAGATTTTCTTCGACACTCGGTAGGGCCTTTGCCAGTTTCACTCAGTTTCAGCTTCATTCATTTATTTCTTCACAGGCAAACAGCGACATCTGATCACTTTCATAGAATCTTCAAGTCATCTTCAGTTTCAGCAGATGTTTACCTAAGTATTTCTGATGGCCAGCTACAAATTTTTTTAAATACTGCTCCATGGTTCTGTAAAATCAGTCTACTATTCCATCCGATGGGGGATATGAAGGTTAGGTTCTTGATTTCCATATACCAAGTGAAATTTCAAGAGTACTCGGAAATGGCCGATGAATTTGTTAATCATAACTCTGGACACTTTTGATATTTCCTGGTTATGTGTTACAAAAATTTTTGATCATTGACTCAAGTAGTCTTTTACAACTGGATATATTTGTTTCCTTCATCGTTACAAGAATTGGCCTAACAGAGTATATTGCGATTCCCTCGAACAGTTGTCCTACGTTTGAATTTGGCAGGCTTTTACTTGGTAAAATTCCATTATCAATATTAAAAAAAAGGTACTGTGTTTTAAGGAATTTCACTTAATAATTGCGATTCGTAACGCGTTTCACTACACTGTAGCTTCTTCAGACGAATGAATATTCATTCGTTACGCGTTACGAATCGCAATTATTAAGTAAAATTCCTTAAAACACAGTAGTTGTCCTACGGTTCATAATTTCACTGTAACCTTAATTATTAGTCGCCGTTTTCCTGTTGCTGCGTGGGTCATTTTGTAAACCATGTTTATACATCATCACGATAGTGAATCCATTAAAATCTCTTTCTGGTCTTATCGACTCCGAAATGAGTTTTCTGATCTAAAAAATCATTAGGCCAATATCTGATTCATTTTCCTGATTTTGAGTAATTTGAACTATTGTTCAGTCGTCTCCCGTCCTGATTTTCTACAATGTTTAGAATCCTCTCCGCATGGTCGTTTGGACAAAGCATCGGCGTTGATGTTCGATCTTGAAGTCGAAGTCGTACTGCTGCCAATTCCAATTTGCAGTTCGCCCTCTAGCCTCTGCAATTGTAACAGCAACCTGTAAGCAGCATCTTTACCAAAAGTCTCTTTTTATATGAATATCTGTGCTCCACTGACTTCGCAATCAGTAAGAGTTCTTTTCTTGTCAAACAATTATTCTTTCTTACTCAACGAACATTTTGCTGTAATATTCAATAATTTTCTACTGTTCCTTTTGAACTACTGCTACATCGGTCCCTATTATAAATTTTGTTTTCGGGGTAAGATAAAATTGCGCATGATACAATATTCAGATCTTGTAAAGTACATAGCCAGGTTTTTGATGTGTTCATCAAAATTAACCATATCATAATGACATCAACAAGAAACACAAGACATGTCTCCAATTCAAACCTCTCAACACTACTTCGTAACTCTTAACTATTTCGGATACATTGTATAGTCCGAATAGCAGGAAATTGTATGAGCCATTTCTATTTGAAAAGGCAGTCTTCTTGTTATAATGCTGATACGTACTTCTTCAGTTCAATGTCGAATACCGTTAGGAACGTGCCGCAGTTTTTATTGTGCCAACTATTTGAGGTAATGGAGAGCTGCCATTTATGGAGATATCATTGAGTTTTCTTTACTCCACACACAATCTTGGTTCCTCTTGTTTCTAGACCAACACTACAGAAGATGATTATAGGCTTGAAGAATCTTCGATAACTCAATCTTCCTTCAAAGCTTCAATATACATTTTCCTCCTCTTGTTTGGCCAATGTGATTCTTGTTGTCAGTTGTCGTATTGGTTAAGCTTTAAGAAGTTAGTGTCACCTATCAGTTCTTCATCGATGATAAGGTTCGACTGTTTCTTTACAGATAATCTGATATTGCGCTTGAATGTGGCCATGTCCTTCCAAACGTATTCTCATTAGTAGGGTTCTTCTACTTATGAACTGCCGAAGTCCTTGTTTCTCTTTTCTAATCGGAATCGCCTCATTTTACAGCATAAAGCTTTCTGCAGTTATATAACTTTTCAAGTCTGGGTTTGATTCTACCAGTTCCGCTTATCGCCCAGGATAATTTGCAGATCTTACAAAAATGATTTTTTGTATTCTAGAAGGAATGTTGGTGTTCGCATTAACCCCCTGTTTCACAGTTTTCACTTATGAGTCGTCCTATAAAACGAACTCTTCGTTCTGAAATTTCAAAGTTGGCGTTTCACTATCATGAACAAACGTGCAGGGCCAAGCATGCTAGTATGAATGTATCCATCTTCTATTTCAGCAACTTGAATCGGTTGTACTATAGTTAGTATATCTCCCCGTGTTGTTGCTTGCAACACTACCACCTGGTCTTACAAATCAGTTGTGCTGTTCTATTATATTTCTAATTGTATAATTATAACTTCGGCTCTCATGTGGATAGTGAATTTCAGCGATTATATCCAACATTCATTGAGCTGTCAACTTCGTGTTGAAGCGATTCTTGGAGCCTCACCTACTTCAGATAGCATTCACCCTTTGACGATGGCTGACTTCTACAGGCTCCTTGAAGATGACTTCCTCCTTGCCCTCCAGAGAGGAGATTGAGATCAACCTCTTTTTGATAAGAATCCTGGATCAACATAACCTCTTCGCGAGTATATATTCTCCACATTTGAGATATTCTTCCTGAAGCATTATTTTAATCTATGCATTTATTTGTTCTTCACCATCATCTTTCTTAGCTCGCTTGGTTTCCTGATCAGGGACCCGTTTTCAGTCATAGTATTTTTCCCACTCTCTGGCTACACTTAATTTCCTTTGCGTGGTCTTATAAGACGGAAGTGGTGTTGCAGTTTCTTGTCTTTGACTCTGCCAATGAAAGTTTGTACAGAGATCTGTTCGAGAAATACTTGAAGTACCGTCAGATAAATCATTCGTGTCAGACGTTCCATGACTGCATGAAACTCTAGTAGTGTCTCGCTATATTTCAATTGTTAAGCTTTCAGTTATGCCTGATACTCTATCCCTTCGTGCCTGTCATCATTTCTTATCATTTATCTATTCAATGACTGAAGAAGATCATCTGCTTTTGCTCCCAAAGCAATTACCAATAAGGTGCCTTAGCTCATCCCAACCAATTGTTTGCATTGACTTCATTGTAAGTTGGTGGCTTCTCAAGAAATAGACCGAACAGGCATTCCTTCTCTTTGTCGTTGCTGTTTTTTGATTTGTTCCTTTCCTGAACGTAATTTTTCGTCCCGTTGACATCACTTTCCTTCGACTTGTTTTTCTTCTTCATGTCACTTTTTGTTTCATTAACGTCGTTCTCAATATTTTTGGCAGTAATTTTCATTATTCGTTGAAAACATGTGTCCATTACTGGTTGCAATTGTGTAATTCAAATTCGAAATATCAAATATTTTACTTCTGACCCAGAAATAGACGGGTTCGACTTATATGCTAAGAAACCATTTTACTATTTTTATTTCTTTAAAATGACTTTACCATACTATTAAACCAACTGCTATACTGTTTAACACAGATTTCTTCTACTTAGATACTTCGTCGATACTTCGCTTGTAGTGTGCCTCTTCAAACTTTTGGCAGTGCGTTCCCTATTTTTATACATATCCGTTTGACGTGGTGCAGAATCTTCGGGGATATCGTTCGAGTTTTTCAATTTCCAGGGTTCTATATTTCCATAACGTGTTCTTATTATATTCCGTTAATATATATATTTTTTTCTAGGAGAAGACGAAAAAGGATTAAGGACAAAAAATGATGGTCTCTGGATGAGAACAGGGAACAATCTTTCTTTTCTCACTTCAGAAAAAAACAGAATAAGTCGTTTTCCAGTACGTAAAGAAAGTAAACATAGGGTACAAATTAAACTTATTAAACCAAACAAATCCCCAATAAGATACGAAGACCATACTCTACCATATACTCGCGCAGGTTGTTCGTCAGGATTAAATGATATTGCCAGTAGAGCAGTATCCGCAATGAGTAACTTTTTTTCGAATATAGTATCAAAGTCGAACAAACCAAAGACACCTGCAGACATATCATCCACAAATAATGTAACAGACGAGAATGAAGGTAATCATAAAACTATGGATGATATTATAAAAAGATTCAAGAATGAAGCTCTAGATGCTGATGACGAAAAATTCAACAAATTATTTGAAAATCTCAAAAACGAGTTACAATTTGCATGTGGATGTATTTCTGAAGTTAACGCAATCACTAAATCTCAGACTGAACCAGAAAATATTAACAAAGGAGGGGAAGACTATATTTCAAGAAATGTGGATTATATAAGTAAGAATGATTTAAAGGAGATGCTCAATGAAATAAAACTCTCGTTTGAGAGGCAGTCATGCCAGTGTGATAATGTATGCGGAATAAAAGATGAGGATGCTGATAAATGCATACATAATTGTGAATTACTAGCAAAATATTTAGATAATTTAAACCGAGAATGTTCATGTCATGACAAAATTCAGGGTAACGCAAATAGCAACGAAAACTACTCTTCTCAAAAATTCAAAACCGAATTGGATGAATTTCAACTGAATATGAATACAGTCTTAGACAGAGTTGCGTGCAAATGTGTCAGTGATAGAAACCTGTCTCTTCATGACAAAGATCATAGTCATGCAAAAGTCATAAACACAGCAAATTATTTCAAAGAAACTGATTCTTCTGTACATGTTGATCAATTGATTACTTCGTTAGAAACAGTTTCATGCAAATGTATTAGTGATAAAGAGTTATATCATCATGAGAAGAATGACTTCATCAATGATGAACGAATTATCAATGTAGTACCAACAGATGAGATCAAACAAACAGATGGGTATGTACATTTTGATCAATTAAATGTTCTCGTTGAAGAATTAAAATCTGCAATAGCTAACTCTGCATGTGAGTGCATCAATAATACAATAGCTCGGTCGAACATTGAAGTATCAGATGAGATTTTCATATCACATTCTATAAGTAATGAAGAGGGAGAAAGATGCATGACATTAATTGAGGAGGCAGTTATGAATCCAATGGAGTTATTTGATTTAATTCATTCAGATCCAACACCTAGTACAATAGAACTTGAATCTAATATCTCATCACAAGCAAAAGTAATCAACTCACCAGAAGAATCATTCTTCTCCGCAGGTTGTTCTGATTATATGGAAGACATCAAGAATACAATTGAAAATGAATTATTGTTAGAACAAGGAACTGAAATACAGGATAGTTGTCATTGTGTTGTGGATGAAGTAGTTCAAACCTTCGATAATATGAGAATTTCGTATAGCATTTTCTGCAATGAACAACCGAAAATATATCCAAACGATAGAGAAATGACCAAGGTGGAATTCGGAAGCAAAAAGGCAAGAGAAGATGATGTAGAAAAGATCAAAGTGCGCATAAAATTTAAAGATGAAAGAATTCTAGAAAACAAACAAGATTCAAATAAAACCAACTTAATAGAAGATATTAAAGTAGTAGATGATATTGTGGAAGAAGGATCCAATAAATCATATATTTCGGGTGCATCTGAACAATCGATGCAGCCTAGACAAGAAACAACAAATACTGCAAGGAAATCTGATGAATCATATGTTGCCGAGTCAAATCGACGATCAAGGCATACAAAAGAATCCGAAAGTATTGAAGCCGTCAAAGGTCAGTTATCGAATTTGAATAATTTGGAAAATAATGAATCCAAAGCACTTTACATTTCTGATACAGGGGACCAATCGAAACAAGAAGAAGAACACATTGAAGGGGAAGAAAGTGATAAATTAAATATAAGCAATTCAGAAAGACGGTCAAGGCATTCTGAAGAAACAGAAACTACTAAAATAGTCAAAGCTCAGAGATCAGATAGAAAAAATATTCATAAAAGCCCACGATCGAAAGAGTCTTACAATGTGCAACACATGGAATCAATAGGTGCCGAAAATTCAAAGAAATTTATTAACTATCGAAGTGATTTTAATGTCGAATACGAAAAAACCCTGCATAGAACTGATGAGCTGCCCAAAATTGTAACTGAGGGAAACATTATCAAAATTTATATTCCTTTAGAATCGAGTAATTCTCATGTGAAGTATGAGATTTCACAAAGTAATAAGGACTGATAGAATGTTATGAAGGCAATAAATTTTTCGGTTATTGAGTTTTAATTCGAACATTGCTTTTGCAATCACCTCTTATTCTCGAAGGAATAATATAAACTCATGTTGAAATGCTCTTCTGAATGAAGAAAGTATCTATTTTATAATAAAGCTAGCACCTACGATCTAACTTAATTCAACAATTCTTAACTTGGTGAACTATCATATTCATGGGTGGCACTATAGGAGTTAAACTGTTAAATTTAACAACTTCAAAAAAATTTTAATAGAAATTTGAACAATTCAAGCGTTTATAGAAGATCAACAACTTATAAATCACTAAATGACCAATAAAGAATATATGGTTGCTGCCAGAACCAACAGCAGCAAGAACTGCATTTTCGTTCGTTATTTAGGATTGCGGTATTGAGTTACCAGCAATCTGTATAATCCGGTGCTCTACAGAATGCCCATAACGGCCAGACAAATATGAAATGAGATTTATACGGTACTCTGCCTGACATCTTTCAATGCCTGGGCCTAGCGAGAGTGTTCTCTCTCATTAGTCAGCAGTGAAGCAAGCGGAGAACATCTCTTAATCTCAAATATATATTCCTTATAGTATTGAGTACACTATTCTACAAAGTTTAATTTTTAATTAAGTACATGAGTAAGAAACCCCAACGTGATCACATTGAGTTTACAAAGGATATAAGTACTGCATAAGTTACTCCGCAGAGAGCTGAAGAAATTCAACCTATAGGGAAATATTTTATTTTATACATGGATTGGATTAAGAACAGGTAGGTACTCAACTTGTTGAATTACTAAGTGTATGATAAATTGAGTTTCAAAGTAATATGGACAATCTTAGGCACAGATAAGCAATGAATAAATGAAATGAGTTAAAGCTTTTAAGTTCTAAACCACGGGTGTTAGGTATATTAGCATCCGCATCCTCAAATGCGGAGTATTCGCCTTAATTCAGACATCTGCATCCGCATTTATATCCGTATCAATCAATGCGGAGTTTTTACAGATGCAGATTCATATCAACAAGTAATTACGTGTTTGTTTTGGTAATCGCTAACTTCATTCGGTAACTGACGAATATAGGAAGGCACACAAGGTGGTAACAAGATCCTACAGGTTTATTTGGTGGGTGTTTACTGTTTGTCAATGAATTGAAATTACAGTGAGTGTTTATCAAGTACATTCATAGGTTTTTGCGTGTATAATGAATATTTTGATATAAATATTAAACGAAATGTGGCCACCAATAAAAAGCAGTATCTGGACTTATTTGACAATAGACAAAAATGATTCGGAGAAGTATGAGTGTAAGATATGTAATAAAAGTTACATGCGGAACGGACGCACTACTACTTTGAAAAATAATATACCCAGAGGAACTTCGTTTATTCCAAAGTGGGAATAAAGAAAAGGAATTGAAGAAAAAATTATGAAGCAAGTATGTATCGGAATATCGGCTTTACAATTAGGTTTTACAAACTTATTTACGGTTAGATAAATTGATTTAATTTCATTAATAATTTACTGTTGTCATTTCAAATCATGATAATGTGCTGCAAGGGCCAATTTCTATAATTATTCCTTAATTTATTATAATGTAGTGTGACTAAAATATTTTTTGTTATTGGTCACATGATTTTATGTTACTCTAAATTCATGTTAACTAAATTCAAAATAAAAAGTGGTATTACTGAAAATATTCACTTTTAATATTTTTTAGCTTAACAAGAATCCAAATTATGTTTGAAATTAAATGGTTGAGTCTTGTTTCAATTATGAATTTATTGTTAGCAAATTATCGCCCTTTTAATACTTAATTATTTGAAAGCGCACACCACATTGGCCTCTTTTATTTTCGTGAATTTCAATTATAATGAGTATTATTTAATTTCAAATTTTAACATCGAATTTTGATGAGTATACTCATTTTTTATTTAGAAGATGATTTGTGTATATATAAGTTTGGATTCAAAACTTATAAAGGTTTGAATAAATGAGGTGGTTGATGCTGGTTAATCACTGTAATTTATTTAAATAAAATTATAAATACAAATGTTGAACTGATTCAGTGTAATCTTATATTACCTGAATCAACTACAAGTCCACACTTATTCGCACAATATTTCAATGGCTTATCACAATAATGATAACAATGTTTATGCGAGATTTTTAGCAATGTAGAATCTCTCAATGATCTCGCGACAACATCGTAACGCCCGATCACAACCGGAGTCGGTCGAGGCAGAGCGGCACTCTGTGTGTCGTCATAATCTGGCTAGTCCAGACTTACATCCCCCCTCCCCCACTGCTCAAGAGGAATCGTATGATGCTGGGATAGGTAGGTAAGGAACCATTTTACTAGCATGGAAGATATTTGATTCTTTCTTTTTGAAACCTGAGTCGATCACAAAAATCAAGTCCGAAAGTTTTTTCTTTATCCTAAAGGGACCCACCCTGACTGGTTCTAGCTTTTTACGGCCTATATGACTGCCATTTTTGATATAAACCATATCTCCCTTTTTGTAGTGGTTGGGTTACTGTTTTGATCGTAATACACTTTATTTTGCTCGTGGATCCTTTTTGAATTCTCGAAAGCAATTTTCCTGTTTTCTTCTAAGTTTTCTGGTTTATTCTCGTTCAATTCTGGAGGAACAAACGAGCTATCGATTCCAGTCATCAAATAGTTAGGAGTAAATCTTGTTGTACTGTGTATGGTGTTATTATAATCTCCAATCACCTGATCTGCGATAACACTCCACGGACAATTTCTGTTTTCCGCGATTTTGCAGCGAATCAAATTAACTAATGTTTGATTAGTCCTTTCATTCTGACCATTAGAAAATGGACAGTCTACTGCCGTAAAAATTAGTTTAATTTTATTCGTTTTTAAGTATTTCTTAAATTGTTTTGCATTAATGCCTGCGTACTGGTCTGATAATAGTAATTCTGGCTGTCCTTTTCTTTGAATTTTTTTAACTATATTAACAAAGTCTTTAGCCGTCTGTGAGCTTGAAGTTATCGCAAAGGCAAATTTTGTGAAGTGGTCAACTACTAAATGTAAATATTTTTTCGGGGATCTATTTCCTGCAAAGCCCCCTATAGTGTCCAAGGACAAAATTTGAAACGGTTTGGACACCGGGCCTAATTGAGATAAGGGTTGTTTGAAGCAACCAAATCGTGACTTATTTCTCGCACACGTTTCACACATTCTGCAAATAACTTTAATATGTCTGTACATGTTCTTAAAGTAAAAAGTGGGAGTCAAGGTCAAGGTTAATTGCTTTACCCCTATGTGAGTGTTGTTATGTAATCTTTTTATTAAACTTATACCAAAATCTTCCGTTACCCAGATTTTATCTTTTTTATTTAAAGATTTGTAATAGATATCATTCTTCATGATAACTTTTTCCTTTTTGTAGAAAGTCTTTTTGATTATCTTTAATGTCCTCTAACGTAACAAAGTTTACTATTTTAATCAAGGATTCACCATTGTCATTCCCGTTCAAAACTGGATTACGAGAAAGACAATCAGCCCCAACGTTATTTTTGCCAGGGTTATATTTGATATCAAAATCGAAATTTGAAATATAATTCAGTATCGACAATAACTCGGGGTCCCGGCATTTTTTTAGTCTAAAACCTTCTAAAGGCTTGTGATCGGAAAAAATAATAAATTTCTGACCCATCAAATAATATTGCCAGTATAAAATGGCCTCTTTTATAGCCATACATTCGAGAAAAATTGCTCGCTTTTTTTTTGTGGCTGAGTTAATTTTTTGAGAAGAAAAATACCGGCTTTAGGAATTGTCTCCTGTGGTTGTTTCAGAGTGGCGCCCACCCTTCTTTTGAAGCGTCCGTAAAATATAAATTGGAAGTTTTGGATTAAATATCGCTAAAATTGGGTCTGCACAGATGAATTCTTTCACTTTCTCAAAACTAGATTCACATTCTTGCGACCATTCAAAACGAACATTTTCCTTAGCAGTCTATGCAGTGGCTCTAAAATGGCTGACGCATTTGGAATAAATTTCAAATAAAAATTAATTTTACCAAGAAGCTGCCTTATATTTTTTTGAGTTCTTGGAGTTGGAAAATTTTTTATTGCAATTAAATTGTCATTCAATGGTTTTATAGTATTCTCCCCGATTAAGTGACCTAGGTACGACACCGAACTCTGCATAAATATACATTTATCCCGATTCAATTTGAAATTAGCTTTTTTAATTGCATTTAAAACCTCATCAATGTGACTCATGTGCTCCTCGAGGTTTTTGGAAAAAATTAAAATATCATCAATATAATTCATACTGAATGAGTTTAGGTTGTTCTCGAAAATCACATTATTCAAAATTCTCTGAAAAATAGCCGGCGCTGACTTGAGAGTCGATCTCATCCCTATCTTGCAAGGAACATCTATAAGGTCTTTTTGCCACGAATCTATTTTCCGTTAATTTTATCGACGCTTCGTAATTTCTGATTGTCCCTATATCAAATTTACCATCAGCGAAAATGTTTTCGTGTTTCTGGAGTATCCCGTTCAATACTAAGTTATCGGCCGTTGCCGTGCTTACCATCTGTTGAACATGAAACCCACCAAGATACATATGACTAATTATTGGTGAATTTAATTTCATTTCATTCATCGAATTATCGTTTAAATTGCTTTTCTGTGAAATTTTTAATTTCTCATCTTGGCGTAACTTGAAGATTTTAATAGTATCAAGCCCAAGGAGAAGATCATCTTTGAAAGAGTTACTCTTCACGACAAATAAAAAACAATTTTCCACAATATTAAATATTTTCAAAGGAATGACAATAGAACCAAGCGTTTCCGTCGATCCTGAAAAGGTTTTTATTTTTTTCGCCCCACTTATGTTTTGACTCAATTTTAATTTTTTTATCGACTCAAAATTTATTATTGAAATATTAGAACCTGAATCGTACAAGGCAATAGCTGGAGAACCAGCTATTAGAACTTTCAATTTTATAAGTGGGGTCGTTATTCGTTTTTTGCCTCATCTGACGATGAGATACTATCTTCTAATTCTGTATTATTCACAGATTTGATCATATCATTTCTATAATTTCGTTTTGTATTATTAATAAAATTACGGCATGTGTTCTCCGGGTGGAATCGATTTGGGAAACCCTTAACTGCGCAATGCGAGCACGGTTTTAAAACTTGTCTGTTTAATTTCTTGTACCTCAATTCACCGCCTGACGTGTTTTCGACTCTTTCACTGTTTCCTACAACATTAAACCGATCGTTGCGACTTGAGTTAATTTTTTTATCATTATTTACCACCAGTGGTTCTAATTGCCGAATGCGCGACATCAAAGCGTCCCTCGATAGTAAATCGCATTTATTGATGCGTAATCTTACATCAGTAGGGGCTCAAAACAATAAAGTTCATTTGACTGTTAGCCGCCAATTCAGGATCCGCATCGATGAGTAAATTTAATTTTTTTAGCGCGTAATCTAGAAGCGAACCGTTCAAGTAACGAAAGGTGTAGGCATAATTAATCTCAGTCCATCCCACTTCCGAAAAGTGTCCAAAAACGAATTTTGCCAGAACTCCCATTCATAAGAGAGAGAGTTTATTTTTAAAAACGTTAGATACCAATCAAGAGCTGGTCCTCTACGAAGAGTCTAAGAACTTCCGAATAGCGAGAGCTTTCGATGTTTAACCGCTCGCATTCTTTTACTAAAATACTCAAAAGGTTTTCGCATTTTGGTTTTTCCATTAAACTTTTCAAGAATCAAATTCTTCACCACTGAATGAATGGGTTTGTTAGTATCTAAATTTGTGCGAGAAATTTGAGGAGCAGTGGGATTAGGATTGACATAGCCCTGAACCTCGTCAAGATATTGATCATGAAAGCATACATTACCCTCCTTGTCTAGGTACTCCTGCTGAAGTTCATCAGCCAGCGTAATACGAATGTTACGAAACTTTCCTCTGATCTTCAGTCCTTTGATAACGTTTTTGACAATGGTTGTTCCAAACAGGGTTGGGTGATGTTCCTTGAGTTGCTGCTCTCTTGGAAATTGAAAAACGGTGTCTTCTCCTTCTAACTGTATGGTGAGAACCCTCACAACCGTTGTCTTTGCATCTACGGCATCCGCCAGGAAGTGGAAGTTTGCTCGTGGCGACATGTTTGTCTGTAGTTGATTTATAAGTTTGGATTCAAAACTTATAAAGGTTTGAATAAATGAGGTGGTTGATGCTGGTTAATCACTGTAATTTATTTAAATAAAATTATAAATACAAATGTTGAACTGATTCAGTGTAATCTTATATTACCTAAATCAACTACAAGTCCACACTTATTCGCACAATATTTCAATGGCTTATCACAATAATGATAACAATGTTTATGCGAGATGTTTAGCAATGTAGAATCTCTCAATGATCTCGCGACAACATCGTAACGCCCGATCACAACCGGAGTCGGTCGAGGCAGAGCGGCACTCTGTGTGTCGTCATAATCTGGCTAGTCCAGACTTACATATATTATGATTTTTTTTTACATGTACAACTGTGTTTCCATTGCAACAAGCCAAGAAACAGCTTTTGTTAAAGAAAGTACTACAAAAAAAAAAGGAAATGGGATACTAACAATCCTAATTCAAAAAAGATTGACAAACTCATTGGCGAATTGATAGTGCTTCAAAATTTACCTTTCAACTTTGTGGAGGGACTTGTTGTCGCCATCTCATACAAGAGTTAGCACCGAAATATAATTTAAGAGGACGAATGTTTTTTTATTGATTTCGTGTGCAATGAGCTTTATATAAAACTTGCTGAAAAAGTGCAAGAACTAATTGAAGAATATGATTACAAGTCGTTCACTAATGATATTAGGACAGATCCCAGTTCAGGTGTTTCTTTGCTTAGCCTTACTTGCTAAGGAGCATCAGAAAACTTTGAACGATTGTCAATTGTGTTAAAAGGCGAGACTTTTGATGACCGTCATACTATCATTGCAGAAAAATTTAACGCAATGCTTGCTGAATGGAATATTTTAAATGAAAAAGTGCATTGCATGATACAAGTTGAAGGCTCTAACATGAAAAGAGGAATGCGATTAGCATTGCTAAATGATTTAGATTCTACCGTTTAAAAGTTGCAAACTGTTATTCGGCATGGTTTACGATCGTAGGAAAGCATAGAAGAGGTCAAACAAAAATGTAAGAAAATTATTACTAGTTTTAACCATTCAACCATTCCTCAAAAGCAACTTGAAAAAATTCAGGACAGACTTAACCAACTGCATCTTAAAGTATTCCAGGATTGTGTGACACGCTGGAACAGCACGCTCTACATGTTTGAGCGATTCTTGAAGATAAAAGATACATTAAGTCTTTACGCTGATGACAGTAACGTTGAATCAACTTTCCTTGAAGAGTGGAAAATAATAGAATGTTTTCTTGAAGTATTGAAACCGTTTGAAGAAGCCACTCGTGAAATGAGCAGCTCTCACTCACTCATATCCTCTGTGATTCCTATCATACCAATGCTTTTGAAAAAACTTAACGACTATTCAACGAGACCACGAGAAAGTGATGCTATTCGTTTGGCAGTCTTTAATCTGAAATCACAATTTTCAGCGAAATTTTCTTCTTCAGAAGAAAACAACTTATATGCAATTTCCACATATTTAGATCCTCGCTATAAGCATAAATTTTTTAAACCAGTTACCGAAGAAAAAATAAAAGATGAAAAAATAAAGATGGTAAGTCACCCTGTCGTCATTCATTCTCATATGTCGCCGGTGGAAAAAACAACAAGAATGAGAATGGGAGATTCCCTCGATCCTGAACCAGGAACCCAGTATGGGTAAGAAGACTAGCTTAAAAAGCAATCTTGCCATGATGTTAGATTCATCGAGCAAAGATGAAGGTGAAAGGGAACCGGACAACAGTAGCCCCCATGATCTTCTCCGCAAAAAATTCTTTATTTATCGTAACGAAAAAAGACTGGATTTAGATGAAAATCCACTTAATTGGTGGGAAGTTAACGGTTGTCAATTCACAATTCTCTCCAAACTAGCTTGCAGATATTTATCACCTCCACCTGCCAACTATTTAGTGGAGCTGGGTTAATATATAATCCACTAAGAAACAGGTTAGAAGCTGAGAATGCTGCAATATTGTTATTTATGAAATTTAATTCACCAATTTTAAGTTTAAATATTAAGCAAAGATTTTTTATTACGAAACTCGAAGCTTAAAATTCTGTTATGTGATAAGTAAAACAGAAACTTGTGTACTTATTTTCGAAGAATATGATTGAATAAATAAGAAGTTGAAATTGAATTGATTGAAACTATTATGAAATTAAAATTTGAATAATTATTCTTTCAAAATCCCAAAATATATCACATCCGCATCCGCATCAAATCCGCGGATGCCTAAATTTTCGTAACCGCAACAACCCTGTTCTAAATTTGTTGAATTATTGAGGGCACAACGCAATCAGTTTCAAGAAAATATACAATTTTAGAGAAATAAACATTTATGATGAAAAAATATAATTCGAAAAAGATGAATATTCGACTTGAAGACTTTATAAGATTTCAATAAAATCAAGAACTACTTACTTGATCGTTATATTCATTACTTTTAGAGGAACTACACTAATTCTTGGTTCGCATTTTACAATCCTCATTGTATCTTAGAATGTTTTGTTGCTTTGTTCTAGTCCTTCAAATCGGTTAAATATTTTTGAATCTCCTTATCACACAGGATATATGTGGCACTTAAGGGTATTCATATGAAAAAGTGGAGGTTGAAATCATGAAACTCATTTCGTAAATATAATTATTGCATTCTACCTTCAATATGTTTTAACCCTTTTCCAAGATTATTATTGCTTTTCCATTAATTGCTATGTTTTTGAGGTCTGTTCTTCCGTCTGTTCACATTTAAACAGCGTTGCAAAGCTAGATAGTTAGATATGCCCTTTTTCGAAGATATAGACTGTTTCATGAATCTGAACCAAATTTCTTATTCATCTTTTGATCGATTTATCCCAAATTTGGTACAAGTGTTAACTGCAGATACGTCAGTAACATTCTCGAAGATGAATGAAAAATTCCGCAGGTGGACAGAGTATATTCAGTCCACGATTCTTTGGACGTGTTTCAGTTTCATCCCAACTACAATAAAAATGACTATCTTCCAAAGATCTTCACTCACCTGGCGCAAAGGATTGAAGAAAGTTATGGATAATCGTAATACTCTACCTGGTGTCTTGTTTTCCTTTCGGCCCTGCTGCAGAAACAGAAACTTCTCAGAAACGATTATTTTTGAATATTTTTCGGAAGAATGAATTTGCTATGAATCAGATGAAGATCCGTATGTTTTGTTTTTTTTTTCATAGAAATAGTACAATTCAGAATGGAAATCCAATAAGAAAGAAATGCAAAGGAAAATGGAACGCATACAAAGAATGAATAATGAAAAATATTTCATAAAAGATGGTCAAAGATAGCTCTCATCTTGCTTTTTCAGTCCTTAACCCCAATTGTTCTACTGCCTCACGTTTAACATCGGCTTGGTTTCCATTCACAACTCTCATTGATTGTCTTAATCAACTACTCTCTATCCTCAATTTCTCCACTGTACATTGGAGATTTTTCAATTATCTTTATGAATATTAATTTAAACACGTTAGGTCTGGTATTGTCATTGGTCAGTTGTGAGGTCTATCTCTGCAAACCAATGCAATTCAAGGGTCATTTACATTTTGAATTACGTTAACTGTATGCCAGTTCTCCGTCTTGCTGATAAAAATTCTTTCCTCGTTAAAAGGTTTTCATTTCAAATAATAAGGGTAACTGATCAACCAAAAAATTGAAGAAAGCATCACCTTTCAATCGAGCCGGTAGAATGAAAGGTAATAGCAATTTGTTATAAATTGCTCACTATACAACAAAGGAAAATTGCCTTTGACAGTTCTGTTTTCTCACTTCCGGCGGATTGTGTTTGGAACACATATGTCAGGGTCAGACGTTGACTATTCCCTCCATCGAGAACAGTGATTCGCCTGTAAATAAAATGTTGTAGATGTTACGGCGATAGCGGCATATCTATTTTCCAAAAATTCCACAGGGCGATTTGGTCTCCTAATGAGTTTGTACTGACTGTGGATGATAAAGGTGTATACGCTCTTCTCCTAAAATTCTCTGAACTTGGGAATGACACCAATGCATAAGGGTATATATCTACCATTTCATTTTATATAGGTCAATGTAATCCGCCGTCTATCTGAATTGAAAAGAAATTTACCTCTTTCCAGCAAACATCGGCAGATATCAGAAAAAGTACGAGAATTGGGGATCCTTCGATCTGGATATCATCTTCAATATTCACTCGAAGCCTCTAATGAATTACAGTTTGTAAATATCAACAACATATCAATCGTATTCAACAATAGTAAAATTAATGAGGAATCCATTTCCTTGAATTTCTTTTCTATTGACTTCCCAATTTCAGTTGTAGTTTTTGTTAGAAAAGAACCTTGTATTTTTTTCGTTTCATTTACATTAGATCGATTTTTCAAGAAAATGTTTCAAAATATCTGTGTCTGGGCAAATTATTTTTGAGGAAAAGAACCGAGAGGAGAACAAGACACGACGCATAATGCCACGATTCTCCATAACTTTCATGAATCGCTTGTGCCAGATTAGCGAAGACCATTGACAGATAGAAAATTTCATTGTGGTTGGGGTGAAATTGAAGCGCTTCCAAATAATAGTGGAAAAACTTCATTTCCTCAGGACAGACCAGGAGAATAGTACAGCGATTTTGCCAGGTGAGCGAAGATAGTTCGGGAAACATTTTCAAAAAATCATGTACAGGATATTTGCTTCAATAACTCATGGAAACAATATCTTCGAGGATGTTCTTGATGTACCAAATTTGATAAAAGTTGATCAACAGATTCAAGAATTGTGATGGAAAAGATGGCTTTACCTAGCTTCTGCTTTGCATTTCTGACTTCTCCCGTAGCATATTCTATTTGTCGTTGAAAACTTAGCATTCATTCATAAAACACCTGGAATGAAATTTTATCTTCATCATTGATTCTATAAATATTATTCTGAATATATTTTCAGAGATTTGAATCTTGCTTGTTTGTAAATATCCATTACAAATTGAGGCCAGATCAAAACGAATTATGAAATGGTAAACTGAGATGTTGCAGGAAAACCTTTTTCAATGAGTTCTCTTTATCGCCTCTTAAAAGAAGAACTACAGAAGGAAACTTAACGAGTGGGCTTCAACCCCAACGACAAAACTGAAAATCTAAGAACTAGACTGAGCCAGTTTCACAAAGGAAAGGTAGGCCGAACGTGAGAATCTGTGACGAACAAATGACGATTGTTAGCTTGAAGAATTGAATAATGCAGCTTCAGAATCAAGTGAAGGCAATGTAACTTAAGCTAACAGATCTTAAGAAAAAAGAAGAGAACTTTGCAATGCCAAAATAATGAATAAAGTTAGAATATGGAATGTTCAATTCAGCGGTCGTGTGAAGGCTAAATTGTTTTTAGAGAGAATTGAGGAACTAATAGGACCAGTTGAAGGAAGATATTCAGAAGATCTAAAGAAATATGCTACCTGAATACTGGTTCTGTATACGAAGGAGCGACGTCAATGAACTGGACTTATAAGATAGGAACACTGGGGAATCAGTTGTTTGCTTGGGAACTAACAAACATCGTAAGCAAAATATGAGGTAAAGGCAAAACAAATCTAGCAAATAAAATAGAAGGTTGTGTTATATTTATAAAGATTTCCGCTTACCTTTCCGGCATGATGGCCACTTAGTCACATCCTCATTTATTGGACTTTCTAAATGAAAAGTTCACAGATTGATCAATCCGTGGGAACCATTAACTCAGCACGATTCGCCTTCAGACAGTGCGGTCCTTTCCCTTTGAGCGCAAGCCAAAGACTCGCATTGTTCCTAAATAACCCACTACTTAGTCCTGCCATCTAAGCCATTTTCTTTCTCGTTTCCTAGTAGCATAGAGCTTCGAATTCAGATTTTGCTTAGGCACCCTGGCGTCTTCCATCCAACGTACCCAAACCAACGGTCTCTTAGGGATCTCATAAAATTAAAAATATCTTCACTGTTCAATATGGTCATAATTTCGTTGTTAGTACGTAAACGCAAGTTTGCTTCATCCATTCTTATTGCTCCATATCCTCTTGATCTTGCGTTCGAAGTGTCCAGCTTTCACTACCATAGGTTACCACTGGCGAACCTACGTCTTGTAGATCTTCATCTTGGTCTTTCTTGTAATCCGGTTGCATTTCAGGGGTTTAAGGCAGCAAAGTATGCACAGTAACCCTTTCTGGAATTGGTCACTAATGGCGGTGCTTGTTTTCTCTTCGCTATTGACTAGCTCTTCGAGGTACGTGTAGTTTGATATTCCTTTGAATACTACATTACCTATTTGAAGGTCTTGAATTGCTCGTTGGAGGCTGATATTTTCATGTGTAATGCCTTCGTTTGATTGACAATATGTCCCATTTCTCTTTAATTTTCTTCCATCTCTCCATTAAAGATTGGCTTCGATAAGTCAACCTCCATCCCAGGCGATGATAGCTATATCATCCACATACGCACATATTCGGGTTGATTTATTGAAGATGGTTTCTATATAATCAATGGCAGATTGCTCTATGAAGTGCTATGAAGAAGAGTGTTGTAGACAGCTTATCTCCTTGTACGATATAATTTCGAATGGATCGCTCAACATTGTCCTTATTTTCACCTTTGTTCTAGAGTTGGTCTTGGTCATCACGAAAGCTTGCTTAAAATCGTTGAATAAAATATACAGGTTGATGTCGTCCTCATAACACCTTTTAATAATCTGTCTTACAACAAAAAGTTGGTCTGTGGTCTCCCAGCTGGTCTAAATCCACATTGATATTCTCCAATCTTGTTGTTAGCTATTCTCTGGATTCTATCATTCAGAATGGTTGTGAGTATGTGTTATGCCTTGATATTTTTCCAAGTTAGCCTCCTCTCCTTTCTTATGAATCGGGCATATGATTCCCTTACTCCAAATATTAGGTATTCTTTCCTGCATCCAAATGTCTTTTATGATATTGGTCAGGGCTTCATCTACTGAGGTTCCTCCATACTTCTGTTCTTTTCTGCAGAAATGCCATCCCTTCCAGGCTTTCGATTGTTTCTCAGCCTTTTCAATGTGTTCTGCACCTCGTCCAAAGTGACTTTTTCATAATCTATCTTATTATCTGGTGCATTATTGTTATGGTGTCAGGACTGTCTTGCTTGTTCAGAAGATTTTTGAAGTATGACGCTCATCTTTCCACTGTTTTTTTTTGTCCATTATGATCACCCCTACTTTCAGTGCTACATCCTCATTACAAGTCTGTTTGCGGCTGGAATTCTTTTGTAATCCTCTGCATTGCTGCGTACAACTTTCTTCGCTCAACTTCTTCATATAGATCTTCTATTTCTTCAAGTTCTCTTTTTGAACCTGCTCTTTTCTAATTTTTCATCATCTTTTTCGTTTCTTCTCTGTGGTTATTCTAGGCTTCTTTAATGCTTCAGGTGTTTCTTGCTATCATGGTTTCCCTAGCCCTGTTCTTGTTCTGAATTAATTCTCAACATTTATCAAACAAGGTTCCATTACGTTATTTTTCTCCTTTCCCTAAGGTATCTTCTGAAGCATCGATTATTGTTTTCTGGGTTTTGTGCCACTCCTCTTTAATGGTGTTGCTTTCTGTCAAGTTTAGCTTTTGGTCGACGACTTCCTGGAAAGTTCTGAGTACCGTGTTATCTTTCTTCAACAAGTCTGTGTTTCACTTTGTTTGTTTCAATTTTTTTTACGTTTTGAAAAGTGGAGAGTTTTCCTCGCTATTGTTTTCACAAGGTAATGGTCAGAGTCGCAGTTGGGTCGACGGCAAGCTCTAACATCTGATATTGGAGAGTAGTGCCTCTGCGACACCAAGACATAGTCTATCTGGTTCACAACTGATGTGCGGGTATTTTGCACGTTCCAAGATGTAAATTTTTGTAATGAAAAATTGTGCTTCTGATAAGGAGGTTATTCCGGGATGCGAATTCAGTCAAGTAATCGCCATTACCAACATGAGTCATGCAACGCGAACGGTTCTGCCACATTGAGTTGACTTTCTATTTGTGCATTGAAGTCGCCCATCTCTAGAGTCAGATCGTATCTTTAAATGCGGGAGAGAACAACTATTAGTTACAGGAAGTGTCTCTCAAAAGTTCTCTTTCTCTTCATCCTTCTTCTCTTGGTAGGGGCATGAACTAATGGGATAGAGACATTTTTTAATTTACCCTTCAGACTGATTTTGCCTATCCGATCACTTACAAGATGTTCCCTCTTAGCGACTTGCTGAACAGAAATCTAGTGCCAAACAACCCGGCTTTTGTGTTTGGACTACTGTGTATAAGTGTGAAGTCTTTTTTGTCCCTGCTATCTTATCTCCTGTACCGTTAGTATGTCATACTAATATTTGAGCATTGCATCAGCCACGTCCTGCATTTTTCAAGCTTGGCGCATAGTTTGGGCGTTCAAAGTGCCCAGTTTTGGTTCAGGTGCATCAAATCCTATCCTATTCTACTATTCAAGTCCAGTTTCCGTTGTGTCCAGTAAGGGCCAGTCTGCTCCGAGCCGAGGTTGAAGGTTTCGAGGCAGTCCCATTTTTACGTGGTTGAGTAGCTAGCACAGCGCACAACTCTACTCCTTTATCCAAGCTTGGGACTGAAACAGGCACTTGCATATATATTTCTTCAGCTATTACATTAAGTGTACCATCATATCTTCTTTAATTGAAGTTTAACCAAGTAAGTTTTGTAATATTTCTCATTAACCGTAAGGTTAATGCACCCGGAGGCGATAAAAATTGCATTTCTATTTTCAAAATTAATTTCATCCATAAAAATAGCTCTTTTATGTATCTCTTGAATTTCAATTATTTTAACTGTAATTTGAACAACCTATAAATGTTATATCGCCTATCCAGATGTCCTCGCGATTCCACATTACCCCACTAAAATGACCTGTTTCCTCATCTTCAAATGCCCTCCTTCTAGCATGTTGTACTGATTTCCTCCTCGTCTTCCTCTAAACGATGATGATGAGATTTTGTTTCTTCCGATATTCATTTTACAAAAATAACTACATTTCTCTAGTCGTTTCGTTTTCCTTTATATTTGTTGTCACTCACTATTGTACAATGACTGATTGCGCTATCTAGTTTGTCCGAATTTTGGTTTTGAGGTAAGTTGGTTGTATTAACTTCATCTCTAATAAAGTATTTCACACCATTTCAGTTTAAATAATCTATTTTGATATTTGGTTCTAGAGCCACCTTTCACCTTAAATGGTTGCCGTGGTTAAATATAATGCACTGAAATACTTTATACTTTGTATAGTACCTTCCTTTTAAGCTATTTCAATTTTCAACCTCGAAACTGTTAGCTTCTTTGAGAATTGCAGTATTATTGTCATTATGATTGTTTTCGAGCCATAGACATGTTGTTATTATTACACCTTTATACAATATTTGATACATTCATTCAACAGAATAGTATAACTAATTTGATAAAGGAAATATGATTAATCAAAATCAGTATAATTTCTTACTCAAAGCTACAAACTACAAGATTATTGAATGTTTATCGACTAGTCAGTGCAATGGACCGTATAAACAACAAAACTGATTTTAGCGAGATGAAAGCCCATGCTCAATTGTTGAATAAGTATGTCCAGTCAAGATGCGATAAAAATAGCTTGTATGAAGTTAACTCAGTACCAAAAAAATGGACAATGTTTGCATGAAGCTGATATTTATGAGTTTTTGCTTGTGTGTTCTGTTCTACCTGGAAGTATACATCCTACCTTCTCAGAGAAAAAACAAGTACTTATGTGTCCAGGACAATGTTTTAGATATTTTCCAATAACGTCTTCAACAAAAATGGACCTGTAAACATATTTTCTTTATTTAACGAAATATATTACAAGGCAACAATGATAGACTTTAAATAAATTATACATGAAAATGTATATTAGAACTTGCACATAAGTAAACCGATATAAATAATTTTAGATTCGAAAACATCAAACCATTGGTATAGTAATATGTTGACAAAATATGCTTCCAGAAACACTATATATAGGACGTCTAATTCAGCCTCAAACATTTGTATGGGAAAAGTGTAGAAATCATATTAGCGAAGCTGTCACCTGCTCTGCCAATAGATATGTTTAACCAATGTATATGATAATTACATTGATTAAAAGAATGAAATATATGCCCAGAGGAAGAGAATATTTACATTCTTGGGAAAAATATAGTTCAGAATAAGGACGCTACTATTCCCTAGATTTTGGCTATGTTGGCTTTCCTGATTGTAATAATCTTGCATGGTTACTTCGGCGTTTTCAGCGAATTCGTTACGTTTGTTAACTGACAGCAGTTCAATAAAATTTTTAATACTACGATTAGGTTTTCTCAATCGATTCCGAACACTTCTCCTCCTTTTCTATAGTCTGCGTTTGCAAATATTTTCTGAGCCGTTTTTAGTAGAGCACATATGATAGATGTTGCACCTGTTGTCCTCTCTGTTTCATGTCCAAGCTTTTCGAGTCCTTCAATAATATTCTGAAAAACAAAATTCAAGATCATACAGATATTGAGCAAGTTTTGTATCGTTGATTTTAAAGAAAAACTTGTATTGGTTTGACGGGGAGAATAACAACGATAACAAAGTAAAGAATAAACAGGCTCTCGAGTAATATTGAAAATTTCTAGATGTTTTACAAAATTTATATATTTACAATGAATCTAGAATTGCTCAGTATTAGAGTATTGATTTATACATTGATTCACCAAACCTGAGCACAACAAACTTTTTGTTGTGTGTCAGATTGCTTCGGCACACGCTCCAAATCACAAGAAAATATGGAGTATAGTGGCAAATAATTTTGTCCATAACCTCGATTCATATTCACTTCATATTACCAAATTCCTCAATTTTCTTCTCAGAGAACAAGTTATTACTCTTGAGCAGCTGGTGGTACTTTGCAGTACTTGGACATAGCAGTGTCTACGCATGTTTTCACGGTCGGCATTCGCCGTTATACACTCATGTTTATGAATGCAGATATTGACTATTACCGAACACATAGGTATGTGGTTCGGAACATTTTTAATCTAGACGATTTGTCAGTTTGCACCTATTAGATTTGTCTCACGAAATGTGAGCTTTTGGTTATGAGGAGTTCAAGATTATTAGTAACAGGAAGTGAAAGCTGTTTCCACAGCTCGTCATATGGAGGTAGTGAACATTGGTGAAAATGTAGAAAAGGTTACGCGATATCCAAAATCATCGATATATAGATGAGATATCCATTCAGATTTTGAACCGCCATCACCTTCGAAATATAGAAATCATGACTAGGGTTTTCCGGGAGAACAAAAAATTGCGAGAACTGAAAGCTGTGATACGATTGCTGTTACAAATCAAGTAAATGGTAACAACATTGTCAACTTTGATACAGTTTACATTCGAAGTTGGTACAATCAGATACATGTAATCTAGGTTTCTTTAAAGGAAAACCAGATGAATGACAAATACATCATTTTATTGCAAGAGGTTAGGTTATTTATTAACAGGTTTTCCAAAATGCAAAATTTAATCACTCTCTGTATTCGCTAATGAAATATATTAGAGGTTATGAGAATATAGGAAAGAACATTAATATTTTCAGTGATAGTCAAACATACAAATTGATATATAATTGAAATATATTTAGTCCACGAGGACAAATAAAAGATCTGAAGTTTTGATATTGATATGACCGAGAGTACATGAATCAGTCTCTAGAACAAGTTTTGGGTAATCCTGCTGTTTACGCGGCCCACACGCGCACCCTGTACCGAGTCGACGAGGAATGTTTCCGAACGATTTGAAATTTAAGCCAGTGTTGCCACGATTTATCTCACGTCGGAGATTTGAGTACCTATCGTTGAAAATTAAATAGCAAAGGATAAAATGTATTATTGAAGTGAAACAGAATATAGTGCTCATTTCGCGGGCTAACCGGAGCTACTGTCCGTCGGTGTCTATATTAGCTACAAAGGGACGTTATAATTCTAGGAAAGTTGTCTGTCTATACGACCAGCGGCGTCTCGTTCCATCAATTAAGGTGCATACATCATGTAAATGTTTGCAATAAAAAAGTCGTTTTCACTGAGTTTCTATTAAAGTATATACGCTTAGTACTTAAAACTGAATAAAAGTTTTTAAAAACTTTGTCAATCCGGAGCAATCTCTGAAACGGCTGATTCTATTTCTATTGGCATTTTACTGAAAAATAACCAATGATAACTTCAGAGTATTGAAAATAGTTTGGGGTTCTGTACGAGAATTACATATATGAAGTCCGATTCAGTGAACCGATTTTGATTACATTTTCACTTAAATTTTCTTCCCAAAATGATATTAAAATTGACCTTTTCGGATATTTTACGACATGAAAAAAATCGTTACAATAATAATTATAAACTAAAATAATATAGATTTGTCGTCAACTTGTTACAATATATTTTCACAAAAGCAGCGGTTCCGACTCGTAGGTGGTTTTCTAGTAAATACATTTCATGAGAAAATAGATCAAACATTTATACTCTTATACGAACGTGAAATTTAAATGAACTTCAGGTAAGGGATCTGGCAATACTGGCTTGAAATTCAAATCGTTCGGAAACATTTCTCGTCGACTCGGTACAGGGTGCGCGTGTGGGCCGCGTAAACAGCAGGATTACCCAAGTTTTGTTCTGCACCTAGTTTGTACAGCGAATATGATTTCTTGCTATACGAAGGAAGGTTTGATCAATGCCTTTGTGAACTATGTTGAGAAGGAAGAGATGTTGTAGTACTACTCACAGAAATTGGGGAAAGAGTCTACAAAAAATTGCATGGTTTGAGTGATATTCAAAAATCTATCAAGAGATGTACGAACAGTTGTGCCATATTCTCAGAGAGCGGCTTCAAGAGAAGGTAGGTATCACCTTTCAAAGGAAGGAACGCATTTTATGATCTTCATCAAAAGGAAAGAGATTTCTATGTTCAAGTAGAAATATGGCTATCAACTATATATAAGTTTGGCCGCTTCGGTAGCCGCACGGTTAGTGAGCAAGTATGTAGGAATACGCTTAGCCGAGGTGCCAGGTTAGAATCCGGGTTCAAGTTATGGATGTTGTCCTTGAAACAGAAAAGTGAATTTGACAAAGACATACATTGAGTTGGGCACATGGCTACTGGCTAAACCAATATGCCAGATAACTTGTAATCCAAAGTGGTGGCAGTTATGATGCCATGGTGTAGGTGAGTGGTTCTGAGTCTACTATAAACTTGGAGTGAACAAACAAACAAACGAACAAGCAAACGAACAAACTATAAGTTTGGTTAATTATTAAATGAAAAGATAAAGGATAAATTTATTTATGGGTTGAAAAGTAACCTATACTAAATCAAATTCTTGAAAGCGGTCAATATATACCTTGGAAAATATCGATACTGCTATCAACAAAGAAGCTTCTGTTGGATATTCTTGACTTATAAAGTCTCGTCTGAGTTTCAAGTATTTTTAACATTTAACAAACTAAACGGTACTGTATTAACGAATGCTTCGTATAAACTAATTTGTAATCAAATATCTATGATCAGTTCATTGACATTTGAAGTTACACCGAAACAGAATAATTAGAGCACTTCCCTTCAAATACACAGAACATTAACACTACCACTTTCTGTTCGTTTGATTGTTTGTAAAAATGCTGAATTACTTCATTTTCACTGGGAAGTTTTGTCTTAAGACCCATTCCTTCTCGTAACTTCTCAAAAGAATACCCTGGAGGAGCTTTGTAAAGCTGACCAGCTTGCTGGTCACTTAATGTCGAATCAATTATACTGCGCTTTGGTTGTCAATGAACAAAGTTGTTGGACTTTCTATGTCCTCTTCAATATCTCTCAGAAGGTTTTGTTTGTTTGTTATTCCTTTAACGTGCTCTATTTCCGCCTCTCGGCCAATGACACGCCGGAAAATTCTGTCACCTCACTCACCCGGGAATTTTGCCGAACCCCTCTCGTGTCGAGGAAAGGGATCTTCAATGTCCAACACATCTCTGTTAGACAGGACCGACGGCTTTACATATCCTCCGAAAGATGGATACTCAAGCGATTTCCAGAATCCGAAAAATCGCCACCGAGCCGGTGTAGCCAAATAACTTCTTTAGTTGCTTAGGAAGCAGAAGTAATCTCGGCTTCAGTAGTTGATAGGGTAACACTACTTTTTCTTTTACTTGACCAAGTAACAACTCCATCATATACTTTGAAGACATATCCACTCGTCGACTTTCTTGTTTGAATATCATTAGCAAAATCTGAGTCGCTGAATCCATGTAGCTTCAAACTTGTTCTGTTGTATGTTATTCCAAAGTGAATAGTTTCAATAAGATACCTCATGATTCTTTTAACAGCATTCCAATACGCTTTTGTGTAATTATTACGATATCTGCATACTATTCTAACAGCATGTGCAATGTCAGATCGACTGTCTATTGCTTAAAACATTAGAGATCCTAAAGCTTGTCTATACATTACTCCATCTTCTGCTACAAAAGGTCCTGTTTCTGCAATCAAATTAGTCTGTTGATCCTCTGGTGTATTGACTGAATTTGCTTGATCAAGTCGAAATCTTTTCAGTATTTGCTGGCTATAGTTACTTTGTTTTGTTATTTCCTAGCCTACGGAACTATTCACTTCACTTATGGTAAAATCAAAACTTTCTTTCAGTACACTCGAAACTACTTTGATTACATTCATTGATTGATCCTTTATAAACACATTTGTCGGCATCAGATTGAACAAATCCAAAATGTTTCAAGAAACTATCAAATTTCTTGTTCCAGTACCGAGGTGTTTGCTTCAGTCCATATAAAGATTTAATGAGCTTGCAAAACATGTTCGATTGGCATCTGAGACCTTCTGGAGGTGTCATGTATATTTCCTCCTGCAGATGTGCATAAGGAAATGCTGTCTTCATGTCAAACTGCATAATCTCATATCCTTTTCTAGCTGCTACAGCTTACAACACTCTAATTGAGTCAAACCTTGTTGGAGGTGAGAATATTTCTTTATAATCAACACCTCGTTTGACATATCCTTTGGCACATAACCGAGCTTTGTATCGAGAAACAGAGTTGTCTGACTCACGATTGAAGGTGTCTTAATATTTTACAAATATTTAATTTTAGTTGATGTTAGTTTTGAATGAACTAACGAATACCGAATTATTGTGATTATATCATTTATTTATTAATTTTTACATTTCTATGGTAGGCAAATAATTCAATATGACAACGAGTCATATTCACTTCGTCTTGAAAGTAATTGGTCATTTGGTATTCTGAACTTAGTTTTTATTCTATTACTCTCTTTCGAAAATGATATTAGAATTGACCTTGTAGGATATTTCATTACTAGAAAACAGCCCTCGCAATTATAATTATGAGACAAAACAAGACGTCAACTTTTCACAATATATGTTTACAATAGCAGTGGTTACGACTCGTTTTTAAGTAGGGTTTTGATGTTCGTTTCGAGCGTCATGTGACCTTTTTTTGTATGAAATCATGACGCTCCCACGAAAAGGGGTTTTTGGCGTCAAAATATGTCATTTGTCCCTTATTTTAGGTTACAACACTTGATTGATAAATACGAAATCTATTTTTCATTGATTTGGTAATATTTCTAGAATCTTTAGTGTTATATATTGCGAAATTCCTCTATGTTGTTCGAGTTTCGAAAGCTAATATTGCGCAATAACTGGACGACTATAAAAAAGCACTAAGCCATTTCCTTTTCTAATGAAAAGGAGCTTTAAAACAAATGTCGAAAGTTGACAACAGTGACAATTGTATTTATCTGTTTTCCATATTCATAGTAATCCAATAACCAATTGGATGAAATTCGCTTCAAATTAACAATTGGAAAACAGGTCAATTTTAATAACACGCGTAAAGACTTATTGCTAATACTAAATCTCACACTTATAAAATATAAATCTTCAATTATTCCTCATAATTATTCACAAGGAATATTTATATTGGGTTTTTAGGGATAGTTAACCTAAATATAGTTTGTTGTTTGTTACATCTTTCAACGTTGGTAGTTATGTATTTTAACAGTGTGCTTGGGAACTTAGCCCATTCACACATGGGACCTACAGTTTATAGTGGATTCCAAAGTACTCCCCGACACCGTGCAATGATAACTGCCTCCACAAGAATTACAAGTTATGTGGTATCGGAAGTTAATGCCCTCTTTAGGCGACTCTTTCCAAGTATTCTTTTTCTCATTCTACTCGTGAAATATTATGGCATTATCAAACTTACCATTTTCGTATGACTCTAAGTATGGCGTTTGGTCTATTATTACTTTATTGGTTCTTCTATTTTATTGATGTTGAGTGAAATTACAGCTTTAGTCAATTCCTTAGAGAATACCCATCTTGAAGACATTTTCACATCTATATAATATTATGATCGCTTAGTGATGAATTTTACCTGCTTGGAACACGTAATTTTTTCCTAACCTCAGTCAAACAGATAGCACAAGCCAGCAACTGACGTCAATTCTGTCACATCAAAACAAAACATAATCCTGAAACCAATGCAAATGGTTTTCATTATGTTGTTATTGTCTCCGAAATTTCCAACATTATTAGAAAATCATAAACACATAAATAATAGCAAGCCTTTATTATGTAAAACAGTATTTGATTATAACTATGACATTTGTAAAAATGGAAAAAATGTTTCATGAATTGTCAGTTCGACATTCATTTAGTATATTTTTCGGTTTTGGAGATATAAGATATTTATTCGTAATGACTGAATTCGAATACGAAACTAAATTTTTTTTTCTGCAAGCTTGTCAGTCTTCCCTACAGTTGGGCAGTGCAATGCTGAGGTTCGTGTGGGGGCTTTCACCCACTAAACCCTCCTCCTCAAAACTCAAAACTGCATAAAGGAGACTCTGGATCCTGACAACCTTTTCACCTTACAGAGGCTACTGATCGATTATGCAAATCAGAAACTCTGCAAAAAACATTTTGGTTTTCGACCTCCATCCATATGAATTCGTGCAAATAAGAAGTAAAGAGAGCCTGTGAAGTGCCAAACTGTATGTGTATGAATATCCCTATCATGTGGATCAACGAAATTTTCATCATGGATGATAACTTGATTGTTTGCTCTAGTTTGTCGCTACCGAAGTGTATATGTCTTTGACGGACAGTTGCGATGCAACTGCAAAGAATATGTTCGGCAGTTTCATCGCCCTCTACACACATTGTGCATGTTGCCGTTTCCGATTTGGCCATTTTATTGAGATGGTATCTCAGTGACCAGTGTCCAGTAAGGAGGCCTGTTATGATCCTCAACTCGTCCCTAGAGGGATCGAGAAGCTGTTTTGTCTTCTTTGGCGAATAGTCAATGAACTTTTTCGCTTTCCTTTCGCCTGGAGTTTTCCTCCAGTATTCTTTTTTGCTAGATTCTTCCCATTGTTCCAGTTCCTGTCGTCTGTGCGTCTTACTTAGACCGCAGAACGGTTCAGGTCCGGTGGGTGGGATTCCAGCAGCTGATTTGGCCAGTTCGTCAGCGGCTTCATTTCCTTGTATGCCTTCGTGGCCAGGCACCCACCACTGGAAAAGTTTGTTCCCCTCAGCAAGTTGCTTCAAGGATTGACGGCATTCCCAGACAAAGATGCTCCGATGACTGTAAGAGTTTAGAGCTTTTATTACTGCCTGACTGTCCGTTAAAATGTAAATCTTTGCCCCTTTGAGTTTCCTTCGTAGTCCCTTCTGGCAGCAAAGGTTTACAGCAAGTGTTTCTGCTTGCATGATTGTGGGAGTAGAGGCCAGAGGCACTGATGAAGAGTACTTGGGTCCATATATGCCTGCTCCTGTTCCATCAATCGTTTTTGATCCGTCCGTGTACCAAATGGAGGATTTTTGGTCTAATTGATTTATTTTTCCCTTTATGATGGTGCGGTCTTCTATGACCACTTCGAAGGGTGTGTGAAAATCAAACTTAAGCGGCATTATATCCGATGGTTGTGATAAGATTTCTGGCGCTATGTAACCCAGAATCCCCATGTGTCCCTTCAGATCACCAGGTAATAGTTTTTTGTGTCTTGTAGTTGTAATGCTGCCACCAACGCTTCCTTTTTCAATTTTATATGAAGGGGAGGGAGATTTAGGATTACCTCCAGGGCAATAGTCGGGGTGCTTCTCATAGCACCTGTTATGCCCAAGCACGCAAGCTGCTGCAGTTTTTGCAGCTTGTTTTGCGTAGTTATTTCTAATGTTTTCGTCCACCATACTAACGATGCATATGTGACAATGAGTCTTATAACCGCTGTGTATAACCAGTAGGTTATTTTTGGCTGTAGTACCCAGGTTAGATTTCCCTAAAGGATTGTTAATGAAACGAAAACAACCCTCACAATAAGAATTATAGATCAAAGTAAGACAGTTTTGCCAAGTTCTCACACTATATTTTTGCAAAAACAGCAGTTTTTAGCGGTTTCTAAAACTAAAATGTCAAAAGTTGGCAACATTGTCTTATTTCATACTAGAATTCGAATGAATTTTCATAATGATATTTGAAAGAATTTTTTATCGATTGATAGGTACAAGCAATAATTTTGATCATCTAAATCGTTGATGATTTAAATAAACTGTTTCTGCAAATCGAATCATGCTACTCATTATATTTACATTTATTTATTGACATCGTACATTTTACAAAGTCTTCTGAAACTATATAAACATATAAGTCACGTTTCCATTTGATATTTGGTAGCCCTAGATTCTTGAATGAAATGTAGATACCGCTAACCGTTAACGTTTTCTCGATTTGATTTCAACTTTTCTATTACACCAGATTCAGTTTGTCTAGTGCTCTTCTTGTGGAAACATATTTTTGTAAGTTCTATTGAAATTTTATTTTTCGAATAACACTTTTTTAGTATTTAGGCTGGTAGTGGTGTATCGGCACGAAAAAGGATGGTCGAGGCTGTAGACATAATTCAAAACGGACAAATCCGGGAAGTGAAGTTAACATATCGAGATTTTTTTCTGGCACACTCTCGATTTCATTCAACGGTTAATTAATTGAAGAGTAAGTTAATATCAACAATACTGCATGTTGCATTAAGTAGGTATTACTGTATGTTGCATGAAATAGTATGTTAATAAACTGACAATATTATGATCAATGAAGCAATTAATATTACGTTAAGAAAACTTATGATATTTTATAATCCCGATTTGCGATTTTTGATATTGGTTATTTATGCACGATATAATACTTGTACTTGAAACTGCACGGACTTATTAACCTGAGCTTACTCATAATTATTAAAAACAAGTAATGTTTTTTGAGGAATTTTACTGAATGGTTGTGATTCGTAACGCGTTTTGCTACACCGTAGCTTCTTCTGACGAATGAATGTATATATAGTTGTCATAATTTCTGTACATTCTTTCGTCTGAAGAAACTACGGTGTAGCGAAACGCGTTACGAATCACAATCATTCACTACCATTCCTCAAAAACATTACTAGTGTTTATTATTAATAAAAAAATTCCACCTGGACCATTATCGTTTCAAATGGTTGGAAAGCCTACCACGACTTAGGTCAGATAGGAGGAGCGATTTATGAACATCAAGTTATCATCCATGAAGAAAATTACGTTGATCCACATGATAGGGATGTTCATACACAAAATGTGGAAAACATGTGGATGCGTGCAAAGAGAAAAGTCCGTCGACAGTTTGGCACTTCACAGGCGCTCTTTAATTTGCACGAATTTATAAGGAGGGGGCACGACAGAAACCAAAATGTTTGTCCAGAGTTTCTGATTTGCATAACCGATCAGTACCCTCTGTAAGGTGGAAAAGGTTGTCAGGATCCAGAGTATTCTTTGCGCAGAAAAAAATTTAGTTTCTTATTCAATTTCACTCATTACGAATAAATATCTTATATCTTCAAAACCGAAAAATATACGATTACATGTAAACCAGGAAAACTGAAATTTTATTCGAATAATTGTAACATATACTAAAGGAATGTCGAACTGACAATTTATGAAATATTTATTCCATTTTTACAAATGTCATAGTTATAATCAAATACTGTTTCACATAATAAATAATGAATAAAGGCTTGCTAGTATTAATGTGTTTATTATTTTCTGTTGGAATATTAAGGATTCAAGTATGGAATGAATTTTCGCATATATTAGTATCGTTAGTAATCATATTTGTATGATATTAAACCAGTAGATTATATCATTATCATTATCCCTTCAACAGTAAAAAAGCTCTAATAATGTTGGAAATTTTCGGAGAGAATAACATGATTAAAACCAATTGCATTGGTTTCAGGATTTGGTTTTGTTTTGATGTGACAGAATTGACGTCAGTTGCTGGCTTGTGTTATCTGTTTGACTGGGGTGAGGAAAAATTACGTCTTCTAAGCAGGCAAAATTCATCACTAAGCGATCATAATATTATATAGATGTGAAAATGTTTTCAAGATGATTATTCTTCTAAGGAATTCACTAAAGCTGTAATTTCACTCAAAATCAATAAAACAGAAAAGAACCAAAAAAGTGAAAATAGACCAAACGTCATACTTAGAGTTATTACGAAAATAGTAAGTTAGTTAATGCCAGAATATTTCACGAGTAGAGTGAGAAAAAGAAGAAACCGAAAAGTTACGGTTGACGCAAATTCATTTGAACTACACACTATTTTGAAGACATACTTTTAGGTTTTGCTAAGCCGCCCAGGTGCCTAATTCGAATCCGGGTTCAAGTTATGGATGTTGTCCTTGAACAAATAAGTGATACTTGGAAAGAGTCGCCTAAAGAGGGCATTAACTTCCGATACCACATAACTTGTAATTCTTGTGGAGGCAGTTATCATTGCACGGTCTGGGGGAGTACTTTGGAATCCACTATAAAATGTAGGTCCCATGTGTAAATGGGGTAAGTTACCAAGCATAATGTTAAAAGACGTAACAAACAACGTTAAAAGATGTAACAAACAACAAACTACTCTTAGGTTAGGTATCCCTAAAAACCCAATATAAATATTCCTTGTAAATACTTATGAGGAATAATTAAACATTTATATTTTATATATTTAAGTGTGAGATTCACCATTAGCAATAAGTCTTCTATACGTGTTATTGAAATGGATGAGTTTTCCAATGGTTAATTTGAAGCGAATTTCATCCAGAAGGTTATTGAATTCTTTCTCAATTACTATGAATCCGGAAAACAAATGAATACAAATTTCAATGTTGTCAACTTCCGACATTGAAGTTTTGAGGCTCCTTTTCATTAGAAAAGGAAATGGCTGAGTCCCTTTTTATAGTCGTCTAGTTATTGCGCTATATTAGCTTTCGATACTCGAACAACATAAACGAACTTCGCAATATATACAATATATAACACTATAGATGCCAGAAATGATACCAAATCAATAAAAAATAGACTTCATATTAATCAATTAAGTATTTTAACCTAGAATAAGGGACAAATGATATATTTTGACGCCTAAAACCCCTTTTCGTGGGAGCGTCATGATTTCAGAGAAAAACAGGTCACATGACCATTTTGACGCTCGAAACGAACATCAAAACTCTACTTAAAAACGACCTAAGAGTCGAAAATAAACATATATTATGAAAAGTTGATATAATTGTCTTGTTTTGTTTTATAATTATAGTTGCCAGGGCTGTTTTTCATGAAATATCCTACAAGGTCAGTTCTAATATTATTTTCGATAGGGAGTAATAGAATAATAACAGAGTTCAGAATACTTAATGAACAATTACCTGGAAAGTTTTCAAACGAAGTGAATATGACGTATTGAAATTGAATTATTTGTCACCTATAGAAATACAAAAAATAATAAATAAATTATATAATCACAATGATTTGGTATTCGTAAGTTCATCCAAAAGCAAAATTATATAGAATGAAATATTTGTAAAATATTAAGACACCTTCAATCCTAAGTCAATCGATGTATCAGGATGAAAAATTCTTGATTACTCTCTTCAAGGACATCCCTATAATTCTCCTCCAATCGAGCGGTCAAACAATCTGGCAACCCGGGTCCAGATTCGAACAGGAGCGGGTTGACAGCTGATCGTCTCGTATCCGAGTGTGCAATCTGAAGGTTTACCTATTGTAGCACTAGACCATTGTCCATATATCTTTTTTTGAATTTTAACTGAACCACGTGCGATTTCTTCACACAACAAATGCAGTTTCCTTCTTGGATACTTCTTGTGAGGTTTCACTTTCTTGAGTGTTTTTGAACGGTTTCTGTTTCTTCATAATAAGTTAAACAAGTTTTTTCATCACGTAAACGAGAAGTTAGATTTGTAATTGTTTGCTTTGTTTCATCTAGTGAAAGCCATGCTTGTTTAACATTTCTAAGCTTCTGTGGCAATGTACTCAATACTTTTGTTATGACTGCAATATTACTTATTGTTTCACCAGATTCCTTGAGCTATTTAGCTTTCAACTTTTGCAATGTGTTATGCAATATTATCTGATTGATTCATCTTCTGCAGATAGATTGAATCAAGCTTCTTAATTATTTCTCGAGATGATTCACAGTTTTCGATCAACTGTATTTGTTTCAAATCCATTGAAGCTGAAATCGTAAACATTGCTATTTCATCCTTTTCAAGCCATGTGTCCATGTCATGTTGGGTAATTTGTCCTCCCAATTCGGGCATTTTGATAGTTCTATAAACTATACCATGAAGTCCCTTTAAGGCACGATTTATCTGGAACTTCCATTGCTGATAGTTTGTTAAATTGAATTTATACATAACGGAAATGTCAACCTTGTCGGCCATATTTCCTGTTGTTTCAGCACTTGTTACCAGTATAGATAATTGAAAATAGATTTCAATCGACCAACACTTTCAAATACTTGATTCTAGGTACGCTCAAGGATGTCTGGGCATCATAACCTGTTTTATATTCTTGACTAAGGACTTGTCTGAGTTTCAAGTATTTTTATCATTTAACAAACTGAACAGTATTGAATTAACGAATGATTCGCATAAACGCTGACTAAGTATAGAAGTATATAAATCATCTATAAAACAATGGACATAAGATCTCAACATATACACAGTTATATGGCTGTGTAAAAACAGTAGGAAGAGAAAATCAAATCATAAAAAGGAGGAAGAAGTAGAAGAGTCGATAATCTCCCTGTTCATGTTGTCATTTTCTGCGCGCCCAAAACTAGTAAATCAGCTCAATCAGATGGTGAATGCATCTGAATTTCCTTCAGATATACCAGATTGGTAACATATTCTTCATTGAATGCAATTATTCTCATCTTGTAGTTGCGGAATCATAAGGGTCATTTCATTATCTCTATTTATGATAAATTGTAAAAAATGGCAAGTCGTATATAATAGTATACCTACAACCTACAATACTTCACAGTCTTCTGGGTTGCCAATGTAAATGTTCTGAATTACCCACAGAACCCCAATTTTGCGAAAAAACCTCGATTCTCCATATTTACTTGAAAAAAAGGATTTTATAGTGTGAAAAATTATCTTTTGAATTTTTTCCAGTAATGGAGGTCCCCAGTACAGGTTTTCTACGATCTATTAAATGAATCAATGTCAATATTGTCAAAAACAAAGTTTACGGGATAAATGATAAACAAAATGTAATCCGTTTACGCTGCACATTGAATCAGAAAATTATTGAAACCAAATAGATTCAAATATAACGACTTCTGATAAGAGATATGAGATTTGACTTAATGATTTCTAAGCGTAGGTCAGATTCATCACTCTGAATTTCAGAATTTTCAACTCTTTCCAGTCCTGACCATAGACAAAAATCTAGAAATTTATTAATCTACTTCGATTTTCTTCAGAAACAAGAGAAGTTACTGATACTAATGCTAACATTAACTTTTCTCATAGCAACAACTCAACTATGTTTTTTCAGTCTTTACTACTGGCCTGAATTGTAGGAAAATTTTCTCTATCTACTATTTTCGTAAATAGCCTTTCAAAACACTCCCTCAAATTATTATTATTTATATTTTTATTATTATTATAATTTATTGATGAATTTCATTATGCAATAAACTATTGAACTGATTTTTATTGAAGTTGAATTAGATAGAAATGTTGCCAATATATATGCTTCATTCCGAAAAAACAAAACAACCGAGAAAGAATCAATTATAATTACAGCGGCCATTCATTTTGACACACAATTCATATATAGTCTCAGAGGAGCGATTGCCTTTATGCAAGTTGCAGTTTTCTATCTTATATGACGGAATAAATAATAATAGTGTGAACTTAGCCACACTTTTTCATCCACAGATTCTGACATGGTGAATGTAGTTGTTTAGTTATATGTTTTCGATTCATTCTACTTTACCCTTTTTTGAAACATATTTCATAACATACAAATAGTATGTAATTTGAAAATTTAATAGTTGAAGGAAGGCTAATTTCAATTTTGAATTATTGAACTTTTATTAGGATGAAACCAAAGCATAATTATTTATATTAGTGTGAACTTAGCTACACTTTTCCATCCACAGATTCTGACATGGTGAATGCTGAATGTTGAATAGAGAGAAACCTGTGCGCTACGTTGCCAAATCTAAGATATTTCTTCTTTTCTTCAGGGATGATTTTAGAATACTTAGCGACGACTTGACTGTTAAATGTGGATAGGTAGTCATTAGGGCAAGGGTGGCATGTATAAATAATTTTAGAAGTAACTAGTTTAGTACATACCAAATGATTTGATTGGTGGATGAAGTAACGAAGAACAAATTTCTCTATACCATTCATATAAGAGCGTGAGTTTTCGCAAAGAAATAGAACATGATCCTTACAGGATCGTATATGAGCTGCAAAATGTCAGAAAATTTATAGAACAAAACGTACTATTTCATTCAAACCAGGAAAAGTACCACAAAGAGTTTATGCTTTGAAATAGAACATATGCAGAGAGAACCAATCGGTATTTTATGAAAAGTTGAAAAACCGTATAAGACCGTACAAGAGCGGAAAACTATCTGGACATTTATAGAACAAAATACTCTTTTTCATTCAAACTACGGAAAGTACCACCATGAGCTTCAGCCGAAAAATTGAAAATATGCAGGCACTTCCAATCAATATTTCGAAAAGAATTGACAAACCGTACAAGACCGTACAAGAGCAGAAAACTATCTGGACATTCATAGAAAAAAATGCTCTATTTTTTCAAACGACAGCGAGTACCACCATGAGCTTCGGTCGAAAAATAGAAAAGATAAGATACTTCAAATCAATATTTCGAAAAAAATTGACAAACCGTACAGGACCGTACAAGAGCAGAAAACTATCTGGACATTCATAGAACAAAAATGCTCTATTTTATTCAAACTACGGCGAGTACCACTATGAGTTTCAGCCGAAAAATAGAAAATATACAGGCACTTCCAATGAATATTTCGAAAAAAATTGACGAACCGTACAGGACCGTACAAGAGCAGAAAACTGTCTGGACATGCATAGAAAAAAATGATCTATTTTTTCAAACTACAGCGAGTATCTTCATCCTAGATAGGGTAAACTGCGCCACCAAAAGCTTCAAACCCTACAAATCACCAGGAGCGGAAGGATTCTATCCGGTCATGTTGCAAAAAGGCAACACATATACAGCCTCATGTCTGAAAGCTATATACAAAGCCAGCTACTCACTGGGCTACATACCCCAGTCATGGAGGAAAGTCAAAGTATTATTTATACCGAAAATGAGCAAGAGGTCTCCAGATGAGCCTGAATCATATCGCCTGATGAGCTCAACCTCCTTTCTCCTAAAATCAATGGAGAAAATTCTCGACAACCACTCGGGAAGTTTCATTAAACTTCATAAAAAATAAACAAAGAAGTGGAAGGAGCACTCGAGGCTTGAGAAATAGGCATAGTTCTATTTGAAGACATTCGACAATACCTCCTATACATCCATTAGCAATGGTGCAAACAACAAGGGTGTCGAAACACCCACCATCAAATGGATCAGAGATGCTCAAGGGCCGGATCATAATGGAATTTTTTGGAGACACTAAAATATCGGTGCCAGTAACTGTTGATGGCCTCTTAGAAATACTGAACAACGCTGGCTTCAACGCACAAGGTTATGCTGATGATCTAGTTATTATCATTAGGGGAAGGCATGATGGAATCTTATCGAACCTGATGCACAAAGCCCTTAACATCGTAAATGAATGGCGTGCTGAAAGGAGGCTCAGAATCCATCTAGACAAAACCATTCTAATTCCATTCACAAAACATAGAAAGTTGAACTTAAAGCCCCCCTTTCTGAATGGACATACTCTGAAATTTTCGAAACAGGATAATAAGTATCTAGGGTTAACCAACTGGAATTCACACATTGACAAAACTCTTTCCAGGACTATATCGTGCCTATGGGCCTGCCGTAGACTCTTCGGAAAGACCTGGGGGCTACAGCCAAAAATAACCTACTGGCCATACACAGCCCTTATAAGACCCATTGTCACATATGCATCGTTCGTACCGTGGACGAAAACATAAGAAATAACTACGCAAAAAAAGCTGCAAAAACTGCAGCGAATAGCGTGCGTGGGCATAACAGGTGCGATGAGAAGAACCCCGACTACTGCCCTGGAGATAATCTTAAATCTCCCTCCTCTTCATATAAAATTGAAACAGGAGGCACTGATGGTGATTATTACCTGGTGATCTGAAGAGACACCTTGGGATTATGGGTAACATAGAGCCAGAAATCTTATCAGAGCCATCGAATATAATGTCGCTTAAGTTTGATTTTCACACACCATAGAAGACCGCACTATCGTAAAAGGAAAAATAAATCAATTAGACCAAAAATCCTCCATCTGGTACACGGACGGATCAGAAACGATTGTTGGAGCAGGAGCAGGCATATATGGACCCAAGTAGTCGTCATCAGTGCCTCCGGGCTCTACTCCCACAATCATGCAAGCAGCAACACTTGCTGTAAACCTGTGTTGCCAGGAGGGACTACGAAGAAAACTCAAAGGTGCAAATATTTACATTTTAACGGACAGACAGGTAGTGATTAAAGCTCTAAACTCTTACAGTTATCGAAGCAACACTGTCTGGGAATGCCGTCAATCCTTGGAAGCATTTTGCTGAGTGGAACAAAATTTTCCTGTGCTGGGTGCCTGGCCACGAAGGCATACAAGTGAATGAAGCCGCTGACGAACTGGCTGGATCAGCTGCTGGAATCCCACCCATCCGACCTGAACCGTTCTGCGGTCTAAGCAAGCCGCACAGACGACAGGAACTAGAACGGTAGGAAGAATCTAGCAAAGAGGAATGCTGGAGGAAAACTCCAGGTCAAAGGCAAGCAACAAAAAGGTTCATTAACTATTCGCCAAAGAAGACAAAACAGCTTCCCGATCTCTCTAGGGGCGAGCTGAGGACTATAACATGCCTCCTTACTGGACGCTGCCCACTGAGATACCAACCATCTCAGAAAATGGGCAAATCGGAAACGGCAATATGCAGAATATATAAAGAGGGCGATGAAACTGCCGAACATATTCTTTGCAGTTGCATCGCAACTGCCCGTCAAATACATATACACTTCTGTAGCGAAAAGCTAGAGCCGCACGAAGTTAAAGCGAAAGCTCCCAGGGAGATTCTAAATTTTATAAGGGAACTAGATCTACAGGGAAATGAATGAGAAGGGTTACGAACAAAAAACCAACTTGGTCGCAGTTCGGAAAGGCTTGCAGAGCCAAGCGACCCCCTCCAATGTAATTTAATGTCTCTCAACAGCTGACTGAATGAAACACCCGATGCACCGACCGCCGTGCGCTATCTGATTGCGATAACGACGAGCTGAACGTGTTTTTCAGTTTCGACTAAATCTTATTATTTGAATGAAAATGAGGAAATGGCAAACTGAGAGAATCGATTATTTTTGAATGAATTATTTTAAACTAAGCTATTATCGGGCCGAAAGATCAAAGAATGCCTATGCAAGTACGAAAAAATGCATAAAAACACGAGGAGCGGATTGTATGAAAAAACTATATAACTCTGTCAAAAGATCACACACAAAAGTTTTTAAGGACACCTACCTAGTGGATGTAAACTTAGATGTATTGAGGGTCCTCTCTCAGCACAGGTTGAACTCAAGGATTGTTGGAGACTTATATTATGAACGAAATGTTTTTTGATGATTTTCAATTGATATCGGAAACACCACTATTCATGCGATCTGTCGGTTGGAAACTGACCTCGCACTCCACACATGTCTTTTTCACCGGTGCCGACTAATGAAAATCTGTTTGTGTTTTGGCAGACGGGAATTTTCAATTAAACTTAATTCTACTTGCATAAACATTCTGTCATAATGAAAAATCTCTTAACCTAAATATATCGGGTTCATTCAATCATAATTTGTGCATATATCGATGCCAGGAATATGTATGAAAATATTGTGATATATTTTTATAGATAACATTCTCGAAGTGAGGGATGAAAAATAATTTTATCCATTAGAAGATATATTATTTGACCAGTGTTTTTAGTCTGTGTTTCTAAGTTTGAGAGTCATGCTGTGACTAGAAGATGTTCATTTCCTACGAAAGTACCTTGAATCCTTTTTATGACTATATCTATTTTTCGGCGAAAGCAAAATGATTTGCTCTATCAAAATCAACTTCACAATCTAGAATATTTTCCTTAATGATGTTTCCAATTGCCAAACATATTATAAGTCATCTTAGGACTTATCGCATGATGATCTCAGCAAATATAGCACAGTAAAACAATGAAATCTGATTATATTTTCAAAGAACCAATGAATCTGCTCTTTCCCACTTGAAAAATTCGAAAGTTTGAATATATATATATATATATATATATATATATATATATATATATATATATATATATATATATATATATATATATATATATATATATATATATATATATATATATATATATATATATATATATATATACTCAGAGGAGTAGGTCAAGGAGGAATGGCTTGGCAAGGCACTCCGCGGAAATAACCCAACCACCTCCAAAAGGATTCCGTCAATGAAAAAGAGTCGCTGAGGTATTTAAAGGCAGGATATCTTTTCCCGGGAACAGAAGGCTGCTTGGCAGCAATTCAGGACCAGATGGTTCCAACAAGAGCATATGTTAAGCACATCACTAACCGCGACATACCCACGGATCAATGCCGAAGATGTGCTAAAACCTTGGAATCTATCCAGCACGTCACGTCCTCCTGCTCTATGTTGGCACCAAGAGACTACCTAGAGAGGCATAATACAGTGGCAAAGCTCTACCACCAGCAAATAGCGCTGAAATATGGTCTACTGAAGCAGGCGGTTAAAAATCACCTTTATAAGCCGAAGGAGATACTCGAAATTAGCGGCTACAAACTGTATCTGTATTGGGACTCCACTATTGTAACAGATCGATCGGTCGCCCATAATACACCGGATATGGTGCTACTCAATTTGGGGAAGATTCTGGATGTCACGATACCAGTGGACGAAAATGTGAACAGGGCCTTCCTGGAAAAAATAACAAAATACCAGGATCTTGCGTTTGAGGTGAAAGAGATCCACAAACATGGGAGTGTCCTTCCACTGGTCATTTCGATCAATGGACTCGTTGGAAGCCATCTGCTGGAGAACACCGAAAAACTTGGGCTTGATCGTTCACTCGTCTCTGTCGCACAGAAGGAAGTGATTTTGGCCACAAACCGTCTAGTGCGAAGATTCCTGAACTGTTCGTGAACTCACCCCAGTGGGCTCGCTTCACATACCGTATAATGGTGAAAAAAAAAAGATAAATATATATAATATAAGTGAAAAAACAGCATTCCTAGAACAGAATGCACTATACCATTCAAACTTTAGAATTCATTTTGTTTGTCAACTCCTATTGAATGATACAGGAAGTGCCTGTATATTTACTATTTTTTGGCCGAAGCTCATGGTGGTAATCGCCGTAGCTTGAATAAAATCGAGCATTTTGTTCTATTAATGTCCAGATAGTTTTCCGCTCTTGTACGGTCCTGTACGGTTTGTCAACTTTTTTGGAATATTGATTGGAAGTGCCTATATGTTTTCTAATCTTAGGCCGAAGCTCATGGTGGTACTCGCCGTAGTTTGAATGAAATAGAGTATTTTGGTCTATGAATGTCCAGATAGTTCTCCGCTCTTGTACGGTCCTGTACGATGTGTCAACTCTTTCTAAAGTATTGTCTAGATTTTCGGTATACGTTCTATTTTCAATCTTAAGCTCATGGTGGTACTCGCCGTAGTTTGAATAAAATAGAGCATTTTGTTCTATGAATGTCCAGATAGTTTTCCGCTCTTGTACGGTCCTGTCAGGTTTGTCAACTTTTTTAAAATAGTGATAGGAAGTGCCTGTATGTTATATATTCTTCGACCGAAGCTCATGGTGGTACTCGCCGTATTTTGAAGAAAATAGAGCATTTTATTTTATGAATATCCAGATAGATTACCGATTTTGTACGGTTCTATGCGGTTTGTCAACTTCTTTTTAAATATTGTTTGGAAGTGCCTGTATATTTTCTATTTTTCGGCTGGATCTCATGGTGGTAGTCGCCGTTACTTGAATAAAATAAAGCATTTTGTTCTGTGAATGTCCAGATAGTCTTCTGCTCTTGTACGGTCCTGTACGGCTTGTCAACTTTTTTTGGAATATTGATTGAAAGTGTCTGTATATTTTCTATTCTCAGGCCGAAGCTCATGGTGGTATTCGCTGTAGTTTGAAAGAAATAGAGAATTTTGTTCTATGAATGTCCAGATAGTTTTCCGGTCTTGCACAGTCCTGTACGGTTTGTCAACTCTTTATAAAACATCGATTCGTACTCTCTGCATATGTCCTATTTCGAGGCGTAAGCTCTTGGTGGTACTTCTCTCAGTTGAAATAGTGCGTTTTGTTCCATGAATGTTCTGACATTTTGCAGCTCATGTACAATTCTGTAAAGTTTATGTTCTATTTCTTTGCCAAAACTCACGCTATTATATGAATGATATAGAGAAATTTGTTCTTCGTTACTTCATCCACCAATCAAATCATTTGGTATGTACTAAACTAGATACTTCGGAAATTATTTATACATGCCACCCTTGCCCTAATGACTACTTATCTACATTTAACAGTCAATTCGTCGCTAAGTATTCTAAAATCATCCCTGAAGAAGAAGGAGAAATATTTCAGATTTGGCAACGTAGCGCACAGTATTCACTCTATCCCACATTCAACATTGACAATGTCAGAATCTGTAGATGGAAAAATGTGGCTAAGTTCACACTAATATAAATAATAATGATTTCGTTTCATCTTAATACAAGTTCATTCATTTAAAATTGAAATTAGCCTTCCTTCAAGTATTAAATTTTCAAACCAAATACTATTTGGATGTTATGAAATATGTTTCACAAAAGGTTAAAGTAGAATTAATCAAAAACATATAAATAAACAATGAATATGTCTTATGCGACCTTTAGTTTTGTTAAATGGTCATCTTGCTTATTCGCCATATATACTGGCTCTACATGAATTATCATTCCACACTATTCACCCAATATTATTATTCATTAGCTCAATATTTTAATTTCAAGTAGTTGCAGAAGTCATATATTATTTTCTTTATATAACAGGCCTTAGCAACAAGTTTCTCATTTTCATACCTCCTCATTTATTCAATCAAAATTCAACGTGAGTTAGATTAAACCAATATTTACCTTTCATTATAATTTTTGTATGTATTAATTTATAAACCTTTATCGATAATCATAATAATCATTAGAGTGAAATGCAGAAGAAGGCAAGAACCTTATGCATTATACAATGGCACATTTCGAGAGTAGTTCTAGGATTTCTTTTTCATTCAAATCACTGTCACCAGCGATGTTGGTACTCCGATTATTTCTATCAACTTTGAAAGTATGCATTTCACTATTTTCATTGATTCGCTTCACAACACAATTATAATGTTTATTTGACAAAAGTTATTGTTCTAATGAGAGAAATCCTGGGCCCATAACCTGTTGATATTTAGGATTATGTATGACAGGTACATATTATCCACTCGTACTTTATTTCGGCTATAAAAAAAGGGTCGATGATGTGATTTCCATAAATACCTGCCTTCACGAAATAATCTTGAATTTTTATCTGACCAGTATCGACAGTTATGCCTGTTTAGAGTGCCGTTAGGGTAAAATGAACACTCATCCGAAAAACAGATATTGAACATGTAGTTTGGATTATTGTTGATAATTTCACTGATCACATCACAGAACATGAGTCGGATATCAAAATCATTCTCATTCAGTTCCTGAACCAATTAAATCTTAAAAGGATGAAACTTATGTTTTCTTAAAATTCTCAGGATTGTTCTGCGTGAAACACCAGACACATTGGACAATTTCCTAGTAGTGCACGGATTCATCTCGACGTGACCTAAGATAACCACTTCCCTAGCTTCGTCTTCTTCGTACACCCTCTTTTTGTTGCCGACGGAACCAGTAGCGTCAAATTTAGCAACCAGTTGCGCAACGTAAGGACCGAATACATTTTTTCAGGATGTCGTTAGTTAAATAAAGCCGCTGTTAATCGCGCAGACTCGTTATTTCTAAAAAATAATTCTTTCAATTTCAATCCTACTACAAATTTGCAATCGCTTTGGCACAATTTCAACGTTCCTGAAAATTCACGACAGAATAACGAGATACTAAGGAAAATCGAACATACGGTCTGTCTACTTTTTCGAACTTAAAATTAACAAATAAATAAAAACATAGCATATCTCGAGGTGAATTCAACATAAGCTAGCCATACACCAGCGTTCTTTACTGCATGGAAATGAATGGTGCCCATTTTCAGCACTTAATCAACTAATCACAAAAGTAAGTAGTCTATCACACTTTTAGCTGCTATTTCGTTAACGATGAAAAGTTTAAAGCGAAAATTCAGGGTCAGATAGTACTCGACATACCTTGACATAGGAATGTCAAGGTATCGCAACACCCCTCGTCCCTATTCAAGATCAGGGGGTTGTGCTAACCCCCATTGATGAATTTAAGCTACGGGGATGATAAAATCGGAGAATTTGTTCCCCCTTGAATCAGAAATCGACGGATCCGAGCGATTCTTCATATTTTTATTTCAAAACTGGTTAATCGATGTATGAAATTTTCGTTGGACCACCCTGTACATATATACACACAACCAAATATATATTGCATCATCCGATATTTTGAATATTACCTCAAGTATTCTGGAACTTTCGAATGATTGTTAGATTTGATTTATTTTTAGATATTTCAATTAAAAGAGAAATAAATTAAGGTTTATTTTAAGAAAGAAATAAATAAAAGAAAATAAGAGACTCGTTCCACATGTAGTAAAAAAAATTGAAAATTGTTTTCTCATGGAGTAGGTGTTTTTTCTCGACTTCAGAAGCTTGTAATACCTCCTTTAGCCCTGATACAAGCCTAAATCCTTCTAGACATGCTTTGGATTAGGTTTTCGATTTACTCTGGGGTGATATTCTGCCACTCTTTTATGGCGGCTTGGATGAGCTCTTGTCGGGTTCTTGGATTATCCTGGCGCAATATTATTTTCCTTTTGAGATTATCCCATAAATGTTCAATAAGATTTAGGTCTGAAGACCAAGCAGGCCAGAATTAGCGATTCCCACTGTTTCAAAATATTGTCGTGCAGGTTTGCTGGTATGCGGAGGAGCATTATCCTGTGAAATTCTCACCGTGGGCACCTCGCCAGAGTCTCACTATGAACGAAATCAAATCTTTTTTATCTCCCAGCATAATGCCACCCCAAAACATCACACTTCCCTCTTGATATTTTCGAATTAGTCTTGCTGCTCGTTGTCTAGCCTATCTTCTACGACCCCTTAAAACCCAAATCCGGCAGTCATCTGATTGAACAACAATTCTCGTCTCATCCGAAAAAAAAAACATTTTGCCAATTCTCAATATTCCCATTTTTGTGCTCGATACACCAATTGAGTCTGTTAATTTTTTGTTGTCTGGTTAGCTCTGGAACTCCTAAGGGCCTTCCGCTATACAAACCCCTCGAACGACGTATCGTTTCGATTGATACACTGATGCCTGTTGCTTCCAGAAACTGCCTTTGGAGTATAGGGGGAGACTCACTATGCTCTCTTTTTGCAATTTGGCACAAAAAGCGGTCTTGTTCTTCGGAAGTGATCTTCTTACTACTTTTTGTAGGCCTATTTTGCAGAGATTGTAGCTCCACATATCGGGCGTAGGATTTTGAAATCACCCCCTGTGATACCCCCATTGTGGCCGCTATGTCCCTCTGTGTCACCCCTTCTTCAACGAGAACAATTATTCGACCCCTCTGCACATCGGACAATCCATCGTAAGACATTTTTCAATTATGATTATAGGCTTTTCTAAATTTTGAAATTCAAATGTCAGTGACGACTGAGTACAATATCCCGAACATGTGATGATTCAACATTTCTTATCATACTATCCAGTTTTACCACAACAAAAAACTTCATTCTTCACGAACAGTCAAAGATCCATGGTTAAAAACAATCAATAATGTGAAATACCGAGTGATTCCATATAAATTTGGTTGTGTGTGTTAGCGGGAGAAAGGATTCGAGTGTCGAACGATTTCATAATAAATCGTGATATTAAAGAAATCGAAGAGAAATCGCTACTCTACGACTTAATTGTCAAATTTGGGACGATTTTTGAGACCTAGATTTTCAAGAAAAAACCGTAAACATAGAAGTCGGGCCAGCTACCTCTCTTATCGCCCCTACGCGCTGTTCAAGCTCAGTCGGCAGTCTGCCAGATAAACGTGCCCAAGTCATGTCGCCGGCACATATACTGATTCCCTTGGAGTCAGTATACAGGAAATCAGTTCGACCAACGTGTAGAATTTAATGCTCTCTCTTCCAAATAAGAATATGAGAAGGAATGAAATATCCATATGTATAGACATTTCTAGTACTCTTACATTCCATCTGTCAAAATGAATAATTCCGAATTTTAATTCATTGAAAAATTCAACGAAACTTGAAATAAACATTTGAAGGTAAGCGAACGAAGTTCGACGTTTATTTCGTCGATTATAGATATATTTAAGCGAAGAAACGACAAACTTTCAAAATTTATGAATTTAACGTGTACAGGTTATTCTTATCTAAATTATGCGATTCAAATGGAATGTTATAATGATAAAAGTTAGGAGACTTATAATAATGTTTGAAAGGTAAGTGAATGTTCTTAGAATTCACATATTTCATTTTCATCGATATTCCTACTTCTATGCGTTGAAATAGTTCCTGAAATGATTGGGATTCTTCAACGAATCAGTTTAAACTATCTTACAAAATTATGGAATATCCTTTAAAAATAGCCTTCTAACAGGTAATGCAAAGTAACAATGATCAGTTGATAGACAAGAGTTTACAAAAACTAGAGTTATCCCAATAGGGTTTTGCAAAAGCAAGACTCCTCTCTCCGAGAGCCCAGTTGTAGCAACGAGAGCCTGTATACATAGCCTAGTAGCTAAGACAAATGACGAGAGAAGCAAACAAGTTTGAACTAAAGAAAGTAAGGTTAGGTGATGATTGACCTACCAATATATTTGGAAAATAAGAAAGTAATATATAAAATTTGAATCATTTATCTCTCAGTTGAAAGATCATTTTGTCATAGGTTTCAAGGTAAGTTTTCATTCTCAATGCATACGTAGTATTTATTATTTTTAATACTTTTTTAGTTTACAATCTACCCGATGAAAGGGAAATATACAGGGTGTCTACTATAAAAGGTGCCAAACTTCTGTAGGTAATAGTACAAGTCATTTGAAACAAAAAATGTCTCATAACATTTTTTCGAAAAGTTGATAATTATTTAGTTATTTAAGACTTCTTGATTTTACAAAATTTTTTGCTTCTCTCTATAAAAACAAGAATATCTCTGTTACTCTTACAGCTGCATCAAATCCATACCAACGGAAAGAGCATTGAATTTGCTATAAGATAGGTAAGTACTTATGTTAAAAAAATTTTGTTTATCGGGTGTTGTGAAGGGCTAAATGATGAAATTGTGAAATGAACAGAATTAGTGATATTTTCTTGTTAGCTGTACCACTGAAAACTGATCGAAAAGTAGTTGTTTTTTTCTGGTGAAAACTACTTCATTTAAATATCTTATATTACTTAATGAAGCATGAACAGGAACTAAAAAATGAATGAATCATATTTTTACGAAAGAGATTTGGAAACCATGACAGGAGTTCAAAAAATCTTCCTCTTTCTTGAATGCACTTAACACATCTTTTTCTTAAACTATCAACTACTCTTTGAAGTTCAATGTGTTTTTGACTAATTTTGTTGTAACAGATTCGAATCCTTTCAATTAATTATTCTCGCGTATAAAAGGAAATTCTATAAACATTAGTCATTAGCCCGACACATAAAAATGAAGCGGCGTAAGGTCAGGACTTCTGGGTGGCCATCTCACCGACCCGAATAGATCTATCCATTTCTCTCCAAATCTCTAAGTCACCCAGTTCTGGCCGATTCTAGAATTATCAGCCGGGCAGCCGTCCATTTGAAACTAAAGGTAATGCCGAGTAGCTATAGGCATTTCTTCCAGAACGTTCATTATTACGTTATTTAATAAATTTAAAAATTCGTTTAAATTGAGACGATCGGGAAGTATAACTGGTTCGATAAGCTGACCCCTCCTTAACCCCAACCACACATTCACTCTAATGTCGTACTGAGAGTATGACACAATAGTGCTATGAGGATTTTCTGTATCCCATATATGAGAATTTCTCAAATTTATCATACCTACTTTGGTAAAAGTTGCTTCATCCGTCCATACAATTTTATCTGATCTCCAATCCTGTAATTTATTCATGTACCACTTACAAAATTGCAAGCTCACCTCATTATCCACTGGCAATAGGTCTTGAACCTTACTCAAATAGTAAGGATGTAAATTATTTCGCTTGAGAACTCTATGAACCGTGGAATGATGAAGTCTCAATGTAGCACCAATTCTCCGAGTACTTGGTGTAGGGTCCTCGCGAACAGCCTGCAATATTGCAGGTGCTTGTCTCCATTGCTGAGAATTTCTACCACCTCCTCTAATTCTTAAACCACAGGATGAACTAGTTTCACCGGAGAGCCTAAAAACTTCAACAAATGTCTTTCTGCAAGGTTGCTGTCTGTTTGGTAAGCGCAATGCATACTCCCGCACCGCTGCACGGGAATTTCCATTCGCGAAGCCATAAACAAATAACATATCTCGATATTCAATATTTGAGAAACTAGGCAGCTTTTCTTTTTTCGAAAAAGAAAATGGAACCGTAAAAGGGGAAAATATAAACTTCAACTCATTAATTCATTGAATGAAAGTACCTGTCAACAAATTCAAAATTTTTTATTTGTTTTAAAGTCTAGTAATACACGCCTTCTGTGATTTATTATTTTACGATTCTTTTTTATAATTTTCTTCATTCAATCCGAGAAAAATTGATTTTTCCTAGTTTCTTGAACATTCAATATCTAGATATGTTATTTATTTATCGCTTATTATTATTGAAAAGTCATTTGTCGAATTGCTTAGACTCTCCGGTGAAACTAGCTCATTTGTGATCGAAGGATAAGAGAATTCTATGTTCTTACTCTTACTCTTTCCCATGATTTTGCTGGTGAAACAATAGTAAACTCAAAAGATGATATACCGTTCAAAAGCCAGATAAATGTAGTAGTTTTTTCCAAGAAAAAAACTGCCTGCTTATCGACCATTTCTCAGTTGTACAGCTAATAACAAAGTACCGCTTATTTTGTTCATTTCACAATTTTTTTCATTTAGACATTCAAAACACCCGTTATACAATTTTTTTTACCATAAATACTTACCTATCTTATAGTAAATTTAATGCTCTTTCCGATGGTATGGCCAGATTTTTTGTAGCTGTAAGAGTAACAGAGATATTCTTATTGTTATAGAGAGAAGCAAAAAATTTCGTAAAATGAAGAAGTGTTAAATAACTCGATGAATATCAACTTTTCGAAAAAATGTGATGGGACATTTTTTATTGCAAATGACTTGTACTCTCACCTATTGAAGTTTGGCACCTTTTATAGTAGACACCCTCTATACAATGAATCCACTGTTAATAGTTTGGAAAATAATATTAAAAAAAATTTTTGACCTATCACTTGGACACTTCTGAATACTCAGATATTCTTCTGTGTGTCATCTCAATTTGCACAAAAGTTAATTTATTATAAGTTCCTTTTATTCATAATACGTTGTTACTGTTTCTCAGAAAATTTTATTGAAGCTGTTGAAAAAATGGCAGTTATTCCTCATAGACTTGAAACTGAACGTTTTTCTATTATAATTGTTTGATGTTTGTGGGAAATATGATGTTCAGATTTATATAAGTTGCATTCGAAGTTTGATTTGTGTAACCATAACTTTCAATCCGAGAGTTATGATAGTCACAAGAAACATTGCTGCTACTTATGTGAATGATATCTTTGGGAAAATTTAACTACTACTTGAAGAATGCTTTGTATATTTGAAAATTTTTGTTAGAGGTAATTTATGGTTTCTTGATTTCGTTGTACGATAGGTATTTGACATAATTGTGTAACATCTGTGTGTTCATCCAGCAATATGGACTTATGAAGTTATTTTATGCAATTTCTTCCTTCCATTTTCAATTCCGATTATATTATAAAATTTCACAAGAACGTGCTGAAGAAGAGTATAATTGAACTTGAAATATAAGGGAATGTTTACACAGATTTTTCATATCCAGTCGGAACATTTTCAATATTTCTCAGATTTAGAATATATAAATTGGAGAGATAGACAAAAAAATAGAAGACAAAGATGTAAAAGAGAAATGACTAGAATTCAATAGAAAAGTACTTAGCACAGTAGCAGAGATGTGAGTGAAAAACTCACATATCTGCTACTGCTTCTTCACAGGAAACTAAGGATGAAATGGCATTTAGCAATAGGAAATTAACAGTTACAAGAAACAGTTCTATGGAGACTGATATTTCGTTAACATTATTGTATTGTATATGAAAGTTGATAACATAATTTACAAATTGTGGATGTTCGAATCTTATCTCACATAAAAACTTCAATTCAGAAGATGTTTGTTCTCCTACTAAGCAAATTGTGTGAATGTTGCTCAATTTGAATTCATACAAAAAAGTGATGTATAGAGCAAGCACATAAGGTGAAATTTCTATACATTCAGTAGTGTTTCTTCAACTTATTACTAATTTCTCGCCTTTGTCTTTTGGATAGTCTTGAAAAATTTTAATCTGAGAAGAACTTTTGTTTTCTGTTTCACTAATATACTGAGAAGTAATTCTTTCATCTTGCTGTTGTAAGCTCATATTTGTTGCTCAGTTCGGTATAGAAAATTATAATTCATGAATCTTATTCGATTCCTATTCAATCTTATTTGGATCAGAAGAGTTAAGTACAAATCAAAAATTTGAAACTATAGATCTGTCTATATCGATCTTTCTGATGTATATAACATATATATATTTTTAACGGTGATTGAAAAATTTATTGTTTTTGTGTTTGAAACTCTATTAATTTTATCTTATCTTTTACTACACTCTTTATCTTATGCAAGCTGAATTGGAGGAAGTTGATGTTTACAAAGTGAATGGATCTCTTTGAATTGAGATAATCAGTAGGTATTCATGAAACAATACTGGAAACTGTCTTACTATATAGATGTGTGAATATGTGAGAGAGTTCCATATAACGAAAAAGAGCTATATATATATATATATATATATATATATATATATATATATATATATATATATATATATATATATATATATATATATATATATATATATATATGAGGCGTTCAGTATAGATAGAGTTGAATATGAAAAGGCATTCAGTATATTAGGCGTTTTTGTATATTATATATATATATATATGACTTGTATTGAGTTTTATTCTGTTTGCCAATCATAACCTTTCATGAACTTAAAAGATGAAAGAACATATATGAATGCCCAAAGAAAATCAATAAAATATTCAAAATGATTTCTTTCATTTACCTGGGTAATGCCATAATCGTACTCCACCTTCATGGGGTAAAGTTGGTGGTAAATTCGAGGAGCATCAACAGCCTGCTTGAGATTCTCCCCAAACCACAGGGTCCTCATTATTACCTGAAAATTTTATCTAAACTTATTTTCGTATCACTTGAGAAACAAGAATTGAATGATTTTAATCTGAATGAAGGAAGTTTGCATCATTTATTATTCAATTTAGACAACATTAGGAATCACATCAATACTACTTTTCCGTTAACCGTATTATTATAACAGAAACCATATAAAAAACTGATGTTGTGGTTATGGATGATATTATACGCTGACAATTCCTTAATATAATAGTATTAAGAAATTGGGAAAAAATGCAGTAGCGATAAATCCGGAAACCAGCTGTACATTCCTGAGATCTCTGGAATGTATAGCTGGTTTTTTCTTCGAACAGAACGAGAACGATTTCAATTACTGTTGTGTGAATGTACATAGACGTACTAGATGAAATTGAAGCAAAGATTTTCAAGAAAACATCATCATGAGAAAATTTAATGTACATGATGTATAAATTTGAAAAGGCAAAAATAAATTTCATTCAAGGGAATCGAACTCATTATGTGGTTTATATTGGAAAGAATCATTATTACTCAGGAATTGTTGGATAAAAGATTTCGGTTCATCGTGTGATTCTATTTAATAATTGTCTACACTCTTATATTTTCACCTTCAACTATTCCTCTCTATCGTTAGACGACTGCATAGACGAAAAATAAATTGCCTGAGCTAGTATTTATGAAAAAAAAAATATTTGTATTTTGTGTTTTCTGACTATGAATAGATAAATAATTAAGCTATTCAGGGAGCGTTATCTGAAACGTTGAATGTCTATAAATATAAACACTCCTCTAGACTGCATAATAAGAGAACGAATATCACAGTTTTCTTCTCATCTTGCATATACTTGAATCTGATAGTGTGCACTAAAATCTGTGACTGTTATTCCGAATTGGCTTTTTTATCGGAGATGAACAAACATAATACCAAATGCCTCATACATTGATCACAATTCTTCAAAAAATGGTTGAGAATTTTTTACTATGGTGGAATATGAATATTGAATGTTGAGAGGATACTCAAAATGCATCACTTATTATGATAAAAGCTTCAGATGAATGTTCCTTGAATAAGTTGTTTTATATGCTGAGGCAAACAAATGGCTTTACTATTTTTGACACGATATCGAGCAAAAACTTTATTAGCAACGTGGTAAACTTTACATACATCGTAAAAATGTAAGAATGCTTGTTATCTCTTGGTTCGTTATTCAATGAACGACATAATGTACGGTTAAATGGTCAGCCCAATTACTCTACATGTAGTTGGATGTTGAATGCACCTACACAAGAGAATTAGGCAAGTATAATTGAGCATATCATCATATCATATCATAACTATCACAACGATGTCACCTGGAATATATTGTTGCAGACCTAAGCTTTTCATAGAACTAGGTGGAAACTCAGAGTTGACAATCATTACAATATTTGGGAAAATTAGAAGCGTGGTGAATTTTGAACACATGACAATATCTACTAATTTCTCAGTTCGCACGACTTGGGCCCTTTTTCAGTATTTTATATTTAGTCTTATGACAAATACGATATACTGCTATACGAATTGAATGATGGCAATTAAATAGTTATTTCGGATGGCACTCTGGATTCTAGTTTATTTGAAACATTATTTTGAATTAACAGTTATTCCAGTAGTAGCTTTGATCGTTTTTTCGTAAAGAATTTCACAGTCCCTCCTTGTAAAAGAATCTGTTGATGAATACGATATGTTTTTTTATTTGGGATTATTTTAAGTATCATACAATATTCTGAATGATTCGATGGAGCTCAAGCGGAATAATGTAGTTTATTTACCTCTGCTACAGAACTAGTAATTTTGCTCCCACCAGATGCTCCGACCACCAGTTTCACATCCTTATTTTCATCAACAATAATGGCGGGACTCATTGATGAGATTGGCCTTTTTTCAGGTTCTAGCTTATTATTTGGAGAACCTGGAAGTTTGAAATAATTTTTGAAGAATGGAAATGAAAAATCGTCCATCACACTATTGAGAACAAATCCTGTTCTGTTAGAGGTATACCCGCATCCGAAACTGAAAATAAAAATAAGACAGTTAAAGCTAGTTCTATTCGAAATGTTATTGAGTGTCAGGGAATTTTCTTAGGTATCACAAATTCAACATTCAAGTTGGTTGATCAGAGAGTATTTGGGAGAATTACTTCAATTAATCATGATAAGGTCCTAATTTACATGGTGAGGTTTCACAAATAAAGAAAATCTACATCAACATTTTTCAGAAGTTGGTCTGTAGTAAAACTCTAAAGTTATCATATATTTAAATTCTTTGAAAAAACAAATGGCGAACGTGTAGATCAACGTAAATATGAATAATTTCTATAAAAGTATTATTAAATTTTTTTGAAAAACTCGAAAATTATTTGCATCCCGGAAAAGATGCTTTCAGGGTGATGCTCTCAATTACAAGTAACCAATTTAGAAAATACGGTATCTAGTAAGTGAGAAAGAATAATACAGGGGTTCATTAACAATTGAAATTTTTCACAGAACTGAAAGGTGTAAATAGTTCATCAAACATGAGCTGGCCCATTAATGTCGTTAGTTCGTTCATCTGAGCTTAACCGCTTTGATTACATAAATAAAGTATATTCGATAGAGTAAGATAATCAATAAGGAATCAGCTGGCATGCTGTACACGAATAGAGGTTGCGCATTTCCGTCTCTTATGTTTTGAAGAAAATGTTATTCTATTATTCAACTCAAATGATGATAAGTTGTATCCAGTTGTTGTTATCATGTTGCTTTTTGGTCCGTGAATTTTCATGTGTGTTCTTCCTGTTACATAAACCCTAAAAGAGTTTTTTTGAGAAGAATGGCGGCAATCGTACATTTCTCAAGATATCTAGCTTCATACTTTCTTCTAGGATACTTTCTTAGTCCAATCGGAGAACCACAGAAGCATGAGCAAAAAAAGTGCGTACGTCCAATAAAATTATATTTCCGTCTTTTGTACCAATATCTTTCTATGTGATATGAAAAATATTTGCTTATAGATGCTTGTTCCTGAGATAAAGTTGAAAGAATTATTGGATGCCCATCAGATACAAAAAAGAGAATCACCTTTTTTAGCTATTTTGAATACCTCCTGCGATACTGAGTAGGTTCAGCTATAAGTTCATATGAAAGTTTTCCATGTTATTGGTTAGACATGAATAGTAGTATATCATTTTCGGGAAAATCTCAACCAGTATTACAGTTCGCCACTTCTTTCAGCAAAACTTAACTAGTTCAGTATATGTGCCTGGCATTCGTATAGCCGTTCTATAGTATATTTTTTTGCGTCATTTTCTCCTCCTTATCTATATGAATAACATACCTAGTCTAACAAGATATTGTTGAGTTAAGGCGTTAGTTAACTGTATAAATTCTTGTGGACAACGGCCCTATGAAAGGAATCAATGAATGCCTGTCGATGATAGGCACAACCAGACTTGAGTGGCAAAATTGCGATTAGACACTTTCAAGTTAAAAACCATCAATTTGAAAGAGGAAAAACAAGGAGCTCTTTATTCTAGGGTCTTGAACAAGAAGGATAGACAGTTTAACACATCTTGAGTAATTGTTAAGATCAAATATACACTATTTTAGAGTTCTTCACATTGAGGATAGATTTGTCGATACTTGTAAGGATTCAAAATAATTGATTCATGGTAATATTCTAGGATCTAGCACCAAAACGATTGAATTCCATGCTTAGAACAAGAATTATAACTATCTAATACTGAACGTCCTGACGGTGTAAGGGTCTGAATTGTAAAAACTAATTTTATTCTATGCCGTCGTTTCGATTTTATTTCAAATCTTGTTCTGGACTACAATCGGTTCGTTTCATGTGTTCTTAATTGAGACCTAATCACCGTCAAAACAATTATCGTTTACTGCTTAATGGTCGTAAAATGAAAATCAATATGTCAAACAAAATTCTCCAGAACATATCAGTTCGCAAAATCAAATTAGTTTTCAACTGAAAAAATTATATTCTACACAATGAGTACCCTTACTCTCCCGAACATGCTATTTTCCATAATTTTTTAATGAAAGCGAACTGCTTTAGATTGTGCGAAGTACAAATATGTCATATTCTAGATGACAATAAACATATACCTGCCGAACGTCAATCGAACAAATTTAACAATATCAAGTTCTTAACTATATTAAGAAAATTACATTCCACCAGGCAAAACAGCAATATTGGCTGTCAAAAGCGAATTCTATATATACGGAAAGAGTTCAAATCCATTCTTCAATTTGGGAGTACAACGTTTTAACCAAATTGAGATGCTCATTTCACAACAAAATTAACAAGTAATTGAGAACATATCTCTTATATCTATACCGAATTTTTCTGATAAATATTGGCTACTTCTAAAATGTTTTTTTTAATTTGAAAAAGGTTAATATCACGTTGTTAGTCATTACAACGAAATATTTTTAATTGCATCTCACGTCAGCTCCATTCCAACGCTGACACTAACCCGTGCTCTTTCATACACATATTTCATTTTCGAGGAAACTCAGTATATATGATAGTCTGAAAATTTATATTAAGGATGTATTTTTTCTTATCGAGATTCTTTAGGTCAATTGTCTTCTTTTTGTATCTTTTTCTTTAGTATAAATCTTGATCGAAGCAATTTATTTTTGAAATTGAGGTTATGAGAGTTTGAATGTTACTTTTTTCTGTTAAGTTAACGAATCGAATCGCACTGTGTTTTGATTAGATCAGAAGTGCAAACAGTTAAGCATAAATGATATTTGCCAAATATTATCATATGGTTCAGATAGAACCAAAATATTAATATATTAAAAGATTGCAGCAACTAAAACATGTGTAACAATAAATTATAGAGAAAATTATAGAGCCATTCAAAAATATTTTACTTACTAAATATTTACAGAACTTGTGACAGAAACGGCATCACCTTCTTCAGATATCACTGAGATGTGTGCTGTACCATGTTCCTCTTTGTTATATACCACACCGCCATAGTATTCTGGCTCGTTATTTGTACCAGTATCATTGATTTTTCTTTGAATTTCTTTTGCGTAGTTCACATCAGTCAAATTATCGATAAGCTATGAAGAATTGTTTGTTAATATTCTTCCAGGGACTTTTCTTATCTCAAAAGAAAATCATACTCACTGATTTAATGTCAACAAAATTAGTATCTCCGAGTTCTGTTCTCCTGGCATACGCATATTTCAAAGCTTCAATTATTCGATGATATGTTGAGATAGTGTGTCTGTCATCTTTGATATTTTCTGCAGTAAAGTTATAATTATTTAATATATTCATGATGAAGCCGAGAAGTACACCGGAGCCTGGAGGGGGTACTGAGTAAAGACTATACCCATTCATCAACTTGACGTGAATCGGATCCATCCATTCCGCTCTGTAGTTTCCAAAATTACAGGTACATATTTTAAAATATTCAATATGATTCCCTACTTACGTGTATTTTTCGAGATCCTCTTTAGTCACTATTCCTCCTAGTGCTTGGATATCTTCAGATACAATATCGGCCAAAGAACCTTTGTAGAAATCTAAAGGACCTTTCTCAGCTAAAATTTTCAGAGTTTCGCAAAGCCTTCTAGGTATAACTTGTTCACCAGCTTTCTTGAAACTACCATCTTTCTTCATAAACCATTCTCTGTAAATATTAATATTTGACTCCCTATGGTTAGAGAATGACTCGTGTGGTCGAGTCAAAACGTCGTCAATGATTAACGAAAGCTGTATTAGACCGTTTAGACCGATTAGACTAGAACGGTGCAACGAATGATAAACCCAAAAAAAAAATGAAACTATTTCTTTACATTCGTGAAAATCCAAACCAGAGATAAGGTCAATTTCCCCAAATCAGTATTTGCCTTTACTAAACCAATTTTGAATTAATCGACATTTTGTGAAAATATGACTTTTCTCCTACGCCTACGGGAATCGTCCTTTAATCTGAATTTTAATATAATTAAATCTCATAAATTTAAGTATCCAAGAACAATAAGTAATTGTAGATACAGTTATACAGGTGGTTCTGTGGAGGAGGCCCAATTTTGTTTTTTTGTTTAGGTTTAAACCTCATCATTATGCTCATTTCAAACGGAACAGGTCTCTATTCAGGCTGACTCCAAACGAAAGACATTTCTAATACTCATTAAAATGTAATTTCTCTTCATCTTTTCAATAGATGCAGAGTTGTGAATAATTTTCTATTTCATACTGGAATTTTCACATCTCATCTTCTAACCGCATCATGAAGAATATTCATGCTAGAACTAGAAACAGTATTCGAGAAAAGGTTACTTACATTACATTATGGAAAATGTTCAGTATTTCATTTCATTGGTAGCACCTTTTATTCAACGCACCAAATTTTTCTTCAGATTATTGAGGTTGTCCGGAGTAATAATTATATTATTATTATATATTATAATAAACATATCGTCCTTTGTGATAATTCAAATAGATTCTATAGACTTACATTTAATGACTACAAAAGAAAAGACTGATCCAAAATATATTTTTCGTTATATACATATATTCTGATACAGAAAAGAATGATTTTGCAATGTATTAATTTATATTATTCTGAATAAAATACCTTGGAAATCATTATCATCTTAATTCGATGTTACCAGTTTTGCTTTCGCAGGGATTGAAGGTTTTTGATTTCGTTTTTCAGAGTTATCTGTTCTCATTGACATTTTCCATTGGATTTTCAGATTTTTTCATAATTTCGCGTTTCCTTGTACTATTTTTTTTTTAGCCAAACAATATAAATTATAACACTGAAATATTAGTGGAAATCGTTTATTGGCATCCCGAATGTATGTTATGTCGGGAAAGAGAAATAGTCAAGTGGAGTGCTTCGAAAGCTTAGAATGATTATCGGGGCGAACGAAAACAAATTTGACAGAAGATAAAGAATTAAATATGTCTGTCTGCGGAAGAAAATCGCAACGGCAATGGAGTACTGAATTTATATCATCAGACATAAAAAAAGATTCTTAGAAAAAATACGTATCCAAATAATACTATACTAAGAATTATTTGAGCTGGGTTACAATAGAATCGGGGCTTGCGAATGGATCTAACATAAATTCAGAGAATGACTATTCATTCGAGTTATTATAGTCGCAATTTCTCTCGGAAGATTTAACAATATTGATTGAGCAACTTTTGAATGCTATAAAAATGAAATGTGGATGCAATTCGATGGAGCACCAGTACATTATTTCATATATATATATATATATAGGAGGTAAATATGGGCCGGAGGATAATATGGACCAATGCTCACAATACTAAAATGACACTTTTTCTTACACATTGTGGCAACGGTGTACAATTGCTTTCAAGTCGGTGAGTTAAGATTTGGTTGAATCGCGCCCTCTAACTAAAATATGTTTATAGTAAATTAGGTTATGTTCAACCGACCGTGAGGCTAGACATATTTATAAGTTTTCTTCTTTGTTTACGAATTAAATTCAGTGTTGAAAATAAAAGGTTTTGATTTTTAAAACGCAAAGGTAAGTTGTGTAGTATAGACCATTTTTGATGAACTTTATAACGTTTTTGTAAAAGTTATTTTTTTCTTATATAAATTCGGTACATAGTCAATTCGGGCAATATGGGCCATGTTTATGGCGGGTTATATGCACCGCGGCGCATATAGCCCGACTTCAGTTTCCTTGGAGATTATTCGATAAAATCAAAATTATTTTTTTAATTGTTATTACAGATGGGGCCGCGAAAGCAATGGAGTCAAATTCAACTCGAAAATGCCCTTAAGGCAATAAATGAGGGGCAAAGCCAAAGAGCTGCTAGTAAAGAATTTAAAGTGCCTAGACGAACTATTTGGACAATGGTTTGTCAGAAAAACGACTTGGTCGCCCAAGCATTCTCAGTGTACAGCAAGAAAGGGATTTTGTTCAGCGAATAAAACGGTATTGCGAAGTTGGTTTACCTCTTACACCAAAGTTAGTCCGTCGTCAAATGTTCAAATATTGTAAAGTCAACAACATTCCCAACCAATTTAATGCAGAAAAAGAGATTGCGGGTAAAGACTGGTTAAAGCTATTTATTAAACGAAATCCAGACTTGTCAACAAGAAGAGCGCAGGCTATGAACCCCGCTTGTGCGCAAAAACTTAACAAGACAATTGTATCGGATTATTTTATGAAGATCTCAGAGCTTATGAGGACTTTGCATCTTACAAATAAACCTCAAAACATATACAATATGGATGAGATGGGATGCCGACTTACTATTCACCACCAACAACGTGTTCTCGCTGCAAAAGGAGAGAAAAGAGTTCATTTGGTAGCGCCAGAGCATGCAGAGAATGTTACAGTAGTGGCTTGCTGTAATGCAATTGGTAACTCAATCCCACCGATGGTTCTATTCAAAGGTAAGCGACTTAAAAGTGAGTTTCTTGACAATCTACCACATGGAGCATTGGTAAAAATGGCTCCCAAAGGAAGTATGACCACAGAGCTCTTTATTGCCTTCTTAGAGCATTTTTCTAAATATAAATGTAACAATGGTCCAACGCTGCTTGTATTTGATGGGGCCTCAAGCCACTTGGATTTTACCATTGCGGAAAAGGCGGATAATCTTGGCATTACTCTATTTTGCCTACCATCAAATACAACCCATGAGCTTTAACCACTGGACAAAGCTGTTTTTCGGTCGTTTGAAGCTCATTGGGACAATGAACTTTTGCGTTACTGGGACGCTAATCCACAAAGATCACTAAATAAGGCTAGATTTAATATTATTCTGTCCCGAGTTTGGCCTAAATGTATGACTCCAGATAATATTATAAATGGATTTAAAGCGACAGTATTATTTCCTTTAAATTCAGAAGCAATTCATGAGTCAGCCTTTGCACCTTCATTGCCATCGCAAAGGGATATGAAAAGAAGCATATTAAACAACTGTCCTACACCTAATACTCAGGATCAGGTGTTACCAGATTATGATACTCATTTATCGTCGGATGAAGATGATATGACATTGGCTGTTATAGCACACAGGACAAAAAAAATTCTAATCATCTGTCTCCTGACATAGACAAAAATGTATTAAATACGTCATTTAAAGAAATGTTGCCGACTCCTCTTAACCCAACTGGAACAGTTGCAATTCGCAAAAAAGCATTAAATTACAAAGCTCAGCAGGTGACAAAGGACCTATTTAACTCTGTAAAAAGTCACTCGTCTCCGAGGTCTCCATACCCCTCAACTTCTAAACAAAGTGCCAAAAAACTGGCGGCTTCTGAATCTTGGTTTTGTGTTGCTTGTCAATCTGATGACCAAAGAGATATGAGGATGTGTGTTAACTGCAATACTTGGTACCATGAGGAGTGCGTTGGTTTAGAAGAGGATGATACAGAAAATTTTGAGTGCTGTTGAACTTTTTTATGCGCAATATTTAGGATTTTTTTTCGTTGAATGTTATAAAATTAATTATTTTACTAATAGATTTTATTTAAATATAATTTTTTTAGTTTTGTATTAATATGTTGTGTTTAATAAAGTTCTTTATCAATTCTGGGTAATGTTTTAGGTGGCCCATAAAAACACTGTGAGGATAATATGGGCCGAAAGAAGACTTTACTAATGTAATAATTTTTCTAAATTAAGTTACCCTTACGAAATAATTAATAAAGGAATAACATAATGTATTATATGAGTTTTCACTACCGTATTAAAATATTATATTCAACGCAAAAATATTTATCTAAACTGAGTGTAAAATAAGGAGGCCCATATTTACCTCCAGTACCTTATATATATATATCTATAATTTTGGTGTGTGTCAGAAAAAACGCAAGTATGAGCTCAGGAAATGTAACAGGGGAACCATACTATCTTGTATAGGATTCAATAAACGAGTGAAAAAAACCCGAGGAAAGAACTCGTTTCCCTGTCGCTATTGCACTAGCATGAGCTAGTCTGTTTATGTTATTTCATAGATGTTCGGAACGAATGAAACACCATGTTTCCGGACCATTGAATAGATCAGGGAAGTATTGTGCAATGCATATTAATCATGAGAAGCAGAAAATACTAAAGTTAACAAGAATGAAGAAACTACAGGGAATGAAATTTTTATACAAAGAAAGATGTATTCCATAATATTACTTACTTTTCTAGGATACTGTCCCTAAACTTGATGAGATTATGTAAAAATTCTAGCATAATATATAAAATCATCTTCAATATTGAAACCATTGAAAATGGTTCAGGGACAATTGGTATATTTTTAATAGGTATTGAAATTTCAGTTGCAAGCACTAAATAAAGGGTGTTCCATTTGAACAAAAAAATGAGGTTCAAACGAAATAAAATTTGACATCATTAACAGAACTATTTGTAGTCATGTATCAACAATCATTAATTGCTCATAGATACTAGTGAGAATAATTTTGTATTAAACTTGGGAATCTAAAACTATTGTATTAGATACAAGGGATTTCATTAGGTACTCATTTCTACTACTTACCGCAGATTTGTATCGTTGGTGACATCGTTCAAATGTAATGATAAAGCTTGATGTTTACTCATTTTGTAACCGTTGAAACAAAATTCAATAGATGGCTCAACCAACTTAGAGAAATTCAGTCTTCCAAAACGATTATGAGCCTCATAGTAACCCATCAATTCTCCCGGAATACCTATGGCCAAAGCACCTGAAAAAAATTATTCAATATTTCTGAATCCATGAAATCTAAGAGCTATGAAACAGAACAACTGAATCCAAGACGCCGTTACTCTAAGACAGAATGTCAAACTCAATCAAATTTATTTGTTTTCCACTAATGATCCAAAATTCACTGGTTTATTAGATAATATTTTTCCTGTTCTCAAATTTCCCAATATTTCCCACTTTGCTGGAGGAGTAATAATTGTATCACCAGTTGAATATAATTCATTGTGGGAAATGGACTGAATGGATACATTGTAGTAATAGAAAAACGCACTAATCATAATGTGACAAAAAATGAAGTTGAACAGTTTCATTAGAGCCATATACAAACAATTATTTAATGAACACCCATTCATGAACTGGTGATTTGAAGACATGTATATAGCAAGTTTTTTCATACGTGAATTAAAATAAAATCGCCTAACAATAACTTCACCTTATAAATTTTAATGTTTCTGAGTTGAAGATGATATTTACCTTACTATTTATTATTTTACCAAAGTAAGATTGAGCGTTCAATCGTTGAATTGGAATTTGTTGAAAGGAACTATTTAATATTCATCACATATTCTTTTCGGTCTCATAAGATAAAAATAATTAAACTACGAACCATATTTAATCGAGCCTTAAATAATACGTCAATTAATCGAAAAACTAATGAGTAGGTAACCTGATACTACATTAATAATCAAGATCGATTCATGCTGACACATATTTTACCACAAAATAATAAATAATTGACAACTTTTCTAATATATTTTCAATGAAAAACTGAAACTCGATTCAAACAATAGAATGCGCAAAACATGTTCAGCAGTTTTTAATTAAAATTATTCCTATTGAAGCAGCATTTATACCCATACCCTTGACAGATATCTTTGACGCAAGGTACACTAGACGCCTCTATTTCAGAAATACAAGAATAAGAATAAAATATTAATTTAACATTGTAGCGTGTGAAATGTCTTGTTTACGCTATAACCTTTACATGGACAAAATTCTGCGTAGATTAGAGTGTGACTCTATCACTATGTATGTTCTTTCATACATTTGATATTCATTCAGGTTACTACTTTTAGAAGATCAATTCGAACATGGTCAATTATATCTTTCCACTTCTCATACTACTATGCATGTGACATGAATCTGAGTTCCGTCGTGAATTGCAAATTTGTATTCTTTGCTTCATGCCTCATTGAAAATCTTCAGTTTTCAGTATAGAGACAACTACAATGTTCAGTGAAACGATAGAAGATTTTTAATTTGTTTGAAAAAACGTCTCTATTTCCTCAAAGTGTAAAAGGTCAATATTTTATGTAATTTATAATTATTCGACAAGCTTGTTGGCTCCTAATTTTATTTTATTTTGATTGGATTGATTATTTTGAATTATTTTAGCTTTTGGAAGAGACTCAAGTGTTTCTGATTGATGTCTATCTTTTGTAGGAAATTACTATCTTCAAGAAACGTGGAGTATAGTACCGTTATATTCAGGAGAAGATCGAGTTTTGAAAAATATTTTGAGAGCTATATATAGTACACTTCGGAAGTTCTGGACTTATTCTGTTATAGAGCAGAACTCATTCAACTCAAGAAGACTGCAATCTCTTGAGAAAGATCTTTTCCAGTCAGGAACTCAACATTGTCGAATAACTCTTAAATAAGTACATGGGAGCTTTCACAAAGCTTTTGTCTTTTCTCACTCGTCTGTATAATGTAAATTTGCGTAGGTTAGGTTAGATTTGATTCTCCTTCGTGTACTACCTCGAACCAGTTATTCTTTGCTGCTGGATGGATGTAATAGTTTCGTTGGAGAAATGTTCTCACCTGTCGAGTTCCTACTCGCCTTGGTTACTCGCTTTTTAAATATTAGATTGGCGCAGGCAATGGAGCTCATACATTCCAAATCATGAATCTGTCTGTTTTAGTTGGCTATGCACGTCTATTGAGAATTTGTATTGTAACCTACCTTTTGCGCAGGAGATTTTTAAATCTTCGTCTTTTTCAAGATGCAGTTAGATCTATTGATCTAACTTGTGTCTAAATATGAATGCAGTTCGAACCCCGGGCATCCGAGGAACTTTTCTCGAACTTGAATGTCCAATTTGTTGTATTGGCAACATTGTTACACAATGTTGTAACATTTACGGCCCAAATATCTATAAACAATTCACTTACCATGTTTGGAAATATTAGAATTAGCTTTATATAACTCTGGTTTAGCCTTGAGTGGAGCTTTCTCCCTGGCGTTTAATGTGTAAGCTTTATTCTGCTTCTTGACATATATGGTCATCAAGAACCCACCTCCTAGCCCCATACTTTGCATGGTAAAAATACCATTGCACACCATGGTTGCTATTGTTGCATCTACTGCGTTTCCACCTTCTTTAAGAATGTTTCTGCAAAAAATTAAAATTAAGCTCTTTCCAAAAATTAATATCAATCTAGATATATATATATATATATATATATATATATATATATATATATATATATATATATATATATATATATATATATATATATATATATAAACAGAATGAAGAGTATGGTATTATAAACAAATCGTAGAACAAGTTGGATGAATAACAGGAAAATCCACACCGAGCCATTGTACAGTTAGTATGAAAGGTAATAAAAACTAATTAAACAAGTTAAGTTGGGGTGAATAATTCACATCTACCTGCTCATTCAAAAGCTTGTCCGTATGTTTGTATCTATTTATTTCTAATGCTTCTAATTTTGAACTTTTGATTTTATATGTAATATGTCAAAGTTTTTATTGAATGAATGGTTTTCTTCTATTAAGTGGTTTGAATAATTTGAATCAGATTTATTTTTATCGAAGCTACGTTTATGTTCAGATGTTCTTATGCCAAAACTCCTATAGGTCCTACCGATATAAAATATTCAACAGTTTAACATTCTGCGGTTCTGCAAGTACAAATATTAAATCCTTTCTCGTCAAACAAAATCCTGAAATAAGTTTCAAAACTTCTAATAACTTAGGTAAACATATTAAAAATAATAAATCTCGTGTTGAAAAATCAAGTAAATCAGGAATCTATAAACTCAATTGCGGTTCTTGTGATAAAATTTATATCGGTAGGACCTATAGGAGTTTTGGCATAAGAACATCTGAACATAAACGTAGCTTCGATTAAAATAAATCTGATTCAAATTATTCAAACCACTTAATAAAAGTAAACCATTCATTCAATAAAAACTTTGATATATTACATATAAAATCAAAAAGTTTAAAATTAGATCTCCTAGAAGCATTAGAAATAGATTCAAATATTCGGACAAGCTTTTGAATGACCAGGTAGATGTGAATTATTCACCCCTACTTAACTTGTTTAATTAGTTTTTATTACCTTTTATACTAACTGTACTCGGTGTGGATTTTCCTGTTATTCATCCAACTTGTCCTACGATTTGTTTATAATACCATACTCTTCATTCTGTTTGTCATTCTTGATAAAGCTGCTGTGTCAGCGAAACGTCGTCGAATTTTTTCAAATAATTTCAAATAAAGTGTAGATTAAAGTTAAACTAAACCCTGTGTTTTTATCTCATTCATATATATATATATATATATATATATATATATATATATATATATATATATATATATATATATATATATATATATATATATATATATATATATATATATATATATATATATATATATATATATATATATATATATATATATATATATATATATATATAAATATAATATCGGAGCATAAACTTCATCAGGGAAAAAGACGACTCAAATCTTGCTAATGCCTTGCTCGTATGATTTAAAATTTGGTGATACTTTGATCAAGTAAGTATGTTTTCGTATTTTTGTGAGCAAAATTTTTGCACAGGATGTTATATCTATTATGAATTATTCTCGTTATTATTTTTATTGGCAGAACATAGAATAGTAATTGGAATTGCATGGACGACATCACCATGAGATTAATCAACCACACATCGACAAAGAAGCCTCCAACAAATGGTTGATGAAAGGAGAATCATTCGTGGAAACAGAGGAATTCCTTATGGCCATCCAAGACCAAGTGATCGCTACGAACAACTACAAAAAATTTATTATGAAGGACGGAACTTTACAAACAGATAGGTGCAGAAAATGCCATATAAGATCGGAGACTATACAGCATATTACGTCCGGATGCGAACAACTTGCCAATACGGACTATCTCCACAGGCATAATCAAGTGTGCAACATTATCCATCAGAAACTTGCACACAAGTACGGACTTCTGAATACCTTTCAGCCATATTACAAGTATCAACCGGCGCCCATATTTGAAAATGACTCTATCAGATTATACTACAGTAGGCCTGTTATCACTGACAGAATGGTGACGAATAATACGCCGGATATAGTGGTGTATGATAAGAGAGCCAGAACAGCAATGCTGGTGGATGTCTCCATACAGAATAATAACAACGTGCTGAATAAGTTCCAAGAGAAAAAGTCCAAATACACAGACCTTGCTATTGAGATCAAGCAGATGTGGCACCTCGAGAAAATAGATATTGTTCCTGTCATCGTATCCTCCACTGGGTTAATGCCCAAAACTTTGCATGATAGCCTTAAGAAATCAGAATTGCATAAGAATACCTATATAGAAATACAAAAAGCTGTAATTCTTAATACATGTAGGATAGTTAGGAAATTTTTGTCAAGTATATTGTAATCGAGCCTATTGCTCGAGATAGTGCATAAATATAAATATAATATATAATAAATAGTAATTAATTTCATGTCCTCAAGAACGCTGAAATGACATTATGGAAAAGGTCAAGAAATAAAATGATTTTCCTAAGCAAATATACAACAAAATCAGGAAAATCACATACAAAAAACATCGAAAGAAATATCGTTTACAATAAAATTTCGTGCACACTATAATAACTCTTAGTCGTCAAATATTCAGACAGCCTTCTTCTAAAAGTAACACACGATTTGGACTTCTTTATGTAACCTTCAATCGAAGTCTGAAGTTGGGAGGGACGAGGTCGTGCTGACTTCTAGTATTGTAGTGATGGTAGTCACCATTACGCATTATTCCATTTTGGTTTTTAAATACTACTGTCGTCATTTCAAGTATACATATGGATGGTAATGTAAGTAAGCCCAAAAATCGAAAAGTCTCTTGACAGGAGGTAAGTTGTGAAATACCCAGCATACAATGAATTATCCTTTTATGACAAAGGAAAACCTTGTCAGCTCCAACCGATGCCCCCCAAAACAAAACCCCATATCACAATCTGGAGGCCACCTGAGTATGATAAACAACCATCAACTGTGTGACAGCCAAAACTCTTCTCAGATTTCGCATAAGATATCAGATCCAACTAAGTTTGGAGTACAGGTAAGTACAATGATCTTTCCAGTTTAGACTCCCATCTATCCGAAGACCTAGGAGCCCCGTCGACTCAGTCCTTTCCAGCTGAGTATTATTGAGTGACACGTTAACATTCATCATCTTAATTTGGTTGTGAAATACCAAATATGTGGACATGTGCAATCTGTTTCTGCTAAACCATTGACACAGCAAGTTGGTATTTTGAAGAATCCTTGACTCCAGCATAGCCTCGCTATCATCAGTAACCAAGGCGGTAGCATCGTCTGCATAAAGAAAAACATCGCAACTCAAATCGCTTCCCATGTCATTTATGTACAAGAGAAACAACAATGGACCCAATATCGAGCCCTGAGGCACGAATTGCTGATAAAATCTCCATATTATTAGGGAAGTTCTACATTTGAATTTGGGAGGCTTTTACATGGTAAAATTCCATTATCAATAATAAAAAACAAGTACTGTGTTTTAAGGAATTTTACTTAATAATTGCGATTCGTAACGCGTTTCACTACACCGTAGCTTCTTCAGACGAATGATTATGCAGAAAATATAAATGAGAATATAACTATAAATGTTCTTGAGTAGTTAAAAGCTTATTGGTTGCTTCTTCTTAAGTGGTTATTTATGACAGGTATATCAATAAAATTAAGGAATAGATTGCTCCCGAAAAGATTCAATAGAGGTGAAGGGCTTAAATCGACTTGTTCATTGATGAGTCTACCTGAGTGTTTGTTTTATTTATTTCTAAAGTTTCCCAAAGATCTACCTTCAATATTTATTATCTGTATGCAAAATTTCAAACTGTGGGTCGAAAGAATGATTATTTTCTAAGAGATGATTCGCGTAATTTGAATCTGATTTTTTTTGAAAACTGCGTTTATGTTCCGATATTCTAATATTAAAATTTCTATGTGTTCTACCATTGTAGAAATTATCACAGTATAATTTAGGCAAATATATAAAAATAATAAAACCAAACAAGGTAAAAACAATAAATGAGGAGTTTATAGATTGAATTGCAATGACTGTGATAATTTCTACATTGGTAGAACACATAGAAATTTTAATATTAGAATATCGGAACATAAACGCAGTTTTTCAAATAAAAATCAGATTCAAATTACGCGAATCATCTCTTAGAAAATAATCATTCTTTCGACCCACAGTTTGAAATTTTGCATACAGATAATAAATATTGGAAGGTAGATCTTTGGGAAACTTTAGAAATAAATAAAAACAAACACTCAGGTAGACTCATCAATGAACAAGTCGATTTAAGCCCTTCACCTCTATTGAATCTTTTCGGGGAGCAATCTATTTCTTAATTTTATTGGATATACCTGTCATAAATAACCACTTAAGAAGAAGCAACCAATAAGCTTTTAACTACTCAAGAACATTTATAGTTATATTCTCATTTATATTTTTCTGCATAATCATTCGTCTGAAGAAGCTACGGTGTAGTGAAACGCGTTACGAATCGCAATTATTAAGTAAAATTCCTTAAAACACAGGAAGTTCTACATATGAAAGAACATATAACGTGTGTAACCGGTTACTTTGACTCTGGGCGCCTTGACGATCTTTGCTGTTGTTGATGTTCAGTGTTGAATTTTCCATAATACGAATGAATGGTTTTAATCTGAATCGTGGTAAATATCAGAAAATCTCCTCAAAACTGAAAGCTATAGGAATGATGAAATATTAAGTGAAGTAAAGAAACAATTTTTATAACCGCAATAAGAAAATTTGCATTCAGATTTGATCTGATATAACTAGGATAGTTCAATTAACGTATTTCATATTTGCAATTAAATGAACTGACAATTGAGTTCTATCAGTCGTTTCAGGATTTGGTCGGCCGGCTCGGTGGCGTATGGGACATGATGCTCGTTTCCTACGCAGAGTTACCTGGGTTCAATCCCCACAAAGTCGGTGCGATTTTTCGGATTCTGGGAATCGCTTGAGTGTCCATCTTTCGGAGGAGATGTAAAGCTGTCGGTCCTGTCTAACAGAGATGCGTTGGACATTAAAGATCCCTTCCCTCGACACGAGAGGGGTTCGGCAGAATTCCCGGGTTAGTGAGGTGACAGAATTCCCCGGCGTGTCATTAGCCGAAAGGCAGAAAGAGAGCACGTTAAAGGAAAAACAAACAAACAAACAAACAGGATTTGGTCAGCCATACATAGTTGTTAGACTAATCTATTTTTGTAAGAAACGTGTACCATTCCCGTACATTTGGAATGAATCATTAAAAAATCCGTAGATCAATGAATAATTCTTCCTGACAAGAGATAAAACCTCCCGTCGGTAAATATTTAATGGGACAAATATATTCTGCGATAAACTTTGCTGTTTACATATATAGACTCTTCGCGAAGTTTATCGCGGAAGATATTTGTCCCATAAAATATTTACCGACGGGAGGTTTTATCTCGGAAACAGAGGCTGAGAGCACTATTTCAGCGGGATTATTTCGCTCGTTTTCTACCGTTGATGTGATTCACGGATCGGCGAAAGATACCTCCCAAATGTTGAAATTCTTAACGTTCCCACATCTGTTTGTTACTGTTCGTATCTTCCTCGAAGCCCGGTAGCGGGTTCACCGGGTCGGTCCATAGAGGGCGACTCTCGTACGTATGTACCAGGTACGTCCTTTCTGGAATCGATATGGTACCCCGATGTAGCTTGATAGGATACTGGGAAGCGATATGCGATACTGATGAGCTCCTAACGGAAACTAAACACCTCGATTTTCCAGTTTTTAAATGAAAATATGGAGAATCACTTGGTCCCATCGATTTTTGATTCGAGGGGGAACAACTTTTCTGATTTTTTCATCCACGTAACTTCAATCCCCTACACACGACCCTCTGAATTTGAATACGGATGAGGGGTGTTGCGATACCCCATTTTGAAAATCTTATCGAGTACTATCTGAACCTAAATTTTCGCTTCAAAATGTTCATCGTTAACGAAATGGCAGCTATAAAAGTGGAAGACTACTTAGTTTTGTGACTAGTTCACTAAGGGCTGAAAATGGGCACCATTCACTTCCATTCATTGGCTAGCTTATGTTGAATTTACCTCGAGGTTTGCAATGATTTTATTTATTTCTTCGAAAAAGTAGACAGACCATGTGTTTGATTTAACTTAGTCTATCGTTAGTCTATCGTGAATTTTCAAGAAGTTTGAAACTGTGCCAGAGCGATTGTAAATTTGTAGTAGGATTAAAATGATGTATTCCGTAGAAGAAAGGATGGAAATGCGGTTTTATTTAACGAATGATATCCTGAAAAGAATTTCTATCAATCTTTTTGTCATTGATGTTGACTGAAAAATTGACGGAAATTTTCAGATGATCCAATTCCTTACTTTTTCACAATTTTCTTGTTACAACCTGAGCTCATCACTCTGTATACGGTTTCGAAATAGGATCTTAGTTGTTGAATTCCAATAAAACGCCTGTTTGATTTTTGTAACTGGATAGTTTGTCGCACTTTCCAATTGAAACAAACGTCATTTAAAGCTCTCTCACATTCAATTTATGCGTTCATTTATTCCATAGACGTGTTTTGAATTCAATATTTTCTCGCTATGTCATGGTTTACGATGCCAATAGACAACCAAAAACCGAAAATTCTATTTTTTGGGAAGTATCAGCTCCATACTTGTATTTCATTATTTGTGTCACTCCCCGAAACCATCACCGACAATATCATAGTTATAAATTTTGGAATCGTTAATTAGAACACGATGGAACATGACGTGTCTGATCGATGTTTCTGAAAATTTGGAATACCGACTGTTTTTCACTAGAATGCTTTCTTTGCATCGATAAGCTTTTACAAGATGTCAAAAGACAAAATTTCGTACCACACATAGTGTTGCTAAGGGTCTATACAAAAGTATATAGTTCGGAATTATTGAAGATTTGCGATACTCTCCTCTTCAAATTATTTTTCTGCTCCTTGAAAAGATAATCTTGTACAATATTCCACAATTTATTATGAAATTTCAAAGGAGCAAACAGCATTTATGTGACTTAAGTGGCAGAAAAATTGGTATATTCACAGAATAACGAATAACACAGAACAAACGAATAACTAGAGAAACAACTCTAAAAAAAACATCAGAATAATACGAATTATTCCTTACAAAATATTATCGAAATGCAATCCAATGACTTCAATGCTTTTTTCTGCCCGCTTTGAGAGATTTGCCACAACATTTCGTATCATCATCGCGTTATGTCGCATTTCCTGACTAAAATGTCCAATTCTCTCCATTAAGTGATTGATTGATTATTTGCACCGAATAAACTCTGGTTTTTAGATAACCCCACAGAAAATAATCCACTGGATTAAAATCTGGAGACCTGGAGGGCCAATCATGGGGTTCTTCTCTACCTATTAAGAGATTATTATATGCGACATTCAAAAAAATTCGCACTTCGAGGGCAAGAGCGGGGTTGCTCTATCGTGTGGGAAGTACATACCACGCTCGAGTATATTTTCATTTCTCAAGAGTTTTAGTAAGACTTCTTGCAGAAAAACCATAAACCAAAATCATGTCAGCATATTCTTCATTGGAGAGAAATGGGGCCATTTTTTCATTATTTTCATTTTCGAATAATCTTCAAAAAGAAAGTACCTATTAAGAAGTGTAACTGTTGTTTGACACCAGCCAATTGTTGTTTTCTATTGTTATCCGGAATTTAAAGCGCTCCGTTAATTTTCTCAACTTCTGTGCTTCATACTGTTAATATCTGTATTATGTCAAACCATATCTCATTGAGTCAAGGAGCATATAGTAGATTGAATAAAACATTTTCGTGACAACGTTCAACGTTATGCAGTGAGGACAATGAGTGATAACGCAACCATAGGTAAATATTAATTAATATTGTATTTTTCTGATGTTTTTGCTAACGTTGTTTCTCTAGTTTGTTCTCTAAAATTTGAAGAGGAGAATTTTAATAATCTACCATAATTTCTAACTACATACATCTGTATCGAACCAGAACCTTAGAAACACAAGGTGTGGTACGAAATTCCGCCTTTCAACTTTTCATAAAAACTAATGCAAGCGAAAACAGTATTTCAGTGAAATCCATATGAAAAACGGAGGGTATTCCAAATTTTCAGTAACATCGATAGGGCAATTTATGCTCCAACGAGAACAAATTAACTATTCCCAAATTTATAGCAACCATATATGGGTGATGGTTTCAAAGTGTGACACAAATATTGAAATACAAAAAACAAGTATTTTGGTAATTTGGTTGTCTACTGGCATAGTCAACCACGATAAAGCGTGCAAATATTGAAGTCCAAACACTACTTTGTAATGAATGATTTCGAAAATTGAATATAAGGGAAGTATGAATGGCGTTTGGATTCCACTGAAAAGTACGACAAACTAGCCAGTTACATAAAACGAAGGGGCGTTTTATTGGGATTCAATAACTTTGACCCAATTTCACGAAAACCGTATAAGGGTGATGAGTTTAGGTTGTAACACAAAAATTGTGAATAAAAGCGCGGAGCTGGATTATCCGAAAATTTTCGTCAATTTTGATTTGAACATCAATTTAGTCTGATTAACTTGAATTGGAGCCCACCTCTGTCCGATTACTTTCACTGAAAATGCCTCAAAAAAGGTTCGTGTCCTACAAGCAATGCTCATACCACATTTCTTGCCAGCTTTTGCACAAACCGCAGGGATCGAGTTGTCCAGGACTCATGCAATACTTAAACTGTTGTTCCGAGCAAACCTTTGCACGTTGTGCTACAATCCCGAACTATTTCAGAATTACTCAGCATGATTCAAGTGATTTAACGGCAGCTTGAATATAAAAATAGTCTCGCCATCCCAACATGTAGCATGTTTTGTTTCGGAGCTATTTGTGTACCATATTATCTTGAATGGGAAGGGGTTTCTCAGTCTATTCTTTCCTGCTCTAACGAATAGTGTCAGAGGCTTTCTCTCCGGAAAAATCTAGTGCTCGGACCTTAGTCAAGTAGAATTGAAGGCTATTAGATTATTATTCTTGTGTAAAGTGATGAATGAACGAATAGAATATTGCTATAAAATATAAACAATGAAATTTTTAGTAAATTTTATTTCATTCATATATACAAATAAACAACACTATGCATAGAACATACATTACACCTTATCTTCTTACCAGAAAAATATAAATCAGATGATTTTCTCAATAGAAAGCGGCCGATGCTGAAACTCAAGTGTAAAACAAATTTACATGAATCTTTCAATTAGACTGAACGTTTCAGAAGAAAACTATCTAAAAAATACAGTATTATAAAACGCATACCTCAAAAAATCGCCTCATGGTTGTACTCGTTGTACTCATAGAACTAATGTATGTAACAAAGGAAACCAAATTCTATTAAAACTTATCAATAAAATGTCGAAAGGAACATCTTGATTTACTTGGGGTGACACACTTCACCAACGAGATCTGTGGAGCTCGTTCTAACTTTGCTACATTTTTTATCGATTTTTCCGTAGTTTCCTGTTGAAGTATGTTACTACTTCGCTCAGTTAGTATAAGGATGAGTTGATAAGGGATGTGGTGAGAGAACGAGCCTTCGTGAAGGAGGGCCTTAACGCAATCATAGTACTGCAGTCGGAATCAGAATCTAAGCATATTTTATCTTCTTAAGGCACTACAAGATACCAACAATTCACTACTCAAAAATATTGAAAAGCTATGAAGTTTGTATTTTCACCGGTTTTTCGCAAACCAAAAAGGAAACTGAATATTTTGAAAATCTGTAGATGTACCTAAATAATGAATGAAGATATCTGTCCATTGCAAATAGAGCTAAGAGACATTACAAAAGCTGCAAAAAAACAACAATAAAAAGGAGAAAACGTGCACATCTTATCGGATTGATAGAGAGTGCTATCAACTGTGAGCACTCTACGAGTGTCCCTAAAATGGATACAGGAATGCCTTGAAATTCTATTAGGAGCCATTTATTCAAAATGAAACACAGAAACTTTATCTGGAGGCTGTAATCAAGAATATACGAGAGTAGCATTACCATCGACTACAAAATCTATCTTCCAATATTATAGGGTAACTCGCGTTTATTATAAGAGGATGCACAATTTGCCTAATCCGGCATGAGTGCCAATCTCACCTTCATGAATTTTAGATCATTTTGATCCCTGAGCTCAAATGCTGAACATTCATTGAACCCTTCAGATAATAACAAGTGATAGGAATATCAAAATCCTAATTTTGTCGGTTGGTGCTTCAGAATTTTTGTCACACGATTGAGATTATCTCTTTTCGAAAGAATATTTTTGTTTTCAAATGTCCAGGTCGAACAAATTAGGAAGAGTCAACTGCATTTGTGATTTTTAATGAAATTTACAGAATTCACATTTACAAATTCTCTAAGCCTAGCTATTTTTTACATTCATTCTTTTTGTCTTTTTAAAATACACATATTAATAGGGCAAAACATATTCGGGGGAATTTGATTTCATACACTTTTTATCTGACCTTGTTTATGGTGGTCGTTTAAGAAAAGTATTTTTATTTCTAACTCAAATATAACGACTAGAAAATAGTAGGTTAAACTGAGTATGATAGACATATAAAAATCTCGATTGATAAGTTAATTTAAAGGTAACGCACTCCGAAGGAAGCGCCCGAGCGTGAATTTGTGAGAAGAACAAGTTAGAAGCGATTGACTCAATACAACTCTTCAGATATTTCTTCTCAGTCAAGTACCAGTTTACGAAGGCTAATATCGTGCAAAATATTAAATATTCAATTTCTCCAAATTCACTCATTGAAAGAACGAGGTTCAATCGATATAATACGCTTGTGATCAGAAAATAGATTTTTGGGCTGTAAGGGCCATTTCTTTGAAGCGTGTCATAAATAGAGCAGATAAAATGTACTGAAAAGACCGAGTCTCATCTCGCATAGCATATTTATGTTTGATAAGGTCATTATTAATAATGGTAGGTAACTAATTATAAAATAATTTTCGTCAAAGTTGTAGAATAGTGCTTTTACAGATAATAACGGGGATAAGTGACTTCTTTCTATTTGTGATAACACTACTTTTTATAATGGATGAACTGTCTTTGCATTTTATGTTTTCAATGTGATCTCATTTCATTTTGTAGGTTTCATTTTTATTTCACATGTTTTATGGTTCTTTGTGTAGTACACATTAGTGGTAGGTTTTTGGTAGGACAAGGAACAAGGTAGGTAAGAAATATAATGAATTTTTGCAGTTTGAGTACAGCGGAGAAAAATACGAATATATTTATCTATTCCATGAATTCATCCAAACAACATCCAAATCCTTTTCAAAGAATGCCAGTATATAAAAGAATAATTGCAAATGCACAGTCGTTACGAGGCTCATCAGAAGAGATAATTCGACTCCTTTCTTATGCGTACCCGTCTCATGCTGTTTTGGAAAAAGTATTGCATGAGTAATAATGAGAAACAGAACGAACATGATACATTATTTGTGTACGTAATTTAATCATCAATATTAATTTAATGTTTAATATTTCAATTAAATATGGCTGATTTGTGAATAACTATATCTTCGTAACTTCCAGTTATAGAATTGCTTCGAGAAAAGGATGGAATATATATAACTGCCATGCTTTTCATACCGATTGAATAAAATTTCTCTCAAAAGTTGAATTTGATAGAGGCTTACAAAAGTTTCACCTTGTCTCGTGACCTCGAATAAGAAAAATGTCTAATTTTTTCTGTCATGAAAATTGGCATGTTTATACTTGACCTATTGGTGGAAACAGAAAATTTGCAAATCGTCGTATTTTAATTTAATTGATTTCACAAAAATGAGGGTGGAATAAAAGAGGCTTTTATTCTTCCAAGAAGTTGGATGACTAAAAGTATGTTAGTAGTAGAAAAATTTCATGAATTTGTAATCAAGATGAAAATATGCACAAATCGTTCTGTTGATAGTGATAGAATTTATTGACTATTATATTCATGGTTAGCTACGAAGAAAATATATACGAATGATAAGCGTGAACCTTGTAAGAAATTTGAATGTAAAATGAAAGTATTGATGATACAAAATTATTTCTTTATTGTATTTAGCCGAAAAAATCAATAGTTAGTATTGCTCCGATACTTTAATGAGTGATTGTGATAATAACGAAAACATTCTATCTCCTTGTACGTAAAATTCGAAACCATTATAGAAAATGATAAGAAGCTAATTATTAGAATAAACATATCATATTCATACCTTATCGATACGTCGACTGTTATTTTATATTTTAATTCAGATTAGGAACGTATTATTTCAACAATATGATGAGATATTTCAAAATATTACTGAATCGACAATAAATAATACCAAAACTTCCATAATTATTTAAATTAGGCTGCAAGATTTGAAACGAAGTATAATTTACTTCTGAAATAAATACAGAGCGACCAGTTTCTATATTTAAGTAACCTGTATGAAAGATGACAATAGTACTAAAATATTTCTTCGATGTCTTTTTTTCGAAAAGAAAAAACACTGTCAGTTACATCATTCTGTTTTTGAGTTAATCGGAAATTTTGAACATTTTCGGAGATTTATGGAGAATCCCATTGCTTGTGGTTCTTTTAATGCGTCAAGAAGAAAATTGGTTAACCCTTAAAATGAAAAAATAACTACGGCGATACTTCAGACTTTCCATGACTTAGAGCTTTTACAGGTAACCTCTTGATTTCGCGTCAACCAACATGTTAAAGTGCATTCCGAAGTGGAGATTCGACTTTTTTGAAAAAAAAAATTTTTCAAGCCGTTTAAGGAGAAAGTATTTCAAATTTTGAAACGAGGCAATATTTTAGGATAACAGAATGAACCAATGGATGAATTAGTTATATAAAGATGCGAGTTTATGTATCAGCAATATTATATCAAAACAACATCATTTTCAAAAACAAAAAGACAGAATATGATGTGTTCTATTGAGAATTTCGTATAACACTGCTTATACCATGATGTATATCTCTTATTGACAAGGAAAAGATACCCTTGTTACAAATATCCTGAGAATAATATCATGCTCATTTAGAATTATCTTTTTCCTCTTAGAAAGGCAATTCTTCTCATAAATATGGTTTGTTTTAAGTCTCTCATGAGTCTTTATTCATGACAGCTTAAATGTAGGGCACTACTTAAGAGATGAGATAATTTCAAATGAAAATTCTGTACCTAGTGCATTTCAGTTCACGGTCCATTTCACTCCTGTCCATACAATGAAAAAAGATAACTTATATCAATTTCTTTTAGACTGAGCAGGAATTATGATAGTAACAATGGTAATACATAGATCCAGAATGATATAAAATAAAGATTATTAAGTACAGACCAGTAGCTACTTTGATACGAACAAATTTAAAGAAATTAGAATTTTTCCATATGTATTCTCTCAAAATAACAAAATACAACGATTAAGTGAATATGCATAATATAACTGAATACTATAACGATTCAGAATTTTAATTTGGCCGATATTAGGTTAAGTAAGCGCTGCGTCGGACGGTGCTCCATACGATTTTCTTGAATTGTTTTTCGACTTTCGAAATATTTGATAGTGAAAGAAATTGTTTAGCCTAAACTGTTTATATATATTATAGATATATTCCCAATAGTTTGGAATTTGTTAAAATAATGTGAAGAAAACAGTAGTTGATAAGAATTTTAGATGATTTTGAATTAATTTATTGGATTACAACGATTTTGAATTGACATGCAAGATTTAGATTTGAAATTGATTTATTCGATTCAGAAGATTGAGTATCGATTAAGTAACGGTTGTGTACATGTCGAATGAATGTTTGCAGGATACCAGATTACATAAACCAAAAACATTAATTCATTATTTCTCCACCAAAATATTGTGATCATAAGAAGAATCTAGGCTTATTATTTTACATGGTCCTATATACTTACTAATTAACTTCATAAAGTTTTCAATAGCTGGTGCTCATCGTACAAATAAACAAATTAGCTTGTTTCAATTCAATTTTGATTTTTAAATGCGTGCAACATTTTCTTTGTTTATATAGAACGTGGACTAAAATGAAATTATTCCCATGAAATCTAAAAGCTTCCTTATTGTAGGACATACTTTTTGACACTGAATTTATGAACCGTCATGTAAAATAGCAGAAGTAGTATCATAGTATTGTAAAAACAGTGACATTTATAGCAAAATATTTCATCTAAAATATTTCTCATGTCATATAATGATAGATTTTACGTTCTGGGAAATATTCTTTCAGATAATAGCATCGGTAAGTATTATTTTTCTTTAATTTTCTGTTAAAATAAAATATCCATGTACTTGTTAGTTACTACTTCTTCAAAGAAAGGCAAGTAATCATTTTTATTTCATTATGGTAGTATATATAGTTTATATTATATTTTATTTCTTCGTGTAATTATGAACAATTATCATGGCGTATGTAACCTGAATACAGCACTGGATTTTGTTGATAAAATTTATAAACAGCAACCTTGAACCGTTTTGGAATGAGCAATTCCTATTTCACCTTCGATATAAATAATACGTTCTACCTTTGAATAAATAAAACTACGTTCCATATTATCAATTTATTCCGAATAAATCACTGCAAAATAATTTTAATATATAGATAAGAAAGTGAAATAAACTACATAATGATTGAAGAGGTACCTTCATATTTATCACAAAATTATTGCAAAGAGAAAAACATCCTAATGAGCAAGATGACCTTGACTTGAAGTCGTTTCGTTTACGAGTATCGTCAATCCTTGAACTGTGCAAGAAACATCAGTAATTTTAAGGTTCCCTTTCAAAGAACAGAAACTATTGTTTCGAGTTTTTTTTATTGTGTTCGGTATTTACCAGCTTGGTTAGAATTTTTCTTGAATGTCCACTAGGATCAAAATGGTTGGTATGCTCTGCCGATTCCTTTTTCGATCTTTGTTTGCCACTATGTCCACTGTGTATTTCTTTATCGTATGCGAAATTATAGTGCTCATACTTATCGAAATGCGTTTCAGACATATTTGTTAGTTTCAAATAGACAGATGATTTTCAACTGACGTATGTTTAACTATAATACAGAATACACAGCACTCTGATATTCACATTCGCTTTCTCTAATGACACTTCTGCTCACTGAAGCTGCGCATAGTCGTTCGCCGATTTTATATTCTGCGCTCTGCGTCATTTTAGGTATAAGAATGATGAATTGTGCGCATTTTAACTCCCTAAAGGAATTATTCCATGAATCATAATCATTTGCTTATCAGCCTAGTATTTACAAGATAACGAGCATTTCGAAACTGACAATAGCGAATAACCTCTTTCACATATGTTTTTGTTTTCAAATGATCATGTGGGGGAATACATCGACACAAATAGACTACTCACAAATATCTTGTAGGTAGCTAATGTAATATTCAATAGATTATTATGAATATTTATATTTATTAGTTGACTTAAAATCAGTTATAGATGTGTCGATACATATTCTAAGTTGTTGGCATTTGTAAATGCAGGCTAAGGCGTATGAACATTCTTTCTTAAAACGAAATGAAAAACTCTTAGTTTCAAAATATTGATGAATATTTTTTTGATTGGTTTGTTGTGCCACAGCTCCAGTACATGAACCTGTTATGAAATTCTGAGCTCTGTTTTACTTTAGTATCGCATATTTCGTTCATGCAAACAAACCTATTTTATGAAATAAAATATATATATATATATATATATATATATATATATATATATATATATATATATATATATATATATATATATATATATATATATACATTGATGTCTGATGATGCTATAGTTTGTATATATTCTGGTAGATTGATATATTCTCATAACATTTAACGTTATCCTAATATATAATGATACAACGTTTCTGGTTGTAATATGTTGTATTAATGATACCGTTGATATCAGAGATATGTCGTTGACGTATTGATTCAGTAAAGAGGAAAGTTCGTCTGACATTTCTATTAAAAGTATTAAATGATTTGATATTTGAATCTCAGTATCAACTTCGTTTATAACTTGTGAGACGTCATTTGGAATTTATTGAAATTTTTCAAATTTTATTCAAAGTAATTACGTTTTCGTTCATCCTCTGTAGGAATTATTAAAATTAGTAATTGTTCCAGATATGATGGAAACTTGTTGTTGCATTAAAACATCTGTTTGTTTTTGATTATTTATCAATTGATTTCGATTTGATCGAGTCTGAATAGAAATCTGCGTCGTCTGGAGTTTGATCCAAAGAGCCATTTTGTTGCGTAAGAAATGCCGTTTATTAGGCCTCGTTTGTGTCGAGTAGTGTATGTCGATTTATGAGCGACAATATTGAATAAAGATTGAATTGAGTTGAGTTTTGATAACAGGATATGTTTTGATTATTCTGATTGCCTGGCAATGGTATTAATTACCTCAAAACCCGAAACCGGCGGTCATCTGATCGAACACCAACTCTGGTCTTATCCGAAAAAATAACATTTCGCCAATTCTCAATATTCCTATTTTGGTGCTCGATATACCAATCAAGTCTGTTAATTTTTTGTTGTCTGGTTAGCTCTGGAACTCTTAAACTCTTAAGGGCCTTCTGCTGTATACAGCCCTTGACCGAAGTTTTTGACGTATCATTTCGACTGATACACTGATGCCTGTTGCTTCCAGAAATTGCCTTTGGAGTATGGGGTGCGACGTACTAAGGTCTCTTCTTGCAACTTGGCAGAAATGGCGGTCTTGTTCTTCAGAAGTGATCTTCCTACGACTTCTTCGGGGCCTATTCTGCAGAGATTGTAGCTCCATGTATCGGCCTTAAGTTTTTGAAATCACCCCCTGTGACACCCCCATTGTGACCGCTATATCCCTTTGTGTCATCCCTTCTTCAACGAAAGCATTTACTCGACCCCTCTGCTCATCGGACAATCCAACGTAAGGCATTTTCAATAATAATTATAGGCTTTTTCAAATTTTGAAATTCTCAGTTTCAAATCTCAGTGATGACTGAGTACAATATCCCGAACATGAGGTGATAATTCAACATTTCTTATCATAATATCCAGTTTTTTTTTACAACAAAAAACTTCATTCTTCACAAGTAGTCAAACAGGGTTAACAAGATTCAAAACAATCATTAATGTGAAATACCGAGTGATTCCTATGTATATATATATATATATATATATATATATATATATATATATATATATATATATATATATATATATATATATATATATATATATATATATATATATATATATATATATATATATATATATATATATATATATATATATATATATATATATATATATATATATATATATATATATATATATATATATATATATATATATATATATATATATATATATATATATATATATATATATATATATATATATATATATATATATATATATATATATATATATATATATATATATATATATATATATATATATATATATATATATATATATATATATATATATATATATATATATATATATATATATATATATATATATATAATTACCCAGGATATGTTTTGATTATAATCATTGCCTGGCAATGGTATTAATTACCGGTGGTGGATTTATATTTTTCATGAAATCAGTTTGATTGCATGAACAGATATATATATAACTATATATATAATATATATATATATATATATATATATATATATATATATATATATATATATATATATATATATATATATATATATATATATATATATATATATATATATATATATATATATATATATATATATATATATATATATATATATATATATATATATATATATATATATATATATATAGATATTGATATATTATATATTTTCAGATTCGAAGACCACTTTTTTGTTGAAGATTTAAGAGCCTGCTAACTGTGCTTTAATGTCTTCGAGTAATAAGTTAGTTTTTTGGTGAGTAATTTCGTCAAAAAATTTTTTTTCCGTGAAAATTCATGAAAATAGGCTCTCACACCATCGCATGCTCCTTCGTCCAGAGGGGATGAATACTTTTTTGTTTTCGTTTTCTTATTGCCCAGGGATAACTTTATACATTTTATACAGGAGTGACTCAAAAAAATTATTGAATATTGTAATTCTAACAATATCATATCTTGATTTTTCAAATGGAACATTCTGTATTTTATTATTCATGTCAACGCTTAAAATATTGTGCCATATTTTTGCAGAAGTAACCTCATCTTTATCTTCGGCCAGTTTCGAAATAAAAAAAATAAACTAAAATAATAAAATCAGACTTTGCGAAAGAAGGGTTCAGTAGTACATATCATTATACTTGATCAGAGAAATGGAGACATTTTAAGGTAGTCGTGTATGAAATACGTAATAGATTGGTTTTTGGTGATATGATCTTCAAGGTATCGAACTATTTCAAGTGTTCAAAATATTGCCCGTTTCTTTGTTGATACAACTCAATCCTTCTGAAGAAAGACCGTTGAACTCTCGACAACATTTGCGGATTAACTGACTGAAAGGCGTCGACTATTCTCCGACTCATATACAACTTTGTTGTAGAAGGAATCTAATAAACGATCCCCTTAATTTAACCCTCAAGAAAAAAATCATCAATTAGAAGTTTTTCAAAGGATCTTACATCAGGATGCCTCTTATCAGGAAACCTTTGTGCATAAACTATACTTGCCAACAGAGGATTTCTATCACATTCACCCACAATACAAATCATATCAACCATTTCTCCTTTGGAGAAATTTATGGCAGTCAATTGAGAAAATTTGTTCAAACCTCACTTTAACAATGTTCAATAATGAAACACTGATAAGTTCACCATGTAAAATGCAGAATATGATATATCCGGACACCTGACAGAAGGCACAAATAAAAAAAATGTTAACACATACCTCGATTTACGTTAAAATCATCTTGATTTTATCATTTGTTAAAAGAATTATCTTGTTTAGGTTTCATCATTTACTACTTGAATCATTACAGAATAGAAAACTTCTGTGCGAATAATGATGCATGTTAATGAGTTTGATACGGTTTGTAGAATTTTCATCAAAAATTTTTACAAATAATCGAATAATTCGAAAATGATCGAAGATAAAGATGAGGCTACTTCTGCAAAAATATAGTTCAATATTTTATACGATGACATGAATAATAAAATACAGAATTGGTGTTCCATTTGAAAGAAATCAAGATATGATATTTTTAAAATTACAATTTTCAATAATTTTTTGAGTCACTCCTGTTTACTGCAAAATAAATTGCTGAAGTAGATTCTTACTTCTTAAAGACAATACCGTTCGAACAAAATGAAATCTTCAAGAGTGTACGAGATACAGAGCACCGCGCGATTGGTGAATCACATATATATATATATATATATATATATATATATATATATATATATATATATATATATATATATATATATATATATATATATATATATATATATATATATATATATATATATATATATATATATATATGAAAAGAATCGTCACCTAATGCAAACTTTTGACACCAGGAATTCTTCAGAATATTAGTAGAGAATTCGTTTGTATGGTGACAGGAGAAGGTCATTTCGAACATTTCATTTATTTGAATTGTTTGTATGATGTTAAATATTCATAGATACTATTTTTGAATAGAGAATTAAAAGACATTTACAAAGGTATGTCACCCAACCCACTTTCCCTGAAATGAATGTTGACCTACTGAGGTTAGGGGGTTGATTTTGCATGCTCTAAACTAACACAGAAATTGGTCCCAACCCTATTTTAAATTGAAGTGTTTCATATTTGTCTGCTACAATCGTTCTTTCTTGACATAGAGAATGGCGAAGTTTTGTTGGAATACAAACTATCGTTATGTTTGGTGCAATTGTTGATAAAGATAATATTTTTTTATAGCGAATTAAAAGACCCTTCCAAAGATATGTCATATGACCCACTTTCCCTATAATGAATTTGGACTTAGGTGCAGCTGAGGGTAGGGGGTTGATTTAACATGCTCCGTCCAACTGTCAAATGGGTTCCCTTTCCAATAAAAGAATGACTTATCATAGCTTTTTCAGCCAAAATCAGTTCATCTTGAGATAGAAGTATTTTTTTATTTTTTCTTTTCTATAAGTGAGTTTTATTCTTACATATGAGATTTGTTAAACATTCATAACAGTAGTTTTAAGGTGATGAAGTGATTAACATTACCCAACTAAAATTGAGTAACATAAACTGTTAAGTTTGAGAGATAGTTGAAGATTCTTCAAAGAGGTCAACGGCATGATGGTTATGAATCAACTAGTTCACCGTACCTCTAAGGTACAGTATTTAGTGGCTGAATATATTGATAGAGGAGAACTAATTTCAAAACGAAAATATTCTTTTAACATTTTCCATGTTCACCAAACTGAGCCTCTTTCAAATGAAAATTTCATCATGGGTGCTTTTTTAGGATTAAAATATCAAAATGAATCAAATATCCATGAGAATATTTCAAGCAACATTTTCTGCTGCTACTTTGTAGCGCTATTCAACAGGATTCATCCAATAACTCGTTATATGTAGAGATATTTAAGGTTTTCGTTTTCTCCGTAATTTCAACGGGTAAAAAAGAAGAAGAATTGTTTCACATAATGTAAAAAGTATTGATTGAGCTGGCAATTAATTTTCAAATATTTCAAACAATTCTGCTACTTATTAACCTCTAATTTTTCAATGGAGAGAGAAAAATATGAAAAACATGTGATGTGAGGGATGCAGATAATCGACAGCATGATTACGATTCAGGAGAAGAGATGGCTGCGTTATCTATTGATCTACCATGATAAGGATAGATTACAAAAAAGATTCAGACTAGGTTAGATTAGGTAAGATTACGAAAAAGTCTTAGACAAGGTTACGCGTTGATGACTACTCGAGGTCCACAGCAGTAGAAAAGAAAAGATCGAAAGGGGTAGTTTTCAGCCCACTATGGTTTACCTCGCTCTTAACCCCTTCAACACAATACTCAATAACTCCGTTTACGGTAATATCATCAACCGTGATACAAAAATCACAATTATGCCTCATTTTCACAAGAATGACATAAGGTTGTACTCTGCTGTAAACTCCCAATAATTGAAGAGACAACTCGAGCTGGTTTCAGCATTATGTGAGGCTATTAAAATGAGAATGCGAATACAAAAAAGGCTGTTGTGCTCACCCACAGAGAGAAAAGCGCGAATGAGGCTTCCATAACCTTTCAGAATATATCTGTGACTTACTCACTTACATTCTTGGTGTAGAGGAAATATCTGAGAATTCTTCAGGTTCTGGACATCCTAACATCTGAAATGAAGCAAAACAAACGGGAGGGGTTGAGAAAGAACTCCTGAGTCTTGAGTCCAGTAAGGCAATGCTTACTGCAATTCATGCATGGGCTATCTACTACAGAGCTGAGAGTCATGAACACACATGTAAGCACAATGCTCAGTACATATTTGATACACCACCCACACTCCTTAATGTACCCTCTCTGCATCATGAGACAAGACGGAGGAAGAGACTTGGTTAGTGTAAAAATATCCCAGGAAAATAATGTACCTTTTCCCAGAGACAGAAGGCAGACTACTAGCCATACCGGATCAGGTGGTTTCAAAGATGGTACATCTAGAACATATTGCTAATGAGAACTTAGCTCAAGGCAGCAAAACTCTTCCATCGAGAACTCGTGCTAAGACTCCTAAAATCGAAGACTAAATGATATAGGTAAGAGCCCAGCAGCCTGTTAGGGAACGTGGATCACAAGCTATACTGGGATACGACCATTGTAACTGATAGATCAGTCGTTAACAATAGACCAGACAAAATAATATGCCTCAGACTCTAAGAAAATATTTCGTGCTAAATACTTTATTAGATGTTCACTTTCGGGTAAACGAATGAAAACTGAAGGAGTGACAATGATAATAATGTTTGGTTTCGTTAGCAAGCAGAGATCTCTACAAGATCTCTGATCCGAAATACTTCAAAAAACGGATTCATTTTGGAGAAATATTATGATAGACTGAAGATCGTATCAGAAGAATGTTTCTCATCAAAGAATTTGGAATTTGTACGACTAGCTCCCTCACTAAGTGTATCTGGATTGACAATCATATGGGCAAAAGTAGGTCGAGTTGCATCTTATCGGAAAGATCTGGAAAATACTAAATCCAAATCTGCTTATATTTCTTTGAAGAAATTTCATCCTTCTCTAAATTTTGAGTGTTTCTGGGATATGTATATAAATACTTCCAACAATTGCAATTAACTATTTAGAATAACTGTCGATAAATAAAGGCTCAACAAGATAGTTCCCGCCGAAATATTCGATTTTCCTGACGTGAGTATGTGTGCCTCTTTTAACCAACTGTACACCACTTTAAAATAACTATATTTAAAAACTCGAAGCGAGTTTCGCCAAATAAGTTTACACCATCAGGACATGATAGTACTCTAAATCAAATTATACATGGCTTCATGTATTGATTGAGTTACCGAATCAACTATCTTTATAACCATCCAAAATAGTTTTATTCCGTCTGAAAGTTTTTTCTTCCTGAAATCTACCTCAATTTAGAGGAAAAAATAATTGATCTGTAAACTAAAAAATGCGGACTAGCCATTTTTTGTTGTTGACAATGAAATGAGTCCATAGAAATGTTATCACTTGTGGCAGTGCTCTTTATGTAAACAACAAATTCAAATGATTTGTTTTTTCTGATGACAAGTGCGTCCAAGAAAGCCAACCGGTTTATCTACTCCATATGTAAATTTAATCGAACCCTGATAAGCATTCAATTTTTCAAGGGAAATTTCCAAGTTTGCCTTGTCATCAAAAACAATAAATATGCCATCGACTGCACTCTAGAAAAATATTCAAAACTTATAGTTGCTTCTGATTTTCACATGAATATGTAGGCAATAAAAGAAGAAAGACAATTTCCGCTGTGGCTTTCTATTGCTTATAAAACTGATTCTCCTATTGAAAATAATTTTGGTTCATGCGAAGTTTGGCTAGAATTCAAAATTCGTCGATCATTTAGCAATCTAGATTGTTCGTATTAGCCATTCTTTCAAATAGTTTAGGGCTTGTGGTATAGGCATCCTTGGATGATATGAAAGAAAGTTTCAATTAAGTAGTGTACAGTGTTTTTAGTGTGATACAGCGGCAAAAATTCCAGTTCCCAACTTAGTTAAGTTGACAGACAGAATGTGTATGAGAAACTTACACTTTCCAAAAGCTATAACAGATGATTTTCCATAGTCTTCTGATAACGCCAGTGTATTTGCTGAACAATATTGGTTGAATTAAGATGTAAGATATTCATATAGTGAACGCAGCATGTTTGAAAAGGAAGCTATTGAAATCCAGGAAATTTGTAGTAGATAAGTTAGTGATGAGATAATTTTCTGATGGAAGTAGTATCTTCCATCTGCAAATACTGCATCTTTTACTGAACGTGTCTTATTGGATGAATATTCTTGCCGTTGTTCTAACATAATCATCATTTTGATAATTAGTCGACATAATTGCGACCCTCTCTTCAGTCGAGTAAACCTTCTTCGGATTGATTTTCTGAAAAACTTGTCATTATTGTATCATGAATGTCAGAAATAAATGGAGAATGCGAAATCTCTTCGAAATCGATCGGAAGGCGATCGGAGTGGTCGATCAAGAGATTCCGGGAAAAAGTTCCGAAAAGGCGAAAATAAAATACGTGGACTGTTGTAGCTATAAAAATATTTCTATCGCCGTCGATCGCTACGAAACCTGGAAAACGAAAAAGCCTCGAGTTTCGCATTTTGCGCGGCAATAGTTAGATTCTCATGAAACCACGGGAAAACGGAAAAATCTTCCATCGAACGAAAGGCTATCGGCCGACTTTCGCAAATTTTCGATCTACTTTCCTTATTCCGAAAATCTCCGACGGCCAGAAATTCGCGAAATCAACAAACCTCGAGCTGTCAAAATACGGATTTTTGTTTTAACTATCCTACTTAAACGGGGTCACTGGGAGAAAGGATTCGACAGCCAAACGATTCCTACATATCTCGAGATTGAGTCTCCCACGAGAAATGGTCATTTCACGACTTAATTTCCGAATTTTGGACGATTTTTGAGACCTACATTTTCGAAGAATAGAAGGGAAACACGGGGATGGAGCCAGTCACCCTCCCTTACTCTCCTTAAACATCCGTTCATCTGACATGGCAAAGAAGAAGAAGTTTCAAAGAGGACCGTACCCGGAAACATAGCTGAAAAGAGTAGACGGGATAGAAATGAACTTTTATATCCCGTCTATTCTCTCACTAAAAGATGGAATATCCGTCCCGTACGAAGGACATCCTCGTGTACGGCGGACTTTGTCGATAAGTTTATAATGCTTACCAAGGGCAATAAAAAGAAGAGAATAAGAATATTGTTGATAATGAGAGATTGTTTACGTTAAGTTCACAAAACTTCAAATAATCATTGCAAGGTAAGTGAACGTAATTTAACGAATATTTAATGCATCGTAATGTATATTTTTCAGAATAATGAAGAATTAGATTTCGTTTTTGACATAAGTGGATTTAGTTATTATATATGTGTGCATATTTAATTATGGCTAAGCTGTACTTGCAATACCATAGAAATTATTTTTTTGTTATTAGGCTTTTATAGGACTTGTCCTCATCCTTAAATTACTTCAATAATAATAATAATAATCCACATATCTCTGTGTTCTAACCTATGTATTCCAATGAAAGAAAGAACAATGATAAATGAGACTTAGGTAGTTTAAAATGAAATTTGTGTTTATCTCTATTGAATTTTTGTTTCAGTTTATAAACGATGAAGTTGGTTTGTGATCTACAATTATCGAAATAAAAATGTAAATGGAATTCAATGTATTCGAAGTGATGTTATTCAAGTTGAAATGTATGAAAGTGACTCTTTGAAAGTGAGTTTTTACTTTGTGTGCATATAAACAGTTCTTTTTGAATGAAATATTCATTTTAAGATTACAATCCATTTGATAAAAAGAAAGAATGAATTGGATCCGCTGTAAACAGGTTGGAAAATTAAATGAAAAATAAGCAAAGACATTATTAATCAATGACAAGAAAGTTTCAAGTAAAGTAACTATAAATGTAATACATCTCTGTTCTCTGATAATAATATTCGTAGATATTTTTGTGGAATTAAACCTGTCTGATTAATAATAGTTACAATAGAGTCAGATCTCTAACTCTGAAGGAAAGAGATCAAGTAAATTACCTGCAATTCCTAACTTCAGAATTTATTTGTTGAACAGTTCTTCATATAGTTGACATGAAAACTTGAGCTTTTCAGGATATTCCAATATTTACTTAACACATAAGGTACATGTTTGGAGTTACTTCTGTGCATAAAATATTCTTCTGTATTTTAAGTTATTTAGTCAAAGCTGTTCACTGAATAACAGGTAGTCTATACATTTAGAATGTAAATTTTCTTTTTATTGGTGTTTGAGAAAAATCGATAAAATCAGGAGAAGCAAATTATGAAGCTTCATTACAATAGGAATATATATATATATATATATATATATATATATATATATATATATATATATATATATATATATATATATATATATATATATCACAGAAACCCCTCAGGATTCTCACCTTGTCGTGGTTAGGGGCTTTGTTGATGAACCCAGGTGCTATGCCGGCCGTAGCTTATTACTGGCAGGGTCAACCATGCCGAAAAGGTCCTGGGGGAGACTTAACTAAGAAGAATCCACTCCGCCCGGCTGTCGTATCGTGGCTTATGGCTTGCGAAGTATAACGATGCCACTTTTGGAGAAGTTTTTAACAGCTTAACAGTTTCAATTTGGCCTTACTGCGGTAATGCGGGGATCTGCCGCAGGTGACCGTTATTTCGCTGCTACTTGTGGGAAAGAGATGAGTAATGAAAATAAAGAAACAAGGGTCCTGCCCCAAAAGGACCAAATCCAGAAGGCGATGAAGAACCTACGGAACTGGAACAAGAAAAAATGCCAGGCATAGAAACTGAAAACGCCTTACTCGAAAGCAGCTCTGAAGGGGAAAATCCAAAGGCACCCAAAGAGAAGCCGAGGATTGAACTCGGCGGAGCTGCTCGTAAGAGGATGAAATTCCTCATAAAGATGAGGATGACGGCAGAAGAGGCTAGAATTAAAGCCTTACAGCCAAGATAAGGGAGCAAAAAGAGCTCGATCTGATGGCAGTACGCCAAAAGGAAGGGAGCAAAAACGCCCCAAAAAAGAAGCACCCATTTCTCCAAGAAATATGCAGGAGGCTTCGTTAAGTCAAGAGGTGTCTGGAATAAAGGTTGGAATCCTGCATAAAAATTTTCCGAGTGAACTCTTAACTGGGGACCAAGTTACGTCCCTAGAGGATTTCATCTTGGATAAAGTGGTAGAGGAGGGATTGAAGGCCTAGCCTAGATTCCTTTAGCGCCACAGTAGACCAGGATCGGTCGGACTCACGTGCGCCGATGAGACTACTGCACAGTGGCTGAAAAGCATCGAGTTGCAGTTGAAACCCTGGATCGGTGCTAGCCTAAGAGTGGTGAATGAGGCAGAATTTCCTTACCCAGAAATCCTCATAGGGTACCTACCAGGAAGCCAGGACTACTCTAACGAGAAAATCCTAGGACTAATTGAGGCCCTAAACGACCTGACTGCAACTAGATGGAGGATTCTCAGAAATAATCCTGTGGGAAACTCCCTAGAAGTATCCACTTCGGCAGATACACAATCTGTCGAAAGGCTGAAAAATACTGGCTATCGGGTTAGCTACAGATTCGTAAATATTCAGTTCAGACTCAAGAGAAAACCCGAAAAAACCGAGGCCCCAACCGTGACCTCAACTATAGTTAGCCAACCGTAGGGGACCACCTCATCGAAGCAGTTAGAGGGGGAACTAAGAGCACACCGCTCCAAGGGAACTTAACTACAGCTGTCGGTTGGGAAAGCTCATCCTAATGGCTAAAATTCGAATGCTTTCAGGTCAACCTGCATCATACAAAGGCTGCTTCAAGCATGCTCTGTAGGTTGGCAAATACGAGTGGGGCTTATTCAAGGGCTCTGGATTAATGGGGGAAAAATTAGAGGTCTACCAACTAATTCATATGAAATAGTCAACAAAAGCAGGTGTGTAAATCCACGAGCAGCAATAATGCTCAGTAAGAATATAAAATTTGCTTTTGTTCCAGAATTCATCACTATAGATCTAGCAACAGCTCTAGTAGAGGTGCAAATGATAAGGGGTAAAAGGCACATTATCATGGCCTCAGTACACTTCCCAGGAGAAACATCCCCCTCTCCACCGAAAGAAGTACAAAAACTCGTAAGCTGGTGCCACAAGGAGAAAAAACATTCGATCCTGAGCTGCGGTGCGAACGCTCACCACACCGTATGGGGCAGTACAGGCGTCAATGAAAAAAGTAAATATCTTTTAGAATGTATCTGTTCTGATAACATAGACATTGTAAATAGGGGTAATAAACCAACTTTCATAAATGCGGTTAGGAAAGAGGTTCTTGATCTCACCCCTGCGTCGCCATTTATACTACAATCAATTAAGAAGTGGCGCGTCATGGACGAAATATCTATGTCGGACCACCAAATGATTGGTTTCGAAATTGACTCAGATAAGATTCAAAAAGTGGAATATAGAGCACCGAAAAGAGCGGACTGGGATCTCTTTGAAGAGAGGTTGAAGTCTGAACTGGATGATATCAATTATAACATAACCACAGTAGAGGAACTGGAAAATGCTTCTACTCACCTAATACAAACACTAATATTAGCATTTGAGGAGAGCTGTCCAATGAGGAAAAAACACTTCCCAAGGAATACGCCTTGATGGAACAAGGAGCTTGCTCAACTCGAAGCTAGAGCCAGAAAAGCATTCAATAGAGCGAAAAGAACAGGTGAATGGGACGCCTACCGAGAAGCTCTAACAAAGCACAACAAAGAACTCAGGAAATCCAAACGACAATCAAGGAAATCCTATTGCGAGGGGATCAATGATCTCGCCCCAGCTGCATGAATTCAAAACGTTTTAGCCAAAGACCATTCGAATGCACTTCGGCAGAAGCTTGAGGGTACTTTTAAATACCCACTTTCTGGACTCGAAAATACTCACCATCAATAACACCCAATAACAGGAGCTAAAACTGTATAGCTCCAGTAGGGAGAGCAGAAATCTAACGGGCCGAATCTTCACCCTAGATGGGGTAAAGTGGGCCACCAAAAGCTTCAAACCCTACAAATCACAGGGGCAGACGGAATCTATCCGGTCATGTTGCAAAGAAACAACACATATACAGCCCCATGTATGAGAGCTATATACAGAGCCAGCTACTCACTGGGCTACACACCTCAGTCATGGAGGAAAGTCAAAGTATTATTTATATCAAAAATGGGCAAGAGGTCTCCAGATGAGCCTAAATCATATCGCCCGATAAGCATAACCTCCTTTCTCCTAAAATCAATGAAAAAAATTCTCGACAACCATATCAGAAGTTTCATAAAACTGCATGAAAACAATTTGCCTACTAACCGGGCAAGTCTACAATTGATGCCCTACACGATCTAGTCAAAGAAGTGGAAGGAGAACTGGAGGCTAGAGAAATAGCCTTAGTTCTATTTGGAGACATTGAAGGAGCCTTCGATAATACCTCCTTTACTATTAGTAATGGTGCAATCAACAAGGGTGTCAAAACACCCACCATCAAATGGATCAAAGAAATGCTCAAGGACCAGATCATAACGGCCACTTTTGGAGCCACCGAAATATCGGTGACAGCAGTGAAAGGATGCCCTCAAGGAGGTGTCCTTTCGCCGGTACCATGGTCAGTAGTTGTTGATGGCCTCTTTGAAAGACTGAACAACGCTGACTTCAACGCACAAGGCTATGCTGATGATCTAGTTATCAACATTAGAGGAAAACATGATGGAATCTTATCGAATCTGAAGCAAAAAGCCCTTAACATCGTGAATGAATGGTGTGCTGAAGAGGGGCTCAGCATCCATCCAGACAAAACCATTCTAATTCCATTCACAAGACGTAGAAAGTTGAACTTTAAGCCATCCTTTCTGAATGGACATACTCTGAAATTTTTGAGACAGGCTAAGTATCTAGAGTTAACCCTAGATCAGAGACTCAACTGGAGTTTGAACATGGACAAAACTCTTTCCAAGGCTACATCGTGTCTATGGGCAGGCCGTAGACTCTTCAGAAAGGCCTTGGGGCTACACCCAAAAATAACCTACTCGTTGTATACAGCGGTTATGAGACCCGTTGTCACATATGCATCGTTAGTATGGTGGACGAAAACATCAGAAATAACTATGCAAAACAAGCTGCAAAAACTGCGGCTAGCGTGCGTGGGCATAATAGGTGCTATGAGAAGCGCCCCGACTACTGCCTGGAGGTAAACCTAAATCTCCCTCCTCTTCCTATAAGATTGAAAAAGGTGGCGTTGATAGCGGCATTACGGCTCCAAGACACAAAAAAACTATTACCTGGTGATCTGAAGGGACACCTGGAGATTCTGGGATACCTGGAACCAGAAATCTTATCACAACCATCGGATATATTGCCGCTCAAGCTTGATTTTTACACACCCTTCGAAGTGGCCATAGAAGACCGCACCATCGTAAAGGGAAAAATAAATCAATTAGAACAAAAATCCTCCCTTTGGTACACGGACGGATCAAAAACGATTGATGGAATAGGAGCAGGCATATATGGACCCAAGTACTCTTCATCAGTGCCTCTGGGCTCTATTCTCACAATCATGCAAGCAGAAACACTTGCTGTAAACGAAAACTAAACAGAGGCTATATCTACCAAGATATTCATTTTTTAATCAAAACGCAAAAACAGGTCAATTTTTGTTTCAAGGGGGACATCTTTTGGGGTACAATACTTGCCTGAAATATCAACCCCCTAAGCGGGGGTTGCAATCCTTTTTGAATGGGGAAGATGGGTCGAATGATACCACAAAAGAAAGGTACTATCTTTGTCTACATTGCCTTCAACGAATTTCCATTTTTAATTGAAAACTGTAAAAGATACAGGGTGAGCAACTGAAAGATAGATAAGACAATTTCCCTGGGACTATTCAAGTTTCAGTGAAGTAAAATGGAACAGATCCATGCTGATCAATGGCAGTCATCATCAAGTACCATCCTCAACTCGAATTTCAACCCCTGGAGCAGGGGTGACAACCCTTGAAAATTTGGAAGAGGGTAGATGGGTCTAGTGATAACTCAAAAGAAAGGTATTATCATTGTCTACATTCCCGTGAAAGAATTTTCAATTTTGATTGAAAACTGTAGAAGATACAGAGTGAGCCACTGATAAAATAGAGAAGACTATCGCCCCAAGACTATTGGAGTATTAGTGCGAAAAAATGGAATAGATTCATTTAGATCAAACATGACAGCCTTTGATCTGGAATGAATCTGTTCCGTTTTTTTGCACTAATACTTGAATAGCTCAGGGTGATAGATAGTCTCCACTATTTTTCAGTAGCTCACTTTGTATCTTCTACAGTTTACAATAAAAATGAAAATTCGTTCACATGGATGCAGACAAACATAATACCTTTCTTTCGAGGTATCACTCGAGCCATCTACTCTCTTTCAAATTTTCAATAGTGGTCACCCCTGCTCTAGGGGTTGAAATTCGAGATGGGGATGGTACTTGATGACGACTGCCATTGATCAGCATGGATCTGTTCCCTTCTACTTCACTGAAACTTGAATAGTCTCAGGGAAATTGTCTTCCCTATCTTTCAGTTGCTCACCCTGTATCTTTCACAGTTTTCAATTAAAAATGGAAATTCGTTTAAGGCGATGTAGACAAAGATACCTTTCTTTCGAGTCATCACTCAACCCATCTTCCCTATTCAAAATGTTCAAGGATTGCAACCCCCGCCTAGGTTTTCGATATTTCGGGCAAGTTTTGTACCCCAAAAGATGTCCCCCTTGAAACAAAACTTGACCTGTTTTTGCGTTCTGATCAGAAATGAATATCTTGGTAGATATGGCCTTTGTTTAGTTTTCGTTGAAGCACCCTGTATATCTCGATATTTTCCCTATTAGAAATTGTATGCATATTTTCACTAAATCCAAGTTTTAATCGATAAATTATAGTTTAAAGTAATCTACAAAAATCGAAATCGGTTCAAAATAAACCCCGCCACGCAGTTTCACCTTTCACTCAAGAAAATTGACCTGTCAAAATTGGGGTTTTCGTTGTTACATCGTTATCATTCGCGTTTCAAAAGTTTCGAGCATATCTCGGCAATAGATCCGAGGAAAGAAGTCGTCAATTCACGACTAAATTTTTGATTTTGCGACCCTTTTCTGGGACCTAGATTTTCAAGGAAAGAATCTGAAACAGGAAGGCGTTTTGAACTGTTCCCCTCGTTCCCTTTGTCATCACTGGATCCGGTTTCTACGGAAAGATGACGAATAATTAAAATATAGTGCTGTCTATTTTCTGGATGACAACAATGAAAAGAATAATGGAAACACAATATCAACATAAACTCTAGAGTAGTACGTACATTCCTTCTGTCAAATATCATAATATGATCTAGGTTATTTTTATTTAAGAATCTCGAAGTAATGTTTCAAAAGAGAACCTAATTTGATGTATATAATTTGTCTATTTTAATGTCTATTTCGTTAGAGCATATTGAAGTAATGATTTCTTATGATTTATATATTCGACATTGACAATTTGATGTTATTCTAACTGACTTTGTAATTCTGAGGGCCCCAGAATATTAAATTTGTAATGACAAGGATTCTGATGCAAGCAATTAAGACTATCTCAAACAATAATGAGATTTAAGACGCTATTAACAGGTGAGTGGTTTTTCTTTATATATTTCTTCTGAAGGAACTTCATTGTGTTTTCGTAGACATTTATAATGGAATATTGAAAGTTATTCACTATCTGCCATATACCTATTATCTATCTGTTCTTATAACTGCAATAAGATAAAAACTCATAATCATGTGTGTTATTAATTCTGAATTTAAATAAAGCAGTATATCCTATGAAATTTATTTTTCAGGTTCCTGGAATGTTGAACTTATAATAATTAGCATTCTGTATGAAATAAATAGAGACTATCTTTCAAGACACTATTGACAGGTAATAGGCTTTTATGTATATCTTTCTGTTTCAAAGAAGAAGACATTAAGTATGATATGAATGTCAAAAGTTATGCACAACATGCTCTGTATTAATTATATATGTTTTATATATCTGTTAAAGATACAAAAATTGACGATCGTGAATTTAGCAATGTAAGATTCAAAACTAGGCTGAATTCTACCTGTTCAAGAAATGAATCTGTATTATTTCTGAAATGAAATAAAAATAAAAATAATGGAATTTACTTCAGGACACTTTCCACTCGTAATAGGCTTTACTGTGTATATTATTACTGGAAGGAAATTCATTCAGTCATTTGGTATGTTATAAATTTTGGAACTTATTCACAATATTCCATGTGTTTATTATATACCTGTTGATATAACTCTTATAAGATAGAAAAATTCATAATCATGAATTAGTTAAGATACGAGTCAAATGACTTGAAACCGGAGCTGCATTTACCTGTTTAAGAAGTCAATGTGATTAATTATTTCTGAACTGAAATAAAACGGAAACTGATGCGACATATGAAGACAATGTTGACAGGTGATCAATTTGTTGAATATATTTTTCCTAAGAGAAAGTTCACTCTTTTTGTTATAATTGTTTTAAGATACATTAATTTCCTAATTATGAATTAAGTAATGTAGGAAGGGTGTTTAAATGATTTTAAACTAGCAGAATTTAACCTGTTTTGGAAGTAAATGTCTGTTTTTGTTTCTGAATTCGAAAAATCACGAATAAATAAAATGTTCTAAACTAGATATCTGACTACCTGTGCTCATTTCATTATTTTTTTCAATTCATCCAAGAGGAAACATGCTCTTATATGGGAATTTAATATGTTTGAGGGAGCTCATAGCGATTTGAGTTTCCAACTCGAGTAAATCTAAATCGAAAAAAAAAATATAGTTTAATATGTCATGCTTCGAAAAATCAAGAAACATACATATAGTACAAGTAAGCCTCATAAAAGTGGAGAAGGGTATTTCGTTTCATTTTGTAAGTTCTTATAAACAACTAGAAAACTTTATATGATCCTGATGGTACTTGACAAGATAAATTAAATTTGATGATATTTTGAGTGTTCTTTGTTCAATATCTTTGAAAATTAATGCAGAAAAATACAAGTGGAATTGAAAAATGATTGAATTCTATGCTTCAAGCTATGATGTTCTGCTCCGCTCACATATTTCTATTTCAATCAATAGATATGCAGATGTATATGTCTGACGAACTTCTAATATTATATCTTTCGTTCAAATTATAACGGAAAATGTCATGTACGGAGGCAATTCGTCTTTTATGTGTCGTTATGTCATTGAAATGCGATTTCGATTCAAAAACTCAAAGAATAATCATATACATATAATAAGAATTGTCACTCTTCCTTTTGAACTGTTCAAGTATTGTGACAAGTTATAATTTTCTCGAAATATTTCCATTAAAATTTTAATTTTCTTGAAAAAATAGTGAACAACTTTCTCCAATATTCGTAATTTCAAATCAACGATATTGAGCATTCAAGGATAGGGTTGATCAACAAACTCTGAAAAGGCGTTTCAAGATATTTTATAAACTATCGGTTCTGAGAGAATGTCAGGTACAAGTGCAATCAAAAAATTTTAAATTTTATGAAGCAGTTGACGCAACTGTCAAGTGGAATCGAATACCATAATAATGTGACGGTGTCCAGTTTGTTCAGTTGCAATTAGTATGAATTGACAATACATAGAAAATTGGGAATGGAATGAACTAAATTGTACAAAATGCTTTGAATTTCGGAAATAATTTTCTGGGAAGATTTAGTGTTAGGGAGAAATTCGAGGATTTAAAATTGGTAACTTCTAGACAAAATTATCAGGAATGTCGAAGATTTAGGTTCACAGTAATTAGTTGGGATAAATTTTTCCACCTCGCAGTTTTTATCCGTTTTCTTCTCTTACTTGGGCTGGAAAATTAAAATTCGTGGTTCTGATTTGAATCAATATAATTAAGTACGGAGGGAAAGCAAGAAGATTGAAACTCCTGAAATGACATCATCGAACTCGAATTTGGAATTCATCTTTTCGTTCTCCGTTGTTGGTATTACATATTTCACTGTTGGAAAAATTATTTCTTAAAGAAAATTTAATATTTTACGTTTCATCGCCATAATTAGGTCTATTCACAAGAAAACTTGAAGTAATATATCATTTTGCTAATATATATCAATATTTTTTATGTAAATAGTAAAGAATTCTCAAAATATTTGCCGTCGAAACAATGAAAATATTTGTTTCTTGTTAAATTGAAGTTTAATCTTATTTTTCATTAAATAAAACAATAATGTTCTAAGTTTCTATATATTAACAAATTCATAATGCGTTTCCCACAATGTCGCTTCATCAGAAGTAGTAAATTTGAATGATGTACCTTGTATATTACATTGGTAAAAGAAGGTACTTAGCTCAATAGGAGGAAAATCCAAACAGGGTTTCTTCTTTTTAGAACTGGAAAGATTTAGTGTTTTTGACGAATTTAGGTCTAATTGAATATAAAGTTGATTTCCGAATTTATTTTTTCATTGATTTCCAAAGCTTCCCAGAGGTTCAGTTTCAATTCATTTTCATTATGCCAAACATCAGAATTATCATAAAACAAAGAACTGAATTGTTTCCTTTATGAATTTCAATTTGAAGTTTTTAATAAATCTGCCTAGAGAGTTGGCCCTTCCAAAAGCCGTATTCAAATTATGTAGTGAGATGGAGGCCTTAAATTGAGACTGGATTTACCACAATAAGTTAATATATTGTATTTTTGAGTCATGATGCGTTTCCTATACTGCCGGTCCATCAGATAAGTAGTACATTTGAATGATAGACCATATATATTACATTGGTGAAAGCAGGAGGATGGTCCAAACAGGGTTGCTTTTTTTCTCAGAACCGAAAAGATTTCGTATGTTGATGAATTTAGGTCTAATTAAATATAATGTTAATTTCCGGAATTTTTTCTGTTCATTGATTTCCAATGCTTCTCATTGTTTCAGTTTCAATTTCATTAGTATCAAATTCATCATTGAAGAAACAGCTGCAAATAATCAGCTTTCTTATAAATTTCAGATTTGAAGTTTCTAAAATTGGTATCGTGGTGAATCATGTACCATATTGTTATAAGCAGCTGTTTTATGTTGATGTGGATGTGCGGAAGAATTATGAATGGTAGTATTCATATGGGATAGTTGTTTGAAATAAGAAAACTCACTGTGAATTTTGGGAATAGTTAAATCAGAAAAATAAATGAAATTCTCAGATTCTTTTTCAGAAATGAAATTTATACTAGGGTGAATTGACATTAGGAATGTACTAAAGGAACCTTATTATGCACTTGTACCTGGAAAACCACAGAGCCCATCATACACATGTCCACTCATATATTATTATAATATTTTTGACCTACCTTCCTATTTCCGCACATGGTGGTCCATCTGCACATACGGCAGCCTTTGAAAAAACATGAAGTCTACTAGCAGACGGGGGAAGAGATTTCTTGGGATTTGGTGGAACGAGAATATTCTTCCCTGTTCTTTTGAATATTCCTAGTGAATACGCAACTGCCAAGCATATAATAACGAGTGCCACTATTCCAATGAGTATATAGGATATTTTTATCCTAGGCCTGTAAACAATAAATTATTTTTAGATTGTAGTTTCCAAACGAATGAATCGAGAGTGATAACCTTTTATCAATGTTCGAGGGTTTATTTCAACCGTTCAATCTTTGAGAAGAAATATAGTTTTGCTGTTTTATTCAACGAAAATGATAATTGCAAATACATCAGCATATCATCAAATATTTCTTTTACATAACACCAATAAAATTGCTTTGACCTAATAAGCTAATGTACCATTATTTTTATGCACTATTAATTATTCTCGTAAATATCAGGTTGTTTTTAACCCAAATTACAGAACAAATTTCTATGGTCATAATTTTTGCAGAACAGTTGAACATTTAATAAAATTAATACAACACAGCATATTCTTTAAAACAAATCGAAAATTTCATATATTATATACAATAATATATTTCATTAAAATAATAAATTCTATTCTTATCATATATACATTATTCATCATGCACTTGCCGAATAGTAACGGCTCAATCAATATCGTGAAGGAGTTCTATTGTTTATATTTTGCATAACAATTTTTATAAGGGAAATTCTGTAAGAGTTTCAATTAAATAATTGAATCAAATTTTATTTTATTCAAGTTATTATGTCCTCATCAAATTAGTAAAACGCTGGGATGAACCTTAGCTATGGAACTTTAAGAATCAATAAAGAACCTATTAGGCAAATGCAATAGATACTGTAATTAACACTCCTGAGCTTTTACTTATTGTTCCATTCAAATAATGTTAAGTCTTGAGACATTGATGTCATTTACGAAATTCTGAGAAGTATTCGATCTCAACTTGAAGATGGTAGCAATATTAATGAAAATTAGCAAGAATAGATTTTCAGCCTTTTTTTCACTCGAAGTTCATGTAAAAATGGCAAAACTCTAGTATATAATTATCATTTGGTTTTGAAGTTAATACGTTCACGCAAATCAAAGATGAGGTGCAAGCTGTTTTCTGGGGTTTCTGCATTATCATTTTCTTAAGAAAAATTTTACCAAGCTGAATTTGTTTTTAGAGTCATAAAGCGAAATGACGTGATGTGAAATTGTCCAAGTTATATATTGAGAAATTGAACCAAGCTTCAAAGAATGTTTGAAAGGTGATTTGTTGTTAATTTGATGTTTGTGATGTATATTTTTTAGCATACTGATGAAGAACCAAAACATTCAGTATTTACATATTTCACATTACGTTTATGGTTATTCCAACCTATATTCCTTTCAAAAGTTCCTGCAAGTATTAGGATTTTTTATCGAATTGATTAAGACTATCGTACAAAGTGTTGGGATATCCTTCAACAGGCCCTTAACAGGTATTGATCCCTTAATATAATTATATTTTTTCCTTAGGGAATTCGCTTCTGTTTTCGTTAGGATATTCAGAGCATGTATGATATTGATATTGAAAGCTATTCATCAAAGGCCATATATTTAGTGAAGAGATGGAGAAAAATTAATAATTAAAAGTTCATAAGTATATGATAGGTAGTACAAATATTAGAAACTGAGGTTAATTTTACTGCTCAACAACAGAATAGTGATGCATAAAAACGAAAGTATATTACAATAATGAAGATATTTCGAACTGAATATCAATAGGACTGTGCCCATTCAAAATTAAATTATGTTTCAGTTTATTTAAGAGAAATAACGCTTCTATCCTACAATTATCCAGAGAATATGAATGGAATTCAATGAGTTTGACCGTGTTCCAGTTTGAACCAAAGAAAGTATGGTTTCAATGATCTATGGCTATGTATACAGTGTGTTCCAACGAAAATTTGACCCCCCCTCTAACTCCGAAATGAGTAACATTAGCGAAAAACACCAAGACACGTCGATTTTTGTTTCGAGGGGGAGCATTTTTCGAAATAATTCGAAACTTCTCAGATCAACCCCCTACCCCCAGCAACCCTAACTTTGAAATTCATCATAGGGAATAAGGGTCGAGTGGCACCTTACTGAAAAGGTCTTTCAATTCTCCACCTTGATTTGTCATTTTAGAATTTTAAATTAACATACAGGGTGTCCCAACCAAGGGTGAAGTTGAATTCCTGGAAATCCCAAATACTAAATGAAATAGATTTATTTTGGCATAATGCAAGCGCAGGTTTATGCTCGGTCTAGAAAAACGACCTACACTTGTGAATTTGGAGTTGGTGCAATCAACCCCCTATTTCCAGCATCCCCAACTCAAAAATCATTCGATCGATAATAGGTCAAGTGGCACCTCGTTGGAAAGGTACTGCAATTTTCTCTTCGAATTTGGTATTTTCGAAATTCAGAATCATCATACAGGGTGTCCCGAAGCAGGAACATTGAAAATCCAAATAACTTTTTGAAACTGGTTCATTTCGGTATACGAGAACATGTTTGATCCGAGAATAGGACTTTCTTGTGTGGTTATAGAATTTTTGCAATCAACCCTTCCATTCAGCATCCCCAACTTGAAAATCATACAAATAATTCAAGTGGCATATCTTCAGAAAGGTTTTTGAATTCCAGAATGATTAAAGCATTTCATTCAGTTCGGCTCTCCATACAGGATGTCGCTTTCGAAAAATTCAATATCGTCATTTGAAATTATCAACTAAAATTAATTCGAAACTGTTAAAAGTATTGGGGTACGATGTGTTGAGCATCAATTACGAAGAAATAAAGCTGATTTCTGCATTGAAAATGTTCACATTTTTTCATTTCCATCTGGCGTGCAGTCATCTGTTATTTCTCATTTTGCAATGAAATATTATTATTATTCAGATCAGTTCCTCATTATTGTTGTTGTTCGTCAGTTGAAATTAATCTGAAAATGGTTTATTCCACTGAGGAAAGGGTCGAAATTGTATCGACGTATTTTCGAAATAACAGTTGTGCCAAAGAAACGGCAAGGATATTCGATAGGAACCATCCTGAAAGAGAAAGGAGTCAGTCACCAGTACGTTAAATATTTGGTTGACAAATTCCTAGCTACGGGTTCGGTGGCAAACAAAAACATGAAGTGGCATGTCCTGTCAGAAATGAGGCAACGGAAGTGGCAGTAGTGGGTCATCTACAAATGGAGAATACTACTTCGATCAGAAAACTATCTCGTCTGACTGGTGTATCAGCTACAACTGTCCATAGAATCGTGAAACATCACAAATTTCACCCTACAAGGTAAAATTAGTGCATGAAATAAACGAAGATGATCCAGATCGTCGTTTACAGTTTTGTGAAAATCTAAGTGAAAACCTAAACGCTAATCCAAATTTTCTGAATAACATCTGTTTTTCTGATGAAAGCACCTTTATGCTCAGTGGTGAAGTGAATAGACATAATTGTCGATATTGGGACACACAGAATCCTCATTGGTTTAGAGAGGCCCACACGCAAAGGCCTCAGAAGTTGAACCTTTGGGCAGGAATTTTGGCAATCATCTAGTTGGGCCTTTCTTTATTGAGGGTAATCTGAATGGAAATGGCTACCTACAGTTGTTAGAGGAACACATACATCCTAGATTGACAGAAATTTTACAGAACGATCCAACTCTTTCTGAGGACGAAATGCGTTTTCAACAAGACGGTGCTCCTCCGCATTATGATGCTCGGGTGCGCCAATATTTAGACGAAAATTTCCCAGGAAGGTGGATTGGTAGAAGAGGACCTGTTGAGTGGCCAGCCAGGTCACCAGATTTAAATCCCTAGATTTTTTTTTGTGGGGCCATCTAAAATCTAAAGTTTATGCCACAAGACCAGAAAACCTGGAGGAGCTGCGGATGAGGATTATCACAGAATGCCGACTTTTGACTCCTGAAGTTTTCGCTAATGTGAGAAGAGAGTTCGAAAATCGTCTGTATAACTGTATGGAGGTGGGCGGAGGTCATTTTGAACAATTGTTGTAATAATCAAGTTAGTTTTTTGTTTTCAATTGAATACAAGTTCAATAAATCTCGTTTTCCTGTTTAGATGAGCATCCAATCAGTTTCTCCATCATCCCGTCATCCTGATCCTCACGCCAGAAAACCTCGATTGCCAAACTGAAACCAATGCCTCAGTGATTCAGAAAATAGAAAAATCTTTCTGGAACTTTGCCACTCAACCTGTAATCACTTGTATGATTTTTTGAGTTGGGGATGCTGAATGGAAGAGATTGATTGCAAAAATTCCATATTCACGCAAGAGAGTCTTATTCTCGAATCAAACATAAACATGTTCTCGTATTATACCGAAATGAACCAGTTTCAAAAAGTTATTTGGGTTTTCAGTGTTCCTGCTCCGGGACACCCTGTATGCTGATTCTGAATTTCGAAAATACCAAATTCGAAGAGAAAATTGAAATACCAAAATTCCAACGAGGTGGCACTTGACCTATTTTCGATCGAATGATTTTTGAGTTGGGGATGCTGGAAATAGGGGGTTGATTGCACCAACTCCAAATTCACAAGTGTAGGTCGTTTTTCTAGACCGAGCATAAACCTGCGCTTGCATTATGCCAAAATAAATCGATTTCATTTAGTATTTGGGATTTGCAGGAATTCAACTTTACCCTCGGTTGGGACACCCTGTATGTTAATTTGAAATTCTAAAAATGACAAATCAGAATGGAGAATTGACAGACCTTTACAGTAAGGTGCCACTCGACCCTTATTCCCTATGATGAATTTCGAAATTAGGGTTGCTGGGGGTAGGGGGTTGATCTGACAAGTTTCGAATTATTTCGAAAAATGCTCCCGCTCGAAACAAAAATCGACGTGTCTTGGTGTTTTTCGCTAATGTTACTCATTTCGGAGTTATAGGGGGGGTCAAATTTTCGTTGGAACACACTGTATATGGAACATATGATAGAAAAGCGTGAATTATCTATCGTTCAGTAGAATGATTATTTTGCCAATCGTATGAATGTGAGTTTTTCTTTTCGATGCATATTTAGTAGTAACTTATTTCTGTAATACTAATATTTTGGTTAGAATTCACCCGAATAAGAGGAACTAAATAAAATGAAACCTTTGTGAAATGATAAGAAAAAGAAATGAAAATAATATTTTACTCAACATCTGAGGTGAATAACATTTCAACCATGAAAATGAGCGAGTGCAAGATTTCCATCAAGTATCAACAGGAGAGTTAGATGTAAATGTTTATGTTATATATCTCTGTTCTCAGGTATCAACCAATGTTGATATTCTTATACAATAGCCAGTTCACCAACATAATTTATTATTGTTATAATTCAGGCAGGAAGATATCCTGGAAAAAATGTGATTTACCACATAACATATCACTGACTTCGAAGGAGAATAGATGGTGTGAAATTCACCACCCCAAGTAATTATTGTTGTTCATAACTCACTGTGATTGTTCTTCAGGAAGTTTCATCAGAGCTGTTGAGTAAATAATGTGTATTCTCTATAAAATTAAAATTAAAACGAAGGTTTTTCTTTTATAGATGTTTAGTGTTTGTTGGAAACTTGATGTTTAATTCTGAGGAACCAGCATATAAAGTTACATCTTTCACAACATCTTCGTTTCCAAGTTTCCAAGATTCAAGACAGTCACAAGAAACGTTGCTGTTACTAATATCAGTCATATTTTGTGAGAAATTCAATTACTCCTTAGTCTATACTGTGTTTATTCAACAACTCTTGTTAGAATTATTTTTTTTTATGCGCGCTTCCCAGGAATGGGCGAACCTGTTACACCACATGAGTGGACGCCTATGAGGAATTGAGGTGTCTGTTTACTCGCTTCTTGAATAGGGCTAAATTGTAGGATGTTGGGAAGATATTGGACGATAGCGAGTTCCACATCTCACCGGAAATGTAAACGAAGGAATTCTTATAGAGAGTGGTTCGAGGGGTCGTTGAATGTACCGCCATGTTATGAGTTTTCCCGGCACAAGATCTTTCAGCTACTTGAAGCATCTTCCGTTGAACTATCTATAAAACAGAGAAAGGTCAGCTTTTTATCTTCTGAGAGCCAGCGGTTGGAGATCGCGGGTGATCTCCGGGTGGTCGATTAGGCGCACAGCCCGTTTTTGCACGCTATTCAACATCCGCAACGAATGTTTGGGCGCAGATCCCCATACATGGGAAAAATATTCCAAAAAAGGTCGAATCTGCGCCTTATATAAAAGCAACAGCTGTGATGACGTGAAGTATCACTTGGCTCTGAAAAGAAAACTAGGTTTAGCTGATGCCGACTTATCTATTGGTGAGACATGTTCATGCCAGCGACTTACGACTTAATCGTGTTGAAGCTCACCAGGTTCAACTTACCCCACTCAGATATCCTCTGTAAGTCAGAGTTTAAGTTATAAATTTGTTGATATCTCTGACGACGAGATTTTGCAGCTGTAATCAGCCGCAGACTACTGAAAGACGAAACCAGGGTACAGACGATTGTACCGAAGATCTTGTTCTCTGTAGATGACAGAAGATCGTTTGTCTGCACTACAAACGAGGTTGGCGAAAGATAGATCGCTGAGGCACTCCTGCTAGCAACCGGAAACAATCAGATGTTATACAGTGGACCACAACTTGTAGTGATCTATTTGAAAGAAAGCTACTTATCCAACACCGCAATTTTTCAGGAAGCCCATATGCAGCAAGTTTATTTAACAAGGATGCCAAACCCTATCGAAGGCTTTAGAGATGTCAAGGGCTATTATTCTAGAATCCCCATGCTTTTCCATCGTTGATGTACAATCATGAGTGACGGAGGCGAGCAGATCTCCTGTCGATCTTCGCCTGCGAAAACCATACTGACGGTCGTTAATAATTCCCTGCAACTCAAGATATTTGATGAGTTCATCATTTATGACTCTCTTCATCACTTTGGACATAATGACATAATGGGAAGAAATGCAACAGGGCGGTAGTTTTGGGGTAAGGACTTCTTTCCTTTCTTTGGGATCGGTTAACTTCTAGCTATTTTCCAGCTTCTCGGAAAAGTCTGGGTTTCATAAGAAATCTGTAAAAGATGGTTTAGAATGGGTGCCAGTTCGGGAGCACACTTTCTCAGAACGATTGGTGGTATTTCGTCCAGAACAACTGCCTTCTTGCAGTTCAGCTGCTCGAGAGCCCGTCTCACTGTGCGGACTCTGAACTTGATTTCTGCTATACTTCCGTCTTCTCTTACAAGAGGCGGAAACGCGGATTTTCAGAAATTGGCACTGACAGTCTACGCCATGAACTAGTCTAGTCTAGTCCTGCTTGCCTGTTTAAGGATATTATTAGTTACCCCTTCGTTGAAATTGGCCTTTGCTTTTGCAGTTGTCATATTGCATACGTTCCGTATTCGTACGAAGGTTGTTCTTATTTCCCCTGTTGGATTTATCTTCCAACAGGGGAAATTCCGACATATTTTGAACGAAATTAAAATCGAATCATAGAAAATTCAAATACGAGGGGATGTTTACACACTAATTTCTGAGATACTTATCTTGAGATTACAATGCACCTGATAAAAAGCAAAGGAATATAATGAACCCTTCGTGAAAAGTTCGAAAAATGAAAAGAAAATTAATATTTTACTTTACATATGAGATTATTAACAATATAACCATGAAAGTAAGCCAATTTAATTTTTCGATTAAGTAATCACAGTAAAGTCAGATGTAAATGTTTGTGTTATACACGGTGATGATTTGTTGGAGGCTTCTTTGTCGATGTGTGGTTGATTAATATCATGGTGATGTCGTCCATGCAATTCCTTTATTGACCATTGCTCTTGTTTTTCAGTATCTGATAGGAATGGTAGATTCAGAAGGTCATCTCTGGTAGCAAGATTTAGAGGTGTATATCCCTTATCAGCCAACGATACCACTCTATGGAGGTCAGAAGTGAGAGCTTTTGCTGAGAAGAATTCTCTGAGATTTTTCATCTGTTCGGTGTGTAAATTGACAATATCTATTAATCCGCGTCCTCCTTATTTCCGCTTCAAAGTTGTTCGTATCACATACGATTTTGGGTGATGGTTGTTGTATTTTGTCAGCATCGTTCGGGTCTGCCTTTGAATATCATCCAGTTCTGTCTTAGTCCATCTGATTATTCCAAATGAGTAAAGCAACACTGGAATGGCGTAGGTGTTAATTGCCTTGACTAAATTCCCCGAGTTCAACATCGATTTCAGCACAGACTTCAGACGCTGACTGTATTCTGAACGAATCTTCTCTTTTGATTGTTTTTGGTCTAGCAATCTGGCTTGTTTGTATCCCAGATATTTGTATGTTTCGCCATCTCTCATGCACTGTATTATATCACCGTTTGGAAGTTGTGTTTCACCATCTATGACTTTTCCTCTTTGAATGTTCAGGGTCTTACATTTTTCAATCCCGAATTGCATATGAACATCTGCCGAGAACTCACTGACAGTTCTCAGCAAATCATCCAATTGCTTCTTGTTCGAAGCATATAATTTGATGTCATCCATATACAGCAGATGGGAGATTGTATGATAATTCTTTTCTGCTTTTATCCTAAATCCGTATTCTGTTCTATTGAGCATTGAGGACAATGGGTTCATTGCTAAACAGAACCATAGTGGACTCAAAGAGTCTCCTTGAAAAATTCCACGACGTATGGGTATCTCGTCGGTTTTAATTGATTTATTGTTCATATTGACCTGCAGAGACGTGCGCCAGTGAGTCATTGTTGTCTTCACGAACTCTACCAGGGCTGGGTGAATTTTGTATATCTGCAATACTTCAACAAGCCAAGAGTGGGCGGTACTATCGAATACCTTCCGATAATCGAGAAAAGCTGAATGAACATTCTGATGCCCTACGTGTGCCTGTTTCATTATCACAGAATCGATGATGAGTTGTTCCTTGCACCCGTGGTGTTTCTTTCTGCATCCTTTCTGCTCCTCTGCTAATATATTGTTGTCGTCAAGGTGTTGGTATATTCGATTGGATATGCGTGAGGTGAGTATTTTGTAGAGTGTTGGCAGGCAAGTGATTGGCCTATATTGAGACGGATCCTGTGTTCTATCGCTCTTAGGTAGCATATATGTTAAGCGTTGCGTTAGGAGAGTGGGTGTTTTCTTGGGATGTTGAAGAACATACGTGAGCTGTTTCGCTAGGGCTCCATGGAGCTTATCAAACTTCTTGTACCAGTAGTTGTGGATATTATCTATACCTCTGGCTTTCCAATTGTTGGTCGCTAGAACTACTGTTGTGATTTCTTCCTCCGTTATTCCATCGAAATCCATATGTCTGATATCGAGGCGTTCTTTTTCATTCGTGATCCATTCCGCATCTCTATTGTGTTCTTTGGGGTTCGACCATAGTGATGACCAACAGTCGGTCAAGCACTGTGCGTCAGGTATTTCTCTGTTATTGTTGGTCACAGTTTTGTTATTTCCCTTATGAAAATTTGCTGCGTTTTGGAGGAACCTTCGGTTTTGGTGTTTCCTTTCAGTACACTTGACGTATCTTGAAAGCCTCTTTGCTTTTGCTTGGAGTTTCTGTTTCAAAGTGTCCATATACACGTCGATGTGTTGTTTGTGATCAGGGTGTTTTGTGTTCGTACCAATTTTCCTATAAATTTTGCGTATATGTGATTTCAAGCGCCTTGAAGGTTTTCTGTTTTTTAGGAATTCTGAGAGGCGACCAATTTCTGCTCTAATATTATCAATATCCTTCTCCAGTCGTTTTTGCCATGGTGGTTTTCTGACGCTTTTTGGCTCAGCTTGAATCAGAGTTGTGGAGATTTGTTGTTTGTGAAGTCGAAGAACCGCTACTGCTCCACAGTAAATCAAAGTTTGAATCTTCTCCAAGGTGTTCTGGTCGGTATATTCTTCAAACACTGAGTTTACGCTTGCTAGGATGATATTGGTGTTCTTGTTCGTCTTGAGTTTGGGCAGTTTAGGTCTTTTAGTTGGGTTACTACCACTGAATTCAGTTATTGCTCTGTTGAGTTCTGATCTTGCTAAATACATATATTCGTTCTGCTGATTCGGCTCACGAGGGCGTTCCATGTTAATATTAGTTTCCGTGGCTTCGATGTTATCTGTAACACTTTCATTGACTCCAGCAGGTATACTATTATGAGTATCATTTTCGCTTCTGAGTTCCATTATGACCTCTTCTCGTAAGCTTTGGAGGGTTTCTGAAGAAAGTGGCCTGTTTTTAACGATTGTTCTTCGTTGATCCGAAATTCTCTGCTCGGATATGTGCTGTAATTCAGGATATTTTTCTATGAACGCAAGATGTAACGCGTATCTGTATGCTGTCATTTCCGATTCCAAGTTGGTAATCTTATAATAGAAACGCATAATGAAGGTATTCATTAGACAGGGAGTCCGGCTCTCGTAATCGTAGGCATAATGGCTTGCGCCTCCGTTGAAACATCAAGAGTCGGTTGGAAGGTGTTGATGTTATTTCCTACTTGGTTTTGTGTTGCAGTATCCCTATTCGATATCACGCTGCTTCCGTCGATAACCGAGGGAGACGGTGACTCACTTTCCGAACAAGACCCTCTTCCTAAATCTTGAACGCGACAAGAGGTTATGGTGGTATAATGTCGATTTAACCATTTATTCCTTAGATTGTACATTATTGGATAAGTTGCATTTTATACCTACTGCCATAATTCCTAATTATTATTATTATCATTATTATTATTATTCACCTAGAACTCCTTCAGAATACGCTACCAAATTTCCTGAATGGAATTGAAATACGAGGAATCTATTTCCTTCACGATGAGGCTCCCCCTCACTTTCCTAACAATGTAGTCAATTTCTTGAATAACACTTATCTTTATAGGTGGATTGGTCGAGGTGGACTGATAAGTGGCCACCTTGATCTCCGGATTTGAATCCGCTCAATTCTTCTTATGGATCTATTTAAAAGATGATGTTTATCAAGTTGAGGTACTATCAAGAGAACATTTGATCTAAAGCATTACGGATAGTTGTGAAATTCTAAGAAATAATATGCACCTAATTCGAAGATCCAATCGTAGCATTGTTAAAAGAAAAAGAAAATGCATTGACCAAAGAGAAAACCATTTCGAGCCCCTGATTTCCGACTATCCCAAAGTGTAGGTACCCGTGTTCCCATTTCATTCTAATGTTCCAGGTGTGTTTTTTCCATGCGTTAATGGATAAAATTGCAATATTTGTTCCCTTACAAAAACTATGTGATAAAAAAACAATCATTCACTCGAATTATCGTTATGATCTTGGATAACTCTAAAGTGTTATTAAAATGATTTCTTTTAGGTCTTTTTCTTTTCTCTTGAACCTTAGAGTAGATATTAGAGCGAATTGACCAAAAAGTATTCAGTATTAAAAAATTAACTCTTCTTCACGAAATTCTCGAGGTGTGATCAGAATGTGTTATATACGGTCTTAAACGATTTGAACACACTGATCACACTGAATCACACTGGATATTTTGTCTGAGCGCTATACTGAATGTTGTTTGTCGATTTTGTCCCTACCATCCAAAGAGTCTGAGGACAAATTGAACGAAAACATATATTTTGCGAAATATCCAATTTTTTCACACAATACTCAAGGTGTGATAAAAATGTGTTTCATGTTGTTTGGATCATCCATATTTCTAGTTTACAAATATCTATTTTTTTTCATTTCAGTGATATACAGGGTTTCATTTGGGCGTTTAACCGAAGAAACAATTTCTTTCATTCAGGTCCTGGTTTGGGATTAAATCGAAAATCTCTTATGATAGACCTCATTACTTGAATTCAACATTGAAATTCTCATCCATGTCGATCAAGTCGTTTAAGAGTTATGAGACAAGAAAATCTACCACTTTCATAAAAAACATTCTGTAAAGTACGAAACAGAGCGAGATGATAGAAAAAAAGTACGATTTCGATACACCAAGAGTGTTTCCTATCACACCATAAAACATCTCCCTGTATGTTTCAGTTCTCTGGTATTAACCAATGTAGATATTATTGAAAAAGAGCCAGTACACTAGAATATGTAAATCATTATTATGACTTAGGTAGAAGGATACTCTGAAAAAGATTTCATTCACCAAATATTATACCACTGACTCCGAATAAAAAAGTGAAGGGCTTGTAATTTACCCGCATTTTTTCACCATCAAAATGTATCTTTGAAACTATTTTTTCAAAATTTGCATCAGAAGTTGAGCTCATCTAAATATAAAATTCTTGTGTCATCTTAATTTGCACATTATCTTCAGATACATGTTACTCTTTAGGTTTAGAATATAAGGCTTGTTTTCTATGGTGTTTGTGGGAAACTTAATATTATATATATATATATATATATATATATATATATATATATATATATATATATATATATATATATATATATATATATATATATATATATATATATATATATATATATATATATATATATATATATATATATATACGGTGTTACCAATTAGTATTTCACAACTTGAGGAGGTAAATTTACGTGCAATTTCAAGAATAAGAATATCATATGAACATAGGTTCCCAAAAAGAATTTCTTTTCTTCAAAACTCCTGCAGTTTTTGAGAAATTTAGTCCAAATTTAGAATGTAAGCTATTGTTCACAGTCTCCATCATTGCACGTCCTAGATTTCAACTGAAATTGACAAGGTGTTTTCTTTTCCGAGGTCATGAGTCTTCTTTTGCTATTTCGAACTTTTTTTTAGTACGCCACTGATCAGCATACAATCAATTTTCGTGATCTTCGCTCAATTTAGAAACTTTTTTGTCACCTCTAAATTTTTTCCAACCGTTTTCGAGTGAAAAATTATTGAATTTGAATTATTTGAATTGTATGTGTATGTTATTCGCTAAATAAAAAAGAATAATAGATATACTCGATAGTTAAGTCCAAAATTTGCTTTTATTTTGATAGGTCGTCTTCTGAGACTCAACTTATCCCCATTCAATATCAAACTAAAAGAAACAACAATTAAAAACTAAATAAATTGCTGGAGGTGTACTCCACATGCAAGAATACAGGCCTTTGTCCTTCTTCCCATATTGTCACGTACTCTTTGAAATATTCCTGGGGTATTTCTAATCGTGTCACAAGATGTTATTATTCGATTTCTCAATTATTCTACAGTGTTGACTGGAGTGGTATAAACTGAACTTTTAAGATATCTCCATAAGAAAAAGTCTGAACTATTTAAGTCTCGGGACCTAGGAAACCATGGTTCTGGCCCACCTCGACCTATCCATCGGTTGTTGAATATATTATTTAAGAATTCCTTAGCTTCTTCTCTGAAATGTGCTTGTGCCCCGTCACGCATGAAGCACATTATGTTTCTCACCAAAAGTGGCACATCCTCGAGCAATAGAGGTAACTCCCCCTCAAGAAATTGACGATAAGCGGGACCGTTTAGTCTGTTAGGCAACAAAAATTATCCAATCAAAAAATTTCCAATTATTCCGACTCAGAAATTTAGTGAGAATTGTTCTTGATGATGAGATTCTTCAATCAAATGGGGTTTCCTTCAGCTCAATAATGATTATCGTGAAAACTTGTGATAGCAGTTCTCGAAAACTTTCGAAAAGTTTCGTCTAGGAATATTATTTCGTTATCAAAATGAGCATTTTCTCTAATTTTATTTAAGAACCATAGGCAGAAATTCATTGTTGAAGGAAAATCTCGAGAGAGTAGAGTTTGGACGCGTTGAATATGAAACAGGTATTATAAAAAGTCGTAGAGAATTCTCCAAACTAGAACTTGTGGAATATTCAACTGATATCCAAATTTTCTTGTATTCACATGAGGATTCGAATCAATACAATCCAAAACTGCTTCCTCAATATCTGGAGTTCTCATAGGTTGAGTTGCACCTTTTAAACGATTATTTGCAGTAAAAGTACCATTTTCCCCCAACCTTCTGTGGATATTTGAAAATGTTCGCCTGCATGGTGTATGGTACTCGATTTGGAAAGCGCACCTGAAACAATCGCCGAGCTTCTGTTGTGTTTCCGTCAGCCAGACCGTACATGTAATGGATATCAGCCAATCCGGCGTTAGTAAAATTAGTCATTTTTTTTTACAGCAGTAACTTCAAAAGTCTTAAAATTAATCGTTAGCAGACACTGGTTCAACTTAGCAACTCTCAAAAATAAATAAATAAATGAAGAAAATCAAAGCCCAGTTAAAATTTAGGACCATGGAATGCTGTAAAAAATAGCTTGCATTCTAAATGTGGGCTGCATATCTCAAAAACTACAAGAGTTTTGAAGAAAAAAACAATTTTTTGCAACCCCGTATGATAAAGATGGAGAGATTGATAAATGAAATAAAAAGAATGAAGGTGGATATATGTGGAATAAGTGAATTGAGATGGAGGGGCAGTGGGTCATATTTATTATGCTGGAAATGACGAACCCGGACATTGGAGGGGTGTTGGTTTAATTGTTGCCCATAGAGCCAAAGCAGCTGTCATTAACTTCATTCCGCATTCAGATCGTGTCTGTGTGTTGCAGCTAAAGGGCAAAGTTAATATGAACATTATTCAAGTGTACGCGCCCACAACCGACAGCGAGGTGGCAGAAGCCGAGCAATTCTACACGGAAATGAGACATATGCTGGAACTGACCAAGAAAGAAGAAGTCAACATAATTATGGGAGATTTCAACTCAAAAGTGGCGTTAGAGCAAACCACTGGAGTGACTGGGCGATTTGGCTTTGGTGAACGAAATGAGCGAGGTGAACTGCTGATAGAATTTTGCCAAGGAGAAGAATTCGTGCTGAGCAATACATTATTCGAGCAACCGGTAGGTCGACTCTATACATGGCACTCACCTAGTGATGAGCCTGTCCATATGGTCAGGAACCAGATTGATTATAAAGCTATAAACAGAAGGTTCAAAAATGCTATCAATGCTGGTAAGACAGCCCCAGGGGCGGATATGGGTACTGACCATCGTTCAGTTATTGCCCGCATCTGCGCTGAGCTTAAAAAAGCTAAGAAGAAGCCCAGAACAGCTCTAATAGACGATCGTGAAATTAGCTTTGGGAAAACGAAGAAGGAACTGGAAGAAGATCTTCCCCGCGGCTTCCTTGGCGTTGCTAACGGCACACAAGAAATTGAAGAGATGTGGCGAAAGCTTAAGAAAATTCTTGATGAAGCGAGTGAGAAACATTTGAAAACTAAAAGAAAACCGGACAAAGTATGGATGACAGAGGATATTCTACAAATGGTGGGAGAAAGACGGCGGTGGCAAAGCATAGACCGAATGAAATACCGTAAAATTCATAGAAAGATCCAATAGAAGGTCAGAGAAGCTAAGCAGCAAAGAGAGAAAGAAAAATGCCGGGAGCTGGAAGCGCTGCAAGAGAGGCATGATGCCTTCAATCTCCACAAGACGATAAGGAGAACGTTGAGAAAGAAAAGAGGCGAAGTCAAAACAGTTTTCAAAGAAGCAAATGGTAAATCAGTGTACGAAATGGAGGAGAAGAAGCAAATGTGGAAAGAGTACATACAAGAGTTATTCAATGATATTAGAGATGAGGCGCACGGTTTGGAGGGGGCCAGCACAGGACCAGAAATCATACTTGATGAAGTGCAGTATGCCGTCAAACAGCTAAGCAACGGAAAAGTGGCAGGGCCCGACAGCGTCCACGGTGAACTTCTCAAACTGCTCGACGAAGAAGCTCTGAAATTTTTAACTCAGTTATTCAACACAGTATACAGAGATGGAAGACTGCCAAAGGACTGGTTGAAGTCCTACTTCATGACTCTTTCGAAGAAAAGCAACGCAAGCAGATGTGAGGACCACCGTACCATCAGCCTTATGAGCCACGTTCTCAGGTTCTACCTCAAAGTTATTTTGAAGAGAATTTACAAACAGTGTTATGAAAATGTCTCCAAGGAATAATTTGGTTTCCGAAATGGTTTTGGGACGAGGGACGCACTTTTTGTACTGCAATCTTTCGACCGGGTGAGAAATTAATCTGCTGATTGAGGTGCTGAAGAATGCTGGGATAGACGGTAAGAATGTTGGCACAATAGCATCCCTCTACTGGAACCAAGTAGCATAAGTGCTGATTGAATCAGAAGAGACAAGAGATATTTCGATTGTACGCGGGGTTAGACACCCCGCGTATTCGGAGAAAATTTTGGCAGTTGCTCTTGATGGTGTGAATGATGGGATATCTGTTTACGGGCAATTAATTAACAACTTAAAATATGCTGACGACACTGTCGTAATTGCGACAAATGTCAAGGGCTGCAACGACTTTTGGATAAGGTGAAAGAGGCCAGCCGTAACTATGGCATGAATATTAATGTCAGAAAAACTAAGCTGATGGTGATCAGTAAAGAGGAGGGTGTGTCTGCAATGCTGCAGTTGGCCGGCCAGCAGATTGAGAGATGAACAAGCTTTAAGTACCTTGTCTGCATGCTGAACAGCAAGTTGGAGATGAGGCAGGAAATACAGTCCAAAATTGAACAAGCCAGAAGTGTGTTCATCAAAATGAAAAAACTGCTAACTAGTTGCAACCTAAGCATAGAAGTACGAGCAAGAATAGTTAAATGCTATGTATTTCCAACAGTACTCTACGGCATGGAAGGCTGGACTTTCAGGCAACGCCTTGAAATTAAAATCGGCACCTTTGAAATGTGGGTGTACCGTCGAACGTTGCATATCTCATGGCGATATCATGTACCCAACGCAGAGGTTCTCCAAAGAATTGGCAGTAGTGCGCAATTGCTAACATCAGTGAAGACGTGAAAACTGCTCTATTTTGGCCACGTGACGAGGAATGACAAGTACCATTTTCTCCAGCTGATCATTCAAGGACGAATCGGGGGAAGGCGTGCGCCAGGCCGACGAAGAGCATCATGGCTAAAGAATCTACGCCACTGGTTCGGGAGGAGTACGCGTTCACTGTTCCGTGCAGCCGTGTCCAAAATTCAGATTGCCAGGACGATCACCGATCTTCGGTAGAAAAGGCACTTCAAGAAGAAGAAGAAGTAGCTCCGTAACGAAGCTTTTGCGGACCTACCCTTATATGAACTTTTTTCTTAGAATTGTACGTGGATTTATCCTCAAGATATATATATATATATATATATATATATATATATATATATATATATATATATATATATATATATATATATATATATATATTTTTTTTTTTTCACAACACTAAAACTTCATTTTTCAAAAGTAGTTAAAGATCCATGGTTGGAAACAATCAATTATGTGAAATACCGTATGATTCCATATAAATTTTGTAGTGTTATATATATATATATATATATATATATATATATATATATATATATCATGATTTCATGAAAAATATAAATCCACCACCCGGTAATTAATACCATTGCCAGGCAATGATTATAATCAAAACATATCCTGGAATAATTATATATTAGGATTACGTTAAATGTTATGAGAATATATCAATCTACCAGAATATATACATACTATAGCATCATCAGACAATGATATCAATGTACCAACGAGTAGTGTCAGAGGCTTTCTCCCGGAAAAATCCAGTGTACGGACCTTAGTCAAGTAACACTGAATGTTATTCATTAATAGTTTCCTTTGTGTGAAGTGGTGAAAGATCGAATAGAATACTGCTCTGAATATAAATATGACAAAATTGTCAGTTAATTATATATATATATATATATATATATATATATATATATATATATATATATATATATATATATATATATATATATATATATATATATATATATATATATATATATATATATATATATATATATATATATATATATATATATATATATATATATATATATATATATATATATATATATATATATATATATATATATATATATATATATATATATATATATATATATATATATATATATATATATATATATATATATATATATATATATATATATATATATATATATATATAGACGCTATATACGGGCAAATAGATCGTAATTGATATTTCAATTACTCCGAATTGCTCATGCTATACAGGGTGTGCACAATTCAAAACTGATCGAAAGAGAAGTTCAAAGCGCAATAACTTTCAATGCAAATACGATGCCATATTCTTCATTTACCCATAAAATAATTCTTTTTATAAATCAAACGGTGTAAGAATTTCTCTGTTCAACTATTCGCATTTCCACGGAATAAACCAAAATATGGCTTCTAGGGTTTTCAGATTCAACTACTTGGCGCTGGTTTCAACTGTCGAATTTTACAATTATAAAGATAATAACGAACATGTTTACAATTATTCATTATTATTTTTCATCAAACTTGATTCATAATAAAACAAATTCTCACAACAATACTGAATTCAATGACCTAATGATAATAAAACAAGCGAAATTATAATGATTGTTCAAAATGTCGACCATTAATTTCCTGATACTTCTGCACTCTGTTTTCAAAACTTCTCCCAACTCTAGCCAATCACTTGCGGAGTTATTGTTCTGAAAGCATTTGCTATGCCAATTTTCATATCATAAGGAGTAGATGGCGTCTCATTGTAAACAATTTCCCTAGTATATGCCCTTAAAGAATCTGGAGGAGCTAAATCAGGTGACATGGGCGGCCAATTTTCGGATCCATTTCTCCCAATCCATATATCTCGAAAGTTAGTATAATGCTACATTTCGCGATGATAATGCTCCATCTAACTGAAGCCATATAGCCGTTCTAATATTAAAAGGAACATTCTTCAATAATATTGGATGTTCGTGTGAGAGAAAGTTCAAAAACATAATACCATTTAAAGTTCCTTGAAAAAAATTTGGTCCAATTAAATGATGTCCCATTATTCCAGCCCATAAATTTGCAGACCATTTGTTTTGATTGTTCATTACTCTGTTTGTATATGAATTAAAATCGGAGTAATAGTGGAAATTGTGTCTATTCACCAGACCATTGTTGTGAAAAGTGCAGTCATCACTGAACAATACATTTTCAAAAAACCTGTCATTTTCTGGAAAAATCGAGTAATTTGAATCCTTGCATTGAGGATGGAAAAAGAGGTCTAGTTTGTTGCTTCCTCTTATCACACATCAGATTCAGCACCACCAGAATGTTTGAAGAATATGTTTTGTGCTTATACACAGCAATGGCTAAAACTGCAAACAAAGACCATTGAATGTTGATCGAACGACGATTCAAATGTTGTCAGGGAGTACGGTCAAGAAGAGGAAACGAAATGAAATTTTTGAATTAGTGAAAATAAAATCAAGAAGAATGAACGACGCAGATTGCTATCTCTACAGGAAAGAAAACTTCCAGTTTCCGTTATGTTTCACAGGTAATTATCATCTCAATTTTTGTTAGAATGTCTGTCCAATATAGAAATTCAACGAATTTTTGTAAGATGTTGATATGAAATACGTAATTTCTGGAAGGGATGAGGGGGCATAAAAACAATCACTTCTTAGATAACTCCAAACTATTAAACACCATTTTTTTCACTTGGAAATGATCTATTTGAACTGCAATGATATTATTCAATATTGATTTTGAACATTCATTCTCATTTTTTTACATTGACTTTTAGAGAATTTATCACTCACCTCTGCCTTCAAGGTCACCCTCCCTGAATCCAATCGAGCATGCATGCGAAATGCGATAGAGAATCTTAAGTGAGAGCGAACAGAAACATTGCAATAGTTTTGACAGATTCAACCAATGAAATAGGGTAGTTTGCGACCGAGTTTATCATACAACCAAAAGCATGCAAAGGCATTGTCAAACTGTCGTTAACAATTAATGTTCGATAGAAATTAATGAATGTCCATAACTCTATTTTTTGTTTGTTGTTCGAGATTATCGTCATTTTTGTGAACTGTTTAACTTCCCACTATAATTATTTATATCCTTGTAGTTTTTGTTTGCGATTCTTCGTGTTCTTTCAGTCGCAGGCGACCTTTCGTGACATGTTATTGTCTGCCTGTTTCTTGAATTACATATATGTGATCTAGCTACTTCAGGCATGTTAGTCAGGCTCAAGTTATTGACCTTTTGGACAAAAATTTCTCTATACTATGGACGGGTCTCAAATGAATGAAATATTAGGTGTATCTTAATTCCCTAACCAGATTCACTTCAAATTCATTTTGGTATCAAAGCAATATCTTATTTCGTAGAATGCTATTAATGCTAATGCTGATAATGTGCAAATCATTTCTATGGCAATGCTTCAAACTACTAATCAAACTGGATATGAAAAAGATATCACCTCTGAAATATCACAGGAATTCTGAGAGAAATCAATCGAAGATACTAGGAGTAGGAAACGAATCTCACCAAGAAATGAGCCGACCGATTTTAAAAATGAAAAAAATGAGGAAGCAAAAAAAGTTTACCGAGGATAGAGTACGTCTAGTGCTTCCACCGCTGAAAGAGGAACAGAATGAATTGAAAAAAGAAATCGTTCATATTGCGATTATCTCTAGTGGAAAGGACCGAAAAACCTTTCGACGAAGCATTCCGTAGAAAGAACACTGAACTATTCAAAGATTTTAATGGGAAGGCATTACCGATCTGCAAAAAATTCTTTCTTTCAACGTTTGCAATAAGAAGGGATGGTTTCTTATTGGGCGAGACACCATTCTGGTTGTTTCTGCCAGAAATGTTACTTGAGTTTTCAGAATTATTGCCCAAAATACCATCGCACTATTGGAGGCAGTCAACTATTAAAGTCTATATTGAACCAAGTTTATGGAAGTGATGACAATTTATAACGAATACATGAAGATCAGTAAGAAAAAGCAACCAGAGATCAAACTAGCGTGTGCATATTCATCTGTTTATACTACAGAGGAATAAAATTTTTCCTTCCAGCAATCTGAAAAAGACAGATGTGATACCTGCTGATGAGACATATAACAAATACTTTCAGGATAAAGAACGAGTTAGAAGAGAGAAAAAAATAACAAATTACTGAGAGATGAGGTTGTGGTTTCAACTTGAGATTTGATGTCGGTGAAAGTTTGCCCTTTCTTGAATTCGCTGCTTTATATCACAAGACAGAACCTGCTTGTCCTAACTTTTTGCCTTAATTCCCACAAGCGTAGCTGTATGTGGTTCGATAAACCCAAGGCCGATTTATCTGCTAATACATTTCTTAGTTGTGGAGGGGACTACATTGGAAATTTACGAAATATTGCCTCACAATCTGTAAAAATCTGGAGTGGTCGTTGCGGCTATCATAATGAGTCATAATAAGTCTACTCATTTTCAGTATTCGCAAAAATGCAACGATATACCAAAAATGTTTCGAAAAGGGGCATACTTGGATGGGGGTCGGATCTGTCCATGCTTGTCCATGTTCATCTATTAACCTATCGATTAACTCAAAATTATCACAGGAATTCGACGTAAGAACCCTTTTGAGGTTAAAAATATCGCATTTGATTTCGTCAGTATTTATTTCATATCACAAAATTAGAAACCTATCAAACCCGATAAAAAAGTTGATTATACATCGAAGTTGTTAACTCTAGTCTAGAGGCTACACACACGTGAAACAGAGTTTTGATGATGAATTCAAAGGTCTTCTGGGCAGGAATAAAGTTCAGAACATCTACAACAGCTTAAAACTAAAATGAACCAGATGACATTTATTTCACAATAATTTGCATTCCGAAGAGTGCAGGAGAATTTTCATTAATCTTGTTATGACCGTTTAGGTATTTATCGAATTTTTTTCAATCTTCTCATTTTTTGCAATATATGTTGTATAAGAATTTTCACTATATCGGAGAAATGGTATTCTAAAATGAGTTCTCCTTGTCAAAGTTTTCTTCCATTTATCTCAAAATTTTATATTATGTGGATTTTCATTTCGAAAGAACTAAGTTTATGGACTAAAACAGATAATAATTCAATCCAAGCCGAAACTTCAGATATTGAATGAACTCAGATATTGAGTAAAACTTTGTTACATCACTTATCATGTGATCTTTATGGAAGTGTCATGCATTATGCTGACTAACTAAAGAAATTTTGTGAGCAGAGAGAAGAAACCATATTTAACTGCCAATATTGTATATTATATCTTTTAATTCGATAATGATGATACAACTGAGAATAATTGATTTTTTAACAGTGTTAATCTCCTCCAGTGAAATTACTCCTTGACGACTTATCACATCTTGACCACCGCATTTTAAGATAAACTGATATTTTCGAAATTATTCTTCATTTGAAATTTATGTCAATAATTTGGCTGAGATCGTGCTACAACACCCTTCCGTTCGGTCTTATCATCTACATCATCGTCACCTGAACGGTACAATATTCTCTCTCCTTGATTCCACCAGCAGTATTAGAGTCGGCTACATCGATCAAAAATTTTCAACCCTAACTTTTTGGTCGATGCTTCCCTACATTAATAATCATAGTATAAATCTTGAAATAAGGAATTTCTAGAAATGAACTCAACTGAACTAAGCTAAACAACACATTTATATCAAAATTTTTCCCTACCTGCATGATGGATGAAATTTATTTGCAATATTGTATTATTTTTGCGAATATTCTATAATTTGATCGAGCCAGTTTTTGGTACAGTTATTCCACATAAGGTCACAAACAGTACCTCAAATAATATACCGCTGAAAAGCACCGCAAGTTTTCTACTGAAAATTAAAACATGTGGATTTACGGCTATTCTTATTGGATTATAAAAACACGAATTCTTCATTCCACTATCTTCCTGTTCCGATTCGGACCTACACCGTATGAGACCGTAGGACGCTAAAACCAATCGCATGCAATGTTTTGTTACAGTTAAGTTGAATATGGTGGCTCTAGTTGAATTTTTCAAAGAAGTATCAATGTGGAATTTTGGAAATATATGATTTCTCCTTGTCGTTATCTGGAAGTAACGGTTTTCGATGGGAGTGGTACTTGCTTGTAGCCATCCACCGTGGATATCGCCTGGTGCTGCATTTCTCACATAATGATTCCAGTTCTATTCATCACATTCTGGATGACTAAAAGTTCAGACACTTCTCTTTATATCAAGTGATCCAAAAATTTGGTTAAGCTGGGCGGGTTCGGAACGACTTCAATACATAAGGCCATAACGATATATTTCGTTGTTAACGGGTGTTTATCCGGAGGCGCCAGAAGGAGAATAGGGCGGACAAATTGAAATATATTAAAGCTCATAGGACCGACTACATATAAACGACGGTTAATTAGGAAATATTAAATTACTTTGGTGCCACTGGACAAACCGAATTTCATAACAAAATAATTTGAACAATTTTCGAGCAGCTCGAATCAAAGTCACAAATACATGAAGAAGCGTTTTCCAACACTATTGAACTTACACAATTGAAATAAGCAATTATGTCCTCGTTTATGAGTAATTCGTATTAGTGAAATAACTATACATCAAAAAACTTACCTTCTGATAAACGATTCCCCCAGTCTGAGATCAACGAAATTCGGCATTTTTTATAAAATTAATTTACTGGAACGCAAGACGACTAAGGAGAATTGGAGGTTTCCCAAGAACTGATTCGAAAAGAAAAAACAAATTACTTAGATAACTTCCTTTTTATCATGTTGACACCAATTGTTGTGGGTATCATCGTACCTGACATAATTAGCGAAAACAAAATTCTTTAAATTTGTTACCGAAATACTCGTTACTAATTCGCATTATCATTAATAAAGCGGTAAATTCAATAAAATTCCTTATTACCGGACTTTCTCACTTTGCAGAGTTAACTCGTGCTTGAATTCTGCATATACAATTCGGAAATTTAATATATGGGGTCTGTAAGATTTAAACTAATTTAAGTTCAAGTTTTTTTTTCGATTCAGAGGCTGAATCGAATAATCCAGAAGTGAAATGTTATATAGCATATAAGAAGCGTCAATTCATTCATAGGAACAAGGAATATAGTAATTGACTTAGAAGATTTCCGGTGGAGATTTTTCGAGTCATATAAAAAAGAGTATTCCCATAAATATGGGTTTGTAGATGCTCAATTCCTGAGCTGCGGGCGATTGAAGTTTCGAAAACTTATAAGTTACGTAAATATCACCCAATTTTCGAAATCATTTGTTGATATTGAAAGAAGGATTGATTTTCTAATCCTACAAGATTTTGTGGATTGAACTGTTCCTAAAATTGACAGTGTTAATAGTTCTTGGATCATACTCTCATTTGCATTACCAAATTCGTTTGCAATGCACCATTGACCATCTTATTCGAAATCAATAGATTTTCTGTTCAATTTGAAAATTCTTTTGTTTCTTGATTTTTTTTTGTACGTCCTTGTCGAGAAAGGAAATATGATTATTGTTCATAACGAGCAACAAAGTAATAATACTATGTATAGTATATATATATACTGTATATATACTAATGCTAATCAGATGTGGAGTATTTTCTAATAGCGAATGAGTGTATGAATCCAGAAATTCCATTCGAACATGCCAAATTTTATGAACTCCAGATTATCAGAAATGCCTAACACATTGCAAACGCCAAGACATCAGAAGATAGACGGATATACCAAAAAAGCTATCGAAACAGAATTTCACTGAATTCAATAATATTCAAATATCCACATAAAATGTTGATATTTGAATGTGCAATAGGTTTTTGTCGATTTTTCGGAGCTCCGCAAACAACAAGATATTTGAATGTCTATTTTGGTTTCGGAGAATTCCGATACAAGAACAAGAAACTTTTCAAATGCTCTGAATATTTTGTATTTCAATTTGGAGGACAATTGACAATTATTCAACATATTCTCATCACAGTAAACGCTACCGGGATCTATTTCCTCATGATTTTCCTTCGAGAATAAATTTCTGTTCTTACAAAAATTTTTATCCGTCTCGTTAAAATAACGAAAAGTAACACTCTTAGATACCTCTTGTTGCATCCGTACGATGTAAGTCAATCCTTACTTAAACATTCACCCTGTTGCATACAGCCGGTAGGTATCGCCAGTGAGTTCCAGTTTATTCATTCCCATTGATCGCATTTCGTAATTCTAACATATTTTATTCGAAGTAGATGAACATTTTGTTGCTCGCCCGACTTTAGATATCGAAATAACAAATAATGTTAGATAACACCATTTGCTCTACACATGAGTATAAATTTCGTCATCCCCTTAATAATATACCGAAGACGCAGACAAAGAGAGAATGAAGGAACACATAATGCATAAATTGGGATGTTCTTTCAAAATCGGACAGTTCGAGTTTTGGATAAGAATCTCATAATATTATAGTTCTGTTCCAATTTTGTTCGTCCAAAACTTCTTGCAACATGATTAAAGCAAGTTTTACGATTCGTGTGGGCTTTGTTTTCGCTCGCTGTACATCCTGATTTCTAAACTGGTGTCGATGATCACGTAGAACTATCACTTGGTACTAGAACTGATAACTTAATGGAAGACAATAGAAAATTGGTGTCGGAAGACAAAAGCCGAACTGTTTCTTCAGGAAGTGGTAAATTTCAATTCTTGAAGATGAACCGTCGCCTAGTCATAAACAACTAGTACATCGCATGAGAAATCGTAAGTGATAGATTTTCTGATGGATATATTCGTTTCGTTATATTTAAATCAGACTATTTCATACCTCCTTCTCAAATCGGAGAGACGAAAAAGGTTATAGTACGCACTTTATTAAAACAAGAAGCATTACATTCAACTCATAGAAGAACTGAACACACTCAAACAAAATCACTCTGAACTTATCGTTTCATGTGAAAATTGATACATCAGTAACCCGCATCCTCGGTACGATAACACAATAAGAATAAAATGATCAATTACGTAAAATTGATACGATTAAATCATTCATTATTCTAAACCTACACTTACAGATTTTTATTATAACATAATTTAAATGATATGTTGGATGTAACGAAGCTATCGAAGAAGAAAGAGCAATCAACATATCTAGTTATGAATTTAAACTTAAGTACATTTTTGTTATTTAGGCAGGAACGAATACAACCCAAAAGATTATTTCAAAGTAAAACTGAACTCTGATTCATTAAATTTCAATAAAAAAATCTAACTCCAACCAACCCAAATCATTTCGAAATTCTGAAGACAGAAGTAAAAACGAGATGAAATTTGTAACTATTGCAGACATCGTGGACTTTAATTTAAAAATGTAAGAAACGTGAATACAACAAAGAAGAATAATTCAAAGTAAACGAAAGGAGACACTTCTGTCACTTTTCCACAATTTTATTCAATAATCACGACCGTTTTCGACCCTACGGTCAGAATAATTCAACTCAGCAATTTCAATTTCAAAACATCTTTTGCAAGCATAAATTTAAAATTTATTCCCTCCCCCATGAACACCGAACTCATGGAGAGAGGTATTCTACTGACGTGAATGAAGATTCTCACTCTGAATCACAAAGCATATGATTTTTTCAAAGAATCTTACAAATTCCAATCTAGTTATCTAAAATCTGAAAAATAATGTCAAACTCTAAACTCTTTTCCAATGCCAATACTTTCTAATCACGAATCAAAGAAATTGTAAACAATTCAGTTGCTCCGTTCAAGTCTCAAAAATGATCTAAAGAACCAAAGTAACACACAAGCAAATTAGATCATTTGAATCATTTGCATGAATCCATTTTGGACTCAACCGAATCTCACAAGGTTGTTCTCGTGTACTGAATCCTCACACTTCAAGTTTCAATAAACGTATACAATTGAACACTTTTTCAACTAATGATGATATTGTTTATATAAAACGCTCTACCAAAACATTGAATTGAAAATTTTAGTTGATACTGGCGCAAAGGTCTCTCTCATTAAAAGAAACAAAATCAAAATATAATTCTATACCTCAGGGTACTCACTTTGAAGGTAGTTAGTTTATATATACTTATATATTGACTATAGGTAGTATCAACATGGATATACAAGTATATAATGAGTCATTCCAGATCAAACTCTATATAGTGAAAGCTGAAACAAATTTACCATTCGATGGTCTGACTGACTTTTTGAAAAATCTGAAATCATTAATTTGTTTTGAAAAAATCAACATTAGTGGAATTGCTTACTATTTCAAACACCTTTATATGCCTACAATAAACCTCCTAATTCTCAAAGTTATTTCATAGAACCTCGTATGATTTCAGTTTTAGACGGAGTTTATTTGGCTGAATCTCTATCCTCCCAAAAAAATACTATAATAAAGGAAAGTCAGAAATCTTGAGTTATATTATATACACGGGTCATTCTTTTACAAACCGAACACCTTTCTCACCGACAGATTTTAGATTTAACTGAAACTTTTTTTACAGGTTCTATATCGAAAAAAAGAGTTACGTGTAAGGGGGATCTTTTTTAATTTCGATATTTTGAGAAATAAAAAACATCGAAAATTCGTGAATTTGATAATTTTTCGACAATAGCCTATTTTTCAAAAATTCATAACTCCGGTTCTATTCGAGCTAAAGAATCAATTTTTGTTTCATTTTGAATGTAAATGAACAAGCTTCAGGAAAAAAATAGTTAAAAAACAAATTGTCGAAAATTTAAATTGTATTTAACAATTTAAATATTTAAATCGGTTTTTAACAGTGGCCCCACCCATGAATAACCTTTTATCTAGTTTTATCGTATTCCGCGTCAAATTTTCTATCGAAAACGCTTTTAAAAATGATGGAGAAGTTATTTTTACTATGAGAACAAAATTAATTAATTTAGCGCCGTACATCACATTCACACGTCGGTCACATTCTGCGGCTCATATTCTTGTTTTACACAGTTTATCTCTTTAATAAAAATAATTATTTAATTTTTTATTAGACAAATACAGGTGAACGATGATTTCTACTAAAATATATTATTAAATGCTCGACGCGTTTCGATACACAGTATCTTTATCAAGAGCGAATGAATACTTCAAATATATCTCACTAACAAATTTTTATATATACTAAAGAGGCAATCCACTCAGAGCTATCCGTACTTGAACTAATGTTTAGGAAATAAATTTAATAAGGGTGAGTTATTTATGTATATATATATATATATATATATATATATATATATATATATATATATATATATATATATATATATATATATATAATTATATATTAATATATATTCTCCGAATTGATTTCTGAATTGAAAGAGTGACCATTTTCCTAAGATGATTTGAATAGTTTCAATCGGTTTTTCCATTGATGAAACTGCGTTTATGTTTAGAGATTCTGACATTAAAATTTCTCCTGTTCTACCTATACAAAACAATTGGAATCTGCACAATTCAATCTATAAACACCTGATTTATATTCTTTATTAATTGGAGATTTATAATTCTGATAAATGAACCTAAATTTGTTGATGTTTTGAACGCTATATTTGAATTTGAATTGTTAAGAAGGGATTTCACAATATTGCTAATATTGCCTATATATGTTAAACTCTTGAATTTCTTCTTTTGGTGTTCACCGATTGGATATATATGCTGTAAAGCTAATTTTTGTTTTTTTTATCTTATGTAATATGCTGCTAACTAAATCTAACTAAATTCTAAAAATTAGCTTTACAACATATATATGCAATCGGTAAACATCAAAACAAGAAATTCAATAGTTTCAAAAATATGGACTGCAATTGCGTCATGTGGTGAACAATCAGACATACTTACTAAACTTTTGAGCTGCAATTCGTTTTTTCCATGTAATAAATAGAAAATGAATATCACTTGATCGTTATTCCAGTGAATACCTTGTACAGAATTTTGACTTATAAAAGAATAATTTTTCAGAAAAATCACAAATGACAATACATTCATTTTTCAGTATTGTATTTTTTTTCTTCTGAAAAATCTCTGTTTATTTACTAAAAATGAATGTGTCAATAATTAGGACAAATCGTTTCTTAAGTTTTGTAAAAATTCAACAACAGATTATAAAGTTGTCCTTTCGGATGTAATCCAGTATCTGTAAGTAATATTTTGACTGCTTACATTAATATTCAACATTAAAATTTCATAGTATTTTACTGAAAATTTTTCGTCGTTCGGTTATTTATTTTTACTATTTTTTCCCATCTTCTTGGCTAATCAAATATGTTTTTAATTAAAAAAATGAAACAATTATTTGTATTTAAGAGATAAACTGTGTAACCCACGTGTCGATATGAAGTACCGCGCTAAATTAATTAATTTTTTTCTTCCAGAAAGAATAACTTCTCTATCGATAGAAAATTTGACGCAGAATACGATTAAACAGTAAAAAGTTGATTCATGGGTGGGGCCACTGTTAGAAACCGATATAAACATTCAAATTGTTAATAACGATTTGATTTTTTTGACAATTTGTTTTGTAAGTATTTTTTTTCCAAAGCCTGTTTTCTACCTTCAAAATGAAAAAGAAAATGAAGTTTTTACCTCGAATAGAACCAAAGTTATGAATTTTTGAAAAATAGGCTATTATCGAAAAATCATCAAATTTACGAATTTTTGATCTTGTTTATGTTTCAAAATATCGAAAATAAAAAACAAATCCTCTTACACATATCTCTTCTTTCTCGATATAGAACCCGTAAAAAATGTTTCAGTTAAATCTAAAATGTGTCGGTCAATTTTTGTCCAAATCTGTTCGGTTTGTAAAAGAATGACCCATATCTGGAACCATTGACAGAATAAAAATGATATATATTCAATGTTAACTCGAATGAAAATCACAACCTTCAACTCAAAAATCGGAAATCCCTTCTGCTAGGAAATCTTCGCCTAGATCAAATAACGGAGAAAAATATTCCGTTCCATATATATTTTCGGAACATAATGATAAATTGTAACTTCCTAACGACAAATTGACTTCTAAAGAAGCAATTAAACACGAATAGTAGTCACCCATCCTCCAATAATAGAGTAAATCTTAGATCAATTACGTCATACGAAATACTTTTGCACGTTCAGATTTTGCTAGTGGTTTTCATCAGATATCAATGAAGGAAGAAGACAGTCCAACAACAGCTTTCTGTACCCTTTTGATTATTATGAATTTACAAGTGCACGGCTTTTTGATTGAGAAATTTACCTAGTTTCCTCCAAAGATTGATGAACACTCTTCTGACAGGGTAACAATGTCTGAAATGTTCCGTGTATCTCAATGACTTTGTAGTCCACGCAAAACCTGTGCATATTAAAGCTACGAAAAATGAATTGCAATCTTTGAACGCCTCCGTTCCCTCTATTTAATCCATACAAAATACATTCATTAGCATCTAATCCAAATGCAAAGAATTCAAAACAGATAACACTATTCCTAGTTTTGGTAGGTAACCACTTCAGGTAGATAAGAAAACTTTTCGTTAATCGCGAAAACACTAACATCTTCATAAAAAAACGAATACTCCTTTCATTTGGTCATCGAAAACTCAGGATGCATTCGGAAAATTTAAAACAATCCTACAAACTAAACTCATTTCACAATATCCAAATTCCACAGAAATGTTTAAACTAAATACTGATGCTTCTGACTATGCTATTGGCCCCGTACTAAGCTAAGTATTATAATAAAGCTGAAAGCGGCTATTGTATGGGCTATACTAACCATTCGGATCGTATCTTTATGGAAAGAAAGATTGAAGAAATTCGTTATAAGCCCGGACGAATGAATTCTAACGCTGATGCACTGTCCAGAAATCTTATAGTGAATTTAGGAAGAGACATAACTGCACTAATGATGATTTCATGAAATTTCATTATACCAATTCAGAAATATCTAACATTAAAATTATACAAGGCGACATATTTTCGAAATTTCCAAACTCCTTATTCCATCCTAAAGATTTTGATGAAAACAATATTTGTTTCGAAAGTCCCAGATCAAAACACGTTTTAGGTTCTCTAAGTTAAGATTTATGTTTATATGACACTATACGAAGGAAATCAGTTAACCTTTATCTCTATTTCAAAACTAAACAATTTCAATAAGTTAAGATTATAAAAATATATTCTATATTCAACAAAACAAAAATAATTAAATCCAAAATTAAACGAATTTATATCAAAAATACAATAGGAACCTAAAACAATATATGTCTACCGAAATTAAACAATTTTCAATTTAGAAGATAAAGGTATATTTACTCGATAAACCGAATATCCATCATAAAATTGAGGAGGAGATACAAGAAATATCGAAATCAAACTAATGTTCGGTCACTCAGATTATTTAAGAACTTACAAGAAGATTAGAGAAAATTATGAATGGTTGTAGAACAACGTCCAAAGACAAGCTCCGATTATTGTAGAACCACTAACAATTAAAAAGCGGAAATCGATTCATTCTAATGATGCAAGTCGGCTTGAAAAAATTCTCGTATGCTATAGCAATCCCAAACCACATAGCAAACAACCATTTAGAGTTTATATTATATTATTTATTATCGTGGACTTATGCACTATCTCAGCTGTTAGCTGGATATAATTCACCTTTCCCAGATTTAGCAATCAAAGGGAATAGGCTCGATTACAATATACTTGACATAAATTTCCTAACTATCCTACATGTATTAAGAATTACAGCTTTTTGCATTTCTATATAGGTATTCTTATGCAATTCTAATTTCTTAAGGCTATCATGCAAAGTTTTGGGTATTAAACCAGTCGAGGATACGATGACAGGAACAATATCTATTTTATCGAGGTGCCACATCTGCTTCATCTCAATAGCAAGCTCTGTGTATTTGGACTTTTTCTCCTGGAACTTGTTCAGCACGTTGTTATTATTCGGTATGGCGACATCCGCCAGCATTGCTGTTCTGGCTCTCTTATCATAAACCACTATGTCCGGCCCATTATTCGTCACCATTCTGCCAGTGATAACAGGCCTATCGTAGTATAATCTAATTTTCCAATACGGGCGCCGGCTGATACTTGTGATATAGCTGGAAGGTGTTCAGAAGTCCGTACTTGTGTGCAAGTTTCTGGTGGATAATGTTGCACACTTGATTATGCCTATGAAGATACTCCGTATTGGCCAGTTGTTCGCGTCCGGACGTAATATGCTGTATAGTCTCCGATCCTATATGGCATTTTCTGCACTTATCTGTTTGTAATGTTCCATCCTTCATTATAAATTGTTTGTAGCGATCACTTGGTCTTGGATGGCCATAAGGAATCCCTCTGTTTCTGCGAATAATTCTCCTTTCATCAACCATCTGTTGGAGGCTTCTTTGTCGATGTGTGGTTGATTAATCTCATGGTGATGTCGTCCATGCAATTCCTTTCTTGGCCATTGCTCTTGTTTTTCAGTATCTGATAGGAACGGTAGATTCAGCAGGTCATCTCTGGTAGCAAGATTTAGTGGTGTATATCCCCTATCAGCCAACGATACCACTCTATGGAGCTCAGAAGTGAAAGCTTCTGCAGAGAAGAATTCTCTGAGATTTTTCATCTGTTCGGTGTGTAAATTGACAACATCTATTAATTCGCGTCCTCCTTCTTTCCGCTTCAAAGTTGTTCGTATCACAGACGATTTTGGATGATGATTGTTGTACCTTGTCAGCATCGTTCGGGTCTGCCTTTAAATATTATCCAATTCTGTCTTAGTCCATCTGATCATTCCAAATGAGTAAACAACACTGGAATGGCGTAGGTGTTAATTGCCTTGACTAAATTCCCCGAGTTCAACATCGATTTCAGCACAGACTTCAGACGCTGACTGTATTCTGAACGAATCTTCTCCTTTGATTGTTTTTGGTCTAGCAATCTGGCTTGTTGGTATCCCAGATATTTGTATGTTTCGCCATCTCTCATGCACTGTATAATATCACCGTTTGGAAGTTGTGTTTCACCATCTATGACTTTCCCTCTTTGAATGTTCAGGGTCTTACATTTTTCAATCCCGAACTTTATATGAACATCTGCCGAGAACTCACTGACAGTTTTCAGCAAATCATCCAATTGCTTCTTGTTCGAAGCATATAATTTGATGTCATCTATATACAGCAGGTGGGAGATTGTATGATAATTCCTTTCTGCTTTTATCCTAAATCCGTATCCTGTTCTATTGAGCAGTGAGGACAATGGGTTCATTGCCAAACAGAACCATAGTGAACTCAAAGAGTCTTCTTGAAAAATTCCACGACGTATGGGTATCTCGTCGGTTTTAATTGATTCATTGTTTATGTTGACCTGCAGAGACGTGCGCCAGTGTGTCATTGTTGTCTTCAAGAACTCTACCAGGGCTGGGTGAATTTTGTATATCTGCAATACATGCCAAGAATGGGCGGTACTATCGAATACCCTCAGATAATCGAGAAAAGCTGAATGAACATTCCAATGCCCTACGTGTGCCTGTTTCATTATCACAGAATCGATGATGAGTTGTTCCTTGCATCCGTGGTGTTTCTTTCTGCATCCTTTCTGCTCCTCTGCTAATATATTGTTGTCGTCAAGGTGCTGGTATATTCGATTGGATATGCATGAGGTGAGTATTTTGTAAAGTGTTGGCAGGCAAGTGATTGGCCTATATTGAGACGGATCCTGTGTTCTATCGCTCTAAGGTAGCATATATGTTAAGCCTTGCGTTAGGAAAGTGGGTGTTTTATTGGGATGTTGAAGAACATACGTGAGATGTTTCGCTAGGGCTCCATGGAGCAATCAAACTTCTTGTACCAGTAGTTGTGGATATTATCTATACCTGTGGCCTTCCATTTGTTGGTCGCTCGAAATACTGTTGTGATTTCTTCCTCCGTTATTTCCTCGAAGTCCATATGTCTGATATCGAGGCGTTCTTTTTCATTCGTGATCCATTCCACATCTCTATTGTGTTCTTTGGGGTTCGACCATAGTGATGACCAATAGGCGGTCAAGCACTGTGCGTCAGGTACTTCTCTGTTATTGTTGGTCGCAGCTTTGTTATTTCCCTTATGAAAATTGGCTGCGTTTTGGAGGAACCTTTGGTTTTGGTGTTTCCTTTCAGTACACTTGACGTATATTGAAAGCCTCTTTGCTTTTGCTTGGAGTTTCTGTTTCAAAGTGTCCATATACACGTCGATGTGTTGTTTGTGATCAGGGTGTTTTGTGTTCGTACCAATTTTCCTATAAATTTTGCGTATATGTGATTTCAAGCGCCTTAAGGGTTTTCTGTTTCTCAGGAATTCTGTGAGGCGACCGATTTCTGCTCTAATATTATCAATATCCTTCTCCAGTCGTTTTTGCCATGGTAGTTTTCTGACGCTTTTTGGCTCAGCTTGAATCAGAGTTGTGGAGATTTGTTGTTTGTGAAGTCGAAGAACCGCTACTGCTCCACGGTAAATCAAAGTGTGAATCTTCTCCAAGGTGTTCTGGTCGGTATATTCTTCAAACACTGAGTTTACGCTTGCTAGGATGATATTGGTGTTCTTGTTCGTCTTGAGTTTGGGCAGTTTAGGTCTTTTAGTTGGGTTACTACCACTGAATTCAGTTATTGCTCTGTTGAGTTCTGATCTTGCTAAATACATATATTCGTTCTGCTGATTCGGCTCACGAGGGCGTTCCATGTTAATATTAGTTTCCGTGGCTTCGATGTTATCTGTAACACTTTCATTGACTCCAGCAGGTATACTATTATGAGTATCATTTTCGCTTCTGAGTTCCATTATGACCTCTTCTCGTAAGCTTTGGAGGGTTTCTGAAGAAAGTGGCCTGTTTTTAACGATTGTTCTTCGTTGATCCGAAATTCTCTGCTCGGATATGTGCTGTAATTCAGGATATTTTTCTATGAACGCAAGATGTAACGCGTATCTCTATGCTGTCATTTCCGATTCCAAGTTTGTAATCTTGTAATAGGAATGCATAATGAAGGTATTCATTTCTGGAGTCCACTTCATGCGTTTCCTAGGGAGTCCGGCTCTCGTGGTCGTAGGCATAATGGCTTGCGCCGCCGTTGAAACATCAAGAGTCGGTTGGGAGGTGTTGATATTATTTCCCACTGGGTGTTGTTTTGCAGTATCCCTACTCGATATCACGCTGCTTCCGCTTATTTATTATTATTATATATACTATTTTGGGTATACCAAAAACCATTCTTCTGATTAAGGATCAGATTTTAGTCCCGAGATTATTAAACATCTCAATAAGCTTTTCAGCGTCAAACACGCATTTGCTGCTATTTCTTATAACTCATAGACAAATGGTGCTCTCGAATGTAATAACCACGCCTTAACCGATTTGGATGAATATGTACATTCAGCCATGTTTAGTACAACTTCCATATTCAAAAATCCACAATTTTCAGTTTTTTCGAACTTGTATGCGGTAATGAAGCTTATAATTGAAAACCCATTTCTGAATCCCCAGAATTTCGATATTCATACGAACACTACTCTAATCTTAAATTTAAACTGAAGAGAATTCATGAGATAGCTAGAGAAGCTTTCATTAAATCATGCGAAATATTAAAATTCTACTACGATCGCAACGTACGGAGAAAAGAGTTCAGAATCAATGATTCAGTGTGCACAATGCATAAAAATGTGAAATCTGATCTCAACTAACTATGAATTACAAAGACACTTTTCAAATTATTTGAGTGAACGATAATGAAACCGTTGAACTTGAAGTTAGGGATACAAAACGAAAACTTATTATATAACCTAATTATATATATAAAATTACTGGATACTTATGTTTGAAGAGAAGATGATTATTGGGCAAAACCTTATTGCCCTCTTTTCTGCTTATCTCTCCTCCCAAACTAACTGCCATACACCTATCATAAATTCTAAATTACATAATACAGCTGGTATCTTTTATGATAACTTAGGTCTTGCAAAATTCAATAGCGATGCATTTTTTCCACTATACTTCGAGAGTATCTCATTCATGCCCTCAAAGTTGAAATTTTTATAATGTGGACTACAGGAAACAATTACGCTATGTGCGAAAACCCCTGATGCTATTCCCTGACAGGAGTAATTATTGAATACTGAGATTCCACAATTAGAGAATAGAGTAAGTAGTTCTCATTTGATTTGTCATAGAAAGAATAAACTTCGTTGAAGAAAACTAGGACTTTACATTGGCTCAGCTGAATATTATTCCAAATCAATCAAAACCTTGATCAAACAGAAAAATCGATATACAGTCACTAATGAGGCAACAAGTTCACATAATTTCCGACACAATTCACCTCATTACTAAGCCTAATTTGAACTTTATTGAGTATCGTAATTTTAGTGACTCAACTAATTGGAGGCTTGCCACTCCTTAACAATCGAAGAGGTTTACTTTTTCAAAAGGTAATGGTACTCAGCAAATAAATCGATTTCAAATATCAGCTTTATTTTTACCCCACGAAATATAATTCATCCTTCTATAGTCAACCCAGTGGAGCTTCGAAAACAACTCTCGAATATCAAATCAGACATTACTCTTGAATTTTCTACTTCAATTAAAGACAATGGTAATACATATATGTGTTTTTTTCGATTAGTAATTTAGCACCTATCTACGAGAAGGCATTATTCATTTAAGTCATAAGAATTCCATTAGTTAATAGAGAGTTGTTTATCTTGTATGATCATATTTCTGCTCAATATAACCAAGAAATATTATAGTCGTCATAGGGAACAGTCATCTCGCAAAAAGATTACTTGCGTTTAAAGTCAGCCATCTACTTAACAGTTGAGAGAGCACCAGAAACAACTACTGAAGATTATCCGCTCATTTCAGTGAAAGCAAATGTGAAGATTTGGCATCTTCTCTCAACCAACTCTTGACTCTATGTATCATCTCATAGAACCATAACAATCATTAGTTGTGCCAAAATTAACGACGACTTCAGCGATGTAGATCTCGAAAGTATAGGTATCTCTCAACTAAATTATGGTTGAGAATGTTACACATTCGTCACTATTTTGTATGCCACATAGAATCAAACACCTCATCATACCAACTGCATTCCATTATTCGATATCAATAAAGATGAATCGTGTAGAATATATCAAGGTGCTTCTGGACTCAAATTATCCCGTATGGAGACCTTGAAAATCGATAACGAAAATCTTGAATACCTGAAGAAAAATATGCAGGAATCCTTTAGTACAACTATATCATGGTTCTCCATTTTCATCGGAATAATTGTACTTATCATTTTTATCAATTGGCAAATTCTTTCCAAGACATTCCAAATATTGTGAAATCTCAGTACATGTATCACCAATCATAATGAATGATTCAAGCTAAGCAAATTCCAGGTTGCTCGATCGAATCTCAGTCGCCCTCAACAACTAGAAGACGAAATGACTCATTCATACAAGACGTCTATACCAAGCACCAGTTTAGAATACAGGCCAAGAAGGACGACACCAAATCGAGAAGGTCTTTTGAATTCCAATTTTGATTTAACATTTATTTATTATATTTTTACTCTATTCGTAAATTCAAACGTTGATTTGTATAATCATTCATGCTTTTAAGGGACTAAGAATTAAATAATTCAATTTTACTTTTTCAATGTTCTTATCTCTCGAATTCTACATTGAGTCTTGTGTTATAATTATTTATATCTTTAGGAAAATAAGAAAAACTAGAATTTTAATCAATTTTACATTTTTCATTCAACTTGTATTTGTATCCCCTATGTTGTTCATAACCACCTGGTGTCAGAACTAATAAGTTGTTTGAACATAAGAAGACAAAACTCCAGAGAAACTAACTCCGTCTTATATTTCGAAACAAGTCAGAATATCAGATTATATGAGATTCATAAAACACACGGTGATTTTTTTAGGTGTGTTTATGAAGAACAAGTTATATGCACATCTATCGAAAAATCTTTTCTGAGGAAGAGAACCTCATTTAAAGGTATCAGCCTGAGGACGGTTTTCTTAAGATTTTCGAAACCATTTATATGGAAATTATGAAACTTCGTATACCTACTGCAATAATGATACATCATTATTCAGAATTTTGAAACTTCAATAGCAGCGTACTTCATATGGGGGTATGAGGGGATTACTCTTCCTCATTTTTAATGGAACATTGTTTAACAAACTTATTGCAGAATATGGTACCTATAGCCTTTTATATAAGACTGAACAGTTTATATAGATATGGAAAACTTCAAATATAAATGTCTGAAAAAAAATCAACTCAAATATATTTAAGGTGGATACGTATCGTACTGTGGTATTTTGTATCTATCACTGCATATTTACATTTCTTCTTAGTTCTTAGGTTCCACTGAGTGCATTGCATTTCCCACTTAAGGTAAATGTCTAAAATTAAGACAGGTTCCATTGATTGTAGAATTTCAATGTTGGTAAAGGTTAATTTTACAAAAGCCCTAATTTACGAATAGAACTGAATATAGATTCGTTATTTTTTAGTATGTTACTTTATATCACCTCCATCTGTAAAGATTTTGGTCCTTGATTCCGACAAATACTTCATGAATTATCACGATAATTAAAAAACATTTTCTGCAATTTAGATAATGTTTGAAAACGAAAACGACTATCCAGTGGAATTCAACCTTGACCTGATTTTATGGTGGTCGTATCATATTTCATCTTTAGTATTGGGCCTCTTCTATTTGCCCTTTTCAAATTATTGTATAACTAAAATAAGGTGAGGTTGGGAACCGATGTAGTGTTAACTACAACTCCGCCAATTCTATTAAAGAAACATATTTTTTGATTCAGATAAGGTTTAAAAACAGAAATAAATAAATATCAAATACCTTCACATTCATCTAAATTTTTAACTGTAAAATCCTCTCTTATTGATTTCAATCGTTTCAACTTGACACGATTTTGTGATAGTCGGAACAGTTTCTTTCTACCACTTGGCATAGTTAAGTTAGGGTTTAATTTTTTATACTATTAACTACGATTCCGACAATATCCTTAAATCAGATATTTAAGGAACGTGAATCCTACAATTTAGAGCATTCCAATATTTATTTTACTTTAACTAAGTTAAAGCTTGAAAATTAAAACAAAGAAATATCATTCAAACTTATCTAGTTCCTTAACAGTGAAAATCTTTTCTTATTAGCTTTAATCAGGAATTTCATATTTGATACGACTTACGGACTTTGAACGAAGGATATAATTCATTGCTTTTATGTGTAGAGTACTCAATTGAAGTCCAAATAACAGTAATCATTTTCTGTTGTGGGACGAGCCAAGATGCAACAATGGTATCGTTAATTACAACATTCATTTTTGGTCAGCAGAAATTACTCACTGGGTTTGAGAGTCTAGTTTTCACGTCGTTTGGGTTTAATATTCTGAGTACTTTTTATAACGGGCAAGTTATCGGACCTCATAGTTTTTATCAAAACCTTATATGAAAATTGTAGAAGATAGTATTCCTGACCAACTCGCTGATAGATCCGATGTGGCGGCTAAAACATAGATCCCTCCATACAACGCAGCTGTCCTTATAAAATTCCTGAACCACCGATTTGGGAATAAATGTTGGATTTATTTATACTACCAAATCGTATAGAATATTTGAAATCAATATAAGCGTGGTATAGTACCTTACCATAGAAATTATTATTGAAGAAGTAGGTTAGAGAATTGGAAACTAGCCATCGCTTTGAAACTTGTGCCAATGCAAATGACGGCACTCATAAAATTCTTTACAATGGTGACCATCGAACAGAGGAAAACCTTGATGATTTGTAAAAGATAATTTACAAATTACTTCATTTTCATTCAATTTTTGATCAATTGATGAAGTGGAACTTCATAACTGCACAGTAGTTTACATAAAATTTCATCACTGTTGTGAATAATACCAATATTCAAAAACCCAATTATGAAATACATTGATGAAAGTTCGAAGAACAATCAGTTATTTCAAATGTGCTAAAAAATGAAAGTATACAACACACATGAAAATAGCAGAAGAAATAAGATAATGAAATAAAATACTCGAACGTGCTATCTGAATAAAAAAATTGTTCTCGTGCATATTAGGCACTCCATAGCATAACATTCGTTAGCTGGCTTATTTCGTCCTTAAATTATGAATTTAAATGAAGATATATGTTACAGATAACAGTTGTACTATGAAATCTAGAACACCCTGTATCTGATATATTAATCTTATATTTATACAAATGAAGAAAGTGAAACTCACTCAAGCTGATACAGTTTAGAATTATCTAGAACAGGGTTCAAAAACCCATAACAAAAGTTGTTTGACAAGCTCAAGGATTTTCTAGTATTTTCGAGAAGGCGATGGGGACATTCCTTGTGATTTTTCTCCTCGACCACGGAACCACTGATTTTAGCAATGTTTTCACAAAGCTCCTAATATATCCCCAACATTTATACTCACGTATTTCTGGTGTGTAGAAGTGCTTGGCAGACCTCATCTACAACTTTTCCAGTTCTGCTAGTTTTCAGAATTTTAATTTTTTTACACCTTCTCTGAACTACTGCATTTGCTATGGGTGGAGACAGAAAACATTTAATGTCAACCATTTTCATGCGAAATATTTGGCATTTTCACAAGATGAAATAAGTAAACATCACAATACTTGCGGACATATTGTGGGGCAGATCGATAACAACTCGATTCTGCGTAAAAGACATGATTTTCGTATAATATTGTATATTCATACGACAACATTATCAACGTATATTCAACATCATATTTTCAGGACAAATTATGTTTAAAACATTTCGATTAAGGTATTTATATCACTTCAATCGTTCAATCTTCAGTATGAATTTACGTATCAGTCATAAATCAAAATGTATATAATCACTTCTACAAATACTATTAAAACTCGAAACGGAATAATTTTTTCTTGGATATGAACATAGTTCATTTTCGAAAGATTCTTCAGATATTTTCGAATTATTATCTCAGATTATCGATTAAGATTAGTTTTCTCTTTTGAACGAATGCTGAAACTTTTTCACGAATGAGAAATAATTCCACTAGGTTTCGAGCTTTTCAAACAGAAATTACTTCCGACCTGGATGTTTCCGGGATATTTAATTACAGCGAAAAAAAAATGAAATGTTTCATTACAATGACGTTTGAAACTTTCAGATTAGATTATACGCACATGCAACTTGCGTATTTTTGGTATATCAATGCTTTGTCAAAATGTGTTGAATGCTTAGGTATTGAATAAACTATTGTCGAAACTTTTCATTTTTATATGTGTGTTTATATGAATAAAACGTAATTTGCTGAAAATGTTTTAGTGTGTATTCATAGCACTATTTGATTGGATCAGGTGTCGCTTCGTAACACAATAATGTAATTGCATTCAGTGTTACTTGAATAAGGTCCGTAGACTAGAATTTTCTAGAGAGAAAGCCTCTAACGCTATTAATCGGTAAGTTTATGTCATTAGCTGATAATATGATAGTTTCTGTATATTCTGATAATATATGGTATATCAGTCCAGGTTAGATTGTTATAATGAATAATAAAATAAAAATGTTTTAATTTATTAGTTAAAGGGGTAAGTTTTACTTTCTTCAAGATTGTTACCATTCCGTTCTCAAACAAAGTTATGTAATACGCCGCATGCTTTTATAACTTTCTCGATTGCCGAATGGAGTAATATTGGCGTATGAAAAATTCTTCACGTATTATCAAGCAATGAATAATATTGGCGTATGAAAAATTCTTCATGTATTATCAAGCAATTACTAATACAGTATTCACTTACACTGAACACAACTAATTAGTCTTTTGTTAGCGCAGTTATCTGTGGTCGCACACAAAAAGCTTGTCCATTGGTTGCATCTTAAAATCATTCGTTGATATCGAAATGTGTGGTAGAGGCTTGATACAGCGCTGGCTGGAGGGTAGAGGTAAGAAAACGATGGTGTGTAGGTACCTAAAATATCTGTGCATCGTGAAATATACCAAAAATAATAACTCAATCCATAAACATCTTGTCTATAATGCCAAACAAGAAACTTTGACTTTGGTGCATCACAATTTTTTTATACATTCACAACCCCAGGGGTAGAGTGATTATATAAAGAAAAAATGAGGCAAAAATCGTAAACCTCTCATTTTTCCGCGATAGTCTCACGGCATATCATGCCTAATACACTGTAAACGGGATATGTACTTCCAGGGTTCAAACTCTATTTGTACTTTAAGATATGGTGTAAGAATGAGAAGGGGTATTTATGGTTGCATACATTATCCATTTCATGCATTGGTTGTAAGCAAAGATGCAAGATTTGCTCATGGTATGTGATTTATCTACAAATATATTGAATTTAAAATGTCTGTCTGTAATATAGCAATAACAGATCTGTATTAAATGCACATCCTATTATATTAATTAGCTTTTCCACTCTTTCGGCAAGAAAGATTTGCTCCGATCCCATCGCGAACAGAGAACGCTATCCATCAATTAAAATATATTGGACTCAATGCTGAACAATCTGAAGGTAAATCGTGTCCTGAATCTTTCAACAGCATTATAAACTATGGTATAATGATAATGAATAAGTGCTAAAGGAGCAACAAAATATCAGGATATCACCACACGTTTGTGCAACGCTTTAATGACAAGGGTAATAACTGCAAGAAAGAGAAATCGATTACCCAAACAAAAAGACCATAAAGCATTTCAAAATAATTTTCGTTTAATTTGAACGTTTAAATTTAACTAGAAATCGTTCAAAAAATCTGGGTTTTCATAAACAGATTAGCTGAATGATCTGGTATACCAAGTGATTCAGTGAAACGATTTGATGTTGATGCAATATCGTTTATTCTTAATCAAGATTCTCCGAATTTACGAATAAATAGAGAAAATACAAATTTTCAAACATTAAAACTGCTGTGACGGAATGAAGTGGAATTTAGAGAATTAGCCACCAAACGGTAGTATTACCATAACAAAAACATGCATGGAATTGATCTATTCAAACAACTTCATTCATATACAATATACCTTCGAAGTATATATGATGGTGTATAATATTGTTTCATGAGTTCGAGGACCTGAGTAATATAAATATATGTATGAATTGTAAAGATGGATATGAACTCAATCGAAAAGAATCAGATCTTATTTTCAGAAGAATTTTGGCTGATCAGCTTATGATTGATATATACTCTGAAAATATTCTATGATTCTGATTCACTGATGGAGCGAAAGAAGTTCGGAGTATTACATCAGTATGAAGTACAGTGTGGCACTTCGTTTACAATGCTTTGCTTCCTTCTATAATGAAGAAATATTTCATTACCAAATTTTCATTTCATTTTTATAATTTATTCATAGGTGTGACATTCATTAACTGATTTACAATGCCAGCTCGAGAATTTTCAGGAAATTCTTGTCAAGAATATGAGGGTTTCGATGAAGGAAGTTAGTCTGAATATCAGAGACCTTAATATGAAACCTACATTTCCACCATCGACTATAGTGCAATATCAAATACTCCGCTTTAATGCATCCGTAATTACTCATGAGACGTGAAGTCCTCGAAATTTATAAAAATATAAAAACATTGGTTATATGCAAAAATCTACATTCATCCAACTACTATTTCATCCTTCCGATATTCCCGAGGAGAATTAGTTATTTGAGACTACTCGGCATGTATTAATGGCAGCAATTACTCAATGCTGTGGAACAGTCACATATTATCAGTGGAGCTATCTATGACTTCATATTCATCGTAACATCATTGTGCCACAAAAGAAGGCAATATTTGCGTTATGATTAAATATAACTATTATTCATGATGCAGGGTGAGCAATATCATGCTCCATTTTTGGTTGTTTATAAAGGTACGACTCCGAAGTTTTCTGCTTTCATACGAACATACGTATAGACTTTCAATATACGGATATGTTTAGGTAACTCGAGCATGTTTTCTAAAATTTAAATAGTGTGTTCCAACGAAAATTTGCCATCCCTTCTATCACAAGATGGTCTGATTTTGGCGAAAAGAGCAGATACTCGTCACTTTTAGATTAGGGGAAGGCCACTTTCTGAGTTGGTTCGAAGAACGTGAATCAATCCTCTACCCTCGGCAGCACCTAAGTCAAAATTCATTATACAGAAAGTGGGTCGAGAGGCATATCTTTGAAAATGTCTTTTAATTTCCTACTCAAAAGTAGTATCTTTATGAACATTTAATATTACATAGGAAGTGCAAACATAACGAAAATTTATTTATATACCAACGAAAATTTGCCACCTTATTTTTGTCGATAAACACTTATTTTAGCGGGAAATGCTGGAACACGTCCACTTTTGATTGGAGGGGATCAATATCTGAGTTGATTCGGAGCATGTGGAATCAATGCTCCACCCTCAGCAGCTTCTTAATTGAAATTTATTATTGGTAAAGTGGATGGGGTGACATATCTTTGAAAACTTCTTCTAATTTTCTATTCAAAAATAGTAACTTTATGAACATTTAATATCACAAAGAAAGTCCAAACACGACGACAGTTTGTATTCCAGTGAAAATTTGTCACCCCCTTTATGTGGATGATTACTGTGCTTAGCGGAAAAAGCTGAGACACGTCAATTTTTGATTGGGGGGATAACTTTAAGAACTTAATTTGATTTTAAGCATTGTCAAATTTTCGTTGCAAAACAAACTTTTTTGTGTTTGTACTGCTTGTATGACATTGAACGTTCATGAAATAAAATTTTTGAACAGAAACTCGAAAAGCCGTTTTCCAAGATATGTCACCCGATCCACTTTCTCAAAAATAAATTCAAATTTAAGAGCTGCTGAGGGTAGGTTAGATTTGATTTCACATGCACCGAACCAAGTCAGAAATTGGTCCCCTCCAATCAAAAATTGACATGTCTCAGCTTTTTCCGCAAAGCACAGTATACATCCACATAGAGGGGGTGGTATACAAATTTTTGTTTTGTTTGGACTTTCTGTGTGGTATAAAATGTTCATAAAGATACTATTTTTGAATAGAAAATTGACAGTCCTTTTCGAAAATATGTCACCCGATCCACTTTCCCAATAATAAATTTCAATTAAGGAGCTGCTGAGGGTAGGGCATTCCACATGCTCCTAACTAGCTCAGAAATTGTTCCCCTCCAATCAAAAATTGACATGTTTCAGCATTTCCCGTTTAAAATAGTGTATAAGGTGGCAAATTTTCGTAGGTATACAAACTTTCTGTGTGATATTAAATGTCCATAAAGATCCTATTTTTGAATGGAAAATTAATCGAATAATTCTTGTTTCAAGTTTACATATATATATATATATATATATATATATATATATATATATATATATATATATATATATATATATATATATATATATATATATATATATATATATATATATATATATATATATATATATATAAATATATATTCACCAGTGGCGCAGTGCTCTGTAGTTCATACATTCTTGAATCTTTTATTTTTTACTCGAAGGATATTGTATTTAGAAAGTAAAATCTACTTCAGCAATTTATTTTGAAGTGAACAGGGTATCCCAATTTCTATAAAAAAATCTTGGATTGCTTTTATAAACTCTGCTATAGTTTGTTCAAGTAATACGTTTTTTTGGTTAGTAGTTTCGTCACAATATTTTTCCTTCCGTGAAAATTCATGAAAATAGGCTCTCACATCATCGCATGCTCCTTCGGCCAAAGGGAATTAATACTTTTTTCCTTTCGTTTTCTTATTGCCCAAGGATAGCTTTATTGATGAATTGAAATAGATTATCCTCATTTTATACAGGAGTGACTCAAAAGAATTATTGAATTATAGAAATACCATATCTTGATATTTTCAAATGGAACACCCTGTATTTTATTATTAATGCCAACGCATGAAATATTGTGCTATTTTTTGCAGAAGTTACCTTTTCTTTATCTTCGATCATTTCCGAAATATTCGATTATTTGTGAAAATTTTTGATGAAAATTCTACAAACCGTATCAAACTCATCAACATGCATCATTATTCGCACAGAAGTTTTTTTTTCTGTGATGATTCAAGTAGTAAAAAATGCAACTTAAACAAGATAATTTTTGTAAGGAATGATAAAATCAAGAAGATTAAAACGTAAATCGAGGTATGTGTTGACATTTTTTTCATCTGTGCCTTCTGTCAGGCGTCCGGACATATCATATTCTGCATTTTACATGGTGAACTTATCAACTTATCAATGTTTCGTTATTAAACATTGTTAAAGTGAGGTTTGAACCCAATTTTCATAATTGACTGCCATGAAGTTCTCCAAAGAAGAAATGGTTGATATGATTTTTATTTTGGGTGAGTGTGATAGATATTCTTTGTTGGCAACTAGAGTATATGCACAAAGGTTTCCTGATAAGAGGCATTTAAAACGGGTAATATCGCTTACAACAGACATGAAAAACCAAAAACTGATACAGCTGAAGACATCCAGTTATCAGTTTTGTTGACAGTGACAGAGGACCCATATAAAAGCCAAAGAGAGATTTCTCAATTAACAGATATAAGTCGAACTTCCTTTCAGAGAATAGTTGAAATGAATAAATTACATGCATATCATGCACCAGGAACTGAACAATCAAAAATTTTTAATGGAATTTTTAAAGCAACTAAGATAAGGGGATTTTTATTCTTAACAGTATTGTCACATGAGTTATTCTACCATTTCTTATCAAAATCAGATTTACATAATCTTTATATGACGAAACATGCTCTAATCAAATCATTTCGGAAACTCTTATAACAAATTCTTTTTCACGATTCGAAATCACAGTGAAGCCTTGCATAAGATCAAAAAGTTTAGAGCAATTGGCTCATTTCATATTAAATAAAGTCTGGCATTTACAGATTGATGGAATAAGATATTTGTATCTTATAAACTGAAAAGTCCAATCCATCTTCTATATTATATGAACGCGAGGAATCAAGGCATAGAACCCACCGTAGTATCAAAGCATAATTAATTTCGACACGAATATGTTAGTCTTGAGAGAGAACCTTCACTTAATATGGAAAAATTTTCTTGTTTAATAGGGAAAAATTATTCAGAACCATATGGCCTGTCATGAAACGACCCCCAGGTTCAATGATGTATGTCTCGAGCAACAATTGGTATACTTCCTAAAGAACTGAAAAAATTATCCCATTCATATTCAATTTTTTAATTTGGAGGAATTTATAGGGAAAAACACAGTGTTTTTTCTTAAGCAAATTTATTGATATTGCTATAACTTCGATGTTGTTTATTGGTGTAAAATCAATATTTTCAAAAGCAATAGATTCCTTTAGAGACCACTCCCCTTTTCCGTCTATTCTGTCACACGGAAAAATATTATATCCCGAGCACGATAACTGACTTTGAGGTTTTACTTTTACCCATGTTAATGTAACTATGCATAAGTTAAGATTAATCTTATAGATGAAATTGTGAAAACTGACCTTGTTGTGATTAGTTAATTGTCTTCAATATTTTCAATAGAATCACTGTAATCTTATAAGTATGAAACAATAACCTGAAGTATAATGCCAGTTAGAGAAGAGATTCAATAAATCTACTACTGGAGAATCAAAATGAAAACTTGTTTCTATTAGATGTAGACAAGCTCTTTTATCTAATGTTCAAATGATGCATTAAATTTTATCCTCATGTTTATTCTACGTTTCAAAAAACAGTTTATCGGTTTCTAATTTCTTTGACATTTTTGAGAGTAAAATACCTCTAATTTCTAGGAGAGGTACTGTGTTCAATAATATCTGTTCCAGATAAAGCCAAAGTAATATTGGCATATCTATTATCAGAGTCTTCCTGCGAGAGATTCTTTCTTGTCATTAGTTTCATGTCTCAGTGGAGAAAGCTGAAAACTTTTATCATCATAAGGAAAATGATCCATACAATTGACATAAACCGTACTTTCTTTCTGATACTCATTGAAACAATGATCACCATTTAATAAAGCGTGAATCACTTCGATATAATTTATCAATGTCATAAAATCTGAAACAATTTTTGCATGGAGCTACTCTTTCAACAAACGGATAGACTTCCCGGACGCAATTGGTAATACCGACTTTATGGGTAAGTGTTTGTCCTTTGAAAGTAATGAGAAACCTTACTGTGTAGATGTAACTGATTCTTGGTTATTGGATGACTATATTGGTTGACGAAAACCTTCTTTATAGCTTACTTTCCCTTCAGCTAACACCAAGTTCCTCCGCAACATCCCCCTGCCGTATTTCATCCTGAAGCAATTTCCAAATTGGCACATGGTCGTGGTGAAACACGTTTTCACTGCATGTTATTTAAATTGGCATAATATCATATTGTTCCGATAACATACGACGAACTTATTTTATAATTAGTAAAACTGCAAATATACGATTATTCATAATAAAAGGTACAAAATTTAACCGGACTCCTGGGATAATATAATCATCATTTTAATATCCGTTTTTCAGAGAACAGTGTTCGTATAACTTCTAATTTATACTTAAAATTGAATTCGTAGAATTATAAAAATATTCAGTGAATATGTTATACCCTGAAAATGATAATTCCGAACTCTATTCTGACATTACTTATACATGAATAATCGCCTACAATATTATTACTAATAAACGATAATAGTGCATCAAATATATAAAACAATCCCATTGAAAACACTTGAGAAAATTTCTCGCAACGCAATCCTATCACCGCAAAATTTCTGAGATTTCATATTAAGAAGCAAGTTAGTTAGTATCTATGGAAACATCTAATCCACAACACTGCCATTCAGTGTCATCGAATTAGTTACATACCAACGTTTATATTGATTGACTAACCTAACCAAAATCACACATCTATTATTCTTTAATAAATATAATGACTTGGCAATTTCACAGCAACATGAAGTTATTATTAATATATGAATTTCTATTGCTTACTAAGCCTCAACAATGCACCTGGATTAAAGTTTTTCATGAAAATTATGTGGCCAAGTAATTCTATTTAGTATAGAGATGAAGACATCAGTTCTGATACAGTCACTCATACTTATATATGTTGGTAGATAATTCATTAGAGAGTAATTTATGACAACGTTGTTGAATAGGTGCTGCCATAGATACTAACTTAAATAACTGATTTAGATGTACGAGAGAACTTAACACTTTTTGCGTTAGAAGAATTGTGTTGTGAAAACTCTTTATATTTAATATATTTTGATGGGATTGCATAATATATTGAATCTAATAAGGAGTATATTATAAAGATTGTTGAGTTTACCAACTGCAAAATGAGTAAATACTCTTCGGCAGAGACTAGACACAAAGGTAGAGCTCGTTTTCCAGTCTGGAGAATCAGCTAGCAAAACTCTATAGACGTTTGTAAATTATTTAGCTTTTGTTCTCTAGAAATGAAGAAAAGAAAACTATTCAAACGAAAGTCCTTTGTAATAATATTCCTAAGGGTACTATGAAATCAACATAGATGTTTCTAAGTTATTACCGGAAATATGGCGATTTGAAGATTTTCAACCACGAAGTTAATGGCCAAACATACAGGCTCACTCAACGATATATCAAAAACCCTTTTTCACAATATTAGATTCCACTTTTGCCAACAACTACTTCTGCGCTGATGGTCAGTTCTACAAACAAATTTTAGGAAGTCCCATGGGTGCGACGTTGTCACCAATTCTGGATCAATACGTGATGGATGATCTCATCAGAACATGTAACGAAAAGCCAATAATATCATCAATATCTTCTCCGACCAGCAATATTGAGATGAAGACATTAGTTCTGATACAGTCACTCATACTTATATATGTTGGTAGATAATTCATTAGAGAGTAATTTATGACAACGTTGTTGAATAGGTGCTGCCATAGATACTAACTTAAATAACTGATTTAGATGTACAAGAGAACTTAACACTTTTGCGTTAGAAGAATTGTGTTGTGAAAACTCTTTATATTTAATATATTTTGATGGGATTGCATAATATATTAAATCTGATAAGGAGTATATTATAAAGATTGTTGAGTTTACCAACTGCAAAATGAGCAAATACTCTTCGGCAGAGACTAGACACAAAGGTAGAGCTCGTTTTTCAGTCTGGAGAATCAGCTAGCAAAACTCTATAGACGTTTGTAAATTATTTAGCTTTTGTGCTCTAGAAATGAAGAAAAGGAAACTATTCAAACGAAAGTCTTCTGTAATAATATTCCTAAGGGTTATATGAAATCAACATAGATATTTCTAAGTTATTACCGGAAATATGGCGATTTGAAGATTTTCAACCACGAAGTTAAGGGTCATGTCAAAAGTTTTTCGAACAAAAACAATAACCTTATATGAATATGAAAACAGTATGGCCGGAGAAATGGCAAAATTCCAACCCCTTTCCGATTCGGAAGTTAAGATTCGTAACAAAAAACTTCTTGAACAAAAGTCTCTGAGCCTAGGGATAAAATGAAAACTGCATAGATATGTTGCGGTTGTTCCTTGAGAACACGTCTAAGAAGTTTATTGATATTATCTACTTTTACATCACAAATTCCCAAGGCAATGTTCAATAACCATTTGATTTAAAGAAGAATATTTTTATAACGACATAATCTTCTACTATTTGTCCTCAGAAAAACAGAAAAATATTATACAGGGTGTTTCAGTAGGAGAGAGATCTATTTATTTGGCGATTGGGGACATCCCTGACTTGTCGATGTTCTGTTTTGAATAATCTTGTTTTTTTTCCGAATTTATCAGCGTTGATTTCAAAGTCTAGTGAAAAAAAATCATAAAATTAATTTGGCAGCTGAAAGAATATTTGCTCGACACTACGAAGAAATAAGTATTTAGGATTGAAATTAGAATACGAATGATGAGACAAGAGAAATGAAGAAGGATGAATGAACTTGGTTACCTGTGATAAGCAAAATTTAATCCAAATCAGAGGCTTGCTCAATAGATTTCTGAAAGTGTGTGGCTGGTGTGATCAAGCAGAAAGTTATCCATTATTATCAGATTCTTCTCTATGACTTGTTTTTTCTTCTCATATTTTTCTATGAGATTTATTACTATTATTGGTATTATGAATAGGCAGATACTTCATTTGGAACAATCAAATAATGAATATATATATATATATATATATATATATATATATATATATATATATATATATATATATATATATATATATATACATATATATTATATATATATATATATATATATATATATATATATATATATATATATATATATATATATATATATATATATATATATATATATATATATATATATATATATATATATATATTGACCGTAATCTTTCAGTGTCCTGATGAAGGCAATAAATAAGCCGAAAGCTAGACAGTTCAAAAAATGGGTTTTATTCTCGTTTGAGTAATCACCTACTGACTATTGAATCCAATAACCCAAAAAAAGATTACATTAACTACAGTCTATATTCATTTAAATCAATATTACTATGGGTTTTTAAGTTATTATCCGCAAGAGGTATGGTACTGAGGTTATGGTAAAGTTGAAGAAGTGGGCCAGGATGACAACTAAATTGGCTTCGATAAAGAACAGGAGAATTATTCTACTCACATGCCGGTCTAACATTTTTCTACTCACATGTCGGTCTAACATTTTTCTACTCGCATGTCGGTCTAACAATTTGAGACCGAATCATATTAACTTCGGATCGAAGAATATCAACCTATCACTGCTCTCGGGAAATAATAGATTGTCAACGAAAGTCTCACGTTTCAATGATCGAATATCGAAAACGATTCTCAACCTTGAAATTTCAATTACTGTCCACCGAATCAAAACCTTAGAAGAAGAATTACAAACAACCATATCTCATGCTCGAGAGCGCCTTCCGCAGAATATAATATTTGAGTTCCAACATGCAACATGATGATTGCATACTATGGCAGACAATTCGCAAGTATCAAGAGAACCAATATTAAAAAATCCAAACACTCAGCGGGTATCAGATAGGCACAGCATCACTAAAAGAAAGTTGGATAAAAAATTACTCCGAGGTGGAAATACCACGGGACATGGCACAATTTTTGTCACTGGGGCCCGAATTCAGCATAAAACCAACAATCAGGGATATCTGTCTTCCTAAACTCTTGTTCGACGTGAATTATATTGTGAGCAAATTACCTGCTGCAGCTCAAAATGCAATAACAGGCAGAATGGTCAACATTGAAACAAATTACATTCAGAATAATGGTGGATGCGCAGATCCATTCAAAAAAAACATTAGACAAATGTTAAAAATTCTTAAACGATCATGATGATCTAACAGTAACCGGATCAGACAAAGGCAATGTCACGGTAGTATTGACCAAAAAACAGTATAAAGACCTCACTCAAGAACTTCTATCAGACAAAAAGTACTACATATCACTACCAAGAGATCCAACGAGCACAACACAACAAAATGCTAACAAAATAGTCTCAGAATTGGCCAGATCCAATAAAATCACTAATGAAGAATTCAAAAACTTAACTATATACTACTCTGTATCCCCTATGTATTACGGGCTACCTAAGTTTCAAGAAAAAAATTTGATGCTGAGGCCAATAATATCATCAATATCTTCTCCGACCAGCAACATTGCACAGGTCCTAACAGATATATTAACAATGGCATATGACAAGAATAACGAATTTTATGTCAAAGACCCGTATTACTTTTCTTCTCTCATTAACGAAGTGGAATCATGAGCTGACTAGTTTGGACGTTATATCTTTGTTTTCGAATATTCAATCAAATACAGTGAAGAAAGTACTCAAAAAATTCTGACCAAACATACAGGCTCACTCAAGGATATATCAAAAAACCTTTTTCACATTATTAGATTTCACTTTTGCCAACAAATACTTCTGCGCTGATGGTCAGTTCTACAAACAAATTTTAGGAAGTCCCATGGGTGCGACGTTGTCACCAATTCTGGATCAATACGTGATGGATGATCTCATCAGAACATGTAACGAAAAGCCAATAATATCATCAATATCTTCTCCGACCAGCAATATTGCACAGGTCCTAACAGATATATTAACAATGGCATATGACAAGAATAACGACTTTTATGTCAAAGACTCGTATTACTTTTCTTCCCTGATTAACGAAGTCAAATCATGAGATGACTAGTTTGGACGTTATATCTCTATTTTCAAATATTCAATCAAATACAGTGAAGAAAGTACTCAAAACATGCTGGCCAAACATACAGGCTCACTCAACGATATATCAAAAACCCTTTTTCACAATATTAGATTCCACTTTTGCCAACAACTACTTCTGCGCTGATGGTCAGTTCTACAAACAAATTTTAGGAAGTCCCATGGGTGCGACGTTGTCACCAATTCTGGATCAATACGTGATGGATGATCTCATCAGAACATGTAACGAAAAGCCAATAATATCATCAATATCTTCTCCGACCAGCAATATTGCACAGGTCCTAACAGATATATTAACAATGGCATATGACAAGAATAACGACTTTTATGTCAAAGACCCGTATTACTTTTCTTCCCTCATTTACGAAGTCAAATCATGAGCTGACTAGTTTGGACGTTATATCTCTTTTTTCGAAAATTCAATCAAATACAGTGAAGAAAGTACTCAAAACATGCTGGCCAAACATACAGGGTCACTCAACGATATATCAAAAAACCTTTTTCACAATATTAGATTTCACTTTTGCCAACAACTACTTCTGCGCTGATGGTCAGTTCTACAAACAAATTTTAGGAAGTCCTATGGGTGCGACGTTGTCACCAATTCTGGATCAATACGTGATGGATGATCTCATCAGAACATGTAACGAAAAGCCAATAATGTCATCAATATCTTCTCCGACCAGCAATATTGCACAGGTCCTAACAGATATATTAACAATGGCATATGACAAGAATAATGACTTTTATGTCAAAGACCCGTATTACTTTTCTTCCCTCATTTACGAAGTCAAATCATGAGCTGACTAGTTTAGACGTTATATCTCTTTTTTCGAAAATTCAATCAAATACAGTGAAGAAAGTACTCAAAACATGCTGGCCAAACATACAGGGTCACTCAACGATATATCAAAAAACCTTTTTCACAATATTAGATTTCACTTTTGCCAACAACTACTTTTGCGCTGATGGTCAGTTCTACAAACAAATTTTAGGAAGTCCTATGGGTGCGACGTTGTCACCAATTCTGGATCAATACGTGATGGATGATCTCATCAGAACATGTAACGAAAAGCCAATAATATCATCAATATCTTCTCCAACCAGCAATATTGCACAGGTCCTAACAGATATATTAACAATGGCATATGACAAGAATAACGACTTTTATGTCAAAGACCCGTATTACTTTTCTTCCCTCATTTACGAAGTCAAATCATGAGCTGACTAGTATGGACGTTATATCTCTTTTTTCGAAAATTCAATCAAATACAGTGAAGAAAGTACTCAAAACATGCTGGCCAAACATACAGGCTCACTCAACGATATATCAAAAAACCTTTTTCACGATATTAGATTTCACTTTTGCCAACAACTACTTCTGCGCTGATGGTCAGTTCTACAAACAAATTTGAGGAAGTCCCATGAGTGCGACGTTGTCACCATTTCTGGATCAATACGTGATGAATGATCTCATCAGAACATGTAACGAAAAGCTTTCTTTCAAGTTTCCTTTCATTCAAAAATATGTGGATGACATAATTTGTTTGATACCACCTAAACAAGTGGATGAAACGCTAGAAGTGTTCAACAAGTATGATGAAACCATAAAATTTACTGTTGACAGGGAAAAAAGCAGTTCGGTTCCATTCTTGGATATGCTGGTGATCAGAGAGGGAATAAGGATAATAACTGATTGGTATGGTAAACATAGCAGTCATGGAAGAGTAATGAAGTTCAACTCACACAAACCAATACCCATGAGAATAAACTTGTTGTTAAGCAAAAACGGAGAATAATTGAGAATAATTAACCATATCAAACCAGGATTTCTCCAAAAACTAATTTTACTACAAAAGATGTTCATAAACAATGAATACTCACCTAGTTGTCAACACCATCCGTATATCAATGAATCAATGAATAATTCCTCCTGACAAGAGCTAGTTCCCAAATCTGCTTCCTATCGCGGAAGATATTTGACCCACTTTATATATATCTATAAAAACAAGAATATCTCTGTTACTCTTATAGCTACATCAAATCTGACCATACCATCGGAAAGAGCATTGAATTTGCTATAATAGATATATAGTACTAATGGTAAGAAAAACTTTTTATACCGAGTGTTGTAAAAGGCTGAATGAAAAATTGTGAAATTAACAAATTTAGTGGTATTTTCTTGTTAGCTGTACCACTGAATACTGATCGATAAATAGCTTTTTTTTGTTAAAAGTACCACATTCAACTGGTTAAATGATATATCCACTTTTGAGTCAACTGTTTTTCCAACAATATCATGGGTGATAAGAACATAAAATTCTAAAACTCAAATATCTTATATTACCTAATGAAACTTGAACAGGAAAAAAATAATGAATCATATTTTCACGAAAGAGATTTGAAAACTATAACAGGTGTTCAAAATGTCTTCAACGTTCTTGAATGCACCTTACACATCTTTTTCTTAAACTATCAACTACTCTCTGAAGTTCAATGTGTTTTTTACTCATTTCTCTGCTTAAGATTCGAATCCTTTCAATTAATTCTTCTCGAGTATTGAAGGGAATTCTATAAACAGTAGTCTTTAATGGGCTCCACACATAAGAATCAAGCGGCGAAAGGTCGGAGCTTCTGGGTGGCCATCACACCGGCCCGAATCGACCTATCCATTTCTCTCCAAATCTCTCAGTCATCCAGTTCTGGACCATTCTAGAATTATGAGCTGCGCAGCCGTGCATTTGAAACCAAAGGTGATGCCGAGTAGCTATAGGCATTTCTTCCAGAACGTTCATTATTTCGTTATTTAATAGATTTAAAATTTCGTTTGAATTGAGACGATCAGGAAGTATAACTGGCCCTACAAGGTAATCCCTCCTTAACCCCAACCGCACATTTACTCGAATCACGTGCTCAGAGTGTGACACAATAGTGCGATGAGGATTTTCTGTATTCCATATATAGGAATTTCTCAAATTTGTCATACCAATATCGGTAAAAGTTGCCTCATCCGTCCATAGAATTTTATCTGATCCCCATTCCTGTAATTCATTTATGTAACAACTACAAATTCGCAGCCGCACCTCACTATCCACTAGAACTAGGTCTTGAAACTTGCTCAAATGATCAGGATGTAAATTATTTCGCTTGAGAACTCTATGAACTGTAGAATGATGAAGTCTCAATGTAGAACCAGTAGTCTTTCTGCAAGGTTGCTGTCTGTTTGGAAAGCGCAATGCATACTCTCGCATCGCTGCACGGGAATTTTCATTCGCGAAGCCATAAACAAATAACATATCTCGATATTCAATATCTGAGAAACCAGGCATGTTTTTCTTTCGAAAAAGAAAATGGAACAGTAAAAGGGGAAAATATAAACTTCAATTCATTGATTCATTGAATGACAGTTCCTGTCAAATTCTTAATATTTTTATTTGTTTAAAGACCAAGTAATACAAGCCTTCTGTGATTTATTCTTTTACGATTCTTTTTCTAATTTTCTTCTTCTAATCCGAGAAAAATTAATTATTCCTAGTTTCTTAAACATTCAATATCCAAATATGTTATTTGTTTATCGCTTATTATTATTGAAAAGTCATTTGTGAAATTGTTTAGACGCTCCGGTGAAACTAGCTTATTTGTGATCGAAGGATAAAAGAATTTAATGTTCTTACTCATACTCTTTTCCATGATATAGCTGGTAAAAAAATGGTAAGCTCAAAAGTTGATATAGCGTTCAAAAGCCAGCTCAATGTATAAGTTTTTACCTAGCAAAGAACAGCTACTTATTGATCAGTTTTCAGTGGTACTGCTAATAAGAAAATACCACTAATTTTGTGCATTTCACAATTTTTTCATTTAGCCTTTTACAACATCCGGTATACAACATTTTTCATCATTAGTACTTACCTATCATATAGCAAATTCAATGCTCTTTCCGATGGTATGGTCAGATTTGATGTAGCTGTAAGAGGTAAGAGTAACAGAGTAATATTTTATATATATATATATATATATATATATATATATATATATATATACAGCATACGTATCAATAATATTCTAGTATGTTTACATAGAATATGGAACAACTAATACAATGAAACAAAGACGTAAAATTGAACTTAATATTATTCTTTATACCTAATTGAGCAATAGAAACCATTGAAGGTAGCCCTTGAAAATAATGAAATGAAAATATGGAGAAAATAACCATTCCCAGTTACGGGCAGTTTGAGAAATTCCGACCATAATTTTGAAGAGGGATGAGAGGTGTTCTCTGACGATACTGCATTCTGCAGATCTAATCGAGTACTCTCTGACCCTGAATTTTTGCTTCCAAATTTCCATCTTTAACGAAATGGCAGCTCAAAAAAGTGGAAGACTAGTTACTTTTGTGATTAGTTTATTAAGTGCTAAAAATGGGCACTATTCACTTCTATGCAGTTAAATAGGTTTTGCTCAAATCGTTCACGTACATTACCCAACATTTTTGGTTCAATTTGATGGCATTCATTAATGATCCGAATTCACAAATTATCCAGTGACTCAGGCGATCTGGGTTAATAAAAGCCCGAGGAAAATTTTCACCCAAGAACTGACGCAGAGGTTGAAAGAAATGAGGTGGAACGCCATCTTGTTGAAAAATGATCATTTCTTGATCATCTTCATTCTTCAATACTTGCACGAGGGTAGGATACATAGCGTTCCGTAATAGTAATAAATAAATTTGGCCAGTGATATTACTAGGTAATAAAAAGGGCATCACATCATGATTTCCATAAAAACCCGCCCAAACTTTTGGGGATGCTGAGTATGCTCTTCTCGAAATAATCTTGGATTTTCATCTGACCAGTACCGACAGTTATGCCAGTTTACAGTGCCGTTAAGGTAAAATGAACACTCATCCAAAAAACAGATACTGAACATGTATTTTGGATTATTGTTGATAATTTCACTCACCACTTCACCACTGAACTTCCTGAACCAATCGTATCTCAAAACGATGAAACTTATATTTTTTTAAATTCTCGTGATTGTTGTGGACATTGGACAATTTCCTAGTACTAAGGGTCGGATCCATCGCTACGTGACCTAAGATAGCCACTTCCCTCGCTTCGTCCCCTTCATATACCCTCCTTGTTGTCGACTGAACCAGAAGCTTCAAATTCAGCAACCGGTTGCACAACGTAAGCAGCGGATACCGGATACATTTTTTCAGGATGTCGTTCGTTAAATAGAGCTGCTGATAATCGCGCAGAGTCGTTATTTCTTAAAAATAATATTATCATTTCCACCCTTTCTTCTACAAAACACGGAAATTTAATCCTACTACAAATTTACAATCGCTTTGGCATAGTTTCAACGTTCCTGATACACGATAGACTAACGAGAGACTAAGGTAAATCAAACACATGGTCTGTCTACTTTCTTGACCATAAAATAACAAAAAAATAAAAGCATTGCATACCTCGAGATAAATTCAACATAAACTAGCCATACACCAGCGTTCTTCACTGTATGGACATGAATGGCGCCCCTTTTTCAGTACTTGATAAACTAATCACAAAAGTAGGTAGTGTTCCACTTTTTTAGCTGCCATTTCGTTCACGATGAAAATTTTGAAGCGAAAATTTAGGGTCAGATAGTACTCAACATCACGGGTATCAATATAGATCCTATATTGATGCCCGACGCCTAGCGGTAAGAGAATACCGATTTTCCTTCCTGGTTATGTAAATAGCTATTAGCTTACTTTCTAATGATTGAAATATCAGGTAAAGACGAAACAACAGAAATGTTAATATTTTAAAATCACATTTAAAATAGAGAAACTAAGTGCAATTGGTTACGGCGTTGTTTTCCGAGAGAAAGAGCAGTCGTTTCTTCTGAAAATATTTTTGATAGGCCGTACTAGGATTTTGAAATTTGACCAACCTATAATTGTGTCATGATGCACTTATAAAGGAAATTTAACTCTTCTTCAAGGTTAGGAGTAACCCATTTTTGGGGATACACATTATTTTCTGAATATTATTTTGGCTTTGAACTTAGCCATGAGTTAAAAAAAAATGAAGGTTGATCATTTTATTCAGGAACAAAAGAACTGATTGACATTACATACATTAGAAGATACTAGCATATTGAAGAAATGATCATGAGCATTTTTATTCAGTAGAATGTTCTTTCAATAGATTTTAATGTAGAAACTTTGATGCAGCCTTTTAAAATAATCTATTTAAAAAAAGTATTATGATTCTTACCTAGTATTCGTCGACCCAACTATGGGGTCTTCCTTAATTGGCATGCTTTCTATCGATGAATTTCCGTTTTTAGAGCCACAACACTTCGACATTCTAACGGGATTCACAGTATGTTGAATGCATAAGTTTTATTATCGCGGTTTTACGGTTGAAATTAGGATCGCTCCAACAATACACTATTAAGACATAATCGCGATATGACACAATACATTCATTTACGAATATTAGTTCAAATTCTTTTGAATGACGCCGAATATCATTGAAACACAATTTTTCAATCAAAGTCATTACCGAACGGATAAATGTCCGTGATAATAGAACATTCCGCATTGCTGAAGGTTCTTCTGAAATTATTATACCATTTTCAAATATAAAGACTGATAATAAAAAATATTTATTTATACTATATATCTACAAATCTTAGCTCGCGATGATTAGAAAAAATTGACCATAAAACTATATTGGTATTTATTAGTTACAAGAGTATATTAGATTTTTAATATTTTATGAATTTCATTATTTGAATGAATTATATTCTAAATAAAATTTGTAGATAACAATGTCAAATATTATTTTGGTCGGCATTAACAATTGGTCGCAAGGGTAAGTATAGTCAATTAACGAATATCGTCTACTTACGAAGTAATTCTTGGCAAAAATGCTATTAAGGGCAGGCAAAATGATGTGCAACCCACATTGCTCAATATATGAGTTTAATTTACCTGTATGCTAATTATCTGATAGTTCCTAAAGTGGTTATAGTAAATTTCTGATTTCTTTTGCTAGTATCAAAAACCACGTTCGTATGTATTGTCTTTCCACAGTAATTTCCCTATGTAATATTCAAGTCGCATAAAAAAAAATTGCAATTTAATTATCGCAATGAAATATTCCATCAAACAAAAACAATCTACAAAAGTCCAGTCTCGCTCCACAGTCTTGAGAAAATAAGATTTTGGATTGTTGAATACATTTTAACCGAGCACTGTATATAAAAATTAAGTTTGTAACAGAAAAATACGTTCGCCTTGTGAAACTCAGTCATTCAATTTATTATATGTAAAAGAGAAATGTCTTATTTTGATACAATATTTTCATCTGTTAGTGGGTAACAGTTCAGAGAACAATTTAGGATGAAGTTATTCAAAAGTGATTCCGTAGATACTAACTGAAATAACAAACTCAGTTATATCATATCTCACATTATTTTCGAGGTCTTTGTTGCGAGACTTTACTTTTTTTGCATAATTCATGTTTTTGATGGAATCTCATTTCTCTCTGTGTAAAGGTTACTTTTTTAAAGTACACGTTTTTTGTTGATTTATAGTATAAAAGGTGAATTCGATTTAAGTAAGGTTAGGTACACAATTATAGGTAAAATTAGGCTACTAAAGTGAATTTAGCTATTCAAGTACATCGTAGGTAAGTTCAATTGAATATTCGTACCTAAAATTATCCGAACAGTATCCAAATCGCTAGCAAATAATAGTGGTACAGGAATATGCCTTCCAATCCAACAATAAATCGAACGATTATATGAATGAAATGAATAACGCAGACTTCAGTAACAATTCGAGATACATCGCAGGAGAGAAGATTTAGATAATTTGACTCAGCTCGAGTGTTGCTGCCCTCTGCATCGGCTACTAGTTGATATAATCACTGATGATGAACAATTTTTCTGAAAAGTTACGTTAATCCAAACAATAACCATTATTATTGATTTGAAGAATAGTATTTCCTTCAATTGCTCCTCTATACTTAAATAGGTCGGTGTATATCATATTATTGCGTTATATATTTAAATTTAATGAATATATTTGATACGTGAATTTACCAACTGTGAAAAATGCACTCTAGACAATGAGACTGTAAATTCAAGCGCCTGTGTCGGTAGAGGAGGTCTAGAATTTTGATGATTGGTGAATCAGTAATAATTAAATTGATAACATAGCTAGTTTCAGTGCAGTTCCATAAACGTAGGGAAAACTGTCGCGAATATTGGGAGTATGACGAAATACAAACAAATAAAGTATTCGGAGTAAGGAAGGCAGAAAGGACACATGGCTCGAAGATCGGCAAAGCACAATCCGAATAAAGATTTTCAGTTATAAATTCGAACGGATAACGATGGACATGAATTGAGAAATTGTCCGTTTAGTTACTGAAAATATAGGTTTCTAGCTTCTAGCTTTATCTGTATTAAGTCATAGTAGGACAGATAAAAATGCAGTGGATCACATAAATTACCATATTCATGTACATGCATAAGGAGAACGAATATATTGAATTCAATATACCACCTAAGACGTTCAAAGAAATGAAAGAGAGAAAACGTCAAATTATATTTATTCGGTACAGTCGTGTCTAAAGTTCATAGTTTTACAATTTGTACACAATTTCGACTATACAGAGTGTTCGGTTACATATGAAAGTTAAGATTCTTTCAAATAAATAACTAAAATAAGTAAATCTAATCTATATGTGGTTACTTTTTCGGTTTTTTACACTTTGTGATAGTGGTTCCTTTACATTATTTCCTTACCTAATTTGAAAGGTTTTGAGATATTTGACATAAACTGAAATTCGAGCACACTTTTCAAATCGATTTCTGATGTTACATAAATACTCCAGAACTCAATTTTATAACAAATTCATTCGAGATAAATGAGTATTTCGAACATTTTGCGTAAAAAGTTGATTCTCATTCAAACATGATTTTTCCATTTTTTTCAAAAGGCATATCCTTCATTTTATAATCACAATAAAAACTCAATTGAATACCTATTCAACGGTTTCAAGATTCCTTATAATCACTTGCAATTGTTATGAAGATGTTTCAGAAATTCCTCGTTTAAACACTCGTTCGTAGTTCACTTCATTGAATGTTGATTCGTCACGCATAGTGAAAAGGACAAAAAGAGCACAATAGGTCAAAAAAAAGGACTGTTATTATATAAATTCATGAAGAGCAGTGTAAATTGATAGGTATCAATTGTACCCTAGATCTCGACCACACAATCGCAGACGAATCGCAACCAATGTTGACTTATGGGAGCTATGACAATTCCTCTGATGCGTAGAAATATAGAATCCCTTTGAAAAAATTGAATGCTTTGGAGACACTGGACTTACGTCCACTAGTAATTGTGGTCATAACAAATATGAAAGTACGAATAACTGAAGCGTTCCGTGCAATAATAACAAATATCTAATACTTCGTCGAAAGGTAATTCAAGAGAATGGTACTATTATGCATAGGACAAGGGCATTTTAAGCATTAATTGTTCCATTAGTGGAATTAAATGGGGGAATAATTTACCACTAAACCTCCGTTAGACTCGTGGTTAATCTTAACGTTGTTGATAGCGTTACATTTCATATATAAATGGTTTCGTCAATTACAAATTTACAATTATGGCTATATGTGGGGACACATTTGAATTTTCATTCGAAGAACAATAATCAACCTTCTGTATCAGTTCGTTGTGCTCCAACGGATTGAGATGAGTAGGTGGCAGCCCAGCATTATATTGTGAATGAGTATGCAATACTGACGAGCTCAAAGGAGACCGAAATTGCAGTCTATTGCTCCTATTCATGACATCTGACCGTACCAATGCTGTGTGGTCCTGGTCGACAATGACTATGAAGGGTAGATCCGAAAACCAGCTCCTTCAGGGAAGGATATTTAACATTCTACGGAAGGTTGAATATTATTTCTTGAATAAAAATTCTTCGATGTGTATATGAACGGTTTATTTTCAAAACATCTGTATGGTGTTGCTGAAGAGTATTCATTTAGATGAATATATCTCAATAGATTGAATAAATTGAAAAAAAATTGATCTATACGAAAATTATTAAAAGATTTCACTTTTACACTGTCATGATTTTCATTTAAACAATCATTGCATATATTGTTTTTGTATGTAACAGGCATTTTATAATACAACTTTATGCAGTAATGGAATCAAACCATGGACGATATTTTTGTTTTACTTTTTCCACCTGCTGTACTTGAAGAGCTCGCTTCGCTTCTGTAGCAGCTTCTTCTGTATCTTGAAAGCGTTCCTGAAGAGATTTTGGCATCATTGTTTGTATACTCTTCGAATTTTTATACTGATCGAACCAATATACTTATTTGTGCACTGCAGTATTATATTCGAAATGATCTCACTGAGAAACTGATTTTAGCTCTCAATTCTTGAAGGAATAACTTACCTAACCTAACAACAATTACAAACCATTAGGTAATAGAACTATTCGTTCATGAAATATACTCATTTCAATAAAGCATGTATCTCACAGATACATACCTGACTATCGAAAGGTTAAGTTTCTTTTCTGAATTACAATGTAGATTTTCATGAAGAATAGTACTAAATATTGTAATGGATGATCCATCTGCAGCATGAAGATTGACATCAATAATGAAACAAAAATAAGCATCTATTCTTCAAGATGAACTTGAGCTTTCATTACAAGTAATCAATGAAATTAATGAAAAATTGACAAATTTTTTAATTTTTCCAAAATTTTTGGTGCTTTGTGAAATGGTTACTATTGAAGAGAGGCAATTGTGTTTTCATAGAGGCTAATGAAATATAGGGTAGACAATTTCAAAAACTTGAAAACAAAATTGAATTGAAAGCATCTTTAGACCACGTCGCGGGCGCCATGTAAATTTTTTATTCAAAATTTCTGAAATATTTCTTTATGAGCAATGTTGGCACTAATTGGTGATGGGAAATGATCTTCGTATGAATATGCGTTGATTTGAAAAGAGTGCACGAGTTTCAGATTATGTCGAATAGCTTCGAAATTGGGTATAGGAAGTATTAAAGAGACTCACCATTATTTACCCACAGAATACCAAATGAAAGTGATTAAATATAGAGTGTCTATTTAAAATGCATAACTTTGATATGTATTACCAGAAAATACAAACAACTGAAATAAAAAAAACATTGAAACTTGATGTTTTCTTCTCTTTTCTCTACTTTCCGTTATTGGTGGGCCACCTTGTATATCTTTGAAAAACTAACTTCAAAACTCCATTAATTCATCCATTCAATCCATTCATCATTCTTCGTTTTCTTATTCAGTTTATAAACATACATTTCTGGGATCATGCCTTAAGCACATTTACATTAAGAGAGCTTTGTTGGCTAGCACTGGTTTCGAACGAGCATTTGTATAATACTTGTGCAGTATGACACAAGTCGCGAATTGTTCGCAAGCAGTGCTAATTATTATTCGCATTTTATTTATTCGCTGTCGATTTGACTGCAAATCGCCAATAACATTGGTGTGCGTTGCGTGACGATTGCCGAATGGACGATTTACAAAATTTATTTATTCTATGTAATGATCGAGATTCACTATTATATTTCACAGACACTATTTTAAGTCACAGTAATTGTTCTGAAACTGAAAAATGTTCACTTAGGAAAATAATTTGATGGGAAATTCACTGAAAATAAATGAAAGATCAAGTTCTCTTCGAGTATGACACCAATCACGTTATAAAAAGTAATTAAGTGATTAGCGCTAGTGCCTCATTTCGAAAATCGAAATCTTCATACGAAAGCAACCAAATGAAACAAAAATAGTGTGGCACTTGCTTTGCTCACATAAGCATATAATTATACGCATATTACTGTTCTCAAGCATTCAAATTTAAGGAATTAGATTGCAGTAATTTCATATGTTGTCAAATATAGGAATATGTTTGTTTGTTTTTGCACGAAAATTTCGTTGTGATAACGGCATTTTATACTTTCAAATATATTTTGTATTGCATATTCTTTCAATGTTTTATGTCAACATTATTTCTCTATGAAGCATAGCATATTACAACATGATGAATACTGATTGCCTTTCTGAAAGGTATATTTATGCGATAGTATTGGAATAAATACAACATGATTTCATACTCATGCATTATTATTGTTTCTCCTTAGAATTTCTCAGTTCAAACTATTTTGAATAATTTTGTACAGAATATTAGTTTCGTGTGCTATAATTAATTTTTGATCAAATACTCATAATCAACTAATTTATTTTCTTGATTTGATATCTATATCTGTTTATGTATTATGTGGACAAGTTAAAGGGTAAAGAACATCTTAGCAAATTATATATTTCAAGGGATGTGGTCTGTATTATGTGAATGATTTCACTACCCCAAATTAACTTTTCGAACTCTTGCACCATGAATCGAACGTTACTTCTAATACAACTAGAAAATTATACTTACAGTCGCGTTCTTCCGACGCTTCCATCAGCAATATTCAAAGAGGTTATGGTCATATTAAGCACCAACCACTGGACGCAAGGGGACTGCAATCAATAGAACAGTTCCTGAACTAAATTGCCTTAATTGGTTGATTGGATATTTAACTCATGGTTTGGGATTAACTGCTATGACTTGTAAATAAGTTCTATAATATATATTCATTTCAAAGATTCATGTTTAAATGAGAGTGTAGAGGAATTCCTTGAATCATGAAAATGGGTTAGTGAGATTAGGTTAGGTTAGACTGATGTAATGATTGTACGGGTGATAATTTTTATCAAGAAAAGAAAATAGTTATTAATCTACGACAGGTAAACGAATATAATAGCAAATGAAGATCCTTTTCGATCTGAGGACACCTGATATTCTACAATTTTATATTTTATAATTTCCGAGGTGGAGTCTAATAAGTCGAACATTCGCAATTATACGCCAGTCTCCCGATACTCTGAAGGATTATGCATTAATGATCTTTTAATTAGAAAGTTAACACCACTCTGTCATCATTGAAGAAATTCTATAGCTTTTTCTGAAAATTTAGAATGAAGATCTATTCAACGATATAGCAGAAATGAGCTTTTTTATTATGCGCAGTATTTCTAAGAGCATTATTCCTGCTCGATTCCTCGCGAAATGTAGTTAATTTCGATGAGTTCCTGTAGAATTTTCAGGATTTAATAGGACATTATTCAATTATCCTCAGAAATAAGTTCCCTGAAAATTTCGGGCGAGTCGTTTCAATCTATATATCAGAATTTGAACCAAATGCAAAAAAATCTTTCCGATGAAGGTTATTCATTATAAGGGCAACACTCGATGGAGACAATGGATTGATCTCAAAATCACCATATGAATGGAATAAGGAAATAAAAAAAATTAAATTTTGCGTCGAATCTAGTATTCCTACTACTGAAAAATGACCTTCATATGAAAAGGACCCGATTCAGATCTCTCGGAAGATTAATTTGTAATATTCTTAGGGTATAAAATGTTTCTGATAGTAAATTGATAAACAATGAATTTTCGAATTGTATTTCGTATCACACTATTCTTGATGCTGCCTCTCAATGTCATTCGGTGTGAGTTTGGGATTTCTATTGAGGTTAAAACTCTTCTGTGTTTTGTTCAACAGGATTTGAATTGGAGTGAGTAGTCGGCGTAACGTTGGAAAAACAAACGATCTCGTTTCTTTGCATGAATCCATTCCCTGTGGATATGTGGTAATACGTCACGACTGCGCGCGTGGATAGATCAAAACGGTCGAAGGCTGCGTGATCTTCTTGTAGCAGCCCTTGTCATCTCTGATGTCAGAATAAGGTAAGGTAAATATGTATCCGTCAAGTACCAATGTTGAAGTTTTATATAATTAGATATATCATCCGTGTTATCTTATCGTTATTACTGTGATATTGCAAATGGAAAGCAGCCATTGCTCTACAACATTTTTTTGCAATACCTGAGGAATATCCTGCCAGTTTTAATGAAGAATATAGTTCTCTCGACTCGAGCATGGCTACAGATGGATGCTGAGCCACCATATTCTCTTATAGTGATGAGTATTCACCTAAATCTAGAGTATCCTGACAGATGAAGTGGTCTGGATGGATCTATTGCGCACGGTCCCCAGACTCAAACTTACCCAAATTTTATTTGTTGGGAAATATCAAGAATGTGATATATGCACAGAAGTCGATAACAAGTGATAATATAATTGAGCGTATAGAGAAACGATTACATGAAAGGTCTGGTTGCCTACACTTGAAAGCAATCTGAAGAATGTAAGGGGATGAATATACGGTGTGAATTTCGAACAAGTCCCAAAATCAGTGTAAGTGTATAGCTCACTGAAATTAACCTTAGAAAACGTGAGCATGAAGATTCAAGATAATTAAGCAACTATGAAAGGCGAAGGGATTTAATCGAATATCCCAACCAATGAGGAGTTCACGATGATTAAACGCCTACATCCGTTAATTCTGGATTATACTCAAGCTGTCATTTTCAAACGGCTCAATAAAGACCAATAAAAAAAATATCAATAATAACAAGCAATCATCACATGAAAATGTTTATTCTTTTCCATCAGAAAGATTTTTTGGCAATACGATGGGTACTCACTCAGGTTAAGTAAATGAAGAGAAGAAATTTAAAACCTTGAAAACTCATTCAAGTTTGAGATTTATTGATCTTATGTATTTCTAAAGGGCTTCGAAAAAAAATTATATGTCAAGGATATTTTGAGGTCATGTACAATGAAATTATGAAATTGAGATATGATCACCACAACAGCTCATCCAAGCCGCCACAGAAGAGTGGCAAAACATCACCCCAGTGATGTGAGGTCGAAAAAAGAACACCTACCCCGTGACAAAATAATTTTCATTTGTTTCTTTCTTAATTATATAATATAGATATATAGATAAATAGGAACCAGAAGCTAGACTAGATTGACGCAACGCTGCACTGTACCCGCTCGATGGAGTGGTCAAAACGATATGTATCGTGTTTTTGGATACTGATATTGACATATTACTTCATAAAAAAAACAGTTGTAACTTCAATTGTAATTCTGTCAAATTTATCGACATTCAGGTAAGTCAGGGGCAAGATTTAATGCAAAATTTCAGGAACATTTTTGTCCCAATTTATTGAACTAATTAATATTTCTAATTTTGGCAGTAAGGACACCTCTAGGCCGTTTTGGAATCAAAATGGAATAACACTGAATGCCCATTTTTATGAATTTTCGATTCCCTTCATCAACATAATGTGATTAATTTTTTTCATTCTTCCATCTTCTTCTAATAAGTCCATTTATGCCGATGATATTTCTATTTCTTTCACTCACGATAACTTCCGATCTACGAATAAAATTTGGACCAGTTCTTGGGGGGAGTCGAAAACAAGAAATAATATTCTACGAAAACTAGATGGCTCCACGTGGGATGCCGATGATCACACTCTTCCAACTGCTGCTCTTGATCTGATCCTTTCCACAGCTGAGTACTGTTGTTATGTCTGGTTGAATCGTATGAATGAGCATTAAATTGATTCCCAATGATTCGCAAACTTTCAACTGGAAGAAAACCATACTTTCAATAATAATTTTGATATTTTGATATATTTTACATAACGATAATAATAGATTGAAACTGAAACCTATGGGAAGCATTGGAAATCAATATACAGATAAATTCCGGCAACAGTCAATTAGACCTAAATTCGTCATCATTACTTGATCTTTCTAGTTCTCACGAGAACCCTATTTGGATTTTCATCGTTTTCAGTTGGATAGCTCTGGTTCTGCCATATAAAAAGTATAGCACAATATTTTGTTAAATGTACGACTTATCTAAAGAAGCCAAAGTGTGGTGAAACGAATTATAAGTTGTCAATTTGAACATCATTGTGTCATTTAATTTAAAAAATTTTACTTTTCTGGACGCAGTATTAATTTTTGGTTGCAAAAACATATAACACACGAAGTTAATTTCCACATCGACAACCCTCTTTCAGTAAATTTCATTCATTCTGCGGATGTTCATCGACAATTCATATTGTGCGCTATGACCACAGACTTCCTATACCTATCCATGTCCGTGGTTGTTTCTATGGTTTGATTAAATTCAGACCATAGTAATTATATGTTGCCTTAGAGTTTGACGATCATTTACAATTTTATTTTTGAAGTATATTGATTTTTTCTGAATATCAAAATCCTGAAGCTCGATTGTGGTATGTCTAAAGTTATTTCAGTTGAAAATTAGTTTAACTGTGTGTGTGGTTTTTTTGACTAGCAGAAAGCCATTAATCGTTATTAAAGTTATGAGAAATTTGACATGTTATATTCAAAGTGAGTTTGATTCATATACAACAGCAGAAATATTTTCGAATACGTTTCTTGAAAGGCACTAGCCTGATAAGTCCGTCCTCAGGTTAACGGAGTATCTTATTAATAGTGTGTCGTTCAAAACACCAAAACACTAAAAACTCTTGCATCTGAAAGCAACGACTTTAAAAGGAACATTCTAGAAATTATCGAAATCTAAAAAGGACCTAAGACAGTGAATTCAAGAGCTGACGTTGACCGATTTATGAATGTCTACAGTAATCTGATAATTTGAATACACTCTTTAATAGATTGCTGCAACCAGTTATACTCAAATATTAATTGTTATTGCCTATTATTGTTGTCTTGCTCTTTGTTTTTGTTCTACCAGTGATGATAATGATGTCAGGAGAGAATGTGTAAGGTGAATAGCTCTTAACGTAAGAATTGTATTATGTGTTTTACTGAGATTATGATTTTTGTTTTAGATAACAATTGTGCAGAGATTAATGTTTTCTGAAGATGGCCCTGTGCCGAAACGGGTAAAAATACTCTGCAAATCATAAATTTTTAAAATCAAACACTTTCCGTTCTCTTAACCGCAATTCCCCAGTAAAAACATTTGATTATTTTTGAAGAAAGGGTTAGCATATAATTTTTTTTTCAATGAAATAAAACTAAAGTATTTAGATTTTCACTGTATTAACAAAACTATGACCGGTTTCACCACACTATGGCGTCATCTGATAGATACAAACTAATGAATAGAGTTATTCCTTATATATTAGTCTTATTTCCTACTTAATATTACAATAGCTACAAGAGGTATGTTGGAAAACCCATCGGAGTTGCTTCCTTTATGAATTGAAAAGATTGAGTAAAGGAGAAGGATTTAAATCTAATTGACTATTAAGTAACCAACCTGAATTCTTCTCTTTGTTGATCTCTAAAATTTCCAATAGATTGAGTTTTTGTCTGTTATTTTCATTGTGTAAAATCTTGAAATTATCATTAAAGTTATGGTTTTCTTCGAGTAAGTGATTCGAATAAAGAGAATCTGATTTATAATATTAAAACTACGTTTGTGATCGGATAATCTAACTTTGAAATTTCTGAAAGTTCTACCAATATAAATTTTATTACAATGCTCGCAAGACAGTTTATAAACACCGGATTTATTACTTTTATCAATTTTAGATTTGCAGTTTTTGATATGTCGGCCTAAAGAACTATCAGTTCGGAATGCTATATTGAAATTATAATGCGAGAGCAATGATTTTAATTTTAGACTAGGATTACCAATATAAGTTAAGCTGTTGTATTTTGTGTCTGAACTTTTATATTTGGAAATACTTCCTGTATTGCTATTCGAAATTTTTTGCGTGAAATCGTGTTCTCAATCATAGTTGGACTGTAACCGTTATTGACTGCTATTTGTTTAATTATATTTAGCTCTGAAATTATTTTGTGACATTGGGATATTAATGAGTCTATGTACCATACTATTGTAAGCTGCTAATTTATGTGGATAAGGATGTGTAGATGAGCTGTGATCAGTAATATCTGTATCTGATGGTTTATGAAAAATAGAAAAATCATGTCTGCCGTTTAGTTTAGTAATAGTTAAATCCAGAAAGTTAATGGAGTTTTCTGTTTCTATCTCTAAAGTGAGTTTAATATTATCGTGAATTTTGTTAATGAATGTTTGAATGACTCTAATTGTCTGTTTGTGCCAGTGAAACAACAAATGATATCGTCGACATATCCAAACCAATAAGTAAAGTGTTTGAATAACGGATGTTCTTGGATAGTTTTTTCAATATTATCCATGAAAATTTCAGCGAGCAGAGGGCTCAGAGGATTACCCATGATCAAACCTTTTTTACTATTATATAATTCTCCATTGAAGTTAAAATAATTTTGTTCTAAACAAATTTCTAAAAGGTGTAAGATTTCTGATTGAATTATCGAATTAAGTTTATTAATTTGAAAGGCGTTCTTGATAAGTTTCACTGTATCACTAGGTGGAACACTAGGGAAGAGATTTACTACATCCCATGACATAAGTTTAGCGTTCGGTGGTACTATCGTGTGCTGAATTTTATTTATTAGGACTGAAGAGTTTTTTATTGAGAATGTAGGTTCAAAATTAGCGTACTGTCGAATGATGTCTATGAGAAAGCGTGAAAGTTTTGCAGCTGGAGCTTGAAAATATGAAATTACTGGTCTAATGGTATACCCTATTTTATGGAGTTTGACGAGAGAATAAGGTTTTGGTGATTGCGGGTTGTCAATGAAAAGTTCATATTTTTGGTTGGTACGTATTATAGACTTGCATTACTCTAAAGCGTTTTTTACTATGGATTGAAATTCATTAGTTGGATCTTTATCAATTTCTTCATAACAACCTGGTTCAATGAAATTTTGGGATTTCAATGAATAATCTGCTTTATTTAAGGCTATGACACAGTTACTATGATTGTGTTTTGTATGATTTTTTCAATTTGGCCTTTTTCAAACAGCAATAACTCAATTTTTTCAAATGGCACGTGCCAATTTTTATATCGCCATCAGATGAAGCGTCAAATTTCAGATGGAATTGTATTAGCATGTACTATACCCATCTCTTATAGTTCCGAAATAATTTGGGAATATATGGAATTTTGATGATTCGGCAAGAACTAACAGAGAATACTTTGAAATATTTGAATCAAGTAGCTAAACTTGCTACGCTCACCTGACAGGTGTCTAAAATTAATGTACTTGTCACTTCGTTTATTCGAATTTGATATTTCAACAAGAATTGTGGGTAATTTTAAGTGAAAATTTTCGAAAAACATCAGATTTATAATAAAATGGCTGATTATTCAAACGAGGATATGTTTAATCTCTTTTTAATTCATGACGAATGTCAAGAAGTGGTGGACAGAACTTGCAGTCAATTTAATAACCAATTTCTAAATTTGGCGCCTATGAGTAAAACAAAATTTCGAAGGATTAGAAGCAATTTTCTGCAAGTTGGAGGAACAAAATACATAGAAACTAGAAGAAAGAAAATTCTCGAGGACGACGACAATCAAATTAATACGCTAGTGTATATTCTTGCCAATCCACATGCGTCCATTGAGTCAGCATCAATGGATATTGGATTGAGTTATACTTCCATTCAAAGGATCCTTAAGAAACATAACATGCACCCGTTTTCTTTTATCAGACTACAAAATTTGAAACCAACCGACCTTCCAAAGCGGCTAAATTTCTGTGAAAATTTATTAATTCATCTTCAAGAAGATGAGACAATTCTGCAAAAATTATATGGTCTGATGAAGCCAAGTTCAATGAAAGTGGAATAACCAACAGGAGAAATCGACATTTTTGGTCCATAGAAAATCCTGTCGTAGCCAGTTCAGCTACTTCATTCAAATATTCCAAAGCATTCTCTGTTAGTTCTTGCAAAATCATCAAAATTCAATATATTCCCGAATTATTTCGGAACTATAAGAGATGGGTATAGTACATGCTCATACAATTCCATCTGAAATTTGACGCTTCATCTGATGGCGAGATGAAAATTGGCACGTGCAAATTGAAAAAATTGAGTCTGCAATAACTCAATTTTTCAAATTGCACGTGCCAATTTTTGAAAAAGGCCAAATTGAAAAAATCATACAAAACAACGCAATAAACATTTGACATGTGTAGGTTGCTTAAAAAATTTCTTGATTCTTTTCTATCCACCCATGAAAAATTGTGTCTGTAGTGAAAAAGATCTACGAGCTACAATTTTTTTAAATGTTTCCCAAAAATCGAGTTTATAACAAAAATAATCAAATCTGTCAAAAGTTTTGACAGATAAGTGCCAAAAACTTGGGTATTTTATGCCTTTCTTAAATGTCGGTTCCAGATGTATATTAATTAAGGTAGATTGCCATTTGAAATAACAAAGTGATGACCCACTTCCGGTATAACAGAAAATTGGATCACTTCGAAAATATTTTACTCCAAATGGAAATCGCTAGTTATGGCCGCGTATAAAATTTCAGCTTGATATTGTAATTGGAACTTAAAAGTTTTTAACGGACGGTTCCGATGGATATCCTTGTATATATATATATATATATATATATATATATATATATATATATATATATATATATATATATATATATATATATATATATATATATATATATATATATATATATATATATATATATATATATATATATATAATTTGACAATATAAAAGGTAGATTTTGATATATTTGATAATAATTCTGAAAGAGGAAGTTGGATGCAGAAGGAATTATACGGAAAGCACCCTGAAGAATTGAGGAGTGATTATATTGATAAAATCGCATCAAATAGAGGGTTAGTATATGGAGAATTGTTCGCTAAATCGCTGAAACAGAAGGGTTGGCAATTGCGATCCAGGATCAGGTTGTTTTCACGAAGAATAATGAAAAACACATCATCAAGCAAAATATAGTTGATTCTTGCCGTAGATAATTTTGTTCTTCTGAAACAGTTTTTCATATATTATCATCTTGCTCAGTCATTACTTTAACGGATTATTTAGAAAGACATAATGCGATCGTTAGTTATATTATTCATTTTAATAATTTTAAGAAATTAAAAACTGGGAAAACGAAAAAATATTTATTCTGCCGATTATTATTTCTACAACAGATGTTATTCCTAGGAATATTCAACGAATTGAGATCTTGGGTCTGAAGGAAAATTTATTTGAACAGGTCCAGAAGATAACAGTCATCAAATCTTTTAATATTCTTCGTAGGTTTCTTTCCGAGAAAAAAATAATAAGGCAGATTCATAGATTTTCTCTTTAGTTTATTCTGCTTAGAAACTCAATTCATATTCCATTTATTTTTATATATAAATGTAATATAATTAGCTGACAATTTTATCATATTTATATTCAGAGCAGTATTTTATTCGATCGCTCATGACTTCACTATGAATGAGTAACATTCGGTGTTACTTGACTAAGGTCTGTACACTGAATTTTTCCGGCGATATATATATATATATATATATATATATATATATATATATATATATATATATATATATATATATATATATATATACCAAATTAATCAATTTATTGTTATTTCTTTTAATTCACGAAAATAAATAAAATTGAATGGTGAACTGGTTGATGAAAGACGAGAATGAGATCAACGAGGCATTTCTTCTGATCTACATTAGAAGGATCTTGATGCTTTTCGTCCTTCATATTCAATTTCTATTATTGGTCACAGTATTCATTTGCTAGTCATTCGGCTGCAGTTTGAATAATTTTCAGTACATAGCAAACAATTTTTTCCCATTTAAGCTGTACTTAATCTGTAAAAATTTCGTTTTAGGTATTTACTCGAACCTAGCGTCTTTCTCACCTTATTTAGGTAAAACTTACATAACACATAAATAATTTAAGCCCCTTGTTGTGAAAATAGAGCATCCACATAGTGCATTGAGATCATCTTAAAAACATAAATTGTAAAACAATGACTAGAACTCAGTTATTTCATCCCAAAAAATTGTGTGATCTTATATCACCAAGTCAATTATTTTCATTAGTATCTATGGAAACACTTATCCAACAACTTGGTCATAAATTATTATTAAATTAGTTCAGTAGCAATATCTTTAGTAACCGTATCAAAATTAGACATTGCAATTCATAGAATAAATAAAGTGATTTAGCAATTGCAGGACAATATAATTTACTATTGCAAATTCAGTGCGTTTTAAACTTCTCAGTTACTTAAAATGGAGATTCTTATATTATTGTAATTATTGCGTGCGATTATACTTATTAGAGATGAAATTGTCTCAGTTACAATAAATTTTGGTAGGTGATAATTTGAGAAAAAGGTATTGAATAGTTGCTTCCATAGATACTGATCAGAATAACTAACTTGGTTTTATGATGACATCTCGTACCTTTTACGGTGAAATGACTGCGTTGCGAAACTTGGCAATTTTTAAATTTTACGTTGTTGATGGTGCTCAATTCATACCAAGAATGCTATATCAATCACGAAATTAGAAATGAATTAGTTTTTGTTGAAAGACAAAAATATTCATTAGCTTGCCTAAGAAGGAATCAATGGTACTTCAAAAGGAAATTACGAGTAATTGACATCAACATAAAGTATTATACCCTAACAAGATAATCCAAAACTCTATTCATTACCAATTTAAGGAAAAAGTTACTGCATTCTGCGACGGATATAACTCAAAATATCAACAAATGAGAAAGCCTTTGTATTTGTTATTCCAAACAAATATTTGCTGTTCATAATGCGGTTATTATCAATTTAAAATTCACTGACAATATTGTGTTAATCATACCACCTCCTCAGATTAATCACTTCGAATAACCATTATTCTAAGAAATTAATGAATAATTATCATCAGGTAATAGATTCACATTACTTCTAATCCTTTTCCTTGAGAACAAATTTCTGACACTTAATGGTGATCACAATTACGGATATTTTCATGCTTTTGAATCACTAGATAAAAATAAATATTTTCTGATTTTCTCTCATTTAGTCATCATTTTAATTTATTTAGATTGTCCAAGGTAACAATAAATGAATTTCTTTCTAGCACTCACATTGAAACATTATGAAATATATCATAGAGTAAAAGTGCATCGTTGACAGAATGAAAAATTGAAAAACGAAACAAATAAAATATAATGAAGATGAGGACTTCTTTTGTCTCCGTATCTGGTAATTTTTCACAACATCACTACAATCAATTCATGGTATGGACGTATTTCGTTTTAATAAATAATTTTAATAATCATGAAATGCTTGATTCAAAATTATATTGGTTTTTCATCATTTTATTAATTCTTTTCTTCAGGAAAAGGAGAAAATTTCTTTGTTCTCTAAATGTTCAGACGAAAGAATTTTTCAGTGGTTTTTATTTTCAATTGGAGGAAACTATCATAATTGTTTCAATAATATGATGTTTATTTGTTAGGAAATCTCTATTCATTCAACTTAATCAATACTAATGATGTAAATGATAAAAGTATTAAATAGGTATAACATTTACTAGAATTTTCCACAACGCAAATGGATTTCTCTTACTATGTTGACTGCCTTTCAATAGATTGTGAACTGTAAACCTACATTTAGTTTCTCCAAATCAGCACAACGAACTATTTGTTTTATTATTATAAATTTTATGGAACTTTATACTTAGTTCAAACTTTTCATCCTGTCTAATGATGAACGAGAGTTCGATTTCGCAGTAACAGTGAACTAAAATTTAATTTATTTGTAGGTGGTAATGAGATAGTAAAAACTTCATTCCCTTTAATCATGCTACCAAATAATAACGGCTAAATATATACAATGTTAGTACTTTGTAACGGTATAGAATTCCTCTTTTAATATAAATCACTTTAACAGTTTTCCTCTTTTCATATTATGTCCATCTTCCGGTATCAATCAAAATTAATTCGAAATCAAACAGTTTTAATTCAACATTAAAGGTTAATAATTATTCATAAGGATCACAGGTGGCGAGCATTGTCCGTATGTCTCGTAATTATTGTTTTATCGGCGCAGTAGATAAGATTCGTTACAGATTTACCATAATCGATCTAGTTTTCGACCTGAAAAGGGATAAGAAAATATTAGAATCAAAATTCAGAATTAGAATATTCCGTATCAAATTAATTATCGAATCTCAAAAACCCTTTTGATAAAAGGTGAGTGTTTATCGAGTCTAACTCCAATTGTTTCATACGTGAAAATAAACATTTTAGGGTTTCTTCTACCGGAGGCATAGCATTTCTTTTTCTTATACATACCTGCAAGAAAAGCATTACTGTTAATGCCTAGAATTCAATCCAATCCGATCAACTGGAGTTTTGGTTATCGTTCTGAGGACAGAATTTTCGAATACGCTTACCTACATTCAGCCACTCATCATCATCACTAAAAGCTGAAGCCATTTTGTTTCAAAGTACAGTTGTTCTATAGAACCTTCTCAAATCAAGGCCAGTATCAATCTACACTGTTATATTAATCAGTTCATCTTTCAACGCTAAATAATAAAGAAGAATTTGGTGTAACTTCAATATCGTATTACCTTCTCAAACATCTCCGTTTTCTTTTTATCATCTTTAGAGTTATATTATAAGTGGATTACTAACCCTTATTTTTCCGTATATTATAAATTGCATTTCATTACGTATATTATATTCTCATCAAAATCATATTCTTCATTTACTGTTACCTAAAAGTAACACTGATTGTTTCTTGATTTTCAATCAGTCGATTCATATTAAGTTTATATTTCATAGCTTAAATCAAGTGGCGCCCAGTTCATTTTAATTATTCTTTTATTGGTACTAAGAGTTTTGTAAATTATACAACCCACTACCCAACTGTTCTCTGGCGAAAAGCTGCCAATAAGCGCAATTATGTAATACGTAAGAAATTACGTTACATAAAATTGGCGCCCAACGTTTGGGCCGTAGTTCTATTTTTTCTGATTACTTTGCAATATTGTATGAAATTTTTTGAATTATTGATTACTGTTATTGTATTCTATATTGATTGGATATTTTGAGTGTATTTTGTATTTTCTTATTCTTGATAGCTGTAATGCACCAAACTTTTCTCTCTTTTAATTTGTGTGATGATTGATTATCTTGATACTGTCAACATATGTGCTAGGTATTGCGGTTGTTGTTGAATTTATAATTTTATATTTGTTGTGAATAATGGAAATCGAAATTAATCCTAATCATTTGTCGATTAATGAACTCAACTATGAATTGAGAATAAGGGCGTTGTATCATGTAGAGGACAAGATGAAAAGAGGAAAATCTTGCGTAGATTATTAGTACGTCAGAAAACTGTAAAAGACTTAGAGTTACACGATCCTGAATTTTCATTCACTACTGAACAGAACGAAATTAATACCACATTAGAGTCTATAACGCAACTTGTTATCGAGTTCGAAGGTAATAAAGAGGATTCGACTTTTAAAAGAGCGAAATCACGTCTATCTCACATTTCAGAGCGAATTTCACGTTTACCTATTATCGTTGGAGATGATGAAAAGAACGTTTGTCATTTAAAATGAAGCCTTTGCAACTTGTATCAGTTTAGAAGCTGACTTATATGATAAAATCACTGATCAAGCACCTACTGTCAATAACGCATCTAGTATATCGAATTCTTGTATACACAGTGTCTCCGGTACATCACAGTCATTACCAAATCCTCCTTACTATAAATCCATACCTGTTTATAAATGGGGTGAAACATTTTCTGGCGATAAGAGCACCTTATCTTCATTTTTAGAGAACGTAGAAGAGTTAAGAAAGGCACGACACGTAAGCAAAACAGAATTGTTCGAATCAGCTAGAGACTTATTTGTCGGTAACGCACGATGTTGGTTTCGACAGACTATAGGTAATGTTAAAGATTGGGATGCTCTTGTTGAGGCATTAAAATTAGATTTTAGGTCACCGTATCATGATGATGAGCTTTGGGAAGCTATAAAATGTAGAACTCAAATTAAGGATGAATCGGCCGTTATTTATTTTGCCAAAATGAATGAATTGTTCAATCAACTCACTCGAATCCTGCGGAGAGCACTAGACTCAAATATATTAGAAATAATTTGATCCCTGAGTATCGTAAGGCGATAGCAATGACAGAAATTTCTTCCATTTCCGAACTTTACAAGCTAGTTAAACGTTTAGAAGACAATGATTATTTGGACATAAATATTTCGTTGCCCTCGACTAGTCGTGCTGAAACTGCGAAAGGTAATTTTTCAAATCCAAAAAGGATTCCCCGTACAATAATATTTCAAAACATTATAGTCGTTCACCCAAATTATTAACGATTGATAAAAAGATAATAATATTCCTGTTAACCCCGATGAATGCTGGAATTGTCATAAGAAAGGACATTTCTATAGTGAGTGTAGAGCTAGGAAAAGTAAATTTTGCTATCGTTGTGGATTACCTAACGTTACTGTTCGTACCTGCTCACAGTGTCAAAAAACTAATTTTGGGGCGAAACTAAAAGCCCGAGATTCGTCCCAGTCGTTTCATTTGAGGGCTTCTGAATTAAATAATTTTGAAAATTTCCAAACTTCACGACTTTTCACTAAAATGACACACGATAATAGACCATACATCGAGGTGAAAGTATTAGACAATAAAATAGTTGGTTTGTTGGACTCTGGTTCCAATATTACAATTATCGGTAAAGGTGGCGTTGATTTAATACGACGTCTTAATTTAAAATTTTTAGTCCAAGTTCGAAATTTGTACATACTGCTGATAATAAAAGGCAACATGTAACTGGTCTTGTACATTTGCCTATTGAAATTAACGAGGAGTGTCATCTTGTAGAAGCTCTGGTTGTTCCGAGCCTGAGTCATAATTTGATTTTTGGAAGTGATTTTTGCCAAAATTTGCAATTAAAATAGATTATCTTGAGGAAATTGGGAAATACAACACAATAATGTTTCCTTGGTAACGGTTACTTCAGTCGATTCAAAAATAATCTGGACCATAAAATAATTTATCCCCAAACCAAAAGGTTGTGATCAATGAGTTGTTACAGGCGTTTGAAGAAGTTAGCGGTGTAAATCGTCTAGGTCGAACGGATAAAATCTCTCTTACTATAGATACTGGCGACGCAAAACCTTTTAGACTGAAACAATATCCGATGTCTCCATATATGATGAAGATACTTAACGAGGAATTAGATGACATGTTGAATTTAGGTGTTGTTGAACCATCAAATTCACCTTGGTCTAGTCCGGTTATATTAGTCAAGAAGAAGAATAATGAATATCGTTTCTGCTTTGATGGGCGTAAATTAAACGAAGTTACTAAACACGATTCGTACCCTCTTCCTCGAATCGATTGCATATTAAGAAGTCTTACCGGAGCAAAATTCATTAGTACTATTGATTTAAAGAAATCGTTTTGGCAAATTCCGCTGGAACCACAATCAAGAGAAAAACCGCCTTTAGTATACCTGGAAGAGGCTTATTTCAGTTTACAGTCGTTCCTTTCGGATTGCGAAATAGTGCGCAAAGACAACAGCGTCTTGTTGACAGTCTATTTGGTCCCGAATTCGAAAATAAAATTTTGCTTACCTCGATGACATTATAATTATATCTGGTACTTTTGAAGAACACGTTTACCTTCTAAAGCAGGTTATTGATCGTCTAAAACAAGCCAATATTACTGTTAATCTAAAAAAATGTCAATTTTTTCGAAATTCATTAAAATATTTAGGCTATATTGTAGATGAAAATGGTTTAAGAACCGATCCTGAGAAAGTATCTTGTATGGTTAATTTTTCGCGTCCGAATACAAGTACAGAAATAAAGAGGTTCGTGGGAATGTGCTCATGGTATAGAGCGTTTATCAAAGACTTCTCTACCTTACTTTCACCAATTAATGATTTACTGAAAGGCAAAAAGAAACGACAAGCTATTACGTGGAATCCTCAAGCTGAGGAAGCTTTTTTGAAAATAAAAGAGGCTCTAGTGGCATCTCCCATACTTACATGCCCTAATTTCAATATCCCTTTTACCATACAAAGCGACGCTTCTGCAACCGGTGTCGGTGGCGTACTCACACAATGTCATGACGGCGAAGAAAAGTTATTGCGTATGCAAGCCGATCTCTCACAAGAACAGAAAGAAATTACACAGTTACTGAACGCGAGCTTTTGGCCTTAATATTCTGTTTGGAAAAATTCAGAGCCTATGTAGAAGGTGTTAAATTCACCGTCATAACTGACCATTATTCGCTTTTATGGCTAAATAAACTCACAAATCCATCTGGTAGACTTTCTCGTTGGGCAGTTAGGCTGCGACAATATGATTTTGAGCTTATACATAGAAAAGGCAAAGACAATGTGGTACCCGATTTCTTATCCCGCATTCATGAATCGCAAGAGATTAATGTAATATCCTTTTATGACGATGATTTTGACAATTGGTATGTTAGCATGCGTAATAAAGTTAAACAAAGGGCAATTCCTATCCCCAGTGGAAGGTAGAAGATGAAAAGCTCTACAAGTTCGTTCCGTCGAACATTCATGTTCAATCAAATATTTCTGAGTGGAAGGTAGTAGTTCCGAAAAAGAAACGTAAGTCAATAATAGAAGCGTTCCACAACCCACCAACTTGCGGTCATCTCGGTGTTTTAAGACACTCTCCCGAATAAGTGAACTTTATTACTGGCCAAAGATGAGAGCCGATATTCTTAAATTCGTGAAAATTGTAAAATTTGCGGAGCTAATAAAATTTATAACCAACCAGGTTTAGGATTAATGGGGCAAGAGAAAATGTCCGTTTTCCTTGGCAAATTATCGCGTTAGATTTAGTAGGTCCTTTTCCCAGGTCCAAACATGGAAATACGTTTTACTGGTCGTATCTGATTGGTTCACGAAATATGCCATTTTACACCCATTGCGTAAGGCTAGCGCTGAAAATGTCGTTAAATTTTGGAATCAGATGTCTTTTAAAGTTTGGTATCCCACAGTTTATAATAGCTGATAATGGAACACAGTTCGCAGGGCGCGCTTTGAGGAATCTGGCCAGAGCATATAAAGTCCAGAAGATTTGGTTCACACCGGTATATTCACCTCAGTGTGATTTTGTTGAACGAACAAATCAAACCGTTGGTACTACGATTCGTTGTTATATAAAAGAACAAAATCATTCGGAATGGGATAAAGAATTACAAAAATTGCTTTCGCTATTAATACCGCTAAACATGAAGTAACAGGATTTTCACCAACTTTTCTAAATTTCGGTAGATATGTTCCGCTTAGTGGAGATTATTACGGGAAATAGAGTTGACTGACGATATACAATTGTTACCTGAAAAAGGGATAGTTACGCAGTTGATATCGCACCGTTGTCTGATATTTTCGAAATATTCGGGAAAAGCTTCATAAGGCTTATAGTAGAAATGCCCGAACCTATAATTTGCGTCGACGGGACTACAATTTTGGTGTAGGAGAGAAGGTTTGGCGACGAAATAAAGTCCTTTCAAAAGCTTCAAAGAAATTCTCGGCAAAACTTGCACCAAAGTATGTATTGCGTCGAGTTTATCAAAAGTTTCTGGTCTTTGTTATAATTTAGTAAATTTAGACGGTTCACCGGACGGTAAATGGCATGTCAAAGACCTAAAACCATATTTCGGCTCAAATTCTGATGTTTCCGTTTCATAATATTTTTTGTATCGCTCAAGTATTTTAAAGTTTCACTGTCGTTGAATACCTCCTTGTCGAAGTATTCATTTCATTATTCCTCCGATCGATTAGTTTCTGAACATTATCAGGATTTGACCTATGGGTGTAGTATAGTTAGCTATAGGTTATTATTTAGGTTATAAATAGGTTAGATGAGTAGATAGATAGGTTAGATTATAACTAGATAAGTTAGTTTAGGGTTGTGGCCGCAACAAAACAAAAATTAGCTGTAAGGAATAAAACGATGAGAAACAGCATGACGGGGTTAGTAAGGCCTTCAATAATATATGCCTATTCCATATGAACTGAATATGTACTTCAAAAAAAAAAATTATATCAATTTTTTTTCTTTTTAGGAGAGGGTAGTGTAACGGTATAGAATTCCTCTTTTAATATAAATCACTTTAACAGTTTTCCTCTTTTCATATTATGTCCATCTTCCGGTATCAATCAAAATTAATTCGAAATCAAACAGTTTTAATTCAACATTAAAGGTTAATAATTATTCATAAGGATCACAGGTGGCGAGCATTGTCCGTATGTCTCGTAATTATTGTTTTATCGGCGCAGTAGATAAGATTCGTTACAGATTTACCATAATCGATCTAGTTTTCGACCTGAAAAGGATAAGAAAATATTAGAATCAAAATTCAGAATTAGAATATTCCGTATCAAATTAATTATCGAATCTCAAAAACCCTTTTGATAAAAGGTGAGTGTTTATCGAGTCTAACTCCAATTGTTTCATACGTGAAAATAAACATTTTAGGGTTTCTTCTACCGGAGGCATAGCATTTCTTTTTCTTATACATACCTGCAAGAAAAGCATTACTGTTAATGCCTAGAATTCAATCCAATCCGATCAACTGGAGTTTTGGTTATCGTTCTGAGGACAGAATTTTCGAATACGCTTACCTACATTCAGCCACTCATCATCATCACTAAAAGCTGAAGCCATTTTGTTTCAAAGTACAGTTGTTCTATAGAACCTTCTCAAATCAAGGCCAGTATCAATCTACACTGTTATATTAATCAGTTCATCTTTCAACGCTAAATAATAAAGAAGAATTTGGTGTAACTTCAATATCGTATTACCTTCTCAAACATCTCCGTTTTCTTTTATCATCTTTAGAGTTATATTATAAGTGGATTACTAACCCTTATTTTTCCGTATATTATAAATTGCATTTCATTACGTATATTATATTCTCATCAAAATCATATTCTTCATTTACTGTTACCTAAAAGTAACACTGATTGTTTCTTGATTTTCAATCAGTCGATTCATATTAAGTTTATATTTCATAGCTTAAATCAAGTGGCGCCCAGTTCATTTTAATTATTCTTTTATTGGTACTAAGAGTTTTGTAAATTATACAACCCACTACCCAACTGTTCTCTGGCGAAAAGCTGCCAATAAGCGCAATTATGTAATACGTAAGAAATTACGTTACAACTTTTCAATTGTATCATAAAAAAAAATGAATAACCATTGGACGTGAAACACCATTACATACTGTCAATAAATCTGGGGCAGTAAATCACGGCAGTACCCTCGACAAGTGGAATAAACAGCCGTAGTATCCTTTTCCCCTAGGAATTCTCGTTTTTTTCGATACCCCTGTAACTTCGTTGTAGATGAAACAAGATGTCAGTATTTCAGTGACAAAGAGAAATTATTTAAATAAGTTATATTATTGAATTATATACTATTATATTATATTGCCATCGATCATCAAAATCCTAAGGTACTTGTAACCGACACACAAACTTCAAATTTTGAATTCGACAGCCAATGTACACTGTGACAAAAAAGTATCCGAAAAATTTTGAATAAAATGCGAAAATCTCAATCTACTTCAACAATTATTGAATCTTCTTCAAAATTTGCATCATTTGATGCGATACAAATGAGCCAACGTTTTTCCAATCATCGAACCATTTCTTATGGGCGGTTTCAGGGATGGCCTTCAGCTCCTTCTGCGAATTTTCTTTTATGACGTCTATGGAATCAAATCTGATTCCCCGGAGCGGCAATTTTAGTCTGGAGAAAAATGTTACACGGAGCTAGATCATGCGAATAAGTCAGCTGTTCGATGGTATTTATTGAGTGTTTTGTTTTCAAGTCGTTAATAACCGTGGCTCCATGAGATGATGCGTTATCGTCATGCTAAATCCACGAATTGTTTTGCCACAAATCCGGCCATTTACGGCAAATAATTTCACGCAAACGTCTCAAAACGGTTGAATAGAAGTCCATATTGACCATTCGACCTTGAGGAACGAATTTAGGATGAACCACACCACAAATATCGAAGAGAACAATCAGCATCGTCTCGATTGTCGAACGACGTTGTCGAGGTATTTCTTGGTTTCGGCCCATTTTTTCCCACCCATTAAGATGATTGTTGGCTGTTTAGTATGTCCCATTCATAGACCCATACCTCGTCACCAGTTACATCCGTCCGATAAACGTAGGATCAGAATTCGCATGATCCAGCATGCCTGCAGTTACCTGCATCCGGTACTGTTTTTGAAGAAAATTCAGCTCTATCGGAACGAGCCGAGTGGAGACGCGCCGCATGCACAGTTAGTTCACCAAAATCAAACGAGTGGTTTCACGAGAGATGTTGAGATCACGAGCTATCTCTCTAACACTAGCATGACGATTTTCGAGCACCGTTTCCTTGATTTCTTGAACGTTATCGTCGATTAAAGAGGTCAAAGGTCGTCCGGAATGACGCAAATCTTCGACGATCTCCCGACCGTCTTTGAAGGCTTTTTACTACTCGTACACTTCAGTTTTCAATGAAACTGAATCTCCATAAGCATTTTCTAGTATGAGCAATGATTTAGCATATATATATATATATATATATATATATATATATATATATATATATATATATATATATATATATATATATATATATATATATATATATATTTGAAGGCAAGTTAATGAATGAAATGTCATTTATTGGATTAATAATATTGATTCAAGACTTTCATTCAGGGAACAATACTCAACCTTCTTTGTGGTGCAGTCTGGTCGGATGTCATGAGTAAAACCAATAGGTGGCAGATCCGGTCTCATTTGATCTCGTTAGTATTGTACACCCAAATCGCATCCTATTCATCTCTATCAATCATCAAGCGAATCAAGACATGTAAATGTATTGGCTTCTTCCAAGGAACTGACGCAGATTCCACTTAGAATTACCACCGGGAAACCATGGAAACAAGGAAAGATATCAAATAGAAAACTTCGAGAAGCCATACTAGTTCGACTATTTACTGAATGGCAACACATTATGTCTGCAAGAAAGCGATCTATCATCGAACAGCTAGCGCTCCTTATACTTCTCTGGCTGTCAATCAGGTATACATCAATTCTCTGTGGGAGTACCTTTTCTGACAAATTTTTGGGTCTTTGAACGAAACCCAGATCAGTTGCTGCGCCGTTTTGTCATAGACTTATTTATACACATCTGAGGCGAAACAAGAATCTAAACAGTGCGCAGAAGTCGGATACAGTTCACCAAAAGGAGAAAAAGTGGTTCCATCGAACGACAAGGTGATGGCCACCGTCTTATAGAATATTGAGGTATTATTTTAAGTAATTTTCTTCAAAGAGAAAAGGCAATCGAGAATATTACTATTAGACATCATCATTTTTTGACTGAATAATCATTATAATGACTATAGTGTGGGTTTTATTAATTTTCTTTACAAATATGGGGAATGGGGGTAATGAAATTAGACCAATTAATGGATGCGCAAGGTACGTTTAAATAATTTTCGACCACTCTTTTTTTTTGTATATTCAACTACTTTCAGCCCCTGTAATATATTTTCTGATGACAAGTGTCGCTCATTTTCTTATCGTAATGTATGAGCTATCTGAGTCAATGGGAATAATTAACATAGTTTTCAGAAATGTATAAAAATTGATACGGCACACATTGGCCTCTAGGTACAATTAAATTTTCATTACTACTATTTATTGCTTCGCGTCATCATTGAATGATAAGGAGAATTACGAAAAACCAATTGCAGTTTAATCAGCTATATATGTATTTACGTAGGTATTATTCAGTTTTTATTGTTTTCAATAATTTGAAACAATTCAACTTAGAACATAACAAAATTCCTCAAATCCAATAATTGTAGGAAATAACTACTCTTCGAAACTTTCTACAAGCCAATGTAGTAGATTCTGCATATTTCTTAGATTGATAAAATGATTCGCAGAATGAGAGAATTATGTGATTCTACGTTCCTGAAAATTCACGATTGACTAACGAGACATTTAGGTGAATCAAACACATGATCTGTAAACTTTTTCGAACAAAAAATTAACAAATAAATAAAAACATTGCATACCTCGAGGTAAATTGAACATAAGCTAGCCATACACTAGCTTACTTCACAGCATGGATGTGAATAGTGCCCATTTTCGGCACTTGATAAACTAATCACAAAAGTAACTACTCTTCCACTTTTTTAGCTGCCATTTCGTTAACGATGTAAATTTTGAAGCGAAAATTTAGGGTCACATAGTACTCGATAAGATCTTCAAAATGATGTATACACCCCTCATCCCTATTCAAAATCAGGGGGTTGTGCTCACCTCCGTTATGAAATTCAAGTTACGGGGATGAAAAAATCGAAAAAGTCGTTCCCCCTCGAATCAGAAATCGACGGGCTCTAGCGATTTTCCTTGTTTTCAATTTGAAACCGGAAAATCGAGGTGTTAGGTTTTCGTTGGACTAGCCTATATATATTAAATAAATAATTGGGGAATTGACCTTGAATATTTCGATTTTATTTATAACCATACTTGCATTATTTAGTCTTACCTAAATTTCAACCTCAATAATGAATCCAATACAAAAAATAGCTTATGTAGACTTAACGAATCATACAACTAACAAATTATTTACTCGAAACGTCCAAGCAAAGTCAAATTGCCTTCAAGGAAAAATCTTAAACACACCATGACAAATCTCATAACAGAACGTTCACATTTAATGAAAAAGATAATGTCTTATTCTATGATGAACACGCAAAATATACAAGTAAACGACTTTCAAATAATTACAAGGGATCATACGAAACTACTCAAATATAAAATAATCAAACAGCTACACTCGATCATATGGGACTGTATTATTTTTCAGGATCAGACGCATCCAACACAGAAAAACAAGATCATTAAGATTAACAATGATCCAAGTTCTAGCAACCGAAAGTAACAATGAATAAAGTATTAAACTTATCAATTCATCATCAGGAATCTTATTTAAGAATATTGGGAATGCTCAAATCTCAGATAAAAATTTCATCATAGTAATGTATATAAATTTAACCCATATTAATGAATAACTCGAAGTCGCCACTATTATTCATCATCCACTAGATGTGCAGTGTCGCAAGGACCGAAAATTAAAAACCTGTACAGAAGTTATAAGGGGATGATCCCTTGGCAGAATTTCAAAAAAAAAACAACAGAATAACCCTGAAAACAGACTACCCGCTGCACATAAAATGAGATAAGTGCCACTAAAAGCAGATATCTGGCAAAAAAAGCAGTAGATAATACGAAAGTAACAGAACAGAGAAAGAAAGAAGTAAAAAACTAAGAAACCTAACAAACCTGATCAAAACAAGAAAAAATAGGAAATGGAAAATAACCGAGAAAATGAAGGGTTGGGCAAAAGTAATGCTACTATGACTCAGAAAATAGACTACCAAATAGAACGAAGTGAATTGAAAGAATGATTCAAAGTAATAAATTTTGAAGACAACTAAAATCTAACGTAATGACGGAATAACTGAAGAGATACAACGAAGCCATTCAGAAGCAGCAGGAAACCCTAATGCAAAAGAAGAATAATTGGATTGCAGAAACAACAACGTTAGTGGAAAAATAATCGTAGAGAAAATGAACAGAGCAGTATTAACTCCAAAGGATCCGCTGCATAAACCCTTTATGATAATATACAAGATATCATACTTGATATTGCCATAATGAAAAATAAACCATGGAAGAATGAATTGAAGGTTCGGATGGTTCTTCCATGGCATCATTGCTAAGTTACATTAACAGTGGAAAGAGACCAGATGAACACACAAAAGAAAATGTGCTCTACAGATTGAGAAAATTTTAATGAAGAAATGAAAACAGAAAAAATAAATATAGAAAACGAGTAACAATAAAAAGAGTTAGTAGAAGACCCAGCAAAAAGGATTACCGAGGCAATGAAAATATAAACAAAGGAAAAAATGAAAAAGGAAGATAATAAAATTCCATCAGCCATCAAGGAATTACTGAAAGGGAGAGGAATGTGGCAATAAGGAATAATATACAATATGAGAGAGGTGAACTTCCCGCGAATGCTGGCCAACGTTACTCAAAACTGCCAAGAGAACAGTAGATACTCCATAAATTTTGCAAGACATTCAATAAATATTGATGTAGATTAAGATGTTTGCGTTTCATTTCGAATTTTCGGTTACTTTTTTGTCATAGTATATAGTAGACATAATATAGAGCAAAATAGGTCAGCTCGCAGACGATACGGAAATCTACGTATCTCAAATAAACAAAAAGGCATCAACAAACCATTACATGAGGATAGGAAAACTTAAATGAGTTAACGTCATGCTAAAAGTAGAGAATAGTGAAAGAAAAGAAAACGGAATCAGTACATTCGGAATACAAACTAAATAGGACAAGAACTAACCAAAAGATATCGAAATACAAAGGCAAACAATTGAATTAAAAAAAGTAGCACAATATTGTGGAGTTAAGATAGATGAAATATATATAAACAAAATAACGAAATTCGCATAATAAATCAAAGGAAATGTCGAACTGGAGAATAAAAGATCATCGAAAGAATGACTTGACTCACACAAATTCGTAAAGGTGGATATCCCAACCTACGATGCAGATATACAGGTTGACCTAGACCTCCTCTAGAGAGCTCTAGGCAATGCCTAGAGCAAAACACATAACCTACAGAAAGGTTTACTGGTAGACAACAGAAATAAAGTGATCAATGCAAGATATGGAGACGAAAAATGACTAGGAAAAGAAATGGTGATACAGATAGAGTATAGATTTTGAATACCGAATTTAAACGCGCAACACGAGAACTCAAGAAAACGATCAAGTTGAAAAAGAAATTAATTGATAAGATCGATGCCGACGTTTTTGATCACGCCTACAAAATATTCACATATGAACTGAAAATATCAACACCTATAACACCTATGGTGTTGAAGTTATCATTCAGTCTTATTTTCAGCTCCTCAATTTCCTTCGAGCATCCTCGATAACGAAACAAATTTTTTTAAGATCCATTTTGACATGACATAAACCATTTAATCATTTGACCATGTGTGAGTTTAGTTCAACCACCTTCCTTTATAAAAACAAATATTTGTTATTTTTCAAAAACCAACTTTAGCCAAACCGAAGCCATGTAATCGTAGTTGGTCGTTAGACCATCTATCCGGAAAATGTTTTCATCTTTTCAGTTTCGTACGACCACCTTCCGTAAATATAAAAAAATCCTTCACATTTTCCAAAGATCGATTTTTGCTAACCTGAAGTAATGTACATGTATTAGATTACTATGTTTGAACATTTCTTATTATGGTAGGGACATCGATCGAAACTGAAGAATATCCGTATATTATTATAGAACAAAACTGAAGGGTGAAAAATATTTGGTCAATCATGGTGAAACGATCAGATACAAGTAATCAATCTGGGTTAGCAAAATTCGGCCTTTAAATGAATAAGTTTTTTTTTTGTTATGGGGAGTGACCAAACAAAACAATTTGGTGGTCAAACGCGTGGTTAAATTTCATCGATTTTCTCAAACATTGCGGTTCCAAATTCACGGAGCTATCTGACTATGTTGTCTATTTCAACGAACATATGATAGCACAATGCCTAGTAAAGGAAATAAAACTTGAGCAAGTCATCTCAGTAAACCAGTTTATCTTCTGTTAGAAAAGATCCACTTGACATAATTTTGCAGATAGTGTAAATCTCTAAAAGGGACATAAGGAAAGCTCGAAAAAGACGAATGTTCCTCTTGCTTATACTTCTTGATATAAAAAAACACCTTCATAGGCGTCATAGGAGCATTGTCATTGAAGAAATGAAAGTAGAAAGAATATCAGAAATATCAGATTATCCACAGAAAATTATTGGATGAACAAGAAATAATCTACAACAACAAAGACTGTCCTATGACCAAATTATTGAACATACTCTTTGCCGGCGTCCTACGACTAGAACAGGCAACGGAAAAAGAAATTATAGCTTAGGCGGATGGCTTGGCGGAAGTCATCACATTAAATTCGGAAAAACAAATTCAGTACAGACCGAATATAATCTTCCGTTTGGGGCAGAAACCTAGACCTTGTACAAAAAAATCCGAAGGCAACTTGCTCAGTAGGAAAAAAAAGCGTTAGACGATTCTTCTGAGAGTGAATAGAAAACCAACACGCTTGAAGAGGCAAGTCGAATACGTATGAACTATTTTAGACAAAAATTTCAAATTTGAAAAACCATGTCAAAAACGCAGTCGGTAAAGTAGGGCCAAAATGACGAGACGTTTGGTTGATTGATGATGCTTACGAAAGATGAGGGAGAGATCTCCAGAGAAAAATTGTCAAGCACTACAGAATCAGTAGTACTAAATGAATTTGGTTAGGAGCAATGAACATCTATAAGTTGAAGATGAAAACCGAGGCAATACGAAGAAAACTTGCGATAAGAATACTGCGTGCATACAGGACTATTTCAACATAGGCAGCTAGAGTTTTCGGAAGAATATACCAATACACCTTCTAGCGGAAGAAAGAGCGATAAGTAGAGGAAATTTGGTTTATATTCATTAACATATATTTTTAATGGATTGGAAAGTGTGCCTGTCTGAGACGGATACAGATGGATTTTTAAATATCTGATGAAGCCACAGTGTCGTCGAAACAATTTGAAAATATCTTTTAATGAGTGTAAATCAAACTTTGTCTCAATCATCATTCGATATATAAATAAATTGTATCATGCAACAACCAATAGTGCTCGAGGTTTCGAAGAGACGCGTCACCTACAATGATCCAAATGTCAACAGAGAGTACAAACTTGGAAAACCAAGGAAATATAAGGAGATATGAAATAATTAACAAAAGGAAACAATTGCAGATTACCAATTACAAGACTTAAATAAAGACGGCATACGGAAAGATGATGCATATAATATGCTCTTCGAATACCACTGATTTATTAAATTTTCTACAAATCAGTTCAACAGAGATCTAATTGCCTGCTGACCTAAGTTCATGTCTCATAGTGATAAAGTGAGATAAAATAAATAATTAATTGGAATTCAACCTTAACTGAACATCTAATACCCAAAAACACTATAAAAAACAGTTCTTCACAAACACAAAATCAGTGAAATTATTAGAAAATCCAATTCAAAACTCACTGAATAGAATCACACTGAAACATTTCAACCAAATTAGTTTGTGAAAAACCCTATTCTCACCACTTTCAATAGCCAACTAGAATTAAATCACTCCCCACTTATCAACATTCAAATTAGGTTTAGTTTCATTTCTATTTCCTGATAACGCCACATTTAGACACTTGAAAGTAACGTAACTGTCAAAATCGGTAGTGTGTATTACAAATAAACAATGTGAAAATCAGACAGAAGTGTTTCATTTTATTTATATCAAAATGAATTTCCATAAAATAGATCTACCAACCAAATATCATTAATTAAAAATTTGTTATGCTGAAAGTACCCTAGTAGAAATTTCCACTTAGAGGTGTAACAGAATTATTGAACAGGTAATTAGGAATAGTAATCTTGCTCCGAAATTAAGTTGATTAAAGACTTTTCGATCAGTTTCCGAAGAGAGACAAACCGAATGAAAAGTTTTCACGAAACTGGAAGCCAAACTGTTCAATTATCGTTCATTGAAAAACCAAATATTATGAACATAGGTTGCTGCATCAATTTGCGTTTATTAGAATTCGAACCGTAGAACCGTGGTAAATTTGTGAATCAATTGCATAATATGTTACTTTCGCGATTCACTAGAAAAGTTCTAATTCACTTATGGCTACAGCAGAATATTTGAATACATAAATGGGAATACTAATTTTTCTCCACAAAATATCTACTTAAAGACCTTCAGCTAGGTTCCCAAAAAGGAGACAACGAAACTTCAAGCGAATTTGTTCAATAAAGGCTGATTTGGGAAACCGCATATTAAAGAATATAATAAACAATTATAAACTTGTCTTGCAGTTGTTAAGGCTAATCATCATGTCGTCCTGTAGAAAAAAATAGTTGCTGTTTGAATATCACAAAAATATCTTTTTTACAAAAAAGTTCATCAGCCTAATGTCGAGTAAAAAGAGAGATAACTAGCTTTTTGCAACAGGCATTCATAGAAAGTATGAGATGAATGTCATTTTGAACCGAATGTTAATTACCCCGATCTATTGCGCATAGTGTAGCAATTTTCAATCACCATATCAACTAGTTCTGGGTAAACGAGAACTGGCAAATGATTCGTTCTAGGTTTTAACTTGTGCTACGATCAATTTTACGGCAATCTTATGGCTGAAACATACATTGAAGCTCTGAATATTTTTTTTTCCACAATTGCGAGAACCATACACTAACACAATTACGGACCACCTATTTTCAACAATATTAAGCAATAAGTCATAATGAGGTTCTATTCGAACCAAAATCCTCAAAATCGCTCGATAAGGAATATTAACCTGCAAAATCTTTCTATTTTACATTTATTCTCTTGAAAGTACTTGAAAAATGAAATATGCTGATAACAATGTGCCAATTATAAGTCGTTACGTAAAATAACTGAAGAAGTGTTCACAGATCTGAGAAGAACCTTCACTCACTTAACTACGGATAAAGAAGATTGACGCATTATTTCAGCATAATCAACTTATTTGAATAAGATATGTAAATGAAATATTATGTACCTTGTATCTTTGTTATATTCATGTTTTCGGGATGAATCATCGACAAACTTTAAGAAATGGGTTCAAACAGAATAATATAAAGATTTCGTGAACTAAGATTAAATCCTATAACATAACTCGTTCCAGACGCACTCATAGCATTTATTTTTGATCTTTTGATATTTACCGCGTGTTATGTGTTATGATGAAACCAATCTTTCCTCTGAATGAAGAAATGCGGTAGCAAATATCTTTTTCATTCAAATTTTCGAAAATTTATAATGGAAGTTCGACTGTTCAAACATATCATGAAAATGATGTGTTCATTTTCAATAATATACACATTTATATTTCAAATATCAAAGTAAATGAAAAATACTCAAATGTAATCCATTCCGAACGTTGCTCAGATAATGTAGAAATATATTTCACGTAAATTGAAAAACAACTGGAATATTGAGTAACATTTCCGAACATGACAGGTACCGCGTTAAAACAACGAAAAGGAACCTTTTCATACCATTTTTAGTGAATTATTTTTTAATGTTGATGGGTAAACCGTAAAATATCGATTACCTAAATATACCGCCCCCTTCATTTCGTAAAAAGTTTCACGTTAGTGATAAAAAGAATAGTGAAAAACCTACTTTCTGAGACATACTTTTTCCTACTGTATGTGATATGAAGTCTGTCATCATAAGTAATGTACATATCTTCAATGCCAGATCAATTTTTATGAGATGGAGGTGAGATCTGAAGATTTATTAAATAATGAATATTATGTTTATTGCATAGGCAACATTCATAAATAAATATGATCAATTTGTGCTAATTGATAGAAATAGTGAACCAGATAGTTGTTCTAAAATATTTCGTAACATCATCGATAATTTATCTGGAAAAATGTATTTGCATACATATCTTTTCTTGAAATTCCCATCAAAATAAAAATCACGTAAAACGTCTATGGGGCACAAAATGTCCACATCTTTTCCTATAATTTTCATCATATGATGTTGATATTGGACAAAATTATATAATACGAAATAATAAGATAACAGTCTAGATCAGATCAGAGTTGAAGATGCATTCTATATTCAGAACCTCATATGGGTAATCATGTATGAGTAGTTTCTGAATATGTAGAATGCATCAACCAATAAGTGAAAAATCAATGAGGGATAATAAATTGAAAACCGATTCGATAAAATTACTATAATGAATAGATTTTCAAATGAAATGTATTTATTATTTTAAAACAATTTTATCAGGCAATATTTCGAAACATGAGCAGGTGAATAGATAATGAAGATTCTGCGTAATTTAGTCTTGATAAGGATATCTAGAAGACTACGGAGATGTTCAACTTAGTGCCTACCCCATTTTGCATTCCTTAAATAATAATTGCATTGAATTTTTATATTATCATTGCCGATATATAAGTTGAAAAATGAACAAATTCTAGAAAATGACTAGATTGATTTTGTCGCGATAATTCTTTCAGTTCGCCGAAAATAAATGATTGATTGTGAAACGTAACCATTGCCGGGTCGTTGAAAAACCACTCAAATGAATAATTCCCTGTAAATAATATTTTCTCTACTTGTATTATCTCTTTAGGTATGATAACTTCGTATTGTTAAAAGTTCCTCTACACTTTCTCCATTCAATCTCTCGTGTTCGTGGATGCCAAGATATTCAGATGAAATTCGATTTGCAAAGATTTAGTAAGTTAGAAGTCACATTTCCAACGAGACCTGTATTATCTCTGAAATATATATCAATTTCTCAGTACTCACATTTCTTTCTCTTAACTTATACACTTCTTTACGTTTGTAAACCAGTACACATTACGAAACACATCTCCTTAGTTAAGGCAGAAAAGTCCCACTCTTTCACACACACCTGTATTAGTGTATTGGCAGTGGTCAACAAGGCACGTGTAGTATTCCACGAAGCCGAGTATTGCTAGAAAAGGTTAGACCATGGGTTGGTACCCACGGTACGACTTATCTGATCGTTCGATTTTTTTTCTGGCGAATCGGGGTTAAGAGAACGGAAAGTGTTTGAGGTTAAAAACTTATAATTTGCAGAGTGTTTTTACACTGAGAGTGATGATAATGATGCCAAGAGAGAATGTGTAAGATAATGATAGTGCAGAGATAAATGTTTTCTGATGAAGGCCCAGTGCAGAAACGCGTAAAAAGACTCTGCAAATTATAAGTTTTTAACCTCGAACACATAAACACATTCCGTTCTCTTAACCCCCATTCCCCAGTAAAAATATTTTTATATATATATATATATATATATATATATATATATATATATATATATATATATATATATATATATATATATATATATATATATATATATATATATATATATATATATATATATATATATATATATATATATATATATATATATATATATATATATATATATATATATATATATATATAATATATATATATATATATATGTAAACTTGAGACAAGAAGAATTATTCAGAAATCCATAGATCAATGAATAATCCCTCCTGACAAGAGCTAGTTCCCAAATCTGCCTGCCATGCACGTAGCCCCAAAAGCCGAAATAGTGCAACTAATCATAATGCCGAGAAACAAAGCGGCAGACTGCAGTTTCTCCCTTATTAGGAGCTCATCAGTGTCGCATATCGCTTCTCAGCATCCTATCAGGGTACACCGGGGTACCCCATCGATTCCAGAATCGATATTTGGTGGTGACACATCAGATTTTCTTCAAAATCTCTTGATATATTTCAAATACTAATATAATTAATACTATGAATATTGTCAATGATAATTAATTTTCATCGTGGTTTCATCTTTAAAACTTTTGAAGCAAACGTTAAGAAATAAGTAGTCAACATGGCAGATGAGGCAAGTCGAACTCAAAAGTCCCTGAACTGCAATTCGATTTTTTCAGAAATCGTAGTATTTTTTCGTGAAATATTGTCGTGTGAAACGGAAAATGTCCTTCGAATGAAACATTTCAGGCTAGAGAAGATAGAGGTAGATCTTTCCTTATGCAGAAAATAATTACATGTAGTTAAATATCCTGGATGTACCGACTATATATTAAAAAGATTTTTTTTTTCAGACCATGTAATTATTTTTGGTGTATTCTGGCACCATCTTTTTGGACGATCGTTTATTCATCGTTTCCACAGAAAGTCTAAAAAATATCTAACACTATAATCAAATTAAAGTCAAAGTCGTGGAAATAATGATTTTAAGAAAAACCGAAATTTTTGAAAATTGAAAAACAAAACTTGAAAAAGTCTAAATGCATTCTCATACCTGACATGTGACGGACCTTTTTATTTTCAATTGAAAAAATCCCGGAACTATGCGCCCTACATAGGGGGTTTTACCCCGACGAGTTGCCCATATATCTGTTCATGCAATCAAACTGATTTCATGAAAAAATATAAATCCACCACCCGGTATTTAATACAATTGCCAGGCAATGATTATAATCAAAACATATCCTGGAGTAATTATATATTAGGATAACGTTAAATGTTATGAGAATATATCAATCTACCAGAATATATACATACTATAGCATCATCAGACAATGATATCAATGTACCAACGAGTAGTGTCAGAGGCTTTCTCCCCGGAAAAATCCAGTGTACGGACCTTAGTCAAGTAACACTGAATGTTACTCATTAATAGTTTCCTTTGTGTGAAGTGGTGAACGATCGAATAGAATATTGCTCTGAATATAAATATGACAAAATTGTCAGTTAATTATATTACATTTATATAAACAAATAAATAAAATATGAAATGAGATTCTGAGCAGTATAAACTAAAGAGAAAACCTATGACTCTACCTCATTATTATTTTCGGAAAGAAACCTACGAAGAATATTACAAGATTTGATGACTGTTATCTTTTGTAACTGTTCAAACAAATTTTTCTTCAGACCCAAAATCTCAATACTTTTGTGAAGATTTCTAGGAATAACGCCTGTTGTAGAAATAATTATCGGTAGAATAAATATTTTCTTCATTTTCCACATTTTTAAATCTCGTCGCCAAGCATCATATATTTAGAAATTTTTCATTGTATTTATTTTGTATATTATGTGTGTCGGGTATAGCAATATCAATTATATATTTTATTTGATTCTGTTTATCATTAAGAACGATATCTGGTCTATTGTGTTTTACAGCTCTGTTGCAAATAATTGTTTTATCAAAATAAAGTTTATATTTGTCATTTTCACGAATAATCTCAGGTTCATATTTGTAAAATTTTTTTCTTTTGGGAATTAGGTCAGGTTTAATTCCTAGATTGAAGTGAATAATATTAGCGACGGCATTATGTCTTTCTAAATAATCTGTTGAAGCAAGGACTGAGCAAGATGATAATATATGAAAAACTGTTTCTGAAGAACAGAAACATCTACGGCAAGAATCATCTATATTTTGTTTGATGATGTGTTTTCTATAATTCCTCGTGAAAACAACCTGATCCTGGATCGCAATTGCCAAGCCTTCTGTTTCAGCAAACAATTCTCCAGATACTAACCATTTATTCGATGCAATTTCATCAATATAATCATTTTTCAATTCTTTAATGTGCTTTCCGTGTAATTCCTTCTGCATCCAACTTTCTCTTTTAGAATTATCATCAAATATATCAAAATCTACCTTTTGCATTGTCAAGTTCAGAGGTGTAAGATTATAATCTGAAACAACAACAATATCATGTAATTTAGACGTTCTCTGTTTATCATGAAAATGGGAACGTAGATGAAAAATCTGTTTACTATGAAGATTATTCAAATCAATTAATCCACGACCTCCAAGATGTCTAGGTAGTGTAACTCTCTGAACAGCTGACTTTGGGTGGTGCTTATAATATTTACAGAGCATTTTCCTCGCTTGACATTGTAATTCATTTAGATCAGTTTTAGACCATTTAATAATTCCAAAAGAAGATGTAAGAATAGGAACAGCATAGGAGTTGATAGCTCTGAAAAGGTTTTTACTAGTTAAATAACTCTTGATGATAATTCTAAGTCTTTTGTAATATGAACTTCTAATATTTTCTTTAGTGCTGCTATGGTTAATTGTCTTCTCTTGACAAAATCCAAGATATTTATATGTATCTCCTTGATGTATTGGCTCGATTTCGATATTGGAAATCTTTATATAATCAGAGGTGATCTTTCCTTTTTCAATAAAAAGATTTTTACATTTTGGAAGCCCAAATTTTATATGAATATCATTGGAATAGTTGAAGTAATCTCAAGTAGACTTTTAAATGAGATCTGGTTCCGGCATATAATTTAATATTATCTAAATAAATTAAGTGACTTAATTTGAATTCAGTTAATAGACTCTTTATTTTGAAGCCGAAACTAGTAGCATTTAATTCATGAGATAATGGATTGAGGCAAAGACAAAACCAAAGAGCACTTAAAGAATCACCTTGAAAAATGCCTCTTTTGATTGGAATTACTTCGGATTTTAACGATTGTTTTGAAATATTTAAATGAAGATTGGTTCTCCAATTTTTCATTACAAATTCAAGAAAATGACGAAGTGTCTTATCAATTTTATAAATTTCTAAGATTTCTTGAAGCCATGAATGGGAGAACTATCAAAAGCCTTTTGGTAATCAATGAAGGCTGTATAAATATTTCTCTTCTTAGTTTGAGCTTGATTCAAAGCAACAGAATCAATTACAAGTTGCTCTTTAGTACCAAGGTGTTTTATTCATCCATCCTTTATATATATATATATATATATATATATATATATATATATATATATATATATATATATATATATATATATATATATATATATATATATATATATATATATATATATATATATATATATATATTAACAGAAATTGTATCAGAACAGAAGTCATACTAGGTACCACCCGAATCTTCCGAAAGTTCTTTTTAGGGCTCATAAGAATAAACCACAAACAGAGCTGCCTTGGCGAGTGTCGCCCGGCAGTCTTGTGACCGGCCCGTAACGGTGATAATATATATATATATATATATATATATATATATATATATATATATATATATATATATATATATATATATATATATATATATATATATATATTACTATGTCACGAGGTGACAATTACTCCATAAATGAACATCACTGCTAAAATTTTGAATTTTAAAAGTTTTAGATATTTAAATTAGTTCTATCTTTCAGATAAATATTTTTAAGTTATTAGAAGTAAGTACACATAAAATTCCTACCTTTATTGATTCATTTTTCAGGAAAACGTTTTATAAAAAATATAATAGTGACAACTGTCAAATTTTCGAATTCCAAAATAATGAATTCTTCATATGAATATGACTCTGATGATGAATATAATCCTTGCGATTCATATAATAGATATTTCTTGGAGAAGAACTTCAAAATCTGCACTCAAGATCGTTTAGATGCAGGACCATCAGATTCTCAAACTTTCATATCATCTGATTCAGGTAACGTTGCAAAGAAAATTATTTCTGGGCCCGTTGATCATGAATATGATGATAAGGTAAACAACTTAAATGAAGGTAGGAATAATATTTTAAAAACTATACATTCATATCATACACGAAGTAAATCTAAGGGTTCTGACATTTCTACTTGTTCTGTCTATTCTTCGAACAACAAAAGTTTTGATGACTGTTTTCATAATCATGTAGAATCACCTTGTTCCTCTAATCTTATCATAGCTTCATCACCTAATTCAGATCTTCACAAAATTAATAAAAATAAAACGCATGAAATACTTATGAAATGAATAAATTCATTATGTTTTGTTATTAAAAATAACAAATATTGGAACAAATAAAAAGGGTACATGTCTAAACTATATAATATGTTCAAAGAAAAATTCCCCAATTGCTGTATTTCAGAACAAAGCATTGCGAATCAAAGACGGTATATTGAAAATAGAAACCTTATATCTGAATCAGAATTAAAATCAATTAAAACAACATTCAACAAGCAGAACATTTAAATTTTGAAATTTCAGATGAAAACCTAGTCCCATTCATGAGAAGCATCGAAAATAAATCAGAAAATTCGTCTAAAAATATTGGTAACTAAGATATAGGAAATTTATTTCTCAATCAAATGAATTTATTTGAAAATATTGACCCAACTTTAAGACCTAAACTTCCTAAAATTCATTATTCAAAGAAAATTTTCGATTGTATAAACGAGCTTAATGAGAATATTCTTCCAAAGCAACTTGTTAAAGTAATGAATATCTATACACTTCATCTGATTATATATTGTGCCGCTATTACAGTAGTTAAACATTCTGGATACAAATTAGAAAATTTTGGATATAATTATAATATCAAGAAAAACCTTTATGGCAAAAAAGGTTAGAAGGTAAAATTTCTTCTATCAGATGTGATTTAGGAAGATTGACTCAATATTCCAGAGTTAATCGATCAAAAAACTTATGGCACATATTGGAAAAATATTCCTCAAATATAAAACCCATAAAAATAATGAGATAAGTAATGGACAATTGATAGAATACATCGATATTTTAAAACAAAAACTTTCAGTATACTCCATTAGACGACGTGAATATAAAATAAATTCAGATAGAAAATTCCAAAACAAACTATTCAAAAATAATGAAAAACATTTTTACAAATTTATTTCAGGTTCAAATGAAAATATTTCTGGAAATGGAGTTCCTAAAATTGATATTCTAACTGATTATTGGTCTTCAATTTGGGCAGTGCCAAGGCAACACAATTCCAATGCAAGTTGGATTTTAAATGAAAGGTCTGGATTTGATTTTCTAAAATAGAATGCATGCAATTTGAAAAATTTTCAAACGAAGATATAACATCAGTTATTAAACACACAAAAAATTGGAAATCTCCAGGTGTTGATGGTATTCATAACTTTTGGTTCAAGAAATTCTGTTGCGTTCATGAAAACTTGGCTGAATATTTTTCATTTATGATAAAGAACCCCTCAGCTACTCCTTTATTTTTCACACAAGGAATTACTTATTTAAAACCGAAAAGTGATAATACTATTGATTCGTCTCAATATAGACCAATTACTTGCCTTCCAACAATATATAAAATTCTAACTGCATGTATTACCCAAAAATTTATGCACATTTGGAGAATTATAATATTCTTTCCGAACATCAAAAAGGATGTAGAAAAAAACACCTTGGTACTAAAGAGCAACTTGTAATTGATTCTGTTGCTTTGAATCAAGCTCAAACTAAGAAGAGAAATATTCATACAGCCTTCATTGATTACCAAAAGGCTTTTGATAGTTCTCCTCATTCATGGCTTCAAGAAATTTTGGAAATTTATAAAATTGATAAGACACTTCGTCTTTTTCTTGAATTTGTAATGAAAAATTGGAGAACCAATCTTCATTTAAATATTTCAAAACAATCGTTAAAATCCGAAGTAATTCCAATCAAAAGAGGCATTTTTCAAGGTGATTCTTTAAGTGCTCTTTGGTTTTGTCTTTGCCTCAATCCATTATCTCATGAATTAAATGCTACTAGTTTCGGCTTCAAAATAAAGAGTCTATTAACTGAATTCAAATTAAGTCACTTAATTTATTTAGATGATATTAAATTATATGCCGGAACCAGATCTCATTTAAAAGTCTCCTTGAGATTACTTTCAACTATTCCAATGATATTCATATAAAATTTGGGCTTCCAAAATGTAAAAATCTTTCTATTGGAAAAGGAAAGATCACCTCTGATTATATAAAGATTTCCAATATCGAAATCGAGCCAACGCATCAAGGAGATACATATAAATATCTTGGATTTTGTCAAGAGAAGACAATTAACCATAGCAGCACTAAAGAAAATATTAGAAGTTCATATTACAAAAGACTCAGAATTATCATCAAGAGTCATTTAACTAGTAAAAACCTTTTCAGAGCTATCAACTCATATGCAGTTCCTATTCTTACATCTTCTTTTGGAATTATTAAATGGTCTAAAACTGATCTAAATGAATTACAATGTCAAACGAGGAAAATGCTCTGTAAATATCATAAGCACCACCCAAAGTCAGCTGTTCAGAGAGTTACACTACCTAGACATCTTGGAGGTCGTGGAGGATTAATTGATTTGAATAATCTTCATAGTAAACAGATTTTTCATCTACGTTCCCATTTTCATGATAAACAGAGAACGTCTAAATTACATGATATTGTTGTTGCTTCAGATTATAATCTTACACCTCTGAACTTGACAATGCAAAAGGTAGATTTTGATATATTTGATGATAATTCTAAAAAATAAAGTTGGATGCAGAAGGAATTACACGGAAAGCACCCTAAAGAATTGAAAAATGATTATATTGATGAAATTGCATCGAATAAATGGTTAGTATCTGGAGAATTGTTTGCTGAAACAGAAGGATTGGCAATTGCGATAGAGGATCAGGTTGTTTTCACGAGGAATTATAAAAACACATCATCAAACAAAATATAGATGATTCTTTCCGTAGATGTTTCTGTTCTTCAGAAACAGTTTTCATATATTATCATCTTGCTCAGTCCTTGCTTCAACAGATTATTTAGAAAGACATATTGCCGTCGCTAATATTATTCACTTTAATCTAGGAATTAAACATGACCTAATTCCCAAAGAAAAAATTTCACAAATATGAACCTGAGATTATTTGTGAAAATGACAAATATAAACTTTATTTTGATAAAACAATTCTTTGCAACAGAGCTGTAAAACACAATAGACCAGATATCGTTCTTAATGATAAACAGAATCAAATAACATATATAATTGATATTGCTATACCCGACACACATAATATACAAAATAAATACAATGAAAAAATTCTAAATATATGATGCTTGGCGACGAGATTAAAAAATGTGGAAAATGAAGAAAATATTTATTTTACCGATTATTATTTCTACAACAGGCGTTATTCCTAGAAATCTTCACATAAGTATTGAGATTTTGGGTCTGAAGAAAAATTTGTTTGAAAAGTTACAAAAGATAACAGTCATCAAATCTTGTAATATTCTTCGTAGGTTTCTTTCCGAAAATAATAATGAGGTAGAGTCATAGGTTTTCTCTTCAGTTTATACTGCTCAGAATCTCATTTCATATTTTATTTATTTGTTTATATAAATGTAATATAATTAACTGACAATTTTGTCAAATTTATATTCAGAGCAGTATTTTATTCGATCGTTCACCACTTCACACAAAGGAAACTATTAATAAGTAACATTCAGTGTTACTTGACTAAGGTCCGTACACTGGATTTTTCCGGGGAGAAAGCCTCTGACACTACTCGTTGGTACATTGATATCATTGTCTGATGATGCTATAGTATGTATATATTCTGGTAGATTGATATATTCTCATAACATTTAACGTTATCCTAATATATAATTACTCCAGGATATGTTTTGATTATAATCATTGCCTGGCAATGGTATTAATTACCGGGTGGTGAATTTATATTTTTCATGAAATCAGTTTGATGGCATGAACAGATATATATAGGCAACTCGTCGGGGTAAAACCCCTATATATTTTGTCGGGTTTTATATATATATATATATATATATATATATATATATATATATATATATATATATATATATATATATATATATATATATATATATATATATATATATATATATATATATATATATATATAATTTATCACCGTTACGGGTCGGTCACAAGACAATTTCTGGTCTCAGTTTAAACAATTTGGTATTTTCCTGCATATGCGCTTCTATCAGGCCATTAGTCGATATTATAAGTGGCATTACCTTCACACTTGTCAATTTATGAACTTCCCTCAGTTCATAAGACAAATCCGGGTATTTAGTTATTTTCTCTATATGCCTTGGTAATGTTCCAATCCGCTGAGATACTAACATCCAGAATTATAGCCGTACCACCCTCGAGATCGAAAACCGCGATATCAGGTCTGTTGTGCGCAACTGGTCTATCCGTAATCAGGATTGTATCCCAGTACATCTTATATTTTCTGTTTTCAAGTACTGCCTTGGGTTTGTATTTGAAAGCTGGAGTAGTTTCTTTACATAGCCCTAGGTTGACAGCAATACTTTGGTGATACACTCTGGCCACTGCATTATGGCGTACAAGGTAATCCCGACGAGCTAGGATAGGGCAGCTAGATGTTATATGTTGAATTGATTCCTGCCCCTTTCCGCACTTGCGACACTGCTCTGTTGGGATATCCTGTTTTGTGATGTGTTTCAGGTACATCCTGGTGGAGATTACTTGATCCTGGATAGCGCACAACCGTCCCTCTGTTTCAGGGAATAAGTAGCCAGCCCTCAGGTAAGTAAGCGACTCTTTTCCATCTATATCTTTATTTTTCAGGTGGTTCGGATATCTACCATGAAGTGCTTCAGAGTGCCACTCCTCCGACAGCTGGGCCACTGTATGAGACTTCACAAGAAATTTCAGATTCGAGAGCTGCAGTGCCGATAGGTTTTCGTCCGCGTCACATATGGTGGGTGCTATAAAACGGTGAGTGTTTGCTGGTAAAATAGTCTCTCAGTTGGTCCACGTTGTTCTTATGACTCATCTCTAGTGATGCAAGGCCTCGTCCCCCCTGTGTTCTTAGTAGGTATAAGCGGTTTACAGATGAGTGTGGATGGTGTATCCCATGTGCCGTTAACTTCGAACTAATTCTTAAATCCATAGCCCTTAGATCAGTCATCGACCATTTGATCACCCCAAAGGAATATGCTATGCTCGGTATAGCCCAGGAGTTGATGGCTTGAAATGATGCCTTCGAGTTGAGTTTAGCCTTAAGGATCCAGTTGACTCTAGAGAAGAGTTTTTCTTTAAACCTCATCTTCATTTCAGAAGTTTTTATGTCCAAGGCTTGTTGGACGCCCAGATATTTGTAGGACTCCTCAGGGGACAGTGCTGGGATTGTTGTATTATCCATCAGAGTAGTACCCTTTAGCTCTCTCTCAATCTTTCCTCATCTCATATTAACCACTGCGCATTTCTCGATACACAGCTCCATGCAGATTGACTCACTAAATGCTGACACTGTTTCGAGCTGTCTTTTTAGTTGATCTGCGTTTTCACCATAGAGCTTCAGGATAGCCATATATAGCTGGTGGGTGATACGAGTGTGAGAGTTATATAGTCATATATATATATATATATATATATATATATATATATATATATATATATATATATATATATATATATATATATATATATATAGGGTTTTACCCCGACGAGTTGCCCATATATTTGTTCATGCAATCAAACTGATTTCATGAAAAATATAAATCCACCACCCGGTAATTAATACCATTGCCAGGCAATGATTATAATCAAAACATATCCTGGAGTAATTATATATTAGGATAACGTTAAATGTTATGAGAATATATCAATCTACCAGAATATATACATACTATAGCATCATCAGACAATGATATCAATGTACCAACGAGTAGTGTCAGAGGCTTTCTCCCCGGAAAAATCCAGTGTACGGACCTTAGTCAAGTATATATATATATATATATATATATATATATATATATATATATATATATATATATATATATATATATATATATATATATATATATATATATATATATACATTTATAAGAAAATCTTAATGGATAAAGATAAATGAAAATCAAGAGTTACTAGAGCGCATTCATAATATTTATCCTGAAGAAACTAAGAGGGCAACTCATCATGTTCGTATACGAGCTGTCAAGTGCATCGAGCAAAATGGGGCCCATATTGAACATTTATTGAGATCGTAACTTAGTTTTCCCCTATGATGTTTGCTATCATTTATTCGTATTAATGTAGTCATCTTCGATGATTGGTTTTCGCTTAGTTCCTACAATTTTTATTCATCGAAATTGTAGAAAATTGCTTCTAATGCTCCGAAATTTTATTTTTTTCATAGTCGGTAAATTTATAAATTGGTTTTTGAATTGCTTGCAATTTCTACCAACTACTTTTTGGACATTCTAAAATGAAACAAAATAAGATTAAATATATTTTCGTTTGAATAACCAGTGGTTTTATTCCAAATGTGTTGTATTTTTTGGATATTTTCAATCTGAAATAACGATCATTCTTGTTGAAATATCAAATCCAAATGAACGAAGTTACAAGTACATTAATTTTAGGCACCTGTCAGGTGAGCGTTGCCAGTTCAGCTACTTGATTCCAATACATAACTGATCAAAGCAACACTTAAAACAAGCAACTGTCGTCAAAATTTGCTCTGTCCAGGCCATATTAATATTCTTCAAAATCATTTTTCGATCAAAACTCCTTTTTTTCAAATGGCACCATATTGGTACCAAGGTACCATTAGAAGCTTGATACTTTGGGTAATCAAATTCTCTAAACACTTTTCGTAAAAATGCAAACAGATTATGATTATGTGAACATTCTCATTTATTTTATTTCAATTCGTGGAATTAAATCCAGAAGGCTATGGAAAGGAACATTGAAAGCAAGCAATCCTGACATTCAAAGGATCATTGAGAAATAAACTCATTTATTGTATTAAGTCAAATCTAGGATACATTCAACTTCATACCATAAGAAAAATAAAAACAACAATAGTGAATCCGAAAACAAGAAATATCATGAGCAGCAAAAATCAAATTCAGAAACATAGAAAAAAATCATGAAAAATGTTGACCATTACTGTCTACGCACATTTGAATTCGCTCTTGCAAATTTCTAGTTACACTGTTCAATTGTTCAGGTGTTATACTGCCGATGGCTCGTCTGACTCTATACTCTAGAACTGCACTCATAGTAAGTGCTATTGCGTAAACACAATTCCTTTAATAACCTCAAACGTAAATGTCTAACGGAATTAATTCAGGTTGATCTTTCCGACCATCTTATTGGACCATTCGTTGCAATCCAATTTTCTCCGAATCTCTCGTGCAGGTACTCTGAGACAATTCTGGCGTTGTGGGGGGCTACACTATCCTGTTGATAAAACATTCCCCTCTCAATCGCCAATAGTAGATTTTCCAAATATCCCCCAATCTCATTCATAATAAATTGAAAGTATCTAGCGCCACTCAACGCCCATCAAAAATCACTGGACCAATTAATCTGGTACTAATCGCACCTAACAAAACATTAAAACCGAATTGTTCCTGAAAATTACTCTGGTTGAATACATGTTGATTGTCTTGAGACCAATATCATGTGTTTTGTCTGTTGAATAACCCTAAATTAGTAAACCTTGATTCATCTATAAGAATATTTTTAGGAAATTATTGTGTGGTTGCACATTATTTTGCATCATCCAATTGCAGTATTCCATCATCCTTGCATAATCACCTTCAGAAAAATGCTGATGCAATTGATATTTGTATGATTTATAATTATACTTATTCAAAATGCGACGAACATTTCACGACTTATATCCAGCTCAAACGCAACTTGCCTTGTGGAAATGGTTTTATCAATTTCCATTTCTATTGGTACTACGGTACCAAAGTGGTGCCATTTGAATTAATGAATTTTAAATTCAAAATAATTTTGGAGAACATTAATCTGGCCTGGACAGGGCAAATCTGAAAATAAGCTTTTTTAAAGTATTCCTTTGATCGATTGAGGTAAATTGCAATATTCATGGCACCCTATATTGAAAAATTAAACCGAAACAAAAATAATTTTGACGTCCGAAATATCAATTGTGAGGTATGGTTGAATTTGGAAAATTATTCACAAGCCAAATATGCAAAAATATATAGGGTATTCCATTTGAATATCTTCATTGAAGGTAATTTCCGGCGACACCGGAAGTGGAAAAAAGTTGTTTTGAAAGTCAAAAGATGGCGTATCATCAGTTTGATCGAATCACAAAATTTCAATAAATTATCTGCAGAGAAATTAAGTGGTGTACCATGATCCTGTATATATATATATATATATATATATATATATATATATATATATATATATATATATATATATATATATATATATATATATATATACTATAGAGTATGAACTAATACTTCATGTGCAACGAACGCATTGCTATAATTGTATGAAACTGTTATTGAATCTTCATTTAATTTCGTTAGACTTGGGATGAAAAATTTATCAATCTCATGCACCAGATTCAGAGCCTGTAGGCGCTTTCCTTAATGCGTCTAGTCCGGTGTTGTACTCCTATTTATAACTTTTCGGCTGCGCAAATTGTAGCGATTTACTCTCGTTGATTTGCGTAGCTGTAGATCCTAGTTTAGATATACCTACAAGAGTGCTAGGATAAACTGGCTTAATTTGGTGACTTTTCAATTCTACTTTCTTTCTTCCTTCATCGGTTCATTGCCTTTTTTCTAACGAAGAAGGGATGGGGCGTATTCAAATAAATCATAGCAATCGTATTATTGGTTTCATAGAAAACTAATAGCTCAATGGTGGATGTTAGATTAAATCAAATTGGAAAATAATGAGTTAACATGGGACATAAAAGTGAGAGGTTGAGACATCGATGCCACAGTAGAACAGAAACGTATACGTGTGCGAGTGGTTTTGGAAAGACTATTCATTGACGATTTTACTTTCGATGCGACATCGCAATTAGGTATTTGCAGTGTAGTGATATACGAGCTGATAAGTCATATTCAAGAATTTGACCGAACTAATCGAGATAATTAGTTCGAAATAATAAAGAGCAGTTTGTTGCATGTATCTGGCCGTTTGAACTATGAGCTTATTAGTCGTATTCAACAATTTGACCGAACTAATCGAGATAGTTAGGTTAGGTTAGGAAGTGAATTCAGGGTAAGTTCCAGGCGTTGACCTTCCAGTTTTTAGTAATTCATAATCGATCTGTTATGGTTCACCTTGTCAAACTTCGCGATTTACAAATGCCAACATAAATGCAGAGGCATTAGCTTACCTTCAAAATCACTTCGAAAGGAATGGTATTCGAGTGGCTCGATTCATGAGTTGAATGTCAATAAAAAACCAAAACTCTTAACCAGCTCGTTTGCTAGCGACACTATCGGGCTGTAAGGTTTCATTCTCATCGTATAGCAAATTTCCCATTGATGAACCGATAATTGACACGTTTTCCTTTGTATCGCCAACGTTACGTTCTATTCCTGCTAGTAGTACTATAAAAAATTATGCACAAGAACACCAGCATGATGGAGAAATGCATAATTGAACGGCTTATCGCCAAAACGGAAACTTTCGTCTTTTGAGACAAAATTTCGACAGTAACCAGACGACGTAAATTGTTGAGAATTTGCTTAGGGTAGGTACACATGCTGAAGAAACTATATGGCACTCCTCCAACTAAAAACAGAAAGATTCAGGAGCCATACTTGGCATATCGACGTGTCCAAATTATGCGCCTTGGTGTTTCATCACTGAGAGACTCAGAAGTCAAATTCAACAACCTGTTCTCAATCCGACTTGAGAAGAACGTTTTATTTCAGGAATTGAGATGATTAAACTGTAATTGAGTGGGATACAGACAAAGTTCCTACAATCAGCCATTTATTTGCTTTAAGTGTGGAGCCTTAGGATTCATATCGAACAATTGTGAGAAATGCCGTCCAAAAACCATCAATTCGGGAAACAGATTCAGAACTTCATAAGAAATCAATATTTCGACCATAAAGTACATGATATGTGAAGACATGAGAAGTTGATAATTCTACTACTGTCACAGGCCAAGTAGACAAAACACCTCTTGATGTTTAGAGACAGAAGATGATTGGGCTCCCATATTCCAGAAGTAGTGCGGGCCTTGTGGGAGAGACTGGATACAAATTTGTCCGAAATTTAGGTTGGAGGCTGGGCAAGATTAAACGGATATCCTTCACTATTGTGAACGAAGATAGGTTTCAGAATATCGAATTGATGAAAACATCTATCAATTTGATGAACAAGGTTGGCATAGTAGACATTTTGGTGGTTCCAGCTTTGTCCAGTCAATGTATTCTAGGAACAGATTTCTGGTTAGCTATGAATATCGTGCCAAATTTAAAACAAAACGTATGCCATTTTGCAGAGTGTTTCTCAGACGATATACATGTCAATGACACAGTCATCCTATATTCAGGAGATGTTAACAGGTCTTGATTCGATAACGATTGCAGAACATGAAATAGTGCTCGAGAAGAATGCGAGACATGTGAAGGAACGCTTTCATCTCATCTCGCCCTAAAAGCTAAAATAGATTGTTAAGTAGATACGAATTATGTAATCTAGCCATCGAAAAGTGCTTGATGACCTCCTATTTCAATAGTGTCCAAAAAGGATGGACACAATAATAGACTTTGAGTCGGTTTTTGGGCTTTGAATAAACTAATTGAGGAGGAACATCTTGCATAGACTGAGGGGAGCTCGCTTCTCAAGTTCATTGGACATAAAGAGTGCCTACTGGCAAGTTAGCGTAAAGCCTGAATATCGCCAGTTCATGGCATTCACAGTACCCTCTCGTAGGCTTCTTCAATTTAGGATAAAGCTGTTTGGATTATGAAATGCACCCAAGACTTCGCAGAAGCTAATCGATCGAGTCTTGGGAATTGATTTAAAACCACAAGCGTTCGTATATTTGGATGACATTATTGTCATCTCACCGGATTTTGACTCGCATTAGGGAACTATGTAAAAAGAATTTGAATGACTTGCCGCCGCCTGATTTACTTTAAGCAGGAGAAGTGTCAGTTTAGTTGTCCATCTGTTCGTTACCTAGGTTATGTTGTCGATGCCAACGGATTACACGTAGACGCTGAAAAGGTGGAAGCGATTATGAAGGTACTTTCTTCATGTATCGTAAAGGAAGTTCGACGATTTGCAGGGATGGCTGGTTTGTACCAAAAGTATATAATTTCTACACATCGATCACTGCATTCACAAGATTGACTCAAAAGAATTCCGATTTATTTGGTCCGAAGAGTGTGAAAAAGCATTTACGTCAATAGAGGATGCCTTAGTATCTGCACATCTGCTAAGTTGTACTGACTTCTCTCGACCTTTTCTACTCCAGACTCCAGATTGCTTTTGCCTCCGGAATTGGAGTCGTATTGACGATAGAGAAAAATGACTGTGCTTTTTATCAAGATCCCTAACCAAGTAGGATAAGAACTTTTCAACAACAGAACGGGACTGCTTTGCTGTGATTTAGAGTGTGGAGAAACTGAAAGCATATCTGAAAAGGGTACATTTTAATATCATAACTAATCACACTTGTTTGACCTGGCTCGATCGCTTGAAGGATTGTACTGGGAGCCTGGCTCGTTGGAAACTCAGAAGTTTTGACTACACTATCATTCAAAGGAAGAGGGAGGAAAATATAGTACTCAACTTTTTATCTAGAGCATAGAACCTGATATCGCTGCTATCGGACTTGTATAGGACGAATTTGACTTTTCTGCACTACCAATAATTGGTATCGAGGTATGAATTAAATTCTGGAGGAAGCAGCTAAGTTTCCCCAATGGCGGAAAGGAAATTAAGTTATTCTCAATTATGCTAGGTATGCGAATCCGGAATTGACAAATGAGTCCGACGTTTGAGAAATGGTTGCTCCTAAAGACAAATGGAACGACATCATAAAGATAAATCATGACCACCCATTATCTGGTCACGTAGGACCTTAAAATATCTACTGAAAATTAATTCAGTTCAATTGGTCTGAAATTTCAGCGAAGTCAAAAGATATGTGAAACATAGTGAGACGTGCCTTCGACACAAACCAGAACAGAGAGATCCTGCTGGTCTCATGGGTGCCACGTTCTAGATAGATTACCCATGACAACTAATTAGCCTGAATTTTAATGCCATATTTTCAAGAACTAGGGATTATAATCTTTATCTGCTGTTGGTTTCGGATTATTATTGGATTATTTTTCTCCGATCTGCGACTTTGCGTTTACTTTGTGATTTCGTTGAAGGGAAAATATTTAATGATTTTGATGTTCCCTGAATACTCATTTGCAACAATTGCAAACCGATGAAAAGCAAAGAGTTTGAAAATTTATTCAAGAATATACAACACTGGTATCAATTTTATACCTCATTTACATCTTTGGGCTGATCCAGCTGAGCGGTATAATCAAACAATTAAAACCATAATATCGTGTAAGGTTAGGGAGGACCATCGTAAGAGGGATAAATAAAAGGATACTGTTTGGCGTGCTGTTAGAACATCAAGAAGGGAGGTACCTATTTTCTTAACTCTGGCCGAGAGTATGTGGGAGATGGATAAGAATATCAGAAAAAATTCAAGTCCGATGAACCGACGAATGAACCTACCGTGGGGAACGATATGAGAAGAAGGTAAGATGAATATAATCTTATTTTCACTAAAATAAGAATGAAAATAGGCATCGACTCAGAAGTTGATCGATCAAGATATAATTTGCGTCGCCGCCCATTACATTTCGAGGAGGGAGACATCATTTGGTGAAAAAAGAAGGTGCTGTCCATGTATCCCAACATATTTCGGCAAAGCTTTGACTAAAGTATATCGGTCCGTTCAACATAATTCGACAGCTGGACAGTTAGTCTTATGAACTAGCTGATTAAATGTGACAGAAGCAAGTATTTGGCTTTTTGGCATGCTCGGGATCTGAATCCTCCAGTTAATGTAGATATGGACGACGAGCGAAGCAATATATAATTGAATGACTGTATATCTTTGGGTCGTGTGTGGTTGGAGAAGAGGGTAAGGAATTGAAAATGGTAATGGACCTTCAGGGGTAGTAACTGCTGAGGAGAATAGGTGGTCAATCGTAAAACTTCCTAATAGAAGCCAACTCACACATTTTTAAGGAAGAAAACAAGCCTCCTACCCACACATAAAGTGAGATCACACTCTTCTTCTTGAAAATCTATGTGAAAGCCTATAAACCGCCCCCCCTTTGGCCTACAAAAGAAGCTAAGACCTAATACATCATTTGCAATGAACGCATTTTTGTAAATCTATAAATAAGTTAAATCTTGTAAGCTCTAGACAACGTTGTTCCGGGAGCATTATTTGTTTCACTCCATCATATTCGCTAAATATATATATATATATATATATATATATATATATATATATATATATATATATATATATATATATATATATATATATATATATATATATATATATATATATATATATATATATATATATATATATATTTTATATATATATATATATATATATATATATATATATATATATATATATATATATATATATAGGGTTTTACCCCGAGGAGTTGCCCATATATCTGTTCATGCAATCAAACTTATTTCATGAAAAATATAAATCCACCACCCGGTAATTAATACCATTGCCAGGCAATGATTATAATCAGAACATATCCTGGAATAATTATATATTAGGATAACGTTAAATGTTATGAGAATATATCAATCTACCAGAATATATATATATATATATATATATATATATATATATATATATATATATATATATATATATATATATATATATATATATATATATATATATATATATATATATATATATATATATATATATATATATATATATATATATATATATATATATATATATATATATATACTATAGCATCATCAGACAATGATGTCAATGTACCAACGAGTAGTGTCAGAGGCTTTCTCCCCGGAAAAATCCAGTGTACGGACCTTAGTCAAGTAACACTGAATGTTACTTATTAATAGTTTCCTTTGTGTGAAGTGGTGAACGATCGAATAGAATACTGCTCTGAATATAAATATGACAAAATTGCCAGTTAATTATATTACATTTATATAAACGAATAGATAAAATATGAAATGAGTTCAAACAAATTTTTCTTCAGACCCAAAATCTCAATACTTTTGTGAAGATTTCTAGGAATAACACCTGTTGTTGAAATAATAATCGGTAGAATAAATATTTTTTCATTTTCCACATTTTTAATCTCGTCGCCAAGCATCATATATTTAGAAATTTTCTCATTGTATTTATTTTGTATATTATGTGTGTCGGGTAAAGCAATATCAATTATATATGTTATTTGATTCAGTTTATCATTAAGAATGATATCTGGTCTATTGTGTTTTACAGCTCTGTTGCAAATAATTGTTTTATCAAAATAAAGTTTATATTTGTCACTTTCACAAATAATCTCAGGTTCATATTTGTGAAATTTTTTTCTTTTGGGAATTACGTGTTGTTTAATTCCTAGATTGAAATGAATAATATTAGCGACGGCATTATGTCTTTCTAAATAATCTGTTGAAGCAAGGACTGAGCAAGATGATAATATATGAAGAACTGTTTCTGAAGAACAGAATCATTTACGGCAAGAATCATCTATATTTTTTTTGATGCTGTGTTTTCTATAATTCCTCGTGAAAACAACCTGATCCTGGACCGCAATTGCCAAGCCTCCTGTTTCAGCAAACAATTCTCCAGATACTAACCATTTATTCGATGCGATTGCATCAATATAATCATTTTTCAATTCTTTAGGGTGCTTTCCGTGTAATTCCTTCTGCATCCAACTTTCTCTTTTAAAATTATTATCAATTCAGAGGTGTAAGATTATAATCTGAAGCAACAACAGTATCATGTAATTTAGACGTTCACTGTTTATCGTGAAAATGGGAACGTAGATGAAAAATCTATTTACTATGAAGATTATTGAAATCAGTTAATCCACGACCTCCAAGATGTCTAGGTAGTGTAACTTTCTGAACAGCTGACTTTGGGTGATGCTTATGATATTTACAAAGCATTTTCCTCGTTTGACATTGTAATTCATTTAGATCAGTTTTAGACCATTTAATAATTCCAAAAGAAGATGTAGGAATAGGAACTGCATAGGAGTTGATAGCTCTGAAAAGGTTTTTACTAGTTAAATGACTCTTGATGATAATTCTGAGTCTTTTGTAATATGAACTTCTAATATTTTCTCTAGTGCTGCTATGGTTAATTGTCTTCTCTTGACAAAATACAAGATATTTATATGTATCTCCTTGATGCGTTGGCTCGATTTCGATATTAGAAATCTTTATATAATCAGAGGTGATCTATCCTTTTTCAATAGAAAGATTTTTACATTTTAGAAGCCCAAATTTCATATGAATATCATTGGAACAGTTAAAAGTAATCTGAAGTAGACTTTTAAATGAGATCTGGTTCAGGCATATAATTTAATGTCATGTAAATAAATTAAGTGACTTAACTTGAATTCAGTTGATAGACTCTTTATTTTGAAGCCGAAACTAGTAGCATTTAATTCATGAGATAATGGATTGAGGCAAAGACAAAACCAGAGAGCATTTAAAGAATCACCTTGAAAAATGCCTCTTTTGATTGGAATTACTTCGGATTTTAACGATTGTTTTGAAGTATTTAAATGAAGATTGGTTCTCCAATTTCTCATTACAACTTCAAGAAAAAGACGAAGTGTCTTATCAATTTTATAAATTTCCAAAATTTCTTGAAGAAATGAATGGGGGGAGAACTATCAAAAGCCTTTTGGTAATAAATGAAGGCTGTATGAATATTTCTCTTCTTAGTTTGAGCTTGATTCAAAGCAACAGAATCAATTAAAAGTTGCTCTTTAGTACCAAGGTGTTTTTTTCTACATCCTTTTTGTTGTTCGGAAAGAATATTATAATTCTCCAAATGTGCATAAATTTTTTGGTAATACATGCAGTTAGAATTTTATATATTGTTGGAAGGCAAGTAATTGGTCTATATTGAGACGAATCAATAGTATTATCACTTTTCGGTTTTAAATAAGTAATTCCTTGTGTGAAAAATAAAGGAGTAGCTGAGGGGTTCTTTATCATAAATGAAAAATATTCAGCCAAGTTTTCATGAACGCAACAGAATTTCTTGAACCAAAAGTTATGAATACCATCAACACCTGGAGATTTCCAATTTTTGTGTGTTTAATAACTGATGTTATATCTTCGTTTGAAAATTTTTCAAATTGCATGCATTCTATTTTAGAAAATCAAATCCAGACCTTTCATTTAAAATCCAACTTGCATTGAATTGTGTTGCCTTGGCACTGCCCAAATTGAAGACCAATAATCAGTTAGAATATCAATTTTAGGAACTCCATTTCCAGAAATATTTTCATTTGAACCTGAAATAAATTTGTAAAAATGTTTTTCATTATTTTTGAATAGTTTGTTTTGGAATTTTCTATCTGAATTTATTTTATATTCACGTCGTCTAATGGAGTATACTGAAAGTTTCTGTTTTAAAATAACGATGTATTCTATCAGTTGTCCATTACTTATCTCAATATTTTTATGGGTTTTATATTTGAGGAATATTTTTCCAATATGCGCCATAAGTTTTTTGATCGATTAACTCTGGAATATTGAGTCAATCTTCCTAAATCACATCTGATAGAAGAAATTTTACCTTCCAACCTTTTTTGCCATAAAGGTTTTCTTGATATTATAATTAGATCCAAAATTTTCTAATTTGTATCCAGAATGTAATAGCGGCACAATATATAATCAGATGAAGTGTATAAATATTCATTACTTTAACAAGTTGCTTTGGAAGAATATTCTCATTAAGCTCGTTCATACAATCAAAAATTTTCTTTGAATAATGAATTTTAGGAAGTTCAGGTCTCATATTTGGGTCAATATTTTCAAATAAATTCATTTGATTGAGAAATAAATTTCCTATATCTTAGTTACCAATATTTTTAGACAAATTTTCTGATTTATTTTCGATGCTTCTCATGAATGGGACTAGATTTTCATCTGAAAATTTAAATGTTCTGCTTGTTGAATGTTGTTTTAATTGATTTTAATTCTGTTTTAGATATAAGGTTTCTATTTTCAATATACCGTCTTTGATTCGCAATGCTTTGTTCTGAAATACAGCAATTGGGGAATTTTTCTTTGAACATACTATAAAGTTTAGACATGTACCCTTTTTTATTTGTTCCATTATTTGTTATTCTGTAATAACAAAACATAATGAATTTATTCATGTCATAAGTCCATTTCATGCGTTATATTATTTTATTAGATTTGTGAAGATCTGAATTAGGTGATGAAGTTATGATAAGATTAGAGGAACAAGGTGATTCTAGATGATTATGATAACAGTTATCAAATCTTTTGTTGTTTGAAGAATAGACAGAACAAGTAAAATGTCAGATCCCTTAGATTTACTTCGTGTATGATATGAATGTATAGATTTTAAAATATTATTCCTACCTTCATTTAAGTTGTTTACCTTATCATCATATTCATAATCAACGGGCCCAGAAATAATTTTCTTTGCAACGTTACCTAAATCAGATGATATGAAAGTGTGAGAATCAGATGGTCCTGTTTGTAAACGATCTTGAGTGCAGATTTTGTTCTTGTCCAAGAAATATCTATTATATGAATTGCAAGGATATTTAGCAGGATAATATTCATCATCAGAGTCATATTGAAGAATAATTTGAAAATTTGACAGTTGTCAATAATATATTTTATACAACGTTTTCCTGAAAATGAATTAATAAAGGTAGGAAATTTTATTTGTACTCACTGTTAATAACTTAAAAAATACTTATTTGAAAAATAGAACTAATTTAAATATTTAAAACTTTTCAAAATTCAAAATTTTAGCGGTGATGTTCATTTATGGAATAATTGTCATGTCGTGATATATATATATATATATATATATATATATATATATATATATATATATATATATATATATATATATATATATATATATATATATATATATATATATATTCACCAAATTTACTGAATTTTATGATTTTCTTCACGAAACATAATTTGAAAATTAATAACTAAATCATCCGTCGTTGTCTTTGACTGAATAACTTTGGCATTTTGAAATTTTGAATAATTATATTGCGACAGGATTCGGGTGAATATAGAGAAGGCTCAAAGTACTAATTTATTGATTAGAATATACTTGCAAAGACATCTTCCAGCTATTCTTCATTCAATTTCTCTTATATATTTATAAATACAATGAAAAAATTTCTAAATATATGATGCTTGGTGACGAGATTAAAAAATGTGAAAAACGAAAAAGTTTTTATTCTACCGATTATTATTTCCACAACAGGTATTATTCCTAGGAATCTTCACAAAAGTATTGAGATTTTGGGTCTGAAGAAAAATTTGTTTTAACAGTTACAAAATAACAGTCATCAAATCTTGTAATAGTCTTCGTAGGTTTCTTTCCAAAAAAATAATGAGGTAGAGTCATAGGTTTTCTCTTTAGTTTATACTGCTCAGAATCTCATTTCATCTTTTATTCATTCGTTTATATAAATGTAATATAATTAACTGACAATTTTGTCATATTTATATTCAGAGCAGTATTCTATTCGATCGTTCACCACTTCACACAAAGGAAACTATTAATGAGTAACTTTCAGTGTTACTTGACTAAGGTCCGTACACTGGAAATTTCCGGGGAGAAAGCCTCTGACACTACTCGTTGGTACATTGATATAATTGTCTGAAGATTTTATAGTATGTATATATTCTGGTAGATTGATATATTCTCATAACATTTAACGTTATCCTGATATATAATTATTCATCATTGCCTGGCAATGGTATCAATTACTAGGTGGTGGATTTATATTTTTCATGAAATCAGTTTGATTGCATGAACAGATATATGGGCAACTCGTCGGGGTAAAACCCTATATATATATATATATATATATATATATATATATATATATATATATATATATATATATATATATATATATATATATATATAGAGTGAAACAAATAATGCTCCCGGAACAACGTTGTCTAAAGCTTAGCTTACAAGATTCAACTTATTTATAGATTTACAAAAATGCGTCCATTGCAAATGATGTATTAGGTCGTAGCTTCTTTTGTAGGTCATAGGGTGGGGTTTTTATAGGCTTTCACATAGATTTTCAAGAAGAAGAGTGTGATCTTACTTTATGTGTGGGTAGGAGGCTTGTTTTCTTCCTTAAAAATGTGTGAATTGGCTTCTATTAGGCAGTTTTACGATTGACCACCTATTCTCCTCAGCAGTTACTACCCTGAAGGTCCATTACCATCTTCAATTCCTTACAGATATAACACGTCGGGGTCAAATATATATATATATATATATATATATATATATATATATATATATATATATATATATATATATATATATATATATATATATATATATATATATATATATATATATATATATATATATATATATATATATATATATATATATATATATATATATATAACCTATATTGTATATATATTATACTTATTATATATCATGTCATGTCTTATACTATGTCATGACTTTTTTTGAACAACCTAACTAGATAACAATTTAATTAATAAATTCTATAACATTTTCTAACCTCCAGTAATTGAACTGGGAATTTACTACCAAACATCTAATAAAATTAATTTTGCTGCCGGTCTCCGAAATATTCAACTATTTGTCTCCACATCAACAACTCTGATCTTTTGATCTTGAGCAGGATACAGTTGCACGACAAGGCCCTCTTCCCATGCGTTTCTGAGACCATTTGGATTCACTAACAGAACAACATCTCCTAGCTCTATTGCCTTCCGTTCACTGTACCATTTGGTACGTTTAACCAAGATTGGTAAATATTCTTGTGCCCACCTTGTCCAAAATACGTCTGTCAATCTTTGAGCGGCTTTCCAACTAAATAATATACCTTGTCCAAAATACGTTTGTCAATCTTTGAGCGGCTCTCCAACTAGATAATAAGTTGAGATCTTTCTCTGTAGTTTTCGTCACGCCATAGCAGCATGTCATTGTCCAATCAAGAAGTGATTTGGAGTTAAAGCCTCCTCAGAATCTGGGTCTAGAGATACATGAGTCAGTCCTCGGGAATTGATTATGTTTTCTGCTTCTAACAAAAATGTCCGCATTATGTGTTCTGGTGGATGTCGTGAGGTGAAAAGCTTTTTCAGAATTTTTTTTACATTCTGGATTAACCTCTTCTAACAGCCATCCATATGAGCAGCAAGAGGAGCGTTGAAATTGATTTTTATTTTCCTCACCATGCAAAATTTCTTGATCTCTTCTTTATTGAGTTCTCCCAAGCGCTGCGTTTTTTCTCTTTCACCATCTCTGAAATTTTTTCCATTGTCACTGTATAAATGCTCTGGAAATCCTCGCCTGCAACCCATCATTTGCAAAAGATATATGCAAGAGTTTATGCTGAGGTCATGTGTAATTTCTAAATGTACCGCCCTTGTAGCCATACAAGTGAAAATTACTCAATACTTTTTTCCCTAGTTCTTTTCACAGTAACTTTGTATGGGCCAAAATAATCCATTCCGGTTGCTATAACTCTCTAATTGTCGGTTCAATTCTACAGAATGGAAAATGACCCATCATCGGCAGTGTTCTCCTGTTCTTACATTTCTTCCAACTATTCCATACGCTTCTCACAGCCTGTCCGATTGGCAAAATCCAATAATTCTGTCGTAATAAATGTATGACAGTTTCTTGACCATGATGTTGAACATTATCGTGGAAGCTGTGGATGAGCAGCTGTGTTCTATGTTTTGGGTCCAGAAGGATTGGTTTTTTCATGTCTTCATTCACATTGGCTCTGTTCAAACTACCTGATACTCTCAACAATTTGTCCTGATCAGAATATATACAAGATATCGTGTAGAGTCTGCTTTGAACATTTAGCGTTTCTCCATTTTTGAGTTGCATGACTTCTAATGCAAGTGAGTCGAGTTGAACCTTCCTAAGTAGTAATGCCCCAGCCTCTTTATTTTCTTCAACAGTTGGTGTGACTTCATTTTGAGTATATTAATGAAATGAAGCATATATGCTGTTGTCCGCAAATGTCTATCTCATTTGGAAAATCGGGAAGGATGTGGTGTTGCAAGTGTTTCTGTGGCATAACTAAGGAACAAAGTTTCTGCCTTCTTGAACTCCATCTCATCTTGATTCACTTCTGTTTTTTCAGTATTGTCCTAAGGCCAATGATCCTCAGACTGTGGAAGAGATTTTGGATCGATTAACCATTTAGGTGTCGAACAAATAACGTAAATCTTTCACAATATTGTTTATAATGATATTTATGCTTTATTCTACTTAACTTTCACTACTCAGAAAATTTTCCACGTCTTCAGTAGCCCTCGTATCAAACTGTCTTTTTCATCAGATTTGGTATTTTTTCATCAGGTTGAGATCTTATTCAGTTACAAATCTTTCGGCAACCTTTTGTACACCACCCAAATCATATTTGTGGGAACTCAATCAATATCTAAATATATTCTGATTTCATTGCGACAAACTGGTGGATACTATTTATATACCTACCCGTAATGAAGATGTTTCAACGTATATATTCATATTGAAAAAATCGAAAACGACTGAAATAATGTTATTTGTTTCTTCATAAACTTTCTATTTCTAGCGAACTGTTTGACTTCATTCCAATTTGTGCATTTCTTCTCCAGCTGTATACCCATTTCGTCATTGCATGCTTGCTTAGGTTCTTTCCTCTTTCCTGGCAGTCCTTCACTTTAATTGGCTATACGTGTTTCACTAATCCCTCCTCTCCTTCTGATCAAAGGTTCAAACCATCCCAATTGGTCTTTCTATACATTCCAATACAGATTCCACTTTATTTTTCATATCTTTCATTTACAGTCTGTCTCTTTGCTGAGCGACTTCTTTCACTCTTTTGAGGTACTTCAATTCGATGGCTTGTATATTTTCTTCTGAGCTCTGAAACCAGCTTTTATGACATTATGTGTCTATTTAGTGCCATAAATGAGGACATATTTGTTCTTTTACATATCTCCCTCTTTATCAAAAATAGTTCCCCTTCCATGTCTCCTACAGTCTGATCTAATTAATGCCTCAAATAAAGACATTTTTGTTCTTTTACTTATCTCCTTCTTTCTCTCGAATAAGTTTGTAATAGAGAGGTGCAGCTTAGAAGAAGCGATTCGCGATTCATAAAGTAGCGAAACACAAGTTTCATGAAATATTTGAGCTTTTTATCATTATATTATGAACCGAGTTCTATTCAGAAAAAATATAATTGTGCAAAAAATTTCAATACCTGTCAAAAGTCTATCGAAGGATATACCATTGTTTTATGAAATAGTCTCGTTTGTTTTGTTAGAGAATCCTAATAATTCCAGGAACTCTTTAAACGCATATGGATTGAAATAACCATAAATGTCAAAGTGAAATAAGTAAATACCGATAGTTGGTTATTTCTTCAGTATGCTGACATCAGATTACGTTCACTTTCAAACATTATTCGTTACCTGGTTCTATTCCATAATATATAACTTGGACAATTTGAATTTTCACCATTTTGCTTATTTTCACAGACCGAATGAATAACCTATATACTATATAAAATTATTTCCAATTCCTTATAACAATATAGGCAATCTAATACCTCAAGTTTATCATTCCTGGGAAGGAATTTAGCACTGACTGGAATTATGTCGGTAAGGGTATTTTACTCCTACGCGTGTTCTCATTGAGGAGAGAGAGACCACGTTATTATCTATATGTTGGTAGTGCTGAAATTATGTTGGTAAATATATATATATATATATATATATATATATATATATATATATATATATATATATATATATATATATATATATATATAGAGAGAGAGAGAGAGAGAACTATATTCCACATGTAGGTAATACGGACTTCCGGACTACAAACCCCGAGGATAGTCAGGAGCTCCATCGGCGACATCGAAAATAGAGGAAAACTTTGAGATAGTCCGCTCATAGCCCAGCTTTCTATCGAAGATTATTCCGCTTTCTCACTCTATTTTACGGGGACGAAAATATTACAGCGGAACAATTTGTATAGACATAAAAGTCATTTTTAAATTTTCCCCTAAATCTGCGAAAAATAGGACATTTATTCCATTTCCGCATTTTTAAGAATTTTTCTAGGAATTTCGACTCGATGGATCGTTTCGATCGCTTTCTGAAAGACCGAAGATCCATATTCCGTTGAAACCTCGCCGTATCGTCCTTCCGTTTATTCTCGCTGACGTTTGGGCGAAATTCTTCGAAAATTTCTCACGCCTTCTTCGTTCGAACTAGGGCTTCGAATTTTGCAAGTTCCTTTATCCAACTCTTCCCTACTGGAAACAAATATTCGCGGGATCCTTCGGTCCCCGATCCCCCGTCGTCGAGATTCTTCCTCGTCTGGTTCAAAGTCTCGTCACTCGCTTACGGTTTTGGTATTATATAGATGATTTTTATAGAACTTCAAGAATATGGGGTGCGTAGAATGAACTTGATGGATGTTTGTGAACCAGGAATTCTTGGAAGGAAATGTTAAATAGATTTATATAAATATCCTATTCTGTTAGATTCAAAAGTATATGGACCATCTAGATTTTACATACTGAAACACATATGGGATAACATATGTGTGAATGCAATAGAACGTTTCGATTTTTCTAGTTCTGTAGCCACTTAAGCAAGGGTATCAACCCCTCCATTCCCAAGAATGCCTGCATGTGCTTCTGTTCGAGGAAAATTTATGTTAAATCATGATGTTTTGAGTGCTTAAATGAATAAAATTCAGTTGGTTATCGAATCTCAACTTTTTCATGTTCAAAAAAGAGCTTTCGCTTTCGGATAGAATGGGAATATTTTCCAAAGAATTTTTTCTGACACGAACTATTTATATAGTCTAGTGGTCTTCAAAATAGCAAAGATTCAGCTGAGAAGATAGTGAATTTATCGTTGGGAATTTCTGCTTAACTTTCACCTGAGCATGATAAACTGCCTCTTGCTACTCTATTCATTATTCATTATTGTGCAAATTAAGTGGATGATGAAGTTATTCAGATTATTTCCTGAAATTTGATAAAAAAAAAAGCTCATTGTCGTAGTCCGGGAATTTTCATTGCATTTTCTTACGTTTAGTTGCAATGAGTAACATGGGAGATCATTGGGTTTGTCAATGATGGTTTTATAATCCAATTACTTATGAAGTCGTGAGACCAAAATATGGTCTGATTTAGAAATCTGATATCGATGAGTGATATAAATTATGAACAGTCCTCTAAGTTTATTCATGATTTGTTCGACGTCGCATTATTCTTCACTATGAATTTATATCACAGATACCCCCTTATTGATGAAAAAGGCAATTCAGTCGCTTCCGATAATACATCTCAACGGAGTGCTCTCCTAAAAATCAAAAAAGAGCAATCTGTCGGATAGAGTCAATTTTATCTAAGAGAGTTTTCGATGCTCCGCCGTCAAAAATCGAACCATAATCTATAATTGGTCGAATGAAATATTGGAAAGATACTATAAGGCTGTGGATAGTATGGTCCCGTATTTGTTGTTTTGTTAAGGATGACAGCAATACGATCCTTCTATGTCAATTTTCTATCAATGACAATAACAAGAAATCTAAGAAAACATTTTTGTGGAAAACTGTGCTTCGCCATCTTAATATAATTTGGGAAGTTAGTACGTATTTTGTGAACGTATATACCACTGATTTGCTTGGCGAACTTTTGTGACCATTGCTCAGTACAAAAGCAGATAAAATTTTTATGTTTTCTCCTAAATTCTTTTGGACACTATCAATGTTCGATGAAATGCAACTATTTTGTTATATGGATTAGCAGGAAGGGTTTTCGGCCAATGGTATACAAACATGTACAGTAGTAATGATAATATTCATCTTTGTTGACCCACACTCCATTCATCCTTGGGCATATTTCGCGTTTGTAGCATAGGTTTGTAGAAAATTTGTCAGACAGCCCAATGTGGATCAATTTGGTTTCAAGGTTATCTAGAATCTGTTATCTTATACATATTTTATGTTATCACAGAAAATTCTGAGAATATTGCCAATTGTGAACGTCATATGACTGTCGGTAATGAAGTTTCCTAAGCTATCATAAGTGGAAGAGCCTTTTCGGAAATGAAACTGAGTTTTTAAAAATTAGTTGTTTTGTTCTAACCACCATTCATGCATGAATTACATGAATCGTTCGAACGTGTTACGTGAACAGGAACATAAAATTGTTCAATAATATACGGCGTATTTAAGTTTTTCCGGGATTGAAGATGGGGATTATAGGTATTTTTTTCAGTCATATGGTATGACACTAGATGACCAGATGTCGTTGTAGATATTTAACAGTAATGCCTCTACCTCATTAGGAAGTTTTGAGAGCATAATGCCCTGAATTCGATCTTGTTCTGAAGCTGGGTTTGAATTTGATTTTAGAGCTCTGTGTAATTCTTCGATATTGAAGGTGGGTTTCAAAACATGTTCTGAAGTATGAACCGCAATGGCTTCTCTAGTCGGAATGTGTAGGGTGGGCATATCAGATATGAATTTCTCCGACCATTGACCTTCACTAAGAGGGTGGCTTGTGAAAGTAGATATAATTTTAAATTTTTTTTTTGGTTGATCATACTGTGGATATCGGTAAACTGTTACTCAGTTGACACCAAAATTCATTTCGAGATTCTCTTTTGCGTTGTTTCATAATGCCACATAATGTGTTGTTACATAATGCAATAGTTTCTCTATTTCTATAATCATCAAAATTTTAGATCTTGGAGAATAAATTATATTTTCGAAAAGCTGTAAATCTTCTTCTATACTACCGCAGCATACTCATCGTTCCACCATGGTTTGAAACTATTGCTAGGTTTCAGTTTATATATAGGTATACTCTCGGTACAAGCTTCCTTTAAATTTGTCGAAATTCCTTGAGGTAGTAAACTTAAGTATTTTTCCTTAATTTTTTTCCGAATATAAATCGCAATACGCTTTTATCATGATAAATTTTCCGTTGATAGGATAACACTGGTATCTGAAACAATGTTATTCATATTAAATATCATTAGATAATAGTCATGACCTAATGGGTATTTTTCAACACACCAATTTTCTAGGAAAATGGGTGAAGGAGGATGAAGCTTTAGACAGATGAATCGATTTAGCTATGAGTAACAAATATCCTTGTATCGTACCCGTTGTTTAATAGATATAGATTGTTTCTCAATGGTTATAATTAGCTCAATACCAAACCGACATTCAGATACATAGAACCCCCATGCAGTATGGAGATGGTTGAAGTGCCTTCCCCTAAAATGAATTTATTATCCAAACTACCCGTCAATTCAGACTGTTGACGCTCGTTGCAAGAATAATTTGGACGAGCGTACAAGGAAAATGTTGAAATAGTTTCGTCACTTGTTAGATTTATATTAAATTCAACAATTTCTAGCCCATTTGGTTCCGAGATAGCATTTATATTTGAAAAATGGAATTGATTCTTTATGGGGAATCAATCCTTCATAGTCTCGACCCTGTTTCTTGTCATCCCCGAAGGAAAAATATTTTGAGAAGGATATTTTATTGAATGTTAGAACCCAAGTTTCTCTCAGAATAAAATCATCTATTCAAATATAGTACAGTTCTGAGGAACCCTTGTTGGATAAAATGGATCTAGCATTCCATTGAATGATTCCTAAGACTGACATATCGAATACAATAATCAGATGGTTATCGGGGCAATTGATCTTCGATAGGCACTTTATTGCAATGTTTATAATTAGATCCAAAAGATGAGAAGTGAAAAAGGATGGGTCATTGATTGAAAAATCATCGCAAGGTTTTTTTGAACAGATAAACAATCAACATTCCATAACACAGAGAATGGGAGTTAAATGATTTATTGGTGTTATTTGACGGTTTCTATCTTTTCCACAGAGTCACTTTTCATTTTTGAATTGATCAGTGCTTAATAAATTGTTTCAAATAGTGACTGACAAGGGATCATTTATACCTGTAACAATTATGTTGGCATCAATTTGGTGCATTTTCAAGGATTCTATCATGCAGAGGTGTTTTCTTACGCCTTTTGGACTTTAAGTTTTTTCGTTCGATTAACGATAACATTTTATGTTTATGGTTTCGTGATTGCAGCCACATTTGGCGCACCTGACTCCAAACATAACGATAGAATATACTGCATTGTACGACGAAAATTGACGACTCTCTTATTCAGCCAAATAATTATTTTTGAGAAGGTGTTATGAAGACAAAAGTGGTTGGTATATAGTTGATCGATTTTCATTCTTTGAACCTTTTCAATTCAATCGACGAACCTCTAAAAATTCGAAAACTTCTTCTTTCACAGGTCATAATGATGCCTTTATTTCTTCATCAGTGATGTCTAGGATACTTGACCTTATGATAAATAATCCAATAATAATGGAATATATACCTCTACTTTATTCATTCAGCGGAATTATAATTCTATTCGTAGACTAGCTTTGCTGTATGTTTTCATTTCGACAATTATCCTCTTTATACTTGATTGTTTGATGTTCATTATTTCATCGACTATATTCCGATCATTCCTAAATGAAAATTTTTCTGCATGCAATTGGATGAGATTCTTTATATTCATATCTTCTGATTCAATGAACACCAGGAATGGGCCATTTATCCGCTAGTTGTGCCTAGCATTTCCTTGTGTGATGTTCTGTTCAAGGTATGTTCCCATTTTTATCGAATCTTAAGATTGAAATCCCTCTATTATTAATCAAATATAGATAATTTTATGCAAGCAAATACGTTAAAATTGTTCACTGATATGTTTTTCGTTGGAATTTTCTTGTAATATTCACATTTAAAGCGTATTAAAGTAGAAGCTTCCGAAACGAGTTTTTATTTGAAGTATGCCACCTAATTTGTGTTCTCTTATTCTTTTTTCTTCTTATTTTTACATCTTACACACCAACGGATTAAAATATTCTCAGAAATTATAGAAAAGATTAACGTGAAGATTAATTATGATTGTTTTTCTGTTCGTTGGTAGGTATAAATATCTCGACAATGTCGAACAGGAGGTTAGAAAATTTCAATAATGAAACGATTGCTGATGCTTCTGGTTCAGATCTCATATAATCTTAAACTCTAGAAATGCCGTTACTAGTGCTTGTAAATGAAGAGTTGAAAATACTAGCATGTAAAATTGCAGAAGAGCAGACACAAATTATTCATTTTGCAATAAATACTGAACAATCTTTTAAAATAAATTTGAATTTTGACTGCACCAATGATAGAATGTGTGATACAATAACCAACTGTGATTTAAGCAATATTACTGTTTTAGTGAATATAAATATTTCAAATAATATATACTCAGCTGCAGACTTAACTGATGGTGATCCTAAATGAACTAATTAAAATGATTTGAAGTCTGCAGAAGTTAATGTTACTTCTAACGAAGTTGAAAACTGTTGGCTCTCAAATCTCGAACTCTTAGCTGAAGTTTCTATGAACAGTAGCAACTCCGTTTCTGAAGATCAACTAGAAGTATTCATGGGTGATGTTAACGATGAAATCCTGATACCGAAGAAAGTATGGTAGGGATTGGCAGGTAGACAAAGGAGGCAAGAAGAAAAACAACAGCGTTTCATCAGTGGAGTGTACGAAAGGGTAAGGAAGGATAAGAGTGGGAATTATACTCTTCAAAAAAAAAGAAAACAGAGGGATAGGTGTACGATGCAATTCAGAAAATGCACAAAAACGAAGCGTTGATGCTGCCAGTTTTCAGAGAAAGATCCAGAGGAAATCCTTAATTCCTTTTGGAAAGTTATGAAATCTTACGATATCAGGCGTGCCAACGTTAGTACCATCATCGATATGGTCCCCTCTAAATAACAAAAGAGCAATTCACGAAGGCAAACCTCTTCCTTTCACCTCCTCAAAAAGTATTCTAAGCGATTGCAGGTATGCAGAAAAAATGCAATATGAAAGAGTGGATAGTAAGACACTGGTGCGAAACAGATGAAAACAAGAGTGGAATGCATTCTTCAGATATCTATAGGAAGACTTCTTTCCAAGGAACCAAATAGGAAAGTCGTTCTCTCATAAACGATTTCCTCTATTTGTTACCAAAACTTTCCAGCCACGACTGCCGTGCTTCTTCGACCAAATTATATCTCGAACCTGTTCGAAGCAAAGCTGATTTAAGTCGAGAGTACATCAAACGCTGTGCGGATTCTGAAGCTTTAACTCTCTCCCGAAGTCTGATTTTGAGAGAAATGAAAAACAGAATATCGCCTCCTTTATACCAAAAAAAGATCTCTGTTGATGATACAATAATGGTCATATCGATGTACAAACTTCCAGAGACCATCACAGTAGGAAGGAGAGTGCTCAAAAATAAAAGAGCGGAGACAAATTACAGGCAAACAATAATTGTTCATTCACTCTCTATATGTAAGCCGTAAAACTCGCACCATTGCTGTGTCGTGCGATGTACTATAAGACTAATATGTGTATACACTACACGATTTATTATATGGTACCAAGATCGTACACTGCATTTTATGAGACAAAAAGCTATGCAGCTATATGCTTCGCATATATTCAACAAAACTGTTCGAATTTTTGAAGGAATACGAAAGACAGAATCTAAACACGTAGAAATCTAAAATATACAGTGATAGCTGTGGGCATCAAGATAAGAATATTTTGCTGACAAACCTGTTATCCTACGCAGCCAAGCAACTTAATATCTCAATAACTTACAGTTACTTAGAGAAAGGGCATACGCAAATAGAGGAAGATTCCACCCATAGCCTCATAGAACGAAAAATAAAGAATCGTAATATCTTTCTATCGACGGATATTTCTGTATGTTCAAAGCACGTTCATCTTAGCCTATTATGGTTACAAACCTTCATTATAGTGACTTATTCAATTCGGATGCCTTGAAAGTTTGAGAACTATCCGACCAGGTTTCAAAATTGGAAATCCTACTGTTTCCGAACTTATATATTGAAAATACATTCCAACAGGCGATGTTTTCTATAAAACAGATTGAAATCAGGACTGGCAGTAGTATACCAAAAGATCATTCGACTTACAATTGAATGAGAATTAGATTGCACTAGATCTTACATTCAAAGAAAGATTAAAACTTGGTTCAAAAAAATATAAACATCTTGAATAACTTAAATCGGCCATGGATAAAATATTTTGGGACTACTGTAATGGCATTCCGTACGTCAATGCAGTCCTCTTGTTTTTGTGTTACCAAATATTTATACTTATTCTTTTTTTTCAATTCTATAACGTTCCTTATTGAAGATTAGAAGCACCATATCTTATTTGGTCAAAAATTAGGTAGTAGATAGTATCTTCAATGTACTTTATACACTATAATCTGTTTTTATGTAACCAAAGATTTATTCTCATTATTAATTTTAGAATCTAGAATGTTCTTATTTTGGTTGAAAGCCCATATCATATTTTGTAAAATAAATAAAATTATTTTTCATCCAGTTCTAATAGCCATTTAGTTTATACCTAAAGAATTAAAAGGATGATATATGGTTAAAATTACGTACATTTAAAACTTGTGCTTCTTATCGACCTAAAACACGTATGATATGTTTGAGATACTCAGAGACGAATTTTCGAAATAAGCAATCAAATTATTATATCTAATATCCAAAGTTATGGTTTAGTCCAATTTTCGTCGCAATTTCAATTAATAAATTGCAGTATCCATTTTATCTTCCTACTGTAAACCTCATGAGAACTCTGATATGTGGTATTGCATTATCACCGATGTTATGCTATTCTCCGTTTATGGTCTATGAGTTCTGAATATTTTCGATATGTAAGAGACCAACCAAAGCTCACGCCTACATATTTTGGAAAGTTAATTGTGAATCACAAATTCTACGTGGAAGTTGACATATAGAGACTAACTTGTTATGTGGATACTTGAGGAAACTCCCGTTCAATTTGGTTTGCGGTATAGTCACCTCTTATCTTAGTATTTGTTTAATACTTGCAGGTCTGAAGTCAGTCATACTTTTCCTTCTTCTAAGTTATCGTCCATAATGCTACTGTAATATTATCGACAACGCGTATTTTTGGAATTCTGTGTTAGGCATGTTACTTATATACAAATTAAATAGAAGACGAACCAATGAGGATTCATGCAGTATTCCATCATTTTTTAAATATATTATTTGCTCTGCTGACTGAATTATGAAAACTCTGAAGTTTGAGTATGGGTCATTGGATACTCTTGCAAACTTCAAGGATTATTCTATAGAGCCATAAAGACAAGCGATTAAAAATATATGTACATGATGGCCACTGTTGTTTAAATTTTCTGCAAGCCGGTTTCTCTAAATTTTATTATTCGTTGTGAAGCTAGGGCTGATATTCGATCATAGTAACGTGAGGTATATGAGTCTCTCCACTCACTTGTAGCATAGGTTACAAGTGCTATTTGTCCATGGTTGGCCGGGTGAGTAGCGGGATTTCCTGGTTTTATAGGAGCAAGTGTTTGGGAGATTTTGAATTCTGGGAAAGCCTATTATTTGTGCCTAAAATCTGTGTAAAAATCTCTTAGCTATCACCTGCCTTCGAATCCAAAGTGTTCAATGAATTTTGGAAATATGCCAACCAGTTCTAATGAAATAATCATCAAATATTTTACTATTAATGCGTCTGTGCATGTGATCAATGAACATCACCCTGAATTTCAGGACTCATTCTGATGATGATTCATAAATTTTTCATTTCATGTTACCAATTGTGTCTGGAACAGCTCTTATCCTGCGATTTCACCGTTAGCCACAGTTTTCAATCATTATTCTTTTTCCTTGAATTTCATAAAACAATGCAGACCATGTAACAATGCAAAATCTTGAGATATATTACACCTTAATGCTTTCTATTAATCCTTGAGAATATTTTCTCAGAAACGGCAATATTTCCTGGCTATTCAATAGTCTCTCGATAAGCAGTGGTCTACCTACCAAATGTTCCTCTATAGAAATGGAGGGACCAGTTATGCTAAATATAATACATCAAATACCTTAAATTCACCTCGTCTATTTGTTATTATAATCTGATTGATGAATCATCAAAACAAATGCCGCCATTACGTTTTCGAATTTATGGTTACCGTACATAACAAAAATATGGTAAAAAACTATGACACTATATTGATTAATGATTACTCAGTATTCATATTCATTGTGGCAATACTCCCCCCAGATTTCATATTCCCACCAACAAGTAACGTTCTTCAGCATCATTAATTTCAGTACCGCGGAATTAGTGAATATGGTGAATACAATTGAAAATAATTTCGAAAATTACTTGTTGGCTTCTCGTTTATATGCAGCCGCACATCCAAAAGGAGACAACCCCGATTAGAATCTCTCAAAAATTTGAAGAGGAAACTGAAAGCATTTATTAGGAGAAAATACCTCGAACAAAAACGGCCGTAAATGGAGAAAATCTACAGTGAATTTTCCTTGCTATAAAGGAAAATCCGGAAGCAGGTGTATGGAAGTTGAAACAGACCTATATTTAAAAAACTTCCGTATCCAAGATATTGAAAGTGAATACATATCATTCATACCACGTACAACTTCACCAAGAACTAGTGGACCACGATTTCGAAAAAAGGATACGGTTCTGTAAATGGTTGCAGACTATTTGGCTGCGAATTAATATTTCTTAAATTTCAATTAATTCTCTGATCTATGAACTTTCCATTAAAACGGATTTGTGAATACTCAAAATTTTTATTCTTACAATCAAACAAATCGGCACTTCAATCGAATGAACAATTTTCAGCATGATCGGTCCTTTAATGTTTGGGGAGGAATTGTGGAGAATTATGTGATTGAAATAATTCTCTTTGGAAGACCATTGAATGGCCATGAGATAGTACAGTTTTTGAGGATTAATTTTCGAAAAAATGTTCGAAAATGAAATGTGGTTTCAGTTAGATGGAGCTCCTCCACTATTTTCGTTCTTGAATCGCCAAGATCTCAATGCGATGTATCAGAACAGGTGGATTAATTGAGAAGGGTTCATCCATTAGCCTCCTAGATCACCAGATCTGACGTCAATAGGCTTTTTCTGCAGAGAGCAATGAAATTAGAAGTTCGCAGAACTGTTTCTTTCACAATTCAGTTATGAAACAAATAATTTATGAAGGATGCCGTGAAATGACTCCTGTTGTTAAGTGCAATGTTCGAAGAAATTTTCTTCATCGACTTGAGAAGTTTATGGAGACGGTAGATATTTTCAGGATTTAATGTAGCTTTTAATGAATTTTTTGATGAACATTGAATTCAGAGCCCATTTTTCATGAATAACTGGCTCAACGAATAGAAACTCATTTTCAATTCAGGATGGGATCTGGCCTCCGTTTCCCTAGGAAATTGGACGTCTGCTTTTCAGTTATATGATCAGCCAGAGAAAAGTTGATCGCCTGTAACATAGTCTCTTACTTTATATTCTTCTTAGCTATTCAACACATCTCCTTCCAGTAGGCGTAACCAAGATTCCTAACGTCAGAGCGTAGATTCTCGTTGATGAGCTTTTGTTTACTGACTCACCGATGGACATATTTCATACACTCAGTGTAAGTGAAAGACTCAGACAGACTGCTAGATTATGAAGCATGCAAGCGAAAGTTCGAGAAGAAATTTATGTTTAGGATGAAGTAGAAGGACAATCATTACAAAAACGAGTCTGTATATTACCAATTAACTCACTCAAGTGGGCACACTTGTTAAGATCAATGATGTGGATGGTGTTAATTTGTGTGTGCAATAAATATACAATTAAGTTGGCAATAATTTTCTATTTGCACGATAACTATTATGAACTAAGACTTTAATTACAAAAATAATTGTAATTGCTGGTTGTCAGGCAAATTACAAATTGGGAAATATTGATAAGCATATGTGCTACAATGCCAGGAATCTATTATTAAAATATATTATACATCATTCCGAAATATGCGTAGAATATTGTTAGATATCATAATATCATATCATAAGCGGGTTGTCCTTATATATATATATATATATATATATATATATATATATATATATATATATATATATATATATATATATAATATATATATAAATGAAAAAAGATTTGAAGGTAAAATATCTTGTATCCGATGTGATTTTGGAAGATCGAATCAATATTCCAAAGTTAATCGATTCAAAAATTCATGGCACATAACACATAACACATAAACCCATAAAAATAATGAGATAAGTAATGGACAACTCCTTTCTTTAATTATATAATTACCCTTACCACTTACTTTAGCCACACCTTCACATTTAATATGACAAAATCCTAGAAACTGAGCAATATAAGAAAACAAATAACTCAAATCATATCAAAATGAATTCAAAACTACAAAAAAAATAATAAATGTTAAGCGTTAGGTACTAAATATTTTCCACATTAACGAAATAGTGATATCCCACTCTTTCACTTGATTTCGTTCAATTCATTCAATAAATATTAATTTCAGAAAACTCGAGATTGAGGAGATTATCGTTCGTTTACCAAGCAAATAAATTACAATGCGAGGAGCACTCCATATATTATTTCAAGTCTCAGGCTCAGTCTGGAAGGTAAAATGCACCCAAACTTCAACTTCGCAATGTTTAATGGCTTGGTACTTGCGGGAATCCCAACGAGGCTAATTGTGGTAGAATTGTAGAATTGCAAGCAGCTCTACTAGATGAACACGTCGATAATTGATAATTTCCAACAATCAAATGACACCAGCAAATAAAATAAAGTATCTGCTCAACAGTCAGCTAGCAAATGCAGCGTATCTACCTACTAGAATATTCCGATACCCCAAAATAAATCAAGAAAACCTGGTGAAGATGACTTGTTCTCCACGTTAAACATCGCTCTTGTTCATCACATGCAGTTATGCGGTTCAATCGGCAAATTGAACCCCCTCGAGTCTGGAGATCGTGCAGGCAGAAGTTGAGGTCTTCCTCGAATAGGAAATTACAAGCAAGCTGACTTAAATGACCAGGTGTACTATCGTGCATAAACCACATCGTTTGTACTATTGCCAAAGGTACATCCTCCAAATATTTTGGAGGCGGGTGCTCCAAATAGGGGCAGTTAACGTCCCGTTTTTTTATCGCTGTACTCTATCAATTGTCCATTACTTATCTCATTATTTTTACGGGTTTGATTTTTGAGGATATATATATATATATATATATATATATATATATATATATATATATATATATATATATATATATATATATATATATATATATATATATATATATATATATATATATATATATATATATATATATATATATATATATATATATATATATATATATATATATATATATATATATATATATATATATATATATATATATATATATATATATATATATATATATATATATATATATATATATATATATATATATAGTTTGTTTGATTGCATGAACAGATATATGGGCAACTCGTCGGGGTGAAACCCCTATATATGTATATTATATATTATTATATATATTACAACCCCCAGGCAGGGGTTGTAATCCTTGAATTTTTTTTTTGAACATTTTGAATAGGGAAGATGGATCGAGAGATGACTCAAAAAAAAGGTGGTATCTTTGTCTACATTGCCTTGAACGAATTTCCTTTTTTAATTGAAAACTGTGAAAGATACAGGGTGAGCAACTGAAGGATAGGGAAGACTATTTCCCTAAGACTATTCAAGTTTCAGTGAAGTAAAATGGAACAGATCCATGCTGATCAATGGCAGTCATCATCAAGTATCATCCTCATCTCGAATTTCAACCCCTAGAGCAGATGTGACCACGCTTGAGAATTTGGAAGAAGGTAGATGGATCGAGTGATACCTCGAAAGAAAGGTATTATCTTTGCATTCCCGTGAACGAATTTTCATTTTTGATTGAAAACTGTAAAAGATACAGGGTGAGCAACTGAAAGATAAGGAAGATAATTTTCCTGAGACTATTCAAGTTTCAGTGAGGTAAAATGGAACAGATCCATGCTGATCAATGGCAGTCATAATCAAGTACCATCCTCATCTCGAATTTCAACCCCTAGAGTAGATGTGACCTCCCTTGAGAATTTGGAAGAGGGTAGATGGGTCGAGTGATACCTCGAAAGAAAGGTATTATCTTTGTCTGCATTCCCATGAAGGAATTTTCATTTTTGATTGAAAACTGTACAAGATACAGGGTGAGCAACTGAAAGATAGGGAAGACTATTTCCCTGAGACTATTCAAGTTTCAGTGAAGTAAAATGGAACAGATCCATACGGATCAATGGCAGTCATCATCAAGTACCATCCTCATCTCGAATTTCAACCCCTAGAGCAGGGGTGTTCACCCTTGAAAATTTGGAAGAGGAAAGATGGGTCGAGTGATACCTCGAAAGAAAGGTATTATCTTTGTCTGCATTCCCATGAAGGAATTTTCATTTTTGATTGAAAACTGTACAAGATACAGGGTGAGCAACTGAAAGATAGGGAAGACTATTTCCCTGAGACTATTCAAGTTTCAGTGAAGTAAAATGGAACAGATCCATACGGATCAATGGCAGTCATCATCAAGTACCATCCTCATCTCGAATTTCAACCCCTAGAGCAGGGGTGTTCACCCTTGAAAATTTGGAAGAGGAAAGATGGGTCGAGTGATAACTCGAAAGAAAGGTATTATCTTTGTCAAATGTTCTAGCGAGAAATATCAAATCAATCAGGATCATCATATTATTATACAAGTGAGGAAGAAAATGGTAATTAGTAGTTCATTATTTTTAGTTTCATTTATAACTTTACCTAGGCTGAATTTCGTTTCTAATTTTTGCATTATTTCATTTTTGTATCTGCTTCAAATTCTATTAAATTCACAGTAGTTAACTCAGGTTTATTCACAAAAAAATTTTACAATCTGAAATTGTTTGATTTGAAAAGCTTATGTTTTCTTAATGATTTAAAATACATCTATTTATAGATTTACGCAACTCTGGGTCGTCGATTGGGATTGTAGAATTTTGTCCACCCAAGTCCATGGTTTTGCCCAGTGTGAGGCGGTTCGTTCCTGATTTTTCTACTAAGATATCCCTTCTCACCAGACTCACTAAGCGAAACTGCAAATTTTTGTGGACCGAAGAAGCTGAATCGGCATTTCAACACTTAAACACTTGTCTTATATCACCACCTATTCTTGCATGTCCGAATTTCGATTCACCTTTCAAGCTAAACACGGACACTTCTAAAGTGGAATTAGGTGCAGTACTCTCGCAGGAAGCTCCACTAGGAGAGGTTTTTATAGCCTATGGCAGTAGATCTCTGAGTCGTGCTGAGGAAAAATATACGGCTACAGAGTTAGAATGTTTGGCTGTAGTATGGGCAGTCAAGAAATTTAGACCGTACATCGAATTTGAAAAGTTTGTTGTGGTAACAGATCATTATTCGTTAAAGTGGTTACATAATTTCAGAGATCAATCGTCTAGTTTAGATAGATGGACTTTGAAATTATAAGAATATGATGTTAGTGTTAGTCTCCTTGTATCCTAGATGCTTTATTTAGGTATTTCCTGTTGATTGATATATATATATATATATATATATATATATATATATATATATATATATATATATATATATATATATATATATATATATATATATATATATATATATATATATAACTGACAAGTTTGTCATATTTATATTCAGAGCAGTATTCTGTTCGATCGTTCACCACTTCACACAAACTATTAATGAGTAACATTCAGTATTACTTGATTAAGGTCCGTACACTGGATTTTTCTGGGGAGAAAGCCTCTGACACTACTCGTTGGTACATTGATATCATTGTCTGATGATGCTTTAGTATGTATATATTCTGGTAGATTGATATATTCTCATAACATTTAACGTTATCCTAATATATAATTATTCCAGGATATGTTTTGATTATAATCATTGCCTGGAAATGGTATTAATTACCGTGTGGTAGATTTATATTTTTCATGAAATCAGTTTGATTGCATGAACAGATATATGGGCAACTCGTCGGGGTGAAACCCCTATATATATATATATATATATATATATATATATATATATATATATATATATATATATATATAAAAATAAAAATGGTATTAAATGGAAATGGTATTAATTACCGTGTGGTAGATTTATATTTCTTCATGAAATCAGTTTGATTGCATGAACAGATATATGGGCAACTCGTCGTGGTGAAACCCCTATATATATATATATATATATATATATATATATATATATATATATATATATATATATATATATATATATATATATATATATATATATATATATATATATATATATATATATATATATATATATATATATATATATATATATATATATATATATATATATATATATATATATATCATAAATAAAGACAATACACATGTTATTTAAATCTAGTTAACCCCTTTTATCTCAGATGAGTAAACCAATCTACAACAAGAATAAATAAAACAAGAAGATACCCCTGTTGCACATATAGAATAAATAATTATTCTGATTCAAACAAGTGAACAACCTACTCTGAATTATTCAACGAACAAACAAGTGCGGTGATCTGCATAAACCTCTTAATGAATTCAAGCCGTACCCAATGTCTACTGAAACCATTCGAAATCAGAATGCATAAGAGAAGACAATACACATATACAAGAAGAAGAAACCAGAGCAAGAAGATCTCCCTGTGGATTATATCGAAAAAATTGATAATTATTCTGATTTTGAAATGAATGATGAAAATTTTTCCCATTCAGCCCTTGATACCCTGTGGAGTTGAATAGTACATTGAATAGTGTACAGGAAAAATCAAATCTTTCAATATACTCTAGATATTTTAAGCTGAATAAATATTGAAAATGTGAATGTGCGCTGACTGACAGCTCTACCTCTACGACTGAGGGGTCTATTAAGGCACACAATATTTTATATTTCATGTACAAACTCCAGCTTTCTCGTAAATAATATAAGCTCTGTTGGGGAGAGCTTGTAGGCTCAGTCAGCTTGAGTTTGTTAGTTTCAAGTTCCTCCCTTATTCTGCCCCAGCCTGGCATTCACTCATGACGTGTTATATTGATTCTATCCCTTCCTCGCATAGTCTGCATAAAGAGTTTTCGATCAATCCCAACTTATCTCGGTGATTTCTGTGTCGACAGTCTGTTAATATGGCAATAAGAACTCTTTGGTCTAGCCTGGTGAATTTAAGTCAAGCCTTGGCTCTTGTAGTGGAAGGTCCACTGATGACAAATAGAGAATATCTGAACCACCGGTTAATTTCCGAGCCTAAGCTCGTCCAGTGAATCCATAGGTAGTTTCTCGGGCGGCCAAGTAGTTCACCTTCTCAATGCTCTTAAGGCCCGAGTAGCCAGGGGTCTACATCAGAAGAAACCTCTTTTTTTCTCACAGTCTGGCAAGGATTGCACGACATTTCAGTAAGATTTTCATTGATTTACTTGTCAAGAATAAGGTTAGCGCAGTGACCAGATGTGAATATTTCTGCTTGAAAAACAATCACAAGCCTGCCGAGACAAATAGACCTTCCTTGGCAGCACCTCGACCATATACACCAGCTTCGGCGATTTTGTGGTCATGTGTGAACCAACGGGCCCCACAATTAGACAATGCTTGCATCTAACCCATTCCTGTCTACTAGCAATGACGGAATGGAAAGGCTTCTTCATGTTGATTTTGGGTAATGCTATCTCGGACCTCATACGCAGCATCTGGCTGCCTCAATTTCAGCTTCTAAGGCACCAGGCACGAAACTGACCATATTTGACCCATTCCGGGAAAGGTGATGAAGCCATTTTAGCTGCTCCTCTTGTCACCAGGTGAAGTGAGTGCCAGTATCTGTTCTATGACTATAGTAGGTGTAGAGTGGAATTCTATAGTGATCATCATGCATGCCATTCTCTGCAATTTGGAGAGCTTGTATTAGAATTGATTTTAAGGCTACAATTCAACCAAGCAATGCAACCATATGCAATACGTGGTTTCACGACCATCACATATAGCCACTGAATTTGCTTTGGAACAAGTCCCCATTTATTTCCACTGATCATTTGACATACCCATAAAAAATATCAAGCCTTATGTATTATGTTGTCTAGGTACGCAATGTTCTTCTTCCTCCAAAACCGAGATAAACACTCAGAATAAGGGATATATATATATATATATATATATATATATATATATATATATATATATATATATATATATATATATATATATATATATATATATATATATATATATATATATATATATATATATATATATATATATATATATATATATATATATATATATATATATATATATATATATATATATATATATATATATATATATATATATATATATATATATATATATATATATATATATATATATATATATATATATATATATATATATATATATATATATATATATCATATATATATATATATATATATATATATATATATATATATATATATATATATATATGCATCCATTAGTACCAGTAGGTAACCAACTAGTAGGATCAGACTAAAGGGGATAGCAGTCCACCCTGCGAGCAGCCACAAAACTAACTACTTTCCCCTTCAAGAAAGTGTTGATCATTCTGTCATTTGGTATGTTGCTATTTCATGTCGCATTAATATTTGGTATATCTCTGACTCTCGCAGCCCAACATGATGAACTAGTGGGGGCCGCTTAGAACGAACTCTCTATGTCCATGAAGTTTTCAGCTGTAGCTTTTTTGCATACCACTCACTGAGTGATCCTTGTTGAGTACCATATCAGTTAATTTACCTTTCTATAAAGGTTTTTAATGTTCACTCAGACGGTTCATTGATTAGGTGATAGCTGATGTCCTCTAGCACCTAGTTCACGGTTTTCAGGACGAAAGACATGAGACTTATCGGTTTGAATGATTCAGGCTGTGATTTAGATTCAAATACCTTGTATGCAACCCTAACCTTTCACCAGTTAGTCAAGTCAACATTGCAGGCCATATTCGACCAGAAGAGCCTATTTAGTACGAAACGAGGTTGTCCACCACCTGCTGTAGTAAGGCTGGAATGATACTATCCTCTCATGGAGACTTAACTCGCTGGAATGAGCAGATCATCCACCCAACTGCTCTGGGCTAGATAATCGTTCTTGCGTTTTTCCAATTGTCCTTTTTAGGCCTTGTGGTAAGAGGTCTGCAATCTTGAAAGTGTTCTCTCGCGAGAATCTCCAACGTCTCTTTTCTTGAGTCCGTATTATGTCCATCCTGCCTTCTGCAGATTCAATGGGCAGTACCGGTCTTCTGGCGGTAATCCTGTGTAGCCTTGCTACCCTATATAATACAAGATAATCCTAAACCAGAACTTTGAATTAGCAGTGACTGTCCAATTTGTTCAATAGATTTGAAAATTGCATATCAATGCTTTCCAAATAATTTTTTTCAGTAAATACCTATTCATGCAACACCAGGAAATGAGTAATAAAAAACTGAATGACTTTATGTAATTTCGTCTTATACAAATTCCACACTCTTTATAATAGACTTATTGGATAGTCTTTTACAAGTAGACCATAAATTTGTGAAAATTGTAAGATCCCATTTTTCCAAAATGTAATAAAGCGTGTAGATCATAACCAATTACTTTTCAGTATTTAATTAATAATATTTTGAAATAGTATATCACTAAATTATGTTATGCTTATATGGATGAAATAATTATATTTTCTAAAACAAAGAAAAACTCCTAGCTGAAATACTTACTCTATTAACAAAAATCGCAGACCAAAATTCGAAGATTCAGTTAGACGAATGTGAAATATCCGAAACTGTATTAGAATTTTTCTGTCTCACTGTCACCCCGAGGACTTTAACCTTACCCTAGAAAAATTAAAATCATTGAAAAATTTCCTTCAAATTTCTCAATCAATTCTGAAAATTTCATTAACAATATACATAACTGTGTTCTGATTTATTTCAATAATTTATTCATAGCTGTGAAATAATTCAGATACTTTGAAATTATTCAGATATTTTGATCTCTTCATCGGCATCTTACGTTCCGAAAAGAAAATGAGAAGTAGAGTCTCCAAAATGCATGAGTCCTGTTTTAAATTTGTTTGGATACATCATATTTAAACACGAAGGATTTTCATTTTCTATAAATCAAAATTAACATAGTGATAAAATAATAGACCACAAATATTCACTACCTAACATTAATTGTTTTATATATAAACTCAAAAATGTTAATTATATAGAGAGCGGATTTTATGAAATACAATTTGACGATGAGCCGATAAGAAAAACCTCATTCACAGTTGACAAATATTACGAATTTTAAGAATACCGTTTGGTTTGAAAAACGCACTCACTACTTTCGAGTAGTTATAACTTATTGAAAGAGTATATCAGTAAAATACTTATGATTATATGGATAAACTAATAAAATATTCCAAACATAAAGAAAATCACTTAGCTGATATACTTTCTATATAAACAAAATTCGAAGATTCAGTTAGACAAATGTGAAATTTTGTTAGACCCTGAGGAGTTAACCTTACCTCAGGAAAATGAAGAATATGGTATAAATTCCTCTTTCAACAAATACTAAAGGTATTGAATTTTTATAGGCTTGTTTGGATATTATCGCAAATTTATACCTAAAATCACCAAAACAATGACGAAGTGTTCACTCAAATACAATGAAATGAATTGAAGCGACCAAAAGTAAAAAGAAGTTTTCATCATAAGTAAAAATTTTCCCATCAATCATCCAACTTAAATCTACCCTTTTCATCAACAATATTTCAGCCATATTATTGCAAGGTACACCACTAAATGATATGTTTTTGTGTGAAATTTACTATCTATTCTGACCATAAATTTCTAGTTTGGCTCAATTCATTGATAAAACTGAATTCCTGCTCAATGAAACTGAAAAAGAAAAACACGTTATTAAGTAGCTATTCTTAAAATTTATCAAAGAATATTTGAATCCCAAAATATTGTATTTTATTCATTTCAAACATAAAAATTCAGAGAAACCATTCATTCAACTTTTGCAAATGAAATTTGAGGAAAAGTTAAAGCCTCAGAATTTGTAATATTTTCTTAGATGTTCGTGACGTAGCTGATCAACAAAAGAAAATAGGAATGTATCATCACGTCTACAAATCAGCACACAGCAGCATAATAGAAAATATTAATTCCATGAAACGAAAATAATGACTAAATGTGGAAAACTCGGTTTAACAATTTATAAACAATTGCGAAATTTGTCGAAGAAATAAGAACGAGCGAAGATCAACTAAATTAATAAACAAAAATATTCCAGTAGGAGATGCATCTCTCTCAAATCTTTATGTATATTCTGTTGAAATTGAAAAATCTACATGCTTGATAATCACAGAGTCGTTTTCCAATTTCGCGCAGTATTATGCCATATTTCAAATATCTGCAGTCGAAAACATGAATGAATCAATACAATTTATGAGTCATTGCGATATACTGAAAAAATAACTTGTGATAACGAAACACAAATCATAACTGCAGTCTTACAAGAATTTGCTGAAATACATAAAATCGCTTTTCATTATATTTAAAATTATAATCCAAACTCCAACGCGCCTTAATTGTTCAATTGAAAAGATCCATTCTTCTTTGATAGATAAATTAATATTCTTATCTGAAGAAAAATTAACTTTATCAGTTAGATTAGCACGTGCAGTTCCAACGAACAATTACTCTATTCATTCATCACTAGATTATACGTCCATGCAAATTAATAAAGTAGATGTACATAATTTGATCTCGCTAGAGATCGTCGATGTATTTATCAACAAGCTAGAATAGAACTGCGAAATGCTAATTGTTTCCATTCCATTCCAGATCATGAACACACAGCGACTTTCTTTTTTTTTCCTCATTAAATATCGGTGTTACTGAAATGACCCATAATTTATTACCTGTCTTTTTAAATGAAGTTTATATTGCATTGCAGGACAAACACCTGATCTTCTATTTTGATGTTTCTGGAATTCACAAATTATTTCTTTGTAGAAAAACAAAATGATGAGTTAACCGAGTACTTAAACTAATAACAAAAGTAAGTAGTCTTCCACTTTTTCAGCTGCCATTTCGTTCTCGATAAAAATTTTGAGGTATAGCAACACCCCTCAACGCTGTTCAGAATCAGAGGGACGTGCTCATCCCCGTTAAGGATTTGAAATAACGAGAATGAAAAAATAGGATAAGCTGTTTCCTTTCTAATCAGGAATCGACGGGTCCGAGCGATTCTCCATATTTTATAATATAAAACAGGAAAATCGAAGTGTTATACTATATTAACTATATATATATATATATATATATATATATATATATATATATATATATATATATATATATATATATATATATATATATATATATATATATATATATATATATATATATATATATATATATATATATATATATATATATATATATATATATATATAACACCTAAAAAATATGGATGATTTTTTTAGGAAATGAACACCTGCATCAATTTCTCACCAAATTATTTAGAGTGCCACAACAGATTTCAGTACTTTTTTATAAAATAATGCAGCAGATGCGACGCGGCTTCATAATCATTTCATGTATTCAGTGTTTGAAATCAGTTAGTTGGTACTTTATTTCTGTTGTCAGCACAAATAAAAGATTCAAGTTTTGTGATTCGACCATGGGAAGACAGACTAGAGAAGAGATGTTAAGAGCCGTTGGCATACTAGCTGGGAGCTCACAGCGGGGAGTATCCAGGATTCTGGGAAGTAGCCCAAGTGTGATAAACCATTTATGGTCACGTTTCAATGAAACAGGTAGCGTAGAAGAACGCCATATAGGTCGTTTTGGGATTACTACAGTCGCCCAAGGCCGACTTTTGGTTTTACAAGCCAGAAGAGATCGTACTACCACAGCATCTCGATAAGCTCAAGAGCTATCACAAGTTCATAATGTACAATTTTCCTACAAAACTCTGAGAAATCGAGAAATCGACTGCACGAAGGTCAACTCCACCCCAGACGTCCTTTAAGAGTTCCACAACTGACCCATGGAAATCGCGCTGCTCGTTTAGCTTGGTCCAAAAACACGAAAACTGGGATCAAGAGAGGTGGGCCACAAATCTTTTCAGTGATGAATCTAGATTTAGTTATTATTCCGATTCAGGAAGAATTCGAATCTCGAAGGAACCTGGAAAGCAAAACCGTCTCCAGCATGCTCGAGAATTTGTTAGACAGGGAGGCGGATCAGTGAAGTTTTGGGGAGGTAAACGCCTTGATGGAAGAACTGACCTCGTTTTCATATAGAACAACCTCGCGGGAAATTCTTACGCAAATGAGATAGTTTTACCTGTAGTGGTACCGTATCTCCAAATAATGGGTCAAAATCCACTCTTCCAACAAGATAATGCCCCTACTCATCGTGCAAGAGTTGTCTCGAACGTTCTTGAAGAGAATGATATCGATCTTCTAGCGTGGCCATCCTGCTCCCCAGATCTGAATCCCATCGAGCATGTGTGGGACACCCTAAAAAGGAATCTCCTGCGTCAAAACGTCTTTCATCATGAACAGGAGCTTCGATTAGCAGTTCAGGGGGCTTGGAATGACTAAGGCCAAAAGGTAATGGAAAATTTAATATTGAGCATGCCGCGACGATGCCAAAGTGTCATTAATAACAGAGGTGGACCTTCTGGGTACTGAAAAATATAAGTGCTTCCATATCGTTTCGAAAATATTAGTTCAGGATTTTTTTTTGTGTTTTACCAAATTTCGTCATTTTCAGATTTCAATTTTTTTTTATAAAAGGTGCTTTGCAGAAGTCAAATATTATTTTGTTTTCTTGAGAATACATTATATACAATACATCCTAACAAAGACTGAAATATATATATATATATATATATATATATATATATATATATATATATATATATATATATATATATATATATATATATATATATATATATATATATATATATATATATATGCAGGGTGCTTCAACGAAAACTTAACAGACGCTTTATCTCCAAGATATTCATTTTGATCAAAACGCAATAACAAGTCAATTTTTGTTTCAGGGGACATCTTCTGGGGTACAATACTTGCCTGGAATATCAACCCGATAAGCGAGGATGGCAATCCTTGAACATTTTAAATAGGGAAGATGGGTCGAGTGATGACTCAAAAGAAAGGTGGTATGTTTGTCTACATTTCCTTGAATGAATTTCCATTTTTAATTGAAAACTGTAAGGATACAGGGTGAGCAACTGAAAGATAAGAAAGACTATTTCCCTGAGACAATTCAAGTTTCAGTGAGGTAAAATATAACAGATCCATGCTGATCAATGGCAGTCATCATCAAGTACCATCCTTATCTTGAATTTTTTTTTAACCCCTGGAACAGGGGTGACAACCCTTGAAAATTTGAAAGTGGGTAGATGGGTCGAGTGATAACTCGAAAGAAAGGTATTATCTTTGTCCGCATTTCCGTGAAAGAATTTTTATTTTCAATTGAAAACTGTAGAAGATACAGAGTGAGCCGCTGAAAAATAAAGAAGAGTATCGCCCCAAGACTTTTGGAATTTTAGTGCGAAAAACTGGAATAGACTCATTTAAATCAAAGATGACAGCTTTTGATCTGGAATGAATCTGTTCCATTTTATTGCACTGATACTTGAATAGCTCAGGGCGATAGGTAGTCTTCTCTATTTTTCAGTTGCTCACTCTATATTTTCTACAGTATTCAATCAAAAATGAAAATTCGTTCACGGGGACGCAGGCAAATATAATACCTTTCTTGCGAGGTGTCACATCTACCGTCTTCCAAATTTTCAAGGGTAGTCCCCCTGCTCTAGGGGTTGAAATTTGAGATGAGGATGGTACTCGATGATGACTGATATTGATCAGCATGGATCTGATCCATTTCACTTCACTGAAACTGGAATTGTCTCAGGGAAATAGTCTTCCCTATCTTTCAGTTGCTCACCCTGTATCTTTACAGTTTCGAATTTAAAATGGAAATTAGTTCAAGGCGATGTAGACGAAGATACCACCTTTTTTTGAGTCATCACTCGACCCATCTTCCCTATTCAAAATGTTCAAGGATTGCAACCCCCGCTTAGGGGGTTGATATCTCAGGCAAGTATTGTACCCCAAAAGATGTCCTCCTTGAAACAAAAATGGACCTGTTATTGCGTTATAAAGCCAGAACTAATATTCCCTTTAGTACCTGTATTATATTATATAAAATATGAAAGTCTTTGAACGAAGCATAATTCAATACAGTGTGTTCCAACGAAAATTTGACCCCCCCTATAACTCCAAAATGAGTAACATTAGCGAAAAACACCAAGACACGTCGATTTTTGTTTCGAGGGGGAGCATTTTTCGAAACAATTCGAAACTTGTCAGATCAACCCCCTACCCCCAGCAACCCTAATTTCGAAATTCATCATAGGGAATAAGGGTCGAGTGGCACCTTACTGTAAAGGTCTGTCAATTCTCCATTCTGATTTGTCATTTTAGAATTTTAAATTAACATACAGGGTGTCCCAACCGAGGGTAAAGTTGAATTCCTGCAAATCCCAAATACTAAATGAAATCGATTTATTTTGGCATAATGCAAGCGCAGGTTTATGCTCGGTCTAGAAAAACGACCTACACTTGTGAATTTGGAGTTGGTGCAATCAACCCCTATTTCCAGCATCCCTAACTCAAAAATCATTCGATCGAAAATAGGTCAAGTGGCACCTCGTTGGAAAGGTATTTCAATTTTCTCTTCGAATTTGGTATTTTCGAAATTCAGAATCAGCATACAGGGTGTCCCGGAGCAGGAACACTGAAAACCCAAATAACTTTTTGAAACTGGTTCATTTCGGTATAATACGAGAACATGTTTATGTTTGATTCGAGAATAAGACTCTCTTGCGTGAATATGGAATTTTTGCAATCAATCTCTTCCATTCAGCATCCCCAACTCAAAAAATCATACAAGTGATTACAGGTTGAGTGGCAAAGTTCCAGAAAGATTTTTCTATTTTCTGAATCACTGAGGCATTGGTTTCAGTTTGGCAATCGAGGTTTTCTGGCGTGAGGATCAGGATGAGGGGATGATGGAGAAACTGATTGGATGCTCATCTAAACAGGAAAACGAGATTTATTGAACTTGTATTCAATTGAAAACAAAAAACTTACTTGATTATTACAACAATTGTTCAAAATGACCTCCGCCCACCTCCATACAGTTATACAGACGATTTTCGAACTCTCTCTCACATTAGCGAAAACTTCAGAGTCAAAAGTCGGCATTCTGTGATAATCCTCATTCGCAGCTCCTCCAGGTTTTCTGGTCTTGTGGCATAAACTTTAGATTTTAGATGGCCCCAAAAAAAAAATCTAGGGATTTAAATCTGGTGACCTGGCTGGCCACTCAACAGGTCCTCTTCTACCAATCCACCTTCCTGGGAAATTTTCGTCTAAATATTGGCGCACCCGAGCATCATAATGCGGAGGAGCACCGTCTTGTTGAAAACGCATTTCTCAAGCTTAAGAAATCGATGTTCAAGTCAAGACAGATGTTTGGTCTGAATGAATCTGTTCCATTTTTTTGCTCTAATACTTGAATAGCTCAGGGCGATAGATAGTCTTCTCTATTTTTCAGTAGCTCACTCTGTTTTTCAGTAGCTCACTCTGTATTTTTTACAGTTTCCAATCAAAAATGAAAATTCGTTCACGGGGATGCAGGCAAATATAATACCTTTCTTTCGAGGTGTCACATCTACCCTCTTCCAAATTTTCAAGGTGGTCACCCCTGCTCTAGGGGTTGAAATTTGAGATGAGGATGGTACTTGATGATGACTGCCATTGATCAGCATGGACCTGTTCCATTTTACTTCACTGAAACTGGAACTGTCTCAGGGAAATAGTCTTCCCTATCTTTCAGTTGCTCACCCTGTATCTTTACAGTTTTCAAGTTAAAATGTAAATTAGTTCAAGGCGATGTAGACAAAGAAACCACCTTTTTCTTGAGTCATCACTCGACCCATATTCCTTATTCAAAATGTGCAAGGATTGCAACCCCCGCTCAGGGGGTTGATACATCAGGTAGGTATTGTACCCCAAAAGATGTCCTCCTTGAAACAAAAATTGACCTGTTATTGCGTTCTGATCCGAAATGAATATCTTGGTAGATATAGCCTCTGATTAGTTTTACTTTATTATTCATATATATATATATATATATATATATATATATATATATATATATATATATATATATATATATATATATATATATATATATATATATATATATATATATATATATATATATATATATAATGGGCTTCAAAATGTAAATGTCTTTCTATTTTCTTTTGAAAAGGAAAGATCACTCTGATTATATAAAGATTTCCAATATCGAAATCGAGCCAATGCATCAAGGAGATACATATAAATATCTTGGATTTTGTCGAGAAGACAATTAACCATAGGAGAACTAAAGAAAATATCAAAATTCATATCACAAAATACTTAGAATTATCATCAAGAGTCATTTAACTAGTAAAAACCTTTTCAGAGCTATCAACTCCTATGCAGTTCCTATTCTTACATCTTCTTTTGGAATTATTAAATGGTCTAAAAATGATCTGAAAGAATTACAATGTCAAACGAGGAAAATGCTTCGTAAATATCATAAGCACCTCCCAAAGTCGGCTGTTCAGAGAGTTACACTACCTAGACATCTTGGAGGTCGTGGATTATCTGAATTGAATAATCTTCATAGTAAACAGATTTTTGATCTACGTTCCATTTTCATGATAAACAGAGAACGTCTAAATTACATGATATTGTTGTTGCTTCAGATTATAATCTTACACCTCTGAACTTTGATGATAATTCTAAAAGAGAAAGTTGGATGCAGAAGGAATTACACGGAAAGCACCCTGAAGAATTGAAAAATGATTATATTGATGAAATTGCATCGAATAAATGGTTAGTTTCTGGAGAATTGTTTGCTGAAACAGAAGGCTTGGCAATTGCGATCCAGGATCAGGTTGTTTTCACGAGAAATTATAGAAAACACATCATCAAACAAAATATAGATGATTCTTGCCGTAGATGTTTCTGTTCTTCAGAAACAGTTTTTCATATATTATCATCTTGCTCAGTCCTTGCTTCAACAGATTATTTGGAAAGACATAATGCTGTCGCTAATATTATTCGTTTTAATCTAGGAATTAAATATGACCTAATTCCCAAGAGAAAAAAATTTTACAAATATGAACCTGCGATTATTTGTGAAAATGACAAATATAAACTTTATTTTGATAAAACAATTCTTTGCAACAGAGCTGTAAAACACAATAGACCAGATACCATTCTTACTGATAAACAGAATCAAATGACATATATAATTGATATTGCTATACCCGACACACATAATATACAAAATCAATACAATGAAAAAATTTCTAAATATATGATGCTTGGCCACGAGTTTAAAAAATTAGGAAAATGAAAAGATTTCTATTCTACCGATTATTATTTCCACAAAAGGTGTTATTCCTAGGAATCTTCACAAAATATTGAGATTTTGGGTATGAAGAAAAATTTGCTTGAACAGTTACAACAGATAACAGTCATCAAATCTTGTAATATTCTTCGTAGGTTTCTTTCCGAAAAAAATAATGAGGTAGAGTCATAGGTTTTCTCTTTAGTTTAAACTGCTCAGAATCTCATTTCATTTTTTATTTATTTGTTTATATAAATGTAATATAATTAACTGACAATTTTGTCATATTTATATTCAGAGCAGTACTCTATTCGATTGCTCACCACTTCACACAAAGGAAACTATTAATGAGTAACATTCAGTGTTACTTGACTAAAGTCCGTACACTTAATTTTACCGGGGAGAAAGCTTCTGACACTACTCGATGGTACATTGATATCATTTTCTGATGATGCTATAGTATGTATATATTCTGGTAGATTGATATATTCTCATAACATTTTACGTTATCCTAATATATAATTATTCCAGGAAATGTACACAACAAAATATATATATATATATAATATTATAATATATATATATATATATATATATATATATATATATATATATATATATATATATATATATATATATATATATATATATATATATATATATATATATATGTATGTACTAAAGGACACAAAACCTACTAAGAATGAACGACTACCCAGAAAACGTAACAAACAAAATCATCAAAGAACGAACACATATACTGTACAAAAACAGAAAAGAAAAACGACATTACTAACACCACACGATACATAACTATCCCATACAAACCTCAACCAACATAAACCGTCTAGAGAATCCTCCCTATAACTTCAAAATGGCCTACTAAGCCATGAATCAAATAAGACACGTACATACAAAACTGAAATCCAAAATACCGCAAATGGAGGAAACTCACATAGTATACGCCATACCCTGCAAGAACTGCGGAAAGGTGTACATTGGACAAAGAGAACAACACCTCAAAGAACGTCTCGAACCCCATAAATACGGGAAAAACGACAGCACTGCGCTAAACAAACACAAAAAACAGGAAAAACATGAATTTGACTACAACCAGACAAAATTTTTTAGCAGAGAACACAACAGAGAGAAGAGAGAAATACTTGAGATGATACACATACAAAAAAACATAGACAACTTGTGAATGATCGGAAAGACATAAAGACACTGAGCTCCATATACATAAATCTTCTACAAAACAGAGCACAAAAGAAAACCGTTTCGAAAACGTTAACAATCACAGTAAATACAGAGAACACGGTTTAATATAAACAAATCCCAGAAACACCTGAAAAGTCCACAAAGAAAACAGCGCCATTGAAAACTTCAACACACATAACCTCCGAACACTGACATCGCCATAACACAAAGTTTCCACAATTCTTACAAAAAAAAAATAAAACACTCATCCAAAGATTAGTGGGTAAGATACATCTTATGAATAATTTAATATGAATCGTAATCTATATTTTTGTAATGTTGTAAATTAAATACTAAAGAAGGAAGGAAAATCCTGAAACCCCTTTTTGGATAGTGTTTAAATATTCTTATAAACCTTCAACCCCAAAAAAGAAAACTAAAATATGAATATATATATATATATATATATATATATATATATATATATATATATATATATATATATATATATATATATATATATATATATATATATATATATATATATATATATATATATATATATATATATATATATATATATATATATATATATATATATATATATATATATATATATATATATATATATATATATATATATATATACTGTACTAGAGGTGTGATGAAAATGTGTTTTATTTAGTTTAGATCATCCATATTTCTAGTTTACAAATATTTATTAATTTTTAATTTTGGTGATATAAAGTGTATCACTTGGGCACTTAACCAGAATTTTTTTTTATTCCGGTCCTGGTTTGGTATGAAATCAATTGAACTCAACGTTGAAATTTTCATCCAGCTCGATTAAGTCCTTTAAGAGTTATGAGACAAGAAAAATGTACTAATTCCATAAAAAACGCCCCATATAGCTCGACGATTGAAAAAGTACGATTCCGATACACCGAGCCCGTTTCCTATCACCCCACTAAATATCTCCCTGTCCTCCTGAATCAACCTGAGTTTCATGACCACCACCCGGTAATTAATACCACTGCCACGCAATTATTATATCAAAATATATCCTGGAATGATTATATATTATGATAACGTTATTTGTTATGAAAATATATCAATCTACTAGAAGAAATATTGAAAATTTTTTTCTCAAAAAGTAGGTGTCTTTTTCACGACCTCAGTTGCTTGTATTACCTCTTCTTGTCCTGATAAACGACTGAATCCATTTTGGCATGCTTTGAATTATTATCCCGGCGCGATTTAATTTTCTTTTTGAGTTTATCCCAAGAATTTTCAATAGGATTTAGGTCTGGAAAGCAAGCTGGCCAGTCCAATATAGTGATTCCCTCTGTTTCAAGATGATGTCGCGCTACGTTTCTGGTATGCGGAGGAGAATAATTTCGCATAAAAGTGAAATTCCCACCGTGGGAATCTCGCCAGAGTCCCACTATTGGTTACAGCACTAGGTGCACGTAATTTATAACCGGTACACCCGCAGGTAACGAAATCAAATCTGTTTTGCCTTCAGCATAATGCCACCCCAAAACATCATATTGCTCCCTTGGTACTTCGGAATTTGTCTTGCTGCTCGAAGTCTAGCTTGTCTTCCACGACCCGTTAAAATCCGAATACGGCAGTCATCTGATCAAACACCAATTATGGTCTCATCCGAAAAAAAAATCATTTCTCAAATCCCAATATTCCTATTTTGGTGCTCGATACATCAATTAAGTCTGTTAATTTTTTGTTGCCTGGTTAGCTCTGGAACTCTTAAGGGCCTTCTGCTGTATAATCACCTTTAACGAAGTTTTTGACGTATTGTTTTGGCTGATGCACTGATACCTGTTGCTTCCAGAAAAATACCTTTGGAGTAAGGGGTGCGACGCATCAGGGTCTCCTCTTGCAATTTGGCACAAAAAGCGATCTTGTTCTTCAGAAGTGATCTTCCTATGACTTCTTCAGGCCTATTTACGGAGATTGTAGCTCCACGTAACGGGCGTAGGTTTTTGAAATCACCCCCTGTGATACCCCAATTGTATATCCCTCTGTGTCATTCCTTCTTCAACGAGAACAATTATTTGACCCCTCTGCACATCGGACAATCCAACGTTAGGCATTTTAAATTATGATTATAGGCTAATTTTAAATTTTGAAATTCCCAGTTTCATGTCTCAGTGACGACTGAGTACAATATCACGAACATGTGGTGATAATTCTTTTTTCCTATCATACTATCCAGTTTTTACAAGAGAAACGTAATTTTCACAAGTGTTCAAAGATTCATGGTTGAAAACAATAAAACAATCAGTAATGAGAAATACCGAGTGATTCCATATAAATTTGGTTATATATATATATATATATATATATATATATATATATATATATATATATATATATATATATATATATATATATATATATATATATATATATATATATATATATATATATATATATATATATATATATATATATATATATATATATATATATATATATATATATATATATATATATATATATATATATATATATATATATATATATATATATATATATATATATATATATATATATAGGGTTCCACCTGAGGAGTTACCCATATATCTTACATGCAATCATGCAATCAAACTGATTTCATGAAAAAATATTAATCCACCACCTGGTAATAAATACCATTGCCAGGCAATGGTTATAATCAAAGAATATCCTGGAATATATTAGGATAACGTAAAATGTTATGAGAATATATCAATATAGAATATATCTACCAGAATATATACATACTTTAGCATCATCAGACAATGATATTAATGTACCAACGAGTAGTGTCAAAGCCTTTCTCCTTGGAAAAATCCAGTGTACGGACCTTAGTCAAGTAACACTGAATGTTACTCATTAATAGTTTCCTTTGTGTGAAGTGGTGAACGTTCGAATAGAATACTGCTCTGAATATAAATATGACAGAATTGTCAGTTAACTAAATTACATTTATACAGCAAATAAATAAAATATGAAACGAGATTCTGAGCAGTATTAACTTATGAGTAAACCAATGACTCTACCTCATTATTTTTTTCGGAAAGAAACTTACGAAGAATATTACAAGATTTGATGACTGTTATCTTTTGTAACTGTTCAAAGAAATTTTTCTTCAGACCCAAAATCTCAATACTTTTGTGAAGATTTCTAGGAATAACACCTGTTGTGGAAATAATAATCGGTAGAATAAAAATTTGAATATGGAGGGATCCTGGAAAGCAAAACCGTCTCTAGCATACTCGAGAAGTTGTTAGACAGGGAGGCGGATCAGTGATGTTTTGGGGAGGTACACGCCTGGGTTGAAGAACTGACCTTATTTTCATACAGAACAACCTCACGGGAAATTCTTACGCAAATGAGATAGTTTTACCTGTAGTGGTACCGTATCTCCAAACAATGGGTCAAAATCCACTCGTCCAACAAGATATTGCCCCTCCTCATCGTGAAAGAAATGTCTTGTACGTTCTTGAAGAGAATGGTATCGATCTTCTACCGTGGCCATCCTGCTCCCCAGATCTGAATCCCATCGAGCATGTGTGGGACACCCTAAAAAGGAATCTCCTGCGTCAAAACGTCTTTCATCATGAACAGGAGCTTCGATTAGCAGTTCAGGGGGCTTGGAATGACTTAGGCCAAAATGTAATAGACAATTTAATATTGAGCATGCCGTGACGATGCCAAAGTATCATTAATAACAGAGATGGATCTTCTTGGTACTGAAAAATATAAGTGCTTCCATATCGTTTCGAAAATATTATTTCAGGGTTTTTTTTTGTGATTTACCAAATTTCGTCATTTTCAAATTTCAAATTTTTTTTTATGCTTTGGAGAAGTCAAATATTATTTTGTTTTCTTGAGAATACATTTCATACAATACATCCTAACAAATACCGAAAGATTTCTATAAATTCGAATCATCAAATTCATATAAGTGTTCCTAGATTTTTTTTGAGGTGTTTATATATATATATATATATATATATATATATATATATATATATATATATATATATATATATATATATATATATATATATATATATATATATATATACAAGAAAAAAAGATATATATATATTTTTTTTTGCTTATTTTTTTATGTAGGTTCTCATCGAGGGGTACAGAAACATCCAGCAATGTTTCTGTTTTGTTCTTCTAGTCAATAATAGCAATGTTCGGCCTATCGTGGGCCATGCCCGGGTCTGTTATTATAGTATTGTCCCAATACATTTTAATTTCTTCATTTTCGAGTACAGTCTTAGGTAATTATCCATAGTTTTCAACTCTTCTGGTAGGTAAACCTACCTAGCGATTTGCACATAACCAGTAGGCGTAAGTATAGGACATCCTGAGGTAATATGTTGTATGGTTTCCGGGTCCTTGAACATCTACAGCAGCAATCAGAGGGAACATCACTGTCTCTTATGAGTTTCCAGTAAGCTCGGGATGGTACTAACTGGTCTTGGATGGTAAGTATACCTCTCCCAGTTCCAGAGAACAGCTACCCAGCTGAATGGAAATATATAATGAAAAAGTATTCTGAATTTTTTGGACCTTGCTTCATCAATGAATTTCATTATCATAAAAGGCAAATGGATATCCGTTCCATTCTCCCTAAAATAGTACTAAAATTGGGAAATTTCATCCGAGATTTTTATTGCTTCAAAACCTTGAATATTCAGTTTTTAATTTGAGAGCATACATAACATCATTTCACTGAATATGTTGAAATGGAAAGTAGCACACAATTGCAGTTGGTGGTGTTAAAGAATAGTTACCTATTGAAAAATAAACAAATAAATAGTAACAATAATCCTGCGAGCAGAGCCAACATCAGCTCCCTAAAGAAATAAATGGTCCTTCAGAACAAAATAGTCATGAATGTGTACATATGAGTAGAAGAGTATAGAAGGTCGTTCAACGAAAATATATTCAAAATAGAATGTAACTTGTGATGACGAGGAAAATTATATAAAATCAAACATCTAAGTGTAGGAGGCAGATCAAAACAATACATCATTTCAAAGATTTGAAAGAAAATCAAGTCAGGATCAGGGACTTTTATTGTACTTGCTCTTGAATTACTTTTCAGATGGAATTCCAGGAATGTTTAACTATATAGGATTGTTTTAATAAATTTGAATAAAATAAGTATATTGAATTGCGCGTCCAAAAAATACATTCATATTGTTTAGTATAAAACTATTTTTACTGAATATCAATGTACATAGAATATTCTAAGTTTTCTCGTCAAATCCAATTGAAGTGCACTAGGCTGCCTTATTCTACAAATGAACTGTTGTTTGTGCTGAATGAGGTTACTTAAGAGAATATTTTTACAAATTTAACATAATTAACCTGCATTTGGAGTAAAAGGTAACCTTCGATTTCTTCATGAATCTGAAATTCAGCAAGTAAATCATTTGCACTCTTATAATTTTCCAAGCTCAACAGAGTATCTGAAAATACCTTTGGTATCTGAAAGTACCTTCGCAATTTGGAGCAGGGTGCATACGAGAATCCTCCTCTGCATTTATAGAAACAACGCTTTTATCTTATGTTGATTCTCTATTAGTAGCTAATTCACCATCGCTTGACTGAAAAAAGTACTAATTATTCAAATCCTGCACTCATGCTTCTTGCAGTTTCCATTATTAAAAGGTATTGCTCGACAATTGTTTTTAATGTAGCAACAGACTGATGGCTGAAAGAATTTGTATATCCTACCCGAAGTTTCTTATCGCACTAAACAAATTCTGAAGCTATATACAAAGCTTTAGAAGAATAATTTCCTGAAGCAGTACACACCTCAATTATTTCCTTTCAGTTTTTCTGAAAACCTTTGAAACATATTCTTTGTTGTGCTTGTAATGACGATCACTAGACAATGATCCTTCACCAAGAAGTAACGCGCATTACCTATTCATCTCTCATTTTATCCACTTGAAAATTTAGCGGATCCATTACACCGATCACGATTTTTGGGTTTGACTTCTATATGTTGAAATTTAGTTTCTCCTACGATAAAAATGAGAGAAAATTTTTCGCCGCTTTTGTAGTAACTAGAGCAATTTTTCAATTTCTTGGTAAAAGTGATTGATTTTTTAATTTTTTTTACAACTTCATTGTAAATTAAAATTAGAAACATTTCTTCTGATACAAGAGTCGTTTTTATTCAAAATTTGTGATAGACAATAACATAAAAAGCAAATTAACAAATAACTTATTATATGAGAGTGTATATTTTTTGTATTTCTCTTATACTCGTACGAGCTTTCTCATATTAAACAGCGAATGTAAATCCCCATCCTATTCTCGTTATACTGCCTTTGATATCGCCGTTCAAAGTCCATCACATCTTGATGAAAACGTTCTTCTTATTCCTCGGGACGGCTGCCATGGTGTGTTTAAATTCATCCATATGAGAATGTAGCCTACGAAGTTGATGCGACATTCTGTAGCCTATAATTTTAAAGTTTTGAGCATCTTCTCAATCAATTCTGCATAGTGAATAGCTCTATGATTTCCAAGAAAACCATCCACTACTGCTACAAAATTTTCCCAGGCTCGTTTTTCGCAGGCAATGAGGAGTTCCGTGAAGTCATTACTCTGATTATTTGTTTTATTTGCAGTCGAACGAAGTCAGCTCTGCTATACCTGCAACAAGGGTCACAAGCGTCTTTAGTATATCCACCTTGGATTCCCATTAGGAAACCAACCATTTTAAAATCACCGACCAGTGGCCATTGGTATTCTGTATATTTCAATCTTTCAAGTATGATTTTCACACTATCATAGCTTTCTTTCAACAATACCGAGTGTGATAGAGGATGACTAGGTAATAGGTTTCCGTTGTGGAGCAGAACTGCTGTTTAGCTTTTTGAAGAGCTATCGATAAAAAGGCGCCATTCAGATGCTACGAATGGTATTCCGATTCCATTGAACAAATCACTCACATTATTGCAGTAACAAATACCAGATTCTTTCGTAAAAAAACAAAAGGTTTTATGCTGCTCTCTTTGATCAGTTGTTCTTACATCATCTTCAAGAAAGTTCAATGGCTTTTACTGTTGGATAAGTTCAGGTCTCGCACTAAATTATTGAATTCGCCTGAGAACATAAAATGTGGCCCGAATCTATCCGATTTTGTCAAGAAATCACTACCATCAGTATTGGTTAGTAGTACACTAGATTCATTTGAACTTTGTGACGCTTGAATTTCGAAGCTATCTAATCCTGAACGTGCCAGTAGAGCCAAATTCTCTTCATAAGTTATTGGAGACTATGTTGAAGCAAGATCAGGAAAAAAATCTTTTCTGCATTTTCACCAGATCGACGCTTACTTGGATTAACCGTACAAAAATAATAGTCATGGACGTGATCACTAGGTTCCTCCAAATCCTTGGCATCGAAAACTTCATGCATCGATTTTCTCCTCGACACCAAGCTGAAAATAATCAAATGCAAACTGGTGCAATTTAATTCGTTAATTTTATAAATCTTGAATTTTGATTTTTGACCTTCTAAAGTATTTTTACATTTAACGCAGGCGAAGTGAAGTACCCAATTTTCATTTGAATACTGATTTTCAGATTAAAATAGGATTCATAGGCTTCACAAAGTTTCAAATTTTTTGATAAAGCGAAGTTTCTACTCCAACGATTCATAAATTTACTGCAAATGAAATAGAATGAGATCATCGTTTTCACACTGTCTTGATGACATTTTCCAACCGACTAATACACAAATATAGTTGTTGTCATCTATCTATATCAATATTTATTCACGTACATAATATTTATTTACGTATATAATCAACCAATACAGATAAATATATTTCATTAACATATTTTGGCCTTTCAGCGAAAATATTGCAATTGTAATTTCAAAACAGTATAAAACAGTAGCTTTCAAGACACATATGAAACTTTTCCAGGAATTTTTGAATAGTAAAGATTAAACTGATGAATTTGACAATACTGGGCTTTACAAGTTGCCCTGTATGGATTGTGAATCCATCAAAACTTTCAAACTGCAACAAACCCCCATAGAGATAATTTTCTGAACGACCAGTATGGCCTGGCTTATTCGTCTCTATTTGAAATCTTCAAATATTACCAGCTTTTATTATAATTAGTATATTACCGCAAGCTTGCGCCCTTATTAATTAAGTTCCTACCTGTTTATATATGTATGTATTTTCTACTTCAGTTCAATATTGGTTGTCAGCTAAAGATGGTCAACAGACCGAAATTGAAATCCTGATTTCAATGAATCTCTTGTGATAGTATAATACATAGTTTAATTTCTTATTGTCATCATGCTTAAATGTCACGTAGTAACTATTTATAATGGACAAGTTAACAGTGACGACTGTGTCTCTTACAAACAACAGAATATTTGACTTTCAGGTTAATCGAAGTGCTGCCATTTTTCATTTATGAAATGAATCAAAATATACTTATCGATGTAAATCAGACCAAAGCAAACTTCTAGATATAAAAATGAATATTCAAGTGTTTTATTTGACCGGTGTCATAATTTTCATAATACTCATATGAAATGATATCTTTTACTGTAGTTCTTTCATAGTCGTTTCAGACAGTAACTGAAAAAAATTTATAAATATCGGTATAATATAGAACTGCAATTATTCAGGGGAAATGCCATGTTTTTTGTCTTGAAGAGACCATCTTTTTGCTCTTGGCATTATATCAGCATGTCGCGATTAGGAAATTGAAATTTCTCCAGTGGCAAAATTCAATTTCTCGTCAATAAATCTAAACTTCCCTTCACATAAGAGCTTAAGTAACATTTGACATTATACTCTTATAAATAGAGTACATTGGCTCAGCTAAAGATTTTAGGCCCTTATGTGTCAGTAGAACTGCTCGAAGAATTTCCTCCATCAAAGCGCATCAAACTCGTTATTGCTTAGACTTTCAATATATTCATCAAAAGTCAACTTATCGATGATCCTATCATTGTTAGTAGGAAGTATTCCTGAAATAGTATAGATTACCGTCGAAGCAGTTTAAATTTGAGGAAGATGTTTCAGCCTAATCAAATTCAGATAAAGATGGTATAAAACATTTTTCAGTCGGTGCCTGTCTGCGTGTGAAAACTCATTCTCTTCAAAAGTATCTTTAGGGAACTATAAACGGTTAATCCCTAAATGTTCCCTTGAATCGTAAAATTTATTAAGTCTTGTGAGGGATTTTTATTAGGAAACTAATAATCCTGTATATCTATAACCATAAGTTAATTAGTTGCTTTTGAAGTTCCTGTGTTCAAAAGCATGATGAATAATATTCTGCAGACTTGTTTTCTACCGACTTTTTGTAATCAATATGAATACTACGAGACAAAACTCATTTGTTCTTAATTCATATTTCTTGAACTTATTTGCTTTTCTTACGAAAAGAGCATGGCTCGAACTATTTCTTCAGATAATCTTCCTCTTGATATAAAATTGAAGTAACCTCTGATATACTCTTTACTTCAAAAACAAAAGCGCTGGCATTTAAAAATAATTTCATTCACTTCATGAACTAATCCTCTCTAATACACTCAAATTCCGATTCAGTGCTCAAATAATATATTATCTCCGCAGATGAATTTATTTTCATTCCATATTTTTTTGATATCGAAAGATGAAACTGCCCAAAAGGTCAAATTTTGCGGATAAAGGAACATAGCTGAATTTATGAAACATTTAATCATTCTAATTCTTGTATAAACCCTGATTATCCTTATTTCCAGGAGCACACTCACTGAAGCTATGCAGCTCTTGACAAATCGAATTTACATATTTTTATTATTTTTTTTGTAGTTAATCCTTTTCTATAGAAATTGCAGTCCAATTTTTATTTCTATTCTTCAAAAACAATTCTACCATAGCAGTTATTCCAACCAAATTTAAAATCCCTTCATTAACACTGCAATCCTTTAGAAATGATTCTACAATTATTTCAGCGAGAAAAGCCTCGTATCACAATAAATTTCCGGTGAAATATACAAATGATAGAAGAAGATTATAGTAATTCGAAACGAATGGTGGCTCATGGGCAATTATATTATACGAACATTTCAAAATGCTTTGTTACATTCATTGAATTCCAGATAAGATATGTGGAGTTTTATAGTTATGTTATTTATCATGTCGAAACAATGTAAAGCTGAATGACAATTTTTCAGAATGAAACGAATCTGATGACAGGTATGTTGAATCACTGTCAGTTATGCCTAGTTCTAGATATATAAATATCTTTCCTTCTTCAATTGGATCTTTTTCATATTTACGAAGCTCAAATTTAATATGACTATTGTGACGCTACTTTGTCGGTGTCTTAGTAATAGAAAACAATAATACGCCTTTACTTTCGAAGAATGAGTTAAATTCTTGTGTTTTATAATAGCAAGAGCTTTAGGAATTAAACTTTCGAAACTTCCAATTATGAAGCCGTGGTAACTAGTCTAGCCGGAAGGAAGTTAATCCAAAGTTGGTAGTAACTATAAATTTAAATTAACACTGAATACGTAGTCATATCAGGTAATATAACACCTTTTTATACTCAAAATTATATCAAACATTATTCTTTAAATGAATTAGGAAAATATAACAAACAAATTTCATTCATATATCACGAACAATGCTCGAGGAAAAGAACATTAACTCTACACTGAAAAATTTGTCAATACAGATACATTAAGTCTTTCGTAAAAGATACCACATATACTGACCTCACAAGTGTGAAAATGTGAACTTCATATTTTAATTCTGGTTTATTTTTGGGTTTTGATAGATAATGGATATCCCGTAAAAGAAACCACATATACTGACCTCACAAGTGTAAAAATGTGAACTTCATATTTTAATTCTGGTTTATTTTTGGGTTTTGATAGATAATGGATATCCCGAAAAGTTAAAAAAAGGCGTTGGAAAAGCGGTCAATAATTTATTTAGGCAGTATAGGCAGTATAGCGGTTTTTTGCGTCGGTGAGTGCAAATGTTGAATTAGGTACGAAAATTTTCTAATATTTACGGGTAGCTACTGCAGATTATGCGTTAATGCGTTTGTGTTTCATGAAAATAATGAGTTTGTGGAAAGGAAAAACGACCAGACAATGATCTGCAAGCTTGCTCGAAACGTGCGTAAATTATAAGAATATGGATTATCGGATTGAGAGGTAGGTGAAAATGATTGATTGAAGAAAACGAAAATTCGACTTGAAAGTTAACGAAATGGTCCAAACGAGTTAACGACAACTTATTGAAGAGAGAACTAAATTCGATACAAGTATAATAAGCGATACCAATCGGAGCTGCAGAATAAAAGAAAATGTCCGATAGAATTTATGTGCAAATAAGCCAGGAAGTACGGAACTACCATGGATCATACCCCACGATAGGCCTTTCTGGTGGCATGAACATTCTGGGGTAAGAGAATAGCCAACTGCGTAAGTCGTCCGCTCCCCCGAGATACACAATGTGCCAGAGTCCAGAGTGATAGAATCACAAAACTGCCGGCATAAGTATATGTGCTACACGACTACCAACAAACAACAAAGTATGAGATGTTATCTACAGTAGGACAAACAACTATGTAGGGTGTCTACATACCCCAATATGGAAAATGACTACTGAAAGATAGGGGACCGTTTCATGTTCAGCACACAGCAACTGTGCACGGAGACCATGTATATTCAATAAGGAAAGCAATTATCATCTAGAACACATCAGACTGATCACATCAAGAACACTCTATTCGGTACATCAAACTGCAGTTCAGCTCACATTGGTTTTTGCAAAAAACCTGCGCAGAATAAACTAAAGAGAAAAGTGATGAGGACTCTCCCTCATTATTTTTTTCGGAAAGAAACCTAAGAAGAATATTACAAAATTTGACGACTGTTATCTTCTGTAACTGTTAAAAAAAATTGAAAATTTGTCTCAATATATATATGGGGAATCGGGGTTAAGAGAACGGAAAGTGTTTGAGGTTAAAAACTTATAATTTGCAGAGTATTTTTACGCGTTTTGGCACAGGGTCATCATCAGAAAACATTCATCTCTGCACAATTATTATCTAAAGCAAAAATCATAATTTCAGTAAAACACATAACACAATTCAATTCTTAAGTTAAAAGCTATTCACCTTACACATTCTCTCTTTACATCATTATCGCCACTGGTAAAACAATTACAAAAAACAAGCAAACAATAACAGGCAATAACAATTAATATTTGAGTATAACTGGTTGCAGCGATCCATTGAAGGGTGTATTCAAATTATCAGATTATTGTAGACATTCATAAATCCGTCAACATCAGCTCTTGAATTCACTGTCTTAGGTTCCTCTTGGATTTCTATCATTTCTAGAATGTTTCTTTCAAAGTCATTTCTTTCTGATGCAAGAACTCTTACATCAGCAAAATTAAATTTATGTAGTTGTTCAATGCTATGTTTCGCTAGCGCAGTACTTTTTTCATTGGATCTAACGGGGTAGTCGTGTTGGTATATTCTTTTATGCAAGTATTGTTCAGTATTACCGATATAGCACGCTCCACAGTCCTGACAGTTAACCTTGTATATACAGAGTGCTTTGTTCTCATAATTCACCCTTGGCCCCTTGGTGAAAAATTGTCTGCAGTAGTTGTTAGGTTTGTGTCCAATCTTGATGTTGTAATTTTCTAGGCATTTATCAATTTGAATTTGGGAGGCTTTTACTTGGTAAAATTCCATTATCAATGATAAAAAACAAGTACTGTGTTTTAAGGAATTATTCTTAATAATTGCGTTTCGTAACGCGTTTCACTACACCGTAGCTTCTTCAGACGAATTAATATACAGAAGAATATAAATGAGAATATAACTATAAATGTTCTTGAGTAAGAAGAAACAACCCAATAAGCTTTTAATTGGTTATTTATGACAGGTATATCCAATAACATTAAGGAATAGATTGCTCCCCTAAAAGATTCAATAGAGGTGAAGGGCTTAAATCGACTTGTTCATTGATGAGTCTACCTGAGTGTTTGTATTTATTGATTATCTGTGAGCAAAATTTCAAACTGTGGGTCGACAGAATGATTATTTTCTAAGAGATGATTCGCGTAATTTGAATCTGATTTTTATTTGAAGAACTGCGTTTATGTTCCGATATTCTAATATTAAAATTTCTATGTGTTCTACCAATGTAGAAATTATCACAGTCATTGCAATTCAATCGATAAACACTTAATTTATTGTTTTTACCTGGTTTGGTTTTATTATTTTTATATATTTACCTACATTATTATTAGTTTGGAAATCTATGTTGAAATTATTGCCTCTTAAGAATGATTTTAGTTTCTCACTTGTAATGCCAACGTAGGTTAAGGTGTTGAATTTTTGTTTCAATTTATCGACAGGGTAAACTTCATTCAATGCGATTCTACTTTGTTTTTATTTGAAATATTATTTATTAGTTTGGGATTGTAACCATTATTTTTGGCTATTTGTTTAATCAAATTTAGTTCTTTGTTGAAATTTTCTGGTGATAACGGGATGTTAATCAACCTATGAATAAAACTATTAAATGCTGACATTTTATGTTGATTATGGATGACACGACGAGTTATGTATTATAATATCTGTATGTGACGGCTTATGGTAAATTGCGAAAACATGTTTTCCATTTTCATTCGAAATTGTTACGTCTAAGAAATTTATCGAGTAATTGCTTTCTATTTCGGTTGTGAATGCAATTTTTGGATGTAATGAATTTATATGATTTTCGAAAATTTTCAACTGTTTATCTGTTCCTGTGAAGCAAATAATGATATCGTCTACATAGCGATACCAGTATAAACAATATTTACTGAGTGGATGATTATGAATTAGTTTCTCTAAGTTATTCATGAATATTTCTGCTAACAAAGGACTTAACGGATTGCCCATAATCAAGCCGTCTTCAGTAGTATAATATTTGTTATTGAAATGTAAATAATTTTGATCTAAACAAATTTGTAATAATGAAAGAATATCTGACTTAATGATAGTATTGACATGATTCTTTTCTAATAATTCTTCAACTAAGTAATACGTATCTTTCGGAGGAATGGTGGGAAATAGATTCTTAAAATCGAAAGAAATGAGTTTGGAATTAGGTGGTATAGTGGTATCTAAGATATTGGCAATAAGTTCGTATGAATTTTGACCGAAAATTTAAATTTAAAATTGCAATGTTTTATTAGCAATTTTAAATCTAAATTTTCGGTCAAAATTCATACGAACTTATTGCCAATATCTAAGATACCACTATACCAATATTATACTATTGAAGACGGCTTGATTATGGGCAATCCGTTAAGTCCTTTGTTAGCAGAAATATTCATGAATAACTCAGAGAAATTAATTCATAATCATCCACTCAGTAAATATTGTTTATACTGGTATCGCTATGTAGACGATATCATTATTTGCTTCACAGGAACAGATAGACAGTTGAAAATTTTCGAAAATCATATAAATTCATTGCATCCAAAAATTGCATTCACAACCGAAATAGAAAGCAATAATTCGATAAATTTCTTAGACGTAACAATTTCGAATGAAAATGGAAAACATGTTTTCGCAATTTACCATAAGCCGTCACATACAGATATTATAATACATAACTCGTCGTGTCATCCATATCAACATAAAATGTCAGCATTCAATAGTTCTATTCATAGATTGATTAACATCCCGTTATCACCAGAAAATTTCAACAAAGAACTAAATTTGATTAAACAAATAGCCAAAATAATGGTTACAATCCCAAACTAATAAATAATATTTTAAATAAAAACAAAGTAGAATCGCATTGAATGAAGTTTACCCTGTCGATAAATTGAAACAAAATTTCAACACCTTAACCTACGTTGGCATTACAAGTGAGAAACTAAAATCATTCTTAAGTAGCAATAATTTCAACATAGCTTTCCAAACTAATAATAATTTAGGCAAATATATAAAAATAATAAAACCAAACCAGGTAAAAACAATAAATCAGGTGTTTATTGATTGAATTGCAATGACTGTGATAATTTCTACATTGGTAGAACACATAGAAACTTTAATATTAGAATATCGGAACATAAACGCAGATTTTCAAATAAAAAATCAGATTCAAATTACGCGAATCATCTCTTAGAAAATAATCATTCTTTCGACCCACAGTTTGAAATTTTGCATACAGATAATAAATATTGGAAGGTAGATCTTTGGGAAATCAATAAATACAAATACTCAGGTAGACTCATCAATGAGCAAGTCGATTTAAGCCCTTCACCTCTATTGAATCTTTTCGGGGAGCAATCTATTCCTTAATTTTATTGGATATACCTGTCATAAATAACCAATTAAAAGCTTATTGGGTTGCTTCTTCTTACTCAAGAACATTTATAATTATATTCTCATTTATATTTTCTGTATATTCATTCGTCTGAAGAAGCTACGGTGTAGTGAAACGCGTTACGAATCGCAATTATTAAGTAATATTCCTTAAAACACAGTACTTGTTTTTTATTATTTATCAATTTGTTGTGACAGTCCGGGTGTATAAGTGAGGCCGATGTATTTAAAATCTATTTTTTTTTCCTTTGTTCTGTATTATATATTTCATGTATTATTTTCTTTATGAGTGGTTCAAAAAAACTAGGTGGAAACGCGTTCCTTTTTAGTATGTTCTTCAATTTCTTCATATTTTTTGTTCTAAATTTAGGGTGTGGTAGTTTGATGGTTCTATCAACCAGGCTAGTGATAACGCTTTTTTTCTATCGGTTTGGTACAATTGATTCAAAATTTAGGTATCTACTATTCCATGTCGGTTTCTGATACCAATTCGTATATATTTTTCCTGTATCGTCGTGAGTTAATTGTATGTCGAGGAAATTGATTGTTTTATCTTTTTCGATTTCATTGGTAAATTGAATTTTTTTGTGATATGAATTGAAGATTTTGGTTATTTCGTTCATTTTGTCACGAGGAATACATGTTATACAGTCCTCTACATACCGTTTGAAAAACTACACTTTGAATGTGATCTTTGAAAGTATTTGACATTCAGGGTCTTCCAATACTAAATTTGCCATTGCTTCAGATATAAGTGAATCCATCGGTGTTCCAAAAATTTGCGTGAATATTTCAGACTCGAAAACAAAATATGTGGATTCCAGACAAAGTTTTGTTGCTGTAATAAATTCGTCTTGAGGTAGTTCAGTGAAATTTGTGAGATTTTGCCATTTTTTACGGATGATATCTAAGGCTAATGTACAAGGAACATTTGTAAATAAGGAAATTACGTCTAACGATATTAACATGAAACATTTTGGAATAATTAGATATTTTATGAAACTATGGAAATGCCAGGAATCTTTTATGTAATAGTCATTTTTTCCAAGTGTGTTTGTTATTGTGTATGGAAGGTACTGTGCTAGGTTATACGTGGTTGAATGAATATTATTAACAATGGGTCTCAAAGGGATTGATCTTTTATGTAATTTAGGTAATCCATAAATGAAGGGATCTCTTCCATTGTGACAAATCAGTTTGTTTTTCAATTATTTGTTTATATAGTTTTTATTGAACCAGTTGTTAATCATTTTGTTCATTTCTAGTTGTATTTTATTTTTAGGATAAATTTTTTCTTTTTTATAGGTTGATGTATCTTTGAGCATTTCTTTCATTTCGAAGTTATAGTCTTCTTTGTTCATAAGTACTGTTCTGTTTGTTTTGTCGGCTTTTAAGATGTAGATGTTTGGATTTTGTTTGACGAATTCCTTAGTTTCTTCAATGAGTGTATATATGTGTATTTGTCACAATGGAGGGGCTCCTTTCATTTATGTGTTATCTAAATTACATAAAAGATCAATGCCTTTGAGACCCATTGTTAGTAATATTCATTCACACATATTCATTATTAAAAGATTCCTGGCATTTCCATAGTTTCATAAAAGATCTAATTATTCCAAAAGGTTTTATATTAATATCGTTAGACGTAATTTCCTTATTTACAAATGTTCCTTGTACATTGGCCTTACATATCATCCGTGAAAAATAGCAAAATCTTACAGATTTCACTGAATTACCTCAAGACGAATTTATTACAGCAACAAAACTTTGTCTGGAATCTACATTTTTGTTTACGAGTCTGAAATATTCACGAAAATTTTTGGAACACCAATGTATTCACCCATATCTGCAGCAATTGCAAATTTAGTATTGGAAGACCTTGAATGTCAAATACTTTCAAAGATCACATTCAGAGTGGAGTTTTTCAAACGGTATGTAGATGACTGTATAGCATGTATTCCTCGCGACAAAATAAACGAAATAACCAAAATCTTCAATTCATATCACAAAAAAATTCAATTTACCAATCAAATCGAAAAAGATAAAACAATCAATTTCCTCGACATACAATTAACCCACTACGATACAGGAAAAATATATACGAATCGGTATCAGAAACAGACATGGAGTGGTAGATACCTAAATTTTGAATCAATTGTACCAAACCCATACAAAAAAAGCGTTATCAATAGCCTGGTTGATACAGCCATCAAACTATCACACCCTAAATTTAAAACAAAAAATATAAAGAAATGCGTTTCCAACCTGTTTTTTTGAACCACTCATAAAGAAAATAATACATGAAATATACAATACAGAACAAAGGAAAACGGAAAAAGCAGATTTTGAATACATCGGCCTCATTTATACACAACAAATTGATAAATTCCTAGAAAAGTACAACATCAAGATTGGACACAAACTTAACAACTACTACAAACAATTTATCACCACTCTAAGGCCAAGGGTGAAACATGAGAACAAAACACACTGTATATACAAGGTTAATTGTCAGGACTGTGGAGCGTGCTATATCGGTAATACTGAACAATACTTGCATAAAAGAATATACCAACAGACTACTCCGTTAGCTCTAATAAAAAAAGTACCGCTCTAGCGAAACATACCATTGACAACTACATAAATTTAATTTTGCAGATGTACGAGTTCTTGCATCTGAAAGCAACGACTTTAAAAGAAACATTCTAGAAATGATCGAAATCCGAAAAGAACCTAAGACAGTGAATTCGTGAGCTGACGTTGACGGATTTATGAATGTCTACAATAATCTGATAATTTGAATACACCCTTCAATAGATCGCTGCAACCAGTTATATTCAAATTTTAATTGTTATTGCCTGTTATTGTTTGTCTTGCTTTTTTGTAATTATTTTACCAGTGACGATAATGATGTAAAGAGAGAATGTGTAATGTGAATAGCTTTTAACGTAAGAATTCTATTATGTATTTTACTGAAATTATGCTTTTTGTTTTAGATAATAATTGTGCAGAGATGAATGTATTCTGATGATGGCCCTGTGCCGAAACGCGTGAAACACTCTGCAAACTATAAAGTTTTGAACCTCAAACACTTTCCGTTCTCTTAACCCCAGTAATAATGATTCCCCAGTAATAATATATATATATATATATATATATATATATATATATATATATATATATATATATATATATATATATATATATATATATATATATATATATATATATATATATATATATATATATATATATATATATATATATATATATATATATATATATATATATATATATATATATATATATATATATATATATATATATATATATATATATATATATATATATATATATATTGATACATTGAAGTTTGGTTTCTGAGGTGCTCCAAATTGAGGCTTTGCTACAGTTGTTTATCTTTGGTTAGAAAATCCCATCACTAATGGTATCGGTGTTAGTTTGTTATTGGCAACGTCTAAAGTAGTCCTCTAAAACGACAATCTCTGCCTAGGCTTGAACGTAGTGCAGCATGTGTACCATATAATACAATGGAATTTGTACTTAAGACTTTAGATTCAAATTTTTGCTTGAACTGATTATTTCGTATCACTTACTAACATTAAATATTCGACACATAAGTAGCAAACATTCGTTAGTAACAGGTTTGGTCATATTGGGGAACGAATTCCTCTCCTATTTTGGAATTATGTTATTTTGATAATCCAGCCGACTGTGCTTTGAGTGAATAACCATATTTCCGTCAGCAACTATCACGCATTACTAATGATGGGCGGGTCCCAAATGACATAAATGACCACATGATGAATGGCCTACATTGCCTATTCTGTCTCCGAATCCACAAAATATTGAATCAAAGGAAAATCTATTTGGTGGAAATTGATAATCCAGTATATCAATTTTATGATCGATCTTTTAATAGATTTTTTCATTTTTGAAAATAAAATTAACTATTTGTTTTATCAATCGCTTTCTTTCTGACAATATGCATTAAAATTGGCGAAAGCAAGGTTTTCTCACTAATTTTGAATATGAAATGTCCATAATCACTTATCAAAAATATTTGAAACATATTAAAAAAAAAAATTTAGTCACATTATAGAAAAAATTAACTCACAACTACTCTTGCCCAAGTGTTTTGCTAAACTTTTAGTGTTTTGTGACTCTAACGGCATAATAAGAATCGGTGATTCAATTAAAAATTCAAGTCTTTTGTATGACAGAAAGTATCCTATGTTGCTTTCCCGAACTCACTCACAAATTTGATAATTGAACATTTCAACAAAGATCATTTTCATGATGATCTTAATGTTATTCGTTATTTGTTATTGCACAGGTATTGGATTTTAAATGCTATACGCTCAATTATTTTGCAGTGTTTCAAGTGCTTTCGTAGTCGTCCTAATTCCATTTCTTTTGCACACCTTATTTGATTAACGTAGCAAGTAGTCGAGTTCATCAGGTGAAGCCTTTTCCTTGTGTTGGTGTTGATTTTGAGGGTTCTTTCACAATCACGGTCGCGCGGTTATAACACTATTTTTATCTATTTATTGGTGTGGCTACTATTTAAAGTAAATTTACAACAGAAGCATTTGTTTTAGGTGCTCTTCACCGGAGATAATACGGTCAAGTCGATTCTTCATATTCACACCTTTTTTATTGCCTTAAAGTCATTGCTCGCTTCGCGTCCTATGAACGAGTCCAAACGACTTAACAGTCTTAACACATGGACATTTTTCACTTTAGTGACGCTATCGGTTCTACCAGGCCCAGACTGCACTCAATTGGAATCAAATAGGTTATCCATAGGTTGGCAACTCCTATTGAGAATTCATCATGAATTTCTGAAAAGATGTTATTCAGATTGTTCAAATTAATTAAATTAGTCCTTTCTAAAAATGATTTCCTCCTCACAGCTGAATGAAACTTGGGACGTTTAGAGGAAGAATATCAGGGTAGTGATGGTATTTGTAAGGTGGATGATGTTCGCACTTTCAAGCTAATGGCTAAGCATCTTTTAGGTCAATTATGCCCGCTTTACTCAATCTTGAAAATGCTGTGCGTTTTAATGAGCAGTATGTTTAGTTTTAGTTAACATTACTTCAATATTCAATTTCTCTTTTAATTTAAATGAAGTTATTCCAATTTATGATAACTCATTTGTGTTGATCGGTTCATAACCTGAAAGAAAATCTCACATCAACCTATCTGTGTCAGAATAGTCTTTTGTTGTATGTGAATCAAGTGACAGAGCATCTAGGGTACAATCGTTGTCTACTCACTGAACGAGAGAATATGTCTCTTCGCTAGAAAAAGATTTGTTATCATTACATGAAGTTACGCTGTGTTTCTTGGACAACTGTAACTGTGAACGTGAAAATAAAAGTTCATCGCCGTTATATACAGACCTACTTCGCAATGCGCAAGTGGAGATTGTTGGAAAAGAGGAGAATGGTCATGTTTATATTAATTATCATTCATCAAAAAATCAATAAACTGAAAATGTTGATCAATCGATCACAAAAAGTCAAAACGTCTGTATCGATATTTTCATCTATTTTAGCCCCTCTAGCATCCCCAACAGCTAGGGATTCACGACTTGACTTGAAAATTAGGATACTTGACTTGACTTGAAATCAAGTTATGAAGTCGTTGAAGGAAATACAAATACAGAGCAAGAGTGAGAATAAAATGTATATTTTCAACTGAATCAGCCTTACATCACAAAAACAAGATAAATGAATTTTCAATAAGACAAATGAGATAAACTTCTGTAGACTGAATTAAACTATTGTGAAAATAGCAGAATTACCTACAATGAAACTTAAGTCAAAAATAATAAGAATTAGAGTAAGAAAACTACATTCCTACTTCATCAGATGATATTGTGCTGTTTTGAACCAAGAATTGAGACACATCCTTACTGATATGTGACAAATCTGTTTCGAATAATAGGTAATAGTTAACACAATTCTTCAGAACTGCTTCTCTATAGGAGCCGAAATTGCAGGAGTAACCAAAGCGTCTTTTGCTATATTCGCCAAATTTTTGAATATAACTTCGTGCCTTTTCCACCACTCTAAAATGTCTTTAAAGCTTTCTGCATGGGAGTCGCTCAGGTATTTATCTAACGCATATCATCACATATCATCATTCGGTGTAGGCACAAAAGGCTTTTTGTATAGACCTAGTAGATCTTGAAAGATGTGGGCTTCGGTTGGATCTAAGATATTATGTTTTATAAATTTTCTCGAAGGTAGAATCTGCTTCAACCTGCAATTCCTATCCCCAACCAGAAATTAGAAATGTTTTCATCTTATGGCTAGGGTCCAAGATTGAAACAGCACAGTACATTCAGTTGTTTTTTATAATGTTTAACGATTTAAGGCCACGTGTCATGTATGCTTCGACGCATGTTGATGGCAATAACTACAATGGGATGTGTATAGTAGGTCCGGCCTTCTGATATTATTGATATAGTTTTGACGATTTGAGTTATCTATACGCCTTTTGTATCAATATTCGAACTGTGTCTGCCAACTTGAGTAATTTCAAATGACTTATTTCATATTATCGAAAACTAAATTTAATTTCCTTTCAAACTTCGAAGTCAACTATACTATTTTGAAGATGGAATTTCAGCGGGAAATGATGTCGAATTTTGGCAACGTTATTTTCAAACTAACACTAATGCAAAAGAGAAATTGCTATTCATAATATCGGTTGTTATGCCTAGTACTATATTTTCCAAATTGTAAGATAGCAAAACTTGGCAGAATGATTCCGCTATTTAGCTACCGGTATGTTGACAATAAGCTGGTAGAGAAACCAAATGAATAAATCGGAAAACTAGAAAGCTTGAATCATAACGCCATTGCAATGAAACCTTAAAATTCCTCTTATATTCAATAAGAGCGGGAATAAAGATTCAAGTAATACTTATTATTTGATCGGGAAATATGTGAATGAAATTCAAAGTAAGAATCTGAAAAGAATTCATTAAGTTGTTGAAGGAAACACAAATACAGAACAAGATTGCCAGTGAAATGTATATTTTCAAATAAAACGCAGCCATAGCATCACACAAACAACATAAATAAATTTTCTATTCAACAACTGAAATAAACTTCTATAAAAATGCAGACAACTAAATTAAACTTCTGTGAAATGGAAGAAATACCTACATTGAATCTTTTCTCGAAAAATATAAGAATTAGAGTGAGCGAAATTACATTCCCACTCCATCAGATAGTTGATAGTTCGCTGTTTTTGAGCCAAGAATTGAGACATCAATGTCATAACTGATTTGAGACTCAATCTATTTCGAGTAATAGGTAATAATAAACGCAGATCTGCACAACTACCTCTCTATAGGAGCCAAAATTGCAGGAGTAACCAAAGCATCTCTCTCCATATTCGCCAAATTTGGGAAAATAACTTTGTGCCTTTTCCACCACTTCAGAGCTTTCGGCATGGAAGTCACTAAAGTATTTATCTATCGCAATGCTTCACATACCATCATTCGGTACAGGCACAAAAGGCTTCTTGAATAAACATTCTTCGTGAAAGATGTGAGCTTTAGTTGGGACTAAAATATTACGTTTAATAAATTTTCTCGAAGGTAGAAAATGCTTCAACCTACAATTTCTTTCCCCAACCAAAATTTAAAAACGTTTCCTTCTTATGTCGAGGGTCCAATATAAAATATACATAGTGCATTCAGTGGCTTTTTTATAATGTTTAAGGATTTAATCTCTCATCTATTTCATCTCTTCCTGATTGAATGTCAAGCTCGATAAACCAGTTTTCTAATTTATCTATACACTTTTTCTGTCAATAGCCAATTTGTGTCTGCCAAGTTGATTAATTTCAAATTTTTTGTTTCAGTATTATCGAAAAAGCATATTTAATGGCCTTTTAAACTCCTAAGCTACAGAATTTCCATGGTGAAATTCCAGCGGGTAATGATGTCAAGTTTTGGCATCGTTATTTTCAAACTGACCAACTGCAACAGTGAAATTGCCCTTTTTAGTATCGGATTTTATTCCTAGTACTGAGTTTTTTAAACTATAAGATAGCAGAACATGGCAAATTGATTCCACTATTGAGCAACCGGTATTTCGAAGAAAAGCCGGGAGAATGGAATGAAGCATCCATATAATAACTATAAAATGGGCAGTTATCATTTAATTCCCTCGTGCAATGAAAGAAACTCTCGCAGGATATGTTCTTGTTTTTGGAATATTTTGTTACTAGAGAAGTCATCTGGTTCCTATCAGGTAAATTTGTCCTAGAGTTCTTATAGTTGAAAATATTTTCAACTAACCTAGTCTTCAAAAAATCTCAACGGAAAATACTTAGTCACCATATATTTTCGAGTATTCAGTGGAATTTTTCTTGGTCATAACTAGACGAACAATCCTGGAATCAGGAAAAACTATTTTGCTGCCATTTTCGAAACCCTGTGTTTCGAAGGTCAACCCCTCGGTGCCGGATTCGCATAATACCATTCGCGTCTGCGCCTATATACATATCCAGGCTCGCCACTCGCAACACTGATCTTGACAGGCGATGCACTAAGAAAAATTGCATTTGAAAAATGTGTATTCGGATTGCCTGCAGTCATTTTGAGGAACAAATATAGTTTATGGATTCACAAAAAGAACTGGTTTGTCACCAGAATAATAGTTCATACAATTAACGCTATTTTCGGAGTCAGCATAATTTTATAACCATAATTTAGATCAGATTTTTTATCATCGTTATCATATTATATCGAATTAATAATCGATCTGAATCACGAAACAGCTCTACACTAAAGACCAGAAATACGTAACGTAAGAGCACCTGATAACATGTCGATGCAAATCAACACAAAATGCAAAGCCAATACCAAGTGTTCACGCAAAGTAAATAAGCACATACATTTTATTTTTCTTTCTATGATCCACCTGTGAAATATGTAGTTATCTCTCTCTGCACCCGACAAGGAAATACGTTTTCCTTATTTTTCAATTTGTTATTTCAAGTTAGTCGAATGACATACGCATCTGTATGCACACTGTTATATCTGCTTCCTAATTATTCATTCATAACTTCGAAAAGTCGAAATTTTCGTTCATTCATTGAACTTCATTTCGTTCAAAACGAAAATGCTTCCATAAAGAACATTAAATATTCCTTGAATATTGACTTCAAAGACTTTGGTTCGTGTCAATTTTTTTTTTCTTCACGTTCACCAGTGGCGTTTTGTGCCAATTTTTAAGGATAAGTGGATTCTGATTGACACCTTGCAGCTTTTTCACAACAAGGATCTTCCACCTCGGATACGGTTGTTGAGCTCAATCAATTTGTCCCTGGAGGGTGAGTACTACTACAAGATCCATTGCCATCTATTTTCTGCTTATCAGGTAAGAAAATATTGTTACTTTCTTGAGTTCATTTATCCTTTCTTTACTGTGTTGGGATTTGGCCTAATTTAATTAATTCTTACAGTCCATCAGTTCATTATCAAATTTTTTGTTTTATATATTTTTTTTCCTCATTCAAGTTCAATCGTAAAGACAGGTGAACCGTTTCAGTATAAAACTGAATTTTCCCCAACATATTTTTGGTCCTTCGAGCCGGTTATCTGCAAACAATTTTTGTTCATTATTTTCAAAATATTAAATTTAATAGTTATATTCTTCATTTTTTAATTTTGTAAGCCGCTATTTCGAAAAGTTAAAATTCTCTTTTCTTCAGAAATTTATTACAATCTGACAACATCTATCACAGCTGGTTTATTAGATCCACTCTTATCTTTTCTGTTGAATTCAACATCGCTCTCTTTAAATTTACAACTTTTTTTATTTTCATCAGTTTTTGTTAATTATTCATTACAATGCCCCCAAAACCTGATACAGGCAGTACTTCGTTGAACAAACTCGTCGATAAAAGAGCGAATATATTTTCGATTGTTAGCGGGATTTGGAATAAAGTTCAAATTTACGATATATCGAATTTATTCGAGTTTCAAGCGTACCAAGAGAAGATTCCTGTATACGAAACTAAATTTCAAAATATACAAGAGGAAATTATGGAATTAAATTACAGTTTACCATTGGAAGAACGGGTAGAAACCGCTCCCTCAGAGTTAGCGTTTACTGACGCTGTTACTCATATTAGAGGTTTGTTTTTGTCATTGAAACGACAGGAAATATCATCAAATAATTCACCTATTTCAAGTTACAATTTGATTCACTGTTATTGCTTCCAAAAATTAACAGTCGCACTTTTTCCGGAGAAAGTGCTGAATGGCCTGAATTTTTTCAATTGTACAACTCATTAGTTCATGAAAATAATAATTTGGCTTCCATTCAAAAATTTCAACTTTTGAAATCCTATTTACGAAATGATGCTCCCGCTGTTATATCGGGACTGCAATTATCAAATGAAAATTATTTGTTGGCATATGAAACTCTGAAATCGCGTTTTCAAAATCCTCGAATGTTGGCAACCATGTATCTAAATAATATTTTCCATTTTAAGCATTCAAGCAATACTTCAGTTTCTAATCTGAAAGAATTTTCAAATTGTCATCAAGTTGCTGTTAACGCTATTAAAGTTTTAAATATTAGTAATTTAGCAGATTTTCTATTTTTTTCATTGGCTTTGCGTAATGTTGATCCTTATACAAGAAAAGCATTCGAAAATTATTTGGGTTCATCCGAAATTCCAAAATACCAAACTTTGATTGATTTCGTGACGCAACAGCTCAAAGCTCAAGAATTTTGTGAGCAGAACTCTTCCAAGTCCGTAAGCAAATCAGCTTCATTTCGTCAGTCAGATTATACTAATAGTAAACCACGAAATATGTTGATTGCCAATTCTGCATCTACTTCTCAAAATCAAGTTCACAGTGTTCCCATGAATAATAAAAGGTTTCGTTGTCCGAAGTGCAGTGACACTCACCCTTTATTCGCCTGTCCCTTCTATACAGGCGTGTCCAGAAAATCCAAATTTGAATTTTTGAAAACCTCCAAACGGTGTTTCAACTGTCTCGGTCTGCATAATTTCGAAGACTGCTCTTCCAAAAATTCCTGCAAAATTTGCAAGTCAAATCGTCATCACACAAGTCTTCACCCAGACAACGATACCTCCGATAGCAAATCTGTTCCCGAAATACACGATAGTGTCAATCAATCATATAATACTCCTGACATCCAGGAAAACACCAATAGTAATAAATCTCTTCGATCTACCGCTTCAAATGACCAATTAAACTCCTTTCATATCAATAATAAATCTGTTTCCATTAGGCAGGTCATTTTAGGTACCATTCAAGCAAGAATAGAATCTGCTGATGGTTCAATGATTTCTATTAGAGCTGTACTGGACCCCGGATCACAGGTTTCAGCTATAGGTCTTCCCTTGGTAAAAAGGTTAGGTTTGAAAATTGAACCTGCCCATATTTCCATTACCGGCATCGGTCGAACAAATGCTAAACCCATGGGCTTGACCAACTTAAGGTTATATCATAGATCTGGTTCTGACTCCTTTCAACTACAAGCCATAGTGTTACCCCATATCACTAACAAATTACCCTCTACACCCTTACATCCAGAAATATTCAATCAATTCGAACATTTGTATTTGGCGGATGAAACTTTTCATATTTCGCAACCTAAAGATATTTTGCTAGGAGCTGACACTTATTCGATCGTATTCGATCGGGCCGGTCGTATGGTCACTTCCGGATTTCCTACTGCCGTAAATACGTATTTCGGTTGGACTATTATCGGTCCCATAAATGACTCAATCTCTACAAACAAATCGGTTTTATTTACAAAATCTACTCTCGATGAGCAGATACAAAAGTTTTCGTCATTAGAGGAAGTTGCAGAGGTTTCTGCCCTAAATCCTATGGACGAATATGTAGAAAACCATTTTTCATCCACTCATTCTCGCGATGAACGCGGCCGTTATATTGTTTTCCTTCCTTTCAAGTTTGAAGATCCTTCTCCGGAGCTTTCTCAGAATTCAAATAAAGCTTTCAAATCATTTTTATCCTTGGAAAACCGGTTGATGCGAAATCCTGATTCGTTCGAAACATATAGAAAATTCATGTGGGACTATTTACAGTTGAATCATATGTCACCTACTAAAAATTCTAATAAATACATAATTCCTCATCATGTTGTGCGAAAGGAGTCGAGCTCGTCGACGAAACTACGAGTTGTTTTCAACGCTTCTGATTTAGACTTATCGGGTCAATCACTGAATGATAGACTTTTGAGTGGTCCTAAGCTTCAAAAGGATATAAGAATTATTCTACTTTGTTTTAGAATGTATCCAATAGCTATTTGTGCCGACATCGAAAAGATGTACAGACAAATTCTTTTATCTCGCACTGATCGTAAATATCAGCATATATATTGGCGTTCATCCCCAGATGAACCAGTAACCGAATTTGAGCTTAATACCGTTACTTACGGTTTGAAACCTTCGGCCTTTTTAGCTATTCGAGTGTTGAAACAGTTAATGAATGATGAGGGTAGTAACTATGGAAGAGCATCTCAAGTTGTTCTCAATGATATATATGTCGATGATTTCATTACTGGTGCGTTCGACGTTCAACAAGCGATTGTACTGCGAGATGAACTCCGGAAGTTATTAAGTAAGGGTGGTTTTTCATTGAAGAAATGGTCCAGTAATTGTTCTGAAATTTTAGATGGATTACCTCCAGATCATATCGAATCTCAACTAAATTTCGACGATGATTCTATGGGAATCAAAATTTTGGGATTGAACTGGATTCCCAAGATTGACTCATTCGGTTTTTATGTAAATAAATTCAATGAAAACCCAACCAAAAGATCAGTTCTGTCTTACATCGCTCGTATTTTTGATCCCGTTGGATTTTAGCTCAATTGTAGTTTCCATGAAACTTTTGATGCAGAGGTTGTGGATGGAAAAGTTGAGTTGGGATGAAACTCTACCAGCTTCCTGTTCTAACGAGTGGTCAAATATAGTTGATGATATTCAGTTTCTTTCAAATATAACGATCCTCGCTGTATGATTTCCTCACCGGAGTGTCATGTCGTGATGTCGGGTTTTGTGACGCATCCGAGAAAGCCTATGCCGCCACTATCTATTTATCGGTTTCAAACAACAATTGTATTTCGTCGTACTTGTGGGTAGCTAAAACAAAGGTAGCTCCACTTAAAACCACGTATATTCCTCGATTGGAATTATCTGCTGCGGTCTTACTGGCGAAACTTGTAAAACTTATTAGAAATAATAAATTTCCCATTTCAATTTCCGAAGTCTGCCCCTTTTGCTATAATAAAATTAATATTTGTTTTCTGCCCGAGTTGAAGAGCAATATAAATGTTGCAACCGTAGAACAACCCCTTATGAATCCTTTACTGGCGGTTGTAGATAGACTTTCAAGTTTGAATAAGGTGAAAAGAATATTTGGTTTTATAAGAAGATTCATATTCAATTATCGTTCCAAACTAAATTCACAACAACGATTACATGGTCCTCTTTCGCAAGATGAATTAAGAAGCGCTCTTCATTCAATCCTGTTAATCACCCAACAATATCATTTTTATGATTTACGTAAAAATTTACATCGAAAAAGATCCATTGAGAAATCTTTGAGATCCTTGAATCCTTATATTGATCCAGAAGGATTGATCAGGGTGGGCGGTAGGTTACAATTTTCTTCCTTGCCTCTAGATGCCAAGCATCCAATTTTACTTCCAAAAAAGTCAGCTTTGTCTCGTTTAATATGTGTTCACTTCCATTTAATTGCCCTCCATTCTGGTCCTGATACAACGATAAGCTTTGTTCGGCAAAGTTTTTGGATATTGTCATTGAAACGTTTGGTAAAGGAGTGCATTAGAGATTGCATCACCTGTACCAGATTTAGAGTTGCGACATTTCAACCGTTGATGACTCCTCTACCATATTCCAGAGTCAACGTTTCCCGTGCTTTTAGCAAAGTTGGTGTTGATTTTGCGGGACCATTTTCTTATCGTTCGAATAATTCCCGAAAACCTACAGTTTTAAAGGCATACCTCGCCTTATTCGTGTGCCTCGCTACCAAGGCCACTCATTTGGAATTAGTCTCTTCTCTAACTGTTGAGGCTTTTATATCAACGTTAGATCGATTCATTGCTAGACGGGGTTTACCAAAGGAAATCTGGTCCGACAACGGTCGTAACTTCGTCGGTACTTCGCGATATTTTGTTGAAGTTTCCCAATTTTTGAGGTCAAATACAAGTAGAATATGTGATAATTTGTCGGCAAAATCAATCAGTTGGAAATTCATTCCTCCATATTCGCCTCATTTTGGCGGTATTTGGGAGGCCGGGGTAAAATCGGCCAAACGCTTGCTTCACAAGATTTTGGGTTCTACTTCATGTACTTTTGAAGAGCTTGCTACTGTTTTCGCTCGCATCGAGGCGATATTGAACAGTTTCCCTTTGTGTCCCTTGTCCTCGGATCCATCCGAGTCCGTGAATTTTCTAACCCCGGGACATTTTCTGATCGGTGCTCCGCTGCTGTCTACTCCAGAATTCGAATATATCGATTCAAGAACGCCATTGAAACGTTGGGAACAACAACGAAGAATGTTTCAACAGTTTTGGAAAAAGTGGTCTAATGAATACCTCCATACAATCATTCAACGTAATGAGTGGCAATCTGAAAATCCGTGCCCATCCGTTGGAGATTTAGTTCTCCTAAAAGGCGTAGATACAAGTCCTGCCACTTGGCCTATCGGGAGAATTGTTACTTTTTTTCCGGGACCCGATGGGGTTACTCGAGTTGCGTCCGTAAAAACCTCAACCGGGCTATATACGAGAGCCCTAACAAAATTGGTACCTCTCATAACTCAGTAAATTCTCATATATGTATTTTTTTTTCTCTCTCTTATTTTTTTTTAAGTTTGGTAGAAATGTTCTACATTTTGTAAAATTAGGCTAATTTTAGGTGGGCGGTTTGTTCACGCAAAGTAAATAAACACATACATTGTATTACTCTTTCTATGATCCAGCTGTGAAATATGTAGTTATCTCTCTCTGCACCGGACAAGGAATACATTTTCCTTATTTTTCAATTTGTTTTTTCAAGTTAGTTGAATGACATACGCATCTGTATGCACACTGTTATATCTGCTTCCTAATTATTCATTCATAATTTCGAAAAGTCGAAATTTTCGTTCATTCATTGAACTTCATTTCGTTTAAAACGAAAGTGCTTCCATGAAGAACATTAAATATTCCTTGAATATTGACTTCAAAGACTTTGGTTCGTGTCGAGTTTTTTTTTTCTTCACGTTCACCAGTGGCGTTTTGTGCCAATTTTTAAGGATAAGTGGATTCTGATTGACACCTTGCAGCTTTTTCACAACAAGGATCTTCCACCTCGGGTACGGTTGTTGAGCTCAATCAATTTGTCCATGGAGGGTGAGTACTACTACAAGATCCATTTCCATCTATTTTCTGCTTATCAGGTAAGAAAATATTGTTACTTTCTTGAGTTCATTTATCCTTTCTTTACTGTGTTGGGATTCGGCCTATTTTAATTAATTCTTACAGTCCATCAGTTCATAATCAAATTTTTTGTTTAATATATTTTTTTTTCTCATTCAAGTTCAATCGTAAAGACAGGTGAACCGTTTCAGTATCAAACTGAATTTTCCCCAACACCAAGACTACCGATATGTTGTGCTAAATGAAACTTGACATACCCAACCACCATAATTAGTGGGCGTGGTTTTCATCAGTTCATTTGTGAAATAAGAAAAGACATGCAGATGGGCAAAAATGCAAGAGATTTAATGAAAAAAGAAGTGTCACCGTATATTTCGGTGACACTTTCAATCGTAAGAACATTTACATATGATGCAGACGAGTGCATTACCTTACTCAAGGGGTTGTTAATGAAAATTGAACATTTCTACAAAATCATGAATTATTCAACAAAAAAGAATTCTGGCATTGCTCATTGTTCGAAAAAATGGGGTTTTTGGAGAAATAAGTATCAGGTGATACTTTTTTTACGACAAAAATTGACCTGTCCAAGATATTTGTCTGTTAAAGTAGGAAATAAATGTTATGAATTTCATTCAATTCTTAGTTTGCTCTCTGTAGGTATATGGGATCGATCTTTTTGAGATTATTCACTCAGTTTTGATGAATTTCTTATTCCTCAGGTTTATAACTAGAACACCTTGTCTAAAAAAACTTGTCGATCTATATTTGCGGAACAGTAGCACACAGTCACTGAAAAGAACGAGTTCATTTTGCAGTTTCAGTCTGAGAACTGTATCAATTATTGTTGTCAGTAAGCTTTTTCTATGCTATTTTCTTGACTTATGGTGTTCATCATTTAGCCTTTGATCGTTCACAAATATAAAAAATCGACCATAAGACACACCTTCAGAATTAAGAGGAGTAATATGATGAATTGGTCCTTTTAGTGAGAGAAATTTGTTTAAAAGAAAAAAAAACTAAAATGACAAAAAACTCTTTCTCAATTTTTTTGGTGATGCTGTTGCCACTCAGCCAACTTGAAATGCTCCCAATAGTGCGAGCAGCAAAGGTTAGCTAATCCTGCTCTGCTGAACCTCCATAGACCGTTTTTTAAATCCTTACATGCTTTGATTTCAAATGTCTTTCCAGCGACATGTTGCACAGTTCTTTATTTTGAAATTCGTTGCTCTGCACTTACATAGATTGCACCTTAACATGTTCACTTTTCTTTCCGCGTCTCGTCCACAATAAAATTATCCGTCACTTTCATATTTTTTTTCAATACACCTATTTTTTTGTATTCGTTCTCTATCTGTTGAAACTATATCAGTATCAGAAAGAAAGGAGTTTTCGTCTGGATATTCTGAACCGTTCTCCTCAAAAGAACCAGCTTTCATTTCCGACGAGCTGCCAGAAAAACCACTCATTTTATTTCCACGCGATTTTCAACACCAAACATATATTTCACCTTCCTCAATGATAATGGTATAAGAGTAAGAGTATATTCACAAGAAATTGATTAAGAATGGGAAAGCTTTTCTTTTTATATACTAGTTTGGCGAAAGTCGATGGACTTCCTCGACTCTTAGTTTCCTGGGAATCACCTCTCAATCTCGATTGTCAGGAATTCACTAATTCTCCCAAAGAGTTATGCGGAATATCGCGAAATATTGTACTATATAGATAGATATATTATATTTATACGTCTTCCACTTGGTGATGCCACTACATAAATTTCTTTCAGTTTTCTATATTTGTTCACAAGGAATATTGAGTTTCTAACGAATGATACGGAAAACCTCTGAAAGAGTCATTTCATTTGAATGTAGTCTATAGGATATAGAAATCTATTGTAGGCTGGAGCCGACATCAATATTTTGTTAAGTTGTTGAATATAGAAATTCTTTACATTTCACAAATGACTGGGGTTGCTTTCTTCCCTTTTCCGTTCAAATTAGCCAAACCAAGATCGAACGTACTAAGTTCTGATATTCCAATGTGTCGCAGCCAAATGAAAAATTCTGTGTGACTAGATATATTGCCTCCTTCACTCGTACCTGTACAGGGACGGCAACGAGCGATTAGCAAGTAAACTTAACCTTATGCTCTTGCAACTATCAAGCTTTCAGGTTGCTTGAAAAAGTTTGTGTCAATTTTTTAAGTTGCAAAATCAAAGCAAGTCGAATCTTTGAAGAAGCTTTTCAACTAATTTCAAGCTGCTTGACTTAATGAAACACTATTAGCAGCTATTACACTTTAAAAAAGGATGTTGAGATATAGAACAATGATATTTTATCAAAGAAGTTCTAGATCGTACATAGAAGAGAGCAATGTACCTCAAGTGAGACAGATGAACGTGATCAGCTTGTTGATGACGAAATTTTGACAAATTGTCCACGTTTATTTGAGTTTGGCGAATTAATTAAGCGATTCTGCTAGTTTGCAACGTTCCGTGATTCCATTGTGGAGTGCTAGAAACTTACAGAACACTTTTCGTATTATTGGCGTCATTTTGAACATTGTTTTTTGTGTACGTATCTGTTATTCGGATTCCATTGAAAATATTTGTCCTATAAACCGCTTATGGTTGTACAAGCAGGAAGACAAAGAAGAAAAAATCATTTGATGGTAAAATAAGTATTACTTTCATGAAAAATTATTACTTTTTAATTAAGTACATAATTACAGCTTTTCTTCGGATTTGGTTCTGCGTAAACAGTCGGTTCGTGAAACGAAGGGAAAGGGGTGCTCGAACTTGAATTGTTGGCGATCTACATCAATATTTTTAGACTACTTACGATCGACTCTGAGAGGCTGCAAGTATGTGTGATGTAGGGTTGTACTACATGCAAGATACACCATATCTACTTGCCTACCTAGATAGGGTGTACCGTAGCATAAACAGATATTAGCTTTCCGCGCAATATACATTAGTTTAGTCAAGGTTTGGGTTAGGCTTAGTTTGGTTCGTCTCTATAATATCAATGAAAAAACTCATAGTTATTCAAAATTGCGAGTTTATTGGTTCTTAAAGAACAAAAGAGTTACATATGGTGTTAAACTTAACTAAGAAGTGACTTTGGACGATGAAGCGTGCTCAGCGTACTCTTTATAAGATGGTACGTAACCACTCATAAGTTGCAATTTACTTTTGAATGTGTTTACTGCGCTAATCATCTCAATAATAGCTTTTCCTTCACCTTGAAGCTACAAGTTAATGGTGTTTAAGTGCATTGTGATGTCAGTCAAAAATGCCAAATCAGTCAGCCATTTTTCGTTTTTCAAGATCTGAGTGTCATCACCTCTTTCGTCAAGAAAAGCTGTTATTTCGGGAAATAACTCTTGAAACCTTTCTAGCAATTTGCTGCCACTCAACCACCTGATGTCCGTGCGAAGGACTAAATCAGTGAAGTCAGCTGACTCCCTATCTTCCAACTGCAACTTAAAGAGCCGCCGTTGTTAGCTACGTGCAAAGATGGAATTCAAAATTTTTGTTGCAATGACCATAATTCCCTCCTTGTTTGAAACTTTTGAACATCATCATCATTATATATCAACAACGAAGTCGTTGATGTATAATGCAATAGAATGAAAAAAAAAATAAAGGGAAATCTTCATCAGCTCGACACAATGCCACAAAACCGTATTTGTTTCCAGTCATTGCTGGTGCTCCATCGGTTGTAATGCACACTTATTTATATATTGGTAGCTTTCATTTTTTTACAAAATTGAAGAAAACGTCATATATATCTTCGCCACGGGTCTTCCCTTTCAGAGGAATGATTGTCAAAAATTCTTCCTTAGCCAACATGTCATTCAATACCATCCCAATAAAAATACAAAGCTGGGCAGTGTCTATCATATCGGTGGATTCGTCAAACTGTGAAGAAAAATATGTACATTTCATGATATTATGTTTCAGTTTATCCGCCATGTCCTGACTCATGACTTCAATACGTCTTGTGACAAACGGACGAGATAACTAAAGTTCTCTAACAGCAGACATGATTTATGTTTTATTTTCAAAATCTTCAAATAAAGTCTCACCATCTTCGAATGGTTTCTTGTGTTTCACCAATATATGAGATATTTTAAATGACGCGATCGATTATTTGGCTGGTCTTGTGAACATGGTTCATTCTTTTTCCGAACAAGATATCAAATCACATATTTTTCGTCTTCTTAATTCACTCTGTTGCGGAAAATCCTTTTCATAGTTTTCATGAACCGTTTTATGATGCGTCTCTAAGTTACCACGCTGAAGTATTGTAACTAACCCACGACAAATAAGACAAATAGACTTATCCTTCATCATTCCTCCCAATCGCTATAAAAATACGTGTTCGACTTTTTCGCTGCACTAATTTTGTACTATATAATAATAGACTTTGTACGACGTAGTATTGCCTTCAAGTTACAATTCAGAATGACTCCAATTCTTGCAGGCGCAACATTTATATCGGCGTGAACGAGAGTCTCGAATGTCTCTGTAAAACAAGCCTCCCGAAATCTCTAGGAGAGCGGCAAGAATAAAAAACACGGCTTGTCTTTGACAAGCACCGCGTGCTCGTTTGATTAAACCGCCTTATGCCGCTAGCTGAGTGTTATTTTATTACGTAATAAATTTTTTTAGTTTAGTTACCCACTTATTAAAAATTTTTTCTTTTACTCTTCTACTCAAAAAGCAATCGCGATCGACCGTTTAAGCACCTCTGGTTTACACCATCTGAAGAAAAATAAAATATGATCAGATTATTTTGTTCCACTGATTTCGTATTTAATTTTGGAAATAGAAGACGGGAACCATATCTCCTTTTTTTTATATTTTCTAGCCCATTTACAAAAAAAAACTTGATCAGAAACCTTGATCTTTCCATAGTTTAGCAAAATCTTCAAGAGAATCAGAACGGACTTCTTATTCCCCTCGATTCTGTTGAGAGTTGAAGGGAAATTATATTCGATCAAATTTTTCATTTTTCTACAGTCTCTTCATTATTACATATACATTTCCACAAACGTTGGAAAAATTGCCGCGAATATTGCGAAGGATGAGGAAATACAAACAGAGAAAGCAGTCGGGGTAAGGGAGATAGAAAGGACGCATGGCCCGAAGATCGTTAAATAACAATCTGCATTAAGATTTTCAGGTATAAATTTGAACGGATTATATATATATATATATATATTATATATATATATATATATATATATATATATATATATATATATATATATATATATATATATATATATATATATATATATATATATATATATATATATATATATATATATATATATATATATATATATATATATATATATATATATATATATATATATATATATATATATATATATATATATATATATATATATATATATATATATATATATATATATATATATATATATATATATATATATATATATATAATATATCAATTGTTGTCCTCCGTAATCCGTTCAAATTTATACCTGAAAATCTTAATGCAGATTGTTATTTAATATATATATTGATTTCAGAGCAGTTGAAATGAAAGAACATCAGTTGAGGTGATTTCTTTTATATGTAGGTATTTAAACTAATGTAAATTAGTAAAATCATTTTCGGTGCATAAAGTGATACAACTTTTCAGAAATACATCCCAAAAATAATTAACAAAAGATGTAATTCAAGCGGCGTAGCATCATACTATGATAATATCAAAAGAATGTTGAACCCAACAAAGACCCAAACGAAATATTGGAGTAAGTACAAAGGAATGATTGATTAACAGAAACAGAGAATTAAAGAGGTTCAAATACAGAAAGTTCGTCATCGGTATCTAAGAAAATATATCTGTCTGTATCACTTTCATCCTGTAAATGTATATCATGCTGGCTCTTTGTCTTCAATATATTCCTCAAATATTTTGGCCTGTTCACAACTTATCCATTCGTCTGTCGGAAATGAATTGAAAAAGTCATCACCAAGAGTTTCTACAGTTTTCGAGTCAAATTTCAAATTCCGTTTTGCGACATATTGCTTCATAGATGCCCATACCAACTCTATCGGATTCGGGGGATTCGGGCTTGTAAAGGGGAAGTAGGAGAACAGTGTGGCCATTATCTCTTATTATTTCATCCATTTCATATTCTTCAAATCGTGGTTTGTTACTTTTTATAGTATCATAGAGTTCAATTTTTAACATCTCTTGGGTCCACGCCGTCGGAGCCATTTCTGCTTTACTTGAAGCCATATTTGGACATTTGTTCAGCTAAACGTTATGATATTGTAGCGAACATTCGAGAACTATCATCGACATGCTATAAAATAGGAGTACAGTGGAAAGGATAATCTATAGTATGCGTGTTAAAAAGGTGACATTAGGTGAAGTGGACATTTATTGTAAAGAAGAGAAAATGAATATAATTAGCTGAATGTTGAATATAGTGTAATTTATTGAATAAATAACTCGTCATGATAAATTTTGAACCTCAGTTCCGTTGCAATTTGGTGTCAGAAGTCTGATATATCAACATTGAAATAAATAATTGATTAAAATGAAGGGCAAACTGTTGAAAGACTTAATCCTTGTCGATATAAAAAAAATTGGAGGAACGAGATCTGGACATTTCTCGAAAGAAGGCAGAGTAACAACAAAGGCTCTGGGAAGAAATTGAAAGGGTAGGTAACAATGCTGATAAATTTGTTTTTGAAGATATTTTGTCTCGATTAGAAATTAAAATGGCACAAATTGCTCAGAACTCCGCACATTTGAAAACTAAACTGGTCCAGACTTCTGCGAATTTATAAATCAATATAATGGCTCAAATTACTGATATTAATGCTGAACATATGAGAAACCTCGAGAAAATTTCTTCAAAAATGAAAGAGAATGCCAAGAAACTAAGAAAATTCAAGATAATTTCGAACAAATGTATCTAGAACTGTCCAGAGAAATAGCAGCCTTGAAAATAAGCGGTGTGAAAGTGACTGGAAAAGTTCGAACAACAGAAACAGTTAGAGTAAGATTGCCTGAATTTGACGGGAGTTAACCGTGGGAAAATTATCTTAAACAGTTTGAGGCAATTATTGAGCAATATTCCTAGACCGACAAGAAGGAAGCTACTTCATTGGTTGGTGTTCTAAGAGGGGCAGATTTCGACATATTGGAAAAATTATCCAAAGCAGACTTGGGAAATTACACACTGAGCGTGGGACAGGTACAGTCAGGATTTGGAGATCTACATTTTGAACACGTATATGTCGCCCAACTGAACAACCGTATACAGGGGCAGGGGGAACTTTAAGAAACTTCCACATAGACAAAGAGAAACTTGCACTTGCACTTGCAGCTTTCCATGATGCTTCAGGCAATGTCCGAGAACGCTTGACGGTGAATGAGTTTTTGAATTGCTTCAGGAATCAAGAGATGAAGCAGGCCCTCATCTTAAACAGACTACACACTGTCTCCGACGCTTTAGTGAAAGCTTTGGAGTTCAAAGCAGCCAAACAGTTGGTCAAAGGAGTAAACACGAGTTCAGCCAGAGTGAGACAAGTCGGAGAAGAAGGATGGGTCGACCGGTTGGAGGAGATTGTCCGAAAACTAACAGGCAAGAAAGAACTACTCTGCTAGAATTTTGGCCATGTTCGTAATTGGTGTACTAGAAGTAAATCAAATGTTTCGACAGCGTCGTCGGAAAACTAAAGCCGGTCAATGAGAAGGGGCAAGTGTTGACCGGTATCGTTACAGGCCCAATAGACACGGCAAATATAGCGTCATTACAACATCCTTCTAACAGCATTTTTGTTAATGGATTCATCAATGGAAGTCCGAAGAGTTGGTGTTTGATACCGGTGCAACAAAAACTATAATTTAGCTCGGAATTGGAGACCCCGCCAGGATCCATGGGGAAGTAACTATAGAAAACACGATAGGCAATACCAACATCAGCCAGGAATGGACATAATGCAAAACGAGGGTTTTGAGCTGGATTTCAAGCGTAGAATCTTGAGAGTTAATGATTCAGAGGTAATACTCAACAGAACAGATATTGAAAGTATTTTCAGCCGACGATGCCTTTGTTTCCGAGCGAAGTGAAATGATTGTGAGCGCTCAGATGGTCGGCTTGTGTTTACTGCGCTGATCATCTCAATAATAGTTTTTCTTTTACCTTGAAGCTCCAAGTTGATGGTGTTTAAGTGCATTGTAATGTCAGTTAAAAATGTCAAATCAGTCAATCATTTTTCGTTTTTCAACATCTGAATTTCATCACCTCTTTCGTCAAGAAGAGCTGTTATTTCGGGAAATAATTCTTGAAACCTTTCTAGCAATTTTCCGCCACTCAACCAACTAAATTCCGTGTGAAGAACTAAATCAGTGTGTTCAGGTGACTTCCTATCTTCCAACTGCAACTTAAAGAGCCGCCGTTGCAAGCTACGTGCACGGATGGAATTGACATTATTCATCTAACTATGATAGTAATCTAACCTAACCTAACCTAACCTAACCTGACTTCCTGTTTGATTCAAACTTCAGATGAAAATTTTCCACAGAACCGTTTTCGCCTCCAGCATTCACGATAATAAGTCTATGTCCTTTGGAAATTGGCGCACAAAGCCCTTCATTTGAATGGTCGCTCCATGCTTTCATTTATGTGTGCGATCAGTGGATATATGTTTTGTCCATATAAATTATAGTCCGATTTTCTAATCGGACCTTTTTATATTCTTCAGAAAGTTTTTTCTGAGCATTTGGATTTCTGGTTTTCCCATAAGTAATTTTCTATTATTCTGGGTTTTTTCAGCGAATTCTAATCTCTCTCATCACTTTCCTCAGAGATTCATATGATCCAGAATATCCATTGTCATCAACAAATTCCTTAAGAATACGTTTTAGAATTGGAATTCTTTTTTCCGTTATAAAATAATTTTTTATCATACGACGAAGAAACTTTTTATCGAAATCGTCTGAATCAATCGTCGGAACAACTCGTTTTCGTTTTTTGTTCGGTGTGGAGAATAAGGACGACTCTCCTTGTTCAACAGATCTCATTTCTGCAGAAATCTTTCTTACTAAACTCAAACTCACTCCTGTTGCCTTTGCAGCACGCTCCTGAATTTTTTCATTTTTCATTGATGTTCCATCATTTGTTGCCTCTTGCTGCATGAAATGAATCACATTTTCTATCACTTCCATAGATTGGCCCGACATCACTTTATTCGCCACTTGCGAATTGAATTGAATTCCATTTTCGAATACCTAATATCAAATAGTTGTTGTAGAGAGTGTATTTCACAATGTCCACGCGAGAGCTCTGATAAACTAACCATTGAAAGGCGCTCTTCGCTGGGCAACATCTCAGAAAGTCTATTTCCTAGAGGGGGAAAATTCAGATATGTCTGAGCGCTGTACTTAAACCGTAAGGAATGGGCGTAAACGAATGATAATATTCGGTAGTGGAAACCTGAGCATATGGGGAGACGATTTTTTCGTTGGAGAAATTTTGTTTTGCTTAGCGGACAATTCTCTCGGAGAGTTCACGGGTTTCTTCGTCCGATGACTCCCAGCCTGCACGGCTGGATATCGAGCCGCGGTTTCTGAAGGAGAAACGCTACCCGAGAATTCCTTTATTCCCATAGCGCAGTCTCATTTCGATATTCTAAACTGTTCCGAAGAAATTCGCCTCCAAATTTGGTCATTTTCCAGCGAACACCGAAAACGACCAAAACGTCGACTTTTATCAGGCCATATATAGTGCCGTGACGGTATCTACGTTCGCCTGCGAAAATTGCGCTTTCGGGCCGTTCAAAAACATTTCTAGATCGGATTTTGCGCCAAATCCTCCATCGATATATATTTCGATATTTTTCCTCTCAAAAATTGTATAAATTTCTTTCCTGAATCGAAGTTTCAATCGATGAATCAATGTTCGAAGTCATCTCCTCCAGAAATCGATCCAGTTCAAAGTTACCCCTGCCTCTCAGTTTAATGTATGTTTCGTTTGAGCGTATCAAAGAATAATTTTTCGTGATTTTTATATTTCACGTTAACAATTTGGGGTTATTCTAACTGATTTTGTAATTCTGAGGCCCTGGAATGTTAAATTTATAATAAGGGGATCCTTTTTGCAAACAATCAAGACGATTTCAGAAAATAATGAGACTTAAAACGCTATTATCAGGTGAGAGGTTTATCTGTATATATTTCGCCTGGAAGGAACTTCAAACTGTTTTCGTCAATACATTTACATTAAAGTATTGAAAGTTATTCATTATAAGCCATGAATCAATTATCTATCTGTTTTTATGCTTGCTATAAGATACAGAAAAATTCAAAATCATTTGTTATTATTTCTGAATAGAAGTAAAGCAACCTAAACTATAAAATTATTTTCTAGGATTCCTGGAATATTGAAATTATTATGATAAGAATTCTGTATGAAATTAATCAAGACTATCTTCATAAGAGAAAATATTGGCAGGTAATAGGCTTTTCTGTATATATTTCTCTTACAAAGGAATTCACTCAGTATAATATGAATACCAAAAGTTATTCACAACATGGTGTGTATCTATTATGTTGCTATAACTATTGACAGATATAAAATTCATGATCATCAATTTAGCAATGTACGAGGGTAGTGAAATGATTCAAAACTAGAATATATTTCACCTGTTCAAGAAATGAATGTGTAATATTATTTCTGAAATAAAATGAAACAAAAAATGATAGAATATCCTTCAGGACGCTATTGACTGTTAATTCATACTAAAACCGTAAGAAATGGGCGTAGATAAATGAGATAATTCGATGGGGAGAAGCTGGGAATATGGGGAGACGATTTTTTCAGCGCAAAAATTTTTTTTTTCGAATAGCGTACAATTTTCTCGAAGAGATTGGGGTTTTCTCGTCCGACGATGCACGGTTTGCGTCCGAGTGACGTCGGGGGGCTATGCTAGAACCTCTCGAAAAAAAGAAGAGATCGCGCTGACGCCGCACTAGACGAAATTGGGGAAAAATTCTGCCGGAAAAACGAAAATTCGATCCTTTCGAACGAGAATTACTGTATTTACCTGGTCAAAAATTCAAAAAACGTGTCTCCGAGGAGTTCGAAAAAACTACATTTTTCTCTTCAATGTTGGACCGAATTGTTTAGGGGGGTGTCAGCCTAAACGATCGAGCCGCGGTTTCCGCTATTCCCATAGCGTAGACCCATTTCGATATTTCTAACTGTTTCGGAGATATCTGCCTCCAAAGTTGATCTTTTTCGAGCGACCGCCAAAAACAACAAAAACGACGATTTTTCCCAGGCAGTGTAGAGTATCGTGGCGGAACCACTTCTGCCTTGCGAAGAAAGCGATTTCGAGCCATTCGAGAACGTACTTCTAAATCGGATTTTTCGCGAATTCCTCGATTTATATATATTTCAATATTTTGCCTATCAGAAATTGTATGCATTTCTTTTCTGTTTCAATCGAAAAATCAACGTTCAAATTCATTTCCTCCAGAAAACGAATTCGGTGCAAAGTTACTCCGCCACTCTATTTCGTCAAACTTTCACGTCAAGAAATTGACGAAATCAACGATAGTCGAGCTGTCCAAATTGGGGTTTTTCTTTCATTCAACCTAACCTACTACTATGTGGTATATATGTGTACATATCTCGGCGATAGATTCATGAGAATAAATCGTCATTTTACGACTGAATATTTGAATGTGGGACCAGTTTTGAGACCTTGATTTTCGAAGAAGGAATCAGAAACATGGAACCCTACCCCTCTATCTCCTTACGCAATCCGCGGAACTTACTATGAGGAATATCAGGAATATAGTGATGTCCCCCTTCTGGAAGAGAATAATGGGAAGGATAATATAAACGTTATATCTACATAAACTGTAGGGAAAGTAATGAGACTCAACACGCTATCGGGAGGTAAAAATTTTTGTGTATATATTCCTTCTCAAAGGAACTCTATTTTGTTTTCATAAAGATCTTTGGTATGATAGGAACATTGAAAGTTATTTAATACATGTCATTAATTTGTTTTCTATCTATTCTCATAACTGCAATAAGATCCAGCAAAAATTTTAATCATGTGTGTTGTTATTTCTGAATTCAAGTAAAGCAACCTAACCTACAAATTTCTTTTCTACGATTCCTGGAATATTAAATTTATCATGAGTAGGATTTTGTATGAAATAAATCAAGACTATCTTTATGAAAGAGTGGTATATTTTCCTTCACTGTTGGAAGATACAAAAATTCATGATCCTGAATTTATCAATGTACGAGAAGGGTAGTGAAATGATTCAAACCAAGGCTAAAATTAACCTGTTTTCAATAAATGTGTAGGAGTGTTTCTGAATTGAATAAAAAAATGATGACTAGTAATAGGCTATGCTGCGTATATATCTACTGAAAGGATATTCATTCAGATATTTGATATGATACGAATATTCAAAGTTATTCATAACATGTCATGTATCCATTATCTACCTGCTATAACTGTTATAAGATACAAAAATGCATAATTATGAATTTACTTATGTACGAGAGGTATTTAAATGATTTCAAACTAGCTAAATTTTACCTGTTTTGAACTAAATATCTGTTATTGTTTCTGACTTCAAATAAAACACGACCAAGAATAAACAAAATATTTCGAACTAGATATCTTTGTTCACTTTATTGTTTTCTATTTCAGTTCCTCCAAGATGAAGCATTCTCTTCAAAATATAAAATTTAAATATAAATGGAAATTTGATATTTTGAGGAGATTATGGTGGTTTTAGCTCAGTCAAACTATTATATAATATGTTTTGCTTCAAATAATCATGACATATGCTTACTGTACAAGTAAGTCTCATAAAAAGAAGGGTATTCTCTTTGATTCTATAAGTTTTTGTAGACAAGTAGAAAACTTTATATGACTCTGATGTTACTGTGAAGTTGAATTGAATTCATTCATTACCTACCAAAATGAAAGCTGAAAAATACGGGAAGAATTGAAGAATGATTGAATTTTATGCTTCAAGCGTATAATTTTATGCTTCCTTAAATATTTCAATATGCTCAATTTACAATTATGAAACACATACCCTAAGAGAAGTGATTTCTTCAAATAAGTTGCCAAATTGATAATTATAGAAACGTTGAGTAGTAAAGAAACTTTTGTATTGAGGAAGATATTCTTTTACATCATTCTTTCAAATATCAATGTTGATTACTTATATATGGTTGTGCATTTCTCAAGAACATTGAGATTTCAGGAAAAGTAAAATACTATTTGAGAAATTGACGTATAGATACTTGTTCTCATATTCATCTCAATGGTTTCGTAGATGTGTCTGACGACACAGGGACGACGAAGAGTTTAAAGAACTTTCTTGAATATCTTCAAATTCAACCACAAACTTTCGAATTTGTGTGTTTTTCCTTTAACGTGCTCTATTTCTGTCTTTCGGCTAATGACACGCCGGGGAATTCTTTCACCTCACTAACCCGGGAATTTTGCCGAACCCCTTTCGTGTCGAGGGAAGGGATCTTTAATGTCCAACACATCTCTGTTAAACAGAACTGACAGATTTACATCTCCTCCGAAAGATGGACACTCAAGCGATTCCAAGAATCCGAAAAATCTCACCGACTTTAAGGGGATTGAACCCAGGTAACTCTGCGTAGGAGACGAGCATCATATCCCATACGCCACTGAGCCAGCTAAAAATCTTTCGAATGAATTTCAAGAAAACTAACAATTCTGAAAGAATGCCAGTTAAAGGTTCAATCAAATAGTTTGAAATTTTATGCATCAGCTCAAGCATCATCAAATAAAATTAAATTCCAGAATAATTTGGCGGTGTTCGGTTCCATTTAGTATGAATTGAGTATACTTAGACAATTGAAAATGGAATGACCTGAACTCTACAAAGTGCTGGAATTTCCAAGATTTTTTCGAGAAGTCTAAATTATTGAGTAATTCGAGGATTTAAAATAGGTAACTTCTGCAAACAATTATCAGAAATGTGAGAGAAGAAGGTTCTCAGTAATATGTTGGAGTAAATTCTTTCATCTCGCAGGTTTCTGTTTCATCATTCGGGTGGAAAATTGAAATTCATGGTTCTTATTTGAATCAAGTATGGAGGATAATCAAAAAAATTGAAAATCCTGATATGACATCGTCGAACTCGAATTTGGAATCAATATTTTCCTTCTCGAATATTTATACTACTTATTTCACTTTGGCTTCTGATAACTGGCAGAATCATTTTCTATTTTCTTTGCTCGAAGAATAATGAGAGTTGTTTCAATAATTATTAAAGCTCTTGATAATGTGTAATAACACGATTCGTTTGTGAATATATGTTTGAACCTAATTTTATCCTATACAAGTCCATTTGGAAAGAAGTTGAGATTTTGAAATTGAATGTATCTGTTTGAATCGGAAGTGATGGAAAATGTTAAAATTCTTATCGAACATGAGCCAGTATCCATAACTTGAAGCTACCTTTCTTACCTTAACATTATGTTAAGCAATATATCGGGGAATTCAATATAACATAAAGAGCAATTGAGTTTTAATGCCAGTGAATGAGGCGTTCAGTATTGATTGATATGAAAGGTCATTCAGTATATTAGGTTAGATTGGATATTCAGTATGTTAGGCGATTTTAACATGTGAACTAGTAAGTACATCTGAACTCCTACTCTAACCCAGGAGTGCTCAAACTTGAACTGGTGGCAATCTACCTCAATATTTTTAGACTACTTACGATCGACTCTGAGAGGCTGCAAGTATCTGTGATGCAGGGTTGTCGTACATACACGATACACACTACCTACCTACCTAGGTACAGTTCACCGTAGCATATATAGATATTAGCTTTCCGCACAATATACATTATTTTAGTCAAGGTTTGGGTTAGTTTTAGTTAGGTTCTTCTCTATAATATCAATGGAAAAACTCATAGTTATTCAGAAGTGCGAATTTATTGATTGTTACAAAACAAAAGAGTTACATATGGTGTTGAACTTAACTAGGAAGTGACTTTGGATGTTGAAGCGTAGCACTGCATGTCCTAAGCATACTTTTCATAGGAGCGGTCCTGTTACGGAGTAAATAAACGTGTCTCGGATAGCTCCATAACTAAACTCATTTTTGAGAAGTTTTGAGTGATCTGTTTCACAGGTTGTTTGTACCAGATAAAGCGTAACTTGTGTGGGAAAAAGTGTGTGAAAGTTTTGAGTTGGGTAAGACTTTACATCAATATATTTTTAATAAACAAGAGACAATTCAATAATCTCCTGAGAAGTTCCGGAACCTCCGAAGAGTCGATCTGGGGACCGGTTCTTATCGCGGAAGATAACAAAGAAAGCGTAATCATATCATTGTTTCGCCGGTAAATAAAAATCTTAAACGTTGCTCCTCGCGGAAAACAAGACCGGGAGGAACAGGGCGTATTAGGTTCTCAGATTTTGCTCGTGGCGTCGCGATCACTCTCATCAACTGAATATATGAGTGGAAGGAGTCAAAGCGCAAATTGCAGGACACGAGCCTAGAAGAACAAGATCCTAACGAAGAAAATATACTTTAGAGGAGCAAATTACCTGCGAGATCTCCCAAAAATAATAAACCAGAAAACGAAATGGATGAAATTCTCCAGGCCATAAATGATATGAGGAAAGAGATGAAAGAAGGTTTCGACGAAAGCAAAGCACAAAGAGAGGACTTAAAGTCGGAGCTATCGAAAATGAGCAAAGAGCTACAGGAGATGAGAAATGAAATGGAACGCAAAGAGAAATCATGGACGGAAGAAAAAATATACTGAAGGATGAACTCGCCATGATGAACGAGAAAATTAATAAATTAGAAAAGAAAAATAAGGAATAATTTAGTCATCACCGGATTGAGTTTAGAGAACAACGTAATAAAAAATCGCCGAGAGGTAGAATCCTTTCTGAAAGACAAATTGGGTGTAGAAGGAGATGTCCTAGAAGTACGGAAGATAGGAGAGCAAAAAGGCGTAGTCACGATGAAAAACTTTGAAGATAAACTGCTCGTGATGAAAAACAAAAGCAAACTAAGATCGCTGGAACCGGATAGAAAAATATTCATCAATAGCGATATGACGAGAAATGAATGGGAAATCCAGGCTCATATAAGGAAGAAGCCAAAAGCTGGACAGATCAAAGAGGAAGGTGAAAATACTTCATCAAAAACTAGAAATCGACGGTAAAATATGGAAATGGAACGAGAAAGAACAAAGGCTTAAGGAATTTGCACCCTCAAAAACTGATATCGGAGGAGGAGGATTAAGGATGGGAAAAAAGAAGCAACTACGGCTAAGGAAAAGGAAAAGAAAAGGATAAAATCTTGTGGGGAACATGGAACGTGAGAGGTACTTTTGCTGCAGGGGCGATGAAAGAACTTCTGAGTGAGTTCAAGAGATATAATTTAGACATCATTGCACTGCAAGAAACAAAACAAATGGGTTCAGGAATAGAGGAAACCAAGGATGGGATATTCTGTAAGAGCGGAGGAAAAGATAGAAAGCTAGGAACGGATTTATAATAAAAATAACTCTAAACACAAGATGCTAGATTTCAGGGCTGTATCGGAGAGAATGTGTATATTGAGGTAAAGACAAATAAACGAAATATAAGCATCATTAACGTCCACGCACCAACTGAAGATAAAGGGAGGAAGAAAAGAACTATTTTATGAAAAATTAGATGAAGAATTCGAGAAGTTGCCCAAACGGGATATAAAAATTGTGATGGGGATTGCAACGCCAAAGTGGGCCAAGAAGAAATATACAGATCATGTGTAGGAAAGCATAGCAAGCATAAAATGACAAATGATAATGGCCGAAAACTCATATGCTTTGCCACGGAAAAGAGAATGGTAGTGAGGAGCACCCAGTTCCAGAGAAAGGAGATACATAAGGGTACATGGATGTCACCAGACGGTAAAACTATTAACCAAATTGACCATGTACTAATCGAAAGATGTCACTCGAACTTCATAACAAATGTTAGAAGCATGAGAGCCGCTGAGTGTAATTCAGACCATTTCCTGGTGAAAATAATGTGCAAAATGGACTTCAACGAAAAGCATAAAGTAAAAATCAGAAGAGAAAAATGAAGGAATTCGACGTGAATAAATTGAAAGATACAGAAATCAGGAGACAGTATGAAGAACTCATGGATGGAATGGCAGAAAGCGAAGGTGATTTAGAAAATAGATGGGAAAATTTGAAAACAACGGTGAGAAAAGTTAGTGAACAGCTGATACCCTTTGAAAGAACTGAAAGGCCCAAACTTAAGGAATGGTTTGACGATGAGTGCCGAGAAGAATTCGAGAAAAAGAAAAGGGCAAGAGAAAAATTTCTGAAAGATCCAACAGAACATAACGGAGAAATCTACCACCACCACAGAAGACGATTGAAGAGTATATGCAAGAACAAAAAGAGGCACTACAATGAGACGAAAATTTTGCAAATAGAGGAGAAGTTCCACAACAATGAGATTAGATCCTTCTATCAAGAAGTAAAGAAATCACAATCTGGTTTCACATATGAAAACACTTTGCTAAAGTCGGCAAAAGGAAACTTGATAAGTGAGCCAGAAATCCTGATGGAGGAATGGAAAAGACATTTCGAGAAACTTCTCAAAAAAGAAGTGATGGAGGAAAGAGAAGACCATGAAATAGGGAACGATAACATAGAGGTAGAAGGGCCGAGCGAGAATGAAATAAGAGATATAATTTTGTCACTCAAAAATAATAAAAGTCCCGGGGAAAACAAAATACAAGCAGAAATGCTGAAAGCAGGAGGGGAAGTATTGCAGAAAAGAATTTTTGAAATCATTCGTTTGGTGTGGGAAAACGAAAAAATGCCGCCCGAATGGACAAAGGCACGAATAATCCCAATCCACAAAAAAGGAGACAAGCTACAATGCACAAACTACAGGAATTGCCCTTCTGGATACCTGCTATAAGATATTCACCCGTGTATTGAGGAATAGACTGAATGAATATGCAGAAAAAAGCTAGGAGAGTATCAAGCAGGTTTTAGAAGCGGAGATCTACAACAGACCAAATTTTTACACTAAAGGAGATACAAACAACCTGTTACGAATATAAGACCATATTATACGTCCTTTTATCGACTTCAGACAAGCCTATGACACAATTATAAGGAGAGAACTATACCAGGCATTGATTGAAATTGGAATACCAAAAAACTTGTTAGGTGTGTCAAACTTTCTCTAAACCAGACAATCAATGAGGTTATATGGAAAGGATATAAGTCACAAGAATTTCATGTTGGCAGAGGTTTAAGACAGGAGACCCACTGTCAACGGTTCTTTTCAATTTCGTCTTGGAAAAGATTGTGAGGGCTGCTTCTCTTAAAATGACTGGCACTATTTTCAGCAACGAACACCAATGTCTTGCTTTTGCAGATGATCTCACCCTCATAGCAAAGTCTAAGAAAGAGCTTCAAAAATCACCACAAGAGTAATACAAGAAGCAAAAACTTTTGGTTTAGTGATAAACCAAGATAAAACAAAATTTATGGTTATGGGTAACACCGAGGAGGTATTTCATGAGCTTAGACTAAAAAATAACGACGGGGAAGAATACAGCTTTGATAGGGTAAGCACTTTTATATACCTGGGAGTGACCATAGAGGAGAAGGGACATGAGTCGCAAGAGATAACAGCAAGAATAGCTAAAGGAAACAGAAAAATGGGAAGCTTATACAAGATTATGAACTCTAAACATGTCTCTAGAAAACTGAAATTGAGAATATACAAAACGGTTATCTGTCCTACAGTAACATACGGATGTGAGAGCTGGGTAATGTCAAGGGTGGATGAAGATGCACTGGATAGGTGGGAAAGAAAAATCTTAAGGAAAATTTTCGGAGGAATTCAAGAGGCAGAGGGATGGCGAAGAAGAACTAACAAAGAATTACAAGAACTCTATAAGGAGCCACCCATATCAAGGTACGTAAAAGTACAGCGTCACAAATGGTTCGGTCATGTCATCAGAATGAGCAGAGAAAGAATGCCAAAAATGGTGCTAGATAGGAAACCCCTGGGCAAGAAAAAATTGGGAAGACCAAGAATGAGGTGGGCGCAGAAAGTCTCCGAAGATGCAAGAAGTATGGGAATAGACGATTGGCAAACAGTGGCGCAAAACCGGTCAAGCTGGAGGAACTTAATTAATGAATTTAAAAACTCTTTCATGTTTTGAGATATTTTACTCAATCTCTGTAAACTCAAGCCCTAGACCTTCAAGGTCTGTTGTGCTTTATTAAATAAAATACATTATTTTAGTCAAGGTTTGGGTTAGTTTTAGTTAGGTTCTTCTCTATAATATCAATGGAAAAACTCATAGTTATTCAGAAGTGCGAATTTATTGATTGTTACAAAACAAAAGAGTTACATATGGTGTTGAACTTAACTAGGAAGTGACTTTGGATGTTGAAGCGTAGCACTGCATGTCCTAAGCATACTTTTCATAAGATGGTACGTAACCACTGAGTGTTAATTGCCAGCATGATGACATATAATCGTTAGTTAGTCGATTGCGATATTTTGACATAACTATCTTCATTTGAGAAAATGCAGACTCGCAGAAGTAAGTTGACCCAAACATTGCCGTCAGTTGACGGGCGATTTGCCTTAGATTTGGATATTTATCTTCAGATATAAAACATCAGTAATTTGCATCAGATGCTGTAGCTTTGAGATGTATATCTGATATAATACGACAAATAAGACAAATGCACAAATAATAAACTTTGTATCGACGTAGTATTGCCTTCAAGTTACAATTCAGAATGACTCCAATTCCTGCAGGCCCAATATTTATATAGGCGTAAACGAAAGCCTCGGATGTTACTGTCAAACGCGCTGCCTGAAATTTCTAGAAAAGTGGCAAGAATAAAAAACGCGGCATTTCTGTGACAAGTACAGCGCGTTCTTTTGATAGAGTCGCCTTTTGCCGCTAGCAGAGTGTCATTTTATTACGTAATAAATTTTTGTAGTTTAGTTTTCTACTTATTAAAAAATTTTTTTCTTCTCGAGATCTACTCAAGAAGCCCTCGCGATGGACCGTTATAGCACCCCTGTCTATCTTCTACGTGCAGTAACTGATGAACTTGTACCTGAAGTACCTCTAGAAATCCAACCAATGAAAAAGCAGTAGTTGGAAAACAGTTGGTTAATATCCATGGAAGATATATGAGTAATTTCATTAAATCAATAAAATTTATTGGAATATTTAATTTTTCAGACCGTAGTATAAGAGAAACACAATTCATTCAAAATACAAAATCTCAACTCAACTGGTACTTTTCTTTTATCTAACATCCATGCAAAACATAAATGACTAATTTTATTCGATTTATCCAAATTCAATAAAATTGTTCAATTTTTTCAGCTTACATGATATATTAAAAACAAACACTGTTCATTCAAAATACATAATATATATTCAACAAACTTGTCACTTTTTTAACTCGTTAACAAGAAATACATAACTGTAGATATTAACTTTATTGCAACATCAATAAAAAGTAATGGATATATGATGAATGAAAAATATATCTGCTCATTTAAATACATAATATATATTGAACGAAGCTGCTTTATACCCATGAACAGCATAGTCGTAGATTCTAATTTCAATCCATCAGAGAAAAATTTTCATTAAATCGACATATTTCCTTTTCTTTGTAATGAGTGAAAAATATAATGACTTTTCTTTTGAATATGGAATATACCATTACTGCACTTTCAAACATTTTTCAACCGGATAATCTTCCGTTAAAACGCAAAAATTCGATAAATATTAAGAAATTTGTTCCATAAAATAACGCCATTGAAATAGAACGGCAAATGTCACTATTCGTTTATCTATATGCAGCTAAACCTCTCCATTATATAAAATCATATAAATATTCCCCATACTATTATTCCAATTTTATATTGACAAAAAAATTCCCAATATTACAGAAAAATTGCATATTCTCAATTTCTTTTTCAGAAAGTAATAACCTTATTAGTTGCCAAACGTGAAAACTTTAGACCGCAAAGTTTTAGTTTTAAAATCATTAAGCTCTGCTGATTCTATGAATTTTTCCTGAAGTCCAGCCTTACTTTTTTATAGATGTCCGGTTTTTGTTTCAATTTTTATATTTTATTCTAGACCTCCTTTCATCCTCCTCTGCGGGAATTTTTTTACAATGTGCTTCCTTGCTTGATCTTTCTAGTAATTGTTCGAAGGTAATATGTATTTTTAAGGTGGTTGAAAAAATCAACGTAGATTTTTATGCAAATCTTGCACATTACAGTAGTAACGCTTGAATCGTTCATATCAAAGCTCATAACCCATGTACAAAATATGCTAGTACTCAGTAACAATCTAACTAGTAAATTTACAATAGTTTATATCGCGACAGAGTTTGTCGATAATCCAACACCATCGTGACATTGAGAAGTTGTTATTGAATCAAGGTAGTTGGGTTTCATTCGGAGAAAATGCTTAAGTGAAATCATCATTCAATTCAATGAAGAGCTGAAATTTATACCCATCGCGTATCATCGAAGTTATTGTTGTGTTTATCGTAATATGCATATTTGTTTCATTTAATTGTCAAATTGTCATATCCTTTGATCAGTTCTAATATAATTTTGAAGTATGCACTTATCCCATTGTTTTCTGAAAATCTTTCTTGATGTAATATATAATGCAATATAAATTGTAGAACGAATGATAAAACCATTATTATCTTATAGGTGTCTTCATTTTTCTAGGAGAATTATAGAATGAATTAGCATGGTGTGAATAGGTAATAATTGTTAATTTCATCAATGTGTATACCAAATAAGAATGGAATAGTAACTACTTGAAACTACTGTGATATATAAAGTTCTATGGAACCGGCAAGTGTATCAATAAAAATGAACAAGTCTGGGGCATCTTCAACACACTATCTATATGGAATAGATAATGGTGAGACAAATTTGAATTAAATTTAGAAATAATGGTTATATATATATATATATATATATATATATATATATATATATATATATATATATATATATATATATCACTAAAAATAGCTCTCTTATATGTGTCTTGATCAAGAATAAATATAAAGGTTATAATATTATGCTCCTCAAATCTTAGAATCAGTTGCGACTGATATCATAGATTTTCATCGAATTATTACGAACATCTATCCATGCCGTGGTTATTCGATTATATAAACAATTTCTGAATTAACAAATTATCGCATTATTCATATATTCTTTACTCAAAGTAAAACAAATCACAAATGACGTTCTGAGCCACAGATTCTAGATACTCCTGTAGTTCTTGGACAGTAGCTCTGAGACAAGATAAGAGGTATTATGTTCCTGTTATATCAATCCACCTTTAGACATCTGTGAAGTTTCACAAGCCGAAAAATCTAAACGAACTGAATTAAGGAGATTATATCCCATTGAAATCGATCCACTGACAAGGAAAATAGCAAAAGAACAAAAGATTCTGAACACATAAAGAAACGATTATTTCTGCAAAAGAGAGAGTACTTCGGTGAAAGCACCAGTATAAATTTTATGAAAAGACTCAGTATTTTAGATGGAATGAATTCAGAAAAGTGGCCGGCCGAATGTTAAATGAAATTTCATAGACAAGTCTATTTGTGATTTTAGTCAGTTAAATTTTGCATGTATTTCGTTTTTTCGGGTGTTGAAAAGATTGGGAACAACCACCAACATTTTTGCTTCAAACTGTATGATATGATACTCGTTGGAAAAGTCTCGTCAAGATAAATCCAACGATCTATTAGTTTTTGATAATGTTAGATAACTTCATCATATGAATTTCGAAAATAAATTCCTGAAACTTAATAAAATTAATGCATTAATCGACATGAGATTATATTTAGGCATATGGACTCATAGGAGTTGTTCTTTCATTTTTATTTTTATAGCATAGTATCATTAATTTGCATCATCTTTCTCAGCAAATTTTTAATTGACCGCGTTTACTAAATTCCTTTTCTGGATAATATATCAGGCCGAATCGCATGAAATTGAAATTCGGACGGCGATTGGTTATGGTGACAGAACGAGAATTCAGGGTGCAATTATTCGATTAATGAACTGTACTCACTTGAATATATATGATGAAATCAATATTTATTTCAGTGCTACTTTTCGTTGTAATTTTACCATATAACTCGAGAACAGGCTCACCTATATATATATATATATATATATATATATATATATATATATATATATATATATATATATATATATATATATATATATATATATATATATATATATATATATATATATATATATATATATATATATATATATATATATATATATATATATATATATATATATATATATATATATATATATATATATATATATTTGAGATTTTTCAATAATTCTTCTTGTCTCAAGTTTACATATGTTGACTCCTCGCGAAGTTTACAGGGGAAGATATTTGTCCCATCAAAGATTTACCGACGGGAGATTTTATCTCGGAAACAGAGGCTAAGAACACTATTCCAGCGGGATTATTTCACTCGTTTTCTACCGTTGATGTGATTCACGGAACGGCGAAAGATGTCTCCCAAATGTTTGGAATTTTTAACCACATCTGTTTGTTATTGTTCGTATCTTTCTCGAAGTCCGGTAGCGGGTTCGCCGTGTCGGTCCATAGAGGGCGACTCTCATACGTATGTACGAGGTGCATCCTTTCTGCAATCGATAAGGTACGCCGATGTAGCTTGATGGGATGCTGAAAAGCGATATGTGACACTGATGAGCTCCTAATAAGGGCGAAACTGTAGTCCGCCGCTTCGTTTCTCGGCATCCTGCTTAGTCGCACTATTGTGGCTCTTGGGGGCTGCGTGCATGGCAGGCAGATTTGGGAACAAGCTCTTGTCAGGAGGGATTATTCATTGATCTACGGATTTTTTAATAATTCTTCTTGTCTCAAGTTTACATATGTAGACTCATCGCGGAAGAAATTTGTCCCATCATATATATATATATATATATATATATATATATATATATATATATATATATGATGCTCGGTGTTTCTAAAGAGTTGGAAATTTCTAATACCTAATAAGAGTTCAAAATGAAGAGTTTAACTTCGCCCAATAACTAAATACTTTTATATTTCAGTAATTCTGGTCTGATGTTCACCATAATGAAATATAGTCTTTTTTTATCTTATTAACCGTGTAATGCTATATTTCCAGCTCAAGATTCATTTTATATTGAATACTGTTTAGTAATGAACGCAGTGAGATTAAAGGCGATTTTACAAACTTCAGGAAAAATCTATCACACACATAACGTTTTATTCAAAGTGAATATTATGATACTACGCCATTTGTTAGAAACTTTCGTTTCAACTAGAATTTTATTATACAACTGTTGAACATAATAAGAAACCGAATGAGGACTGTAATACTTTGATAGATAGAAAGAAGAGTCTGAAAATTATATATCGTATCAATTATCAATAAAAGTTCGTATCAATAATTGGTACACTGAAAGATACTTATGATTTATTACTGGGTAAAATACCTCGCGAGTCCTCATAAAGCTAAAGTTTATATTTTGAGTTTCATTGAAACAGCTTTATTTTACTTACTCGTGTTATTATGATTTCATGAAATGGTTTCACAAAATTTATCTACAATGTTTTTAAATAATGAAAATTTCAATTTTTCTATTTCATTTCATTTTATAGACAAAGGCAAAACTTCGAAAATCAGTTATAATTTCTGGAAGAAAATTGATATGATGGATCTCGTAAGAAGAAGAATACCTATTATACAATGGCTACCACGTTACAAAATATCCTATTATATGAAAGATACCCTAGCAGGATTCACCGTAGCATTAACCGAAATACCACAAGGAATAGCCTATGCTAAAGTGGCAGGTGAGTGATCTAATAGAAAACAGAAATGAATCAGTCATAAGACGCCTACACTGGAAATCTATTCCCAACTATTAACTTTTATCGATGAAGGAGATACCATCTGGCCTAATTAAGGACACTAGAAGAACAGGTATGAGAGAAGAATTTTTCCATCTTCTCGTAATATTCACGGAACTGTACAAAAATTTAAATCAGTACACACGATAGATTGCTCTTCCAGCTGTCTTTACTCATCATCTTGAGAGCTATTGTTATAAATAATGTTACACTTATTTATTTTTTATTTTTATTACAGATTTTGAGGAATATATCTGAATTAAAAAAGAAACATTAGTCACAAGAATTTCTGTTGGTTGTAACAGTTTGTAGAGATTGTCGAAACATTGTAAATTCAATAGTTACTTCTATAATTTACATATTCGAATTTTTGTGATAATATTGGCATAAGAGTTATGAAAATTCAAACAAAACTATCTTCCTAAATAAACAATATTGATAATTATTATGTCTAAATTAGACGAACCGATACTCTGAATAAATTCTTATTTTCATACGGACCACATGTGGTCTGCAGTATTGTTCGAGGTAGCCCGCAGTAGGATTCATTATAGTTGAACATATCAAAATGGTCAAGCTTTCATTACTACTTGCAACAAATGCTAATCAACGAACAACTGAGGAGATTCTAGTTAATCTTATGAATGAATAGAAAGATTGAAACCGAAATTTTTGATGAGCCGGTCTACTTATTGATGATATTCTGAATATTTTGCAATTCAATTACTAGACTACTGCTGTAAATAATAAATCTATCATATTAGTTTGCATCATTGATGAGGTAATAAACATTGTATATCTGAAAAGCATGATTTGCATATAAAGACCTGAACATACAACTAACAAGTACTGCGGAAAAGTCCTGAACTGAATGAAGCTCTTTCATCATTCGTGAAAGGAATAAATTCAATATTGTTGGCTTTGCTATGTGCGAATATATATTGGAATCTTCTTCTCAGGGGTTTGGTCTAGGTTAGGTTAGGTTAGACTAGATTTGTTATTTCGAAGGGATAAATTCTATGTGTTTCTAGACGAAAACTAACCACATTCAGCTGATAAATTTCGTAATGATCAAGAAGTTGCATAAATAGCTTTTTTGGCTCATATTTTCTATTCAATATTATGTATACGTCATTCTACTTTAGAGAGAAAATCGATTAATAAAACAGAATTACTGTGAGAATCAAAGAAGTAATAAGAGCGTCATATGAAATATTTTCAAAATTCACAGCGGAAACAAAGGAATTTATTAATCGCATGTTGTTATTAACATTAAAATTCAAGATTATCTCGACTATTTTTCAGCAGTATCACATGAAAATTTTTAATATTGGGGGCTGCCAATCTTTTTTACCAATTAAGGATATTTTTATATATTCGCCAACATTATAAATTTGGTGTGGATCATGTTTCTCAGATTCCTGCAGATTTCCTTACATCTTTAAAACTTTCTGACTTGAATCCGATTAAAGGCCTGAGCACGAGCGGCTGAAGTAGATTCTGGTTTGCGAAAAGGAATTTCTTCATTTCGTCTCAAAAATACTTTCGACATTTCTGGTCCAGCTTTCTGTTTTGTGAAATAAGCTTATGACGAAAACTGCTCCGTTTTGCCATCTCAAAGGCCAATTCTTGAACAGAAGCTCTTGTCAGTCCAAACAAACATAATTTGAGAAATTTTGAATGCTCCACTAATGTTCTTTCCACTTCAGGCCGAAAAGTAGTTTTCCAACATCCTAAACCTTTATCACTGCACACCAAAGTTTTGTTACTTTCGAAGAATGTCTTCGGAGTGTCTTATGATACTCCATATGTTTTAGATGCTGAAAGGCAGCCCATTTCATTGTTGCAAACTGATTCGATAACTGTATTCTTTGCCCTTATAATCACGCTGTATTTTCGGTATCTGTAAATAAATTAACAGCTTAAAATGAAAGTAAATAGGAAGTGTCATTTTGTCCGTTACCTATGTATGTCATTTTGTCCATAAAACATAATAAAAACTAAAATTCAATTACAAAATTAATGATATTTACAGTATAAGTTATTCAAGTACAAGAATAAGTACGGCAGCTTTGAATGTATAGACAAAGTAAAACCTTAAAAAATATAATATAAAAACAAGAAACTTTCTGCAATGAAAAATGTAACTCGTAACTTACCAATGTTTATCATCGCCCATGTCACCCAAACTAAAGATACGCGATTTCAAGATTTCACATTTTCTACCTTCTAACATAATAATTAGCACTTTCGTACCGAATACTGGTATGCAATCGGCATTGAATTAATTAATTTCAATGCATTCCCCTGCAAAAATTGACAGAGATTTAATATCTTGATTATTCATTTTTCATAGGTCTAGATCCTGTTTATGGTCTGTACAGTGGGTTCATGGGATGTTTTATGTATTTCATTTTTGGTAGCTGTAAAGACTTGAATATTGGACCAACGTCAATATTATCATTGATGATACAGTCTCATGTAAGCAATCTTGGTGTAGATATTGCTGTACTGTGTACCTTCACAACAGGATGTATTATATTTTTACTAGGATTATTCAATTTAGGTAAGTGATTTAGCAATTAACCACACCCGAGCTGAAACTTTCATGTAATCCATTTCTTACATCAAAATCAATATTATTATTGGTAACACCAAGAACTAAATTTATCAATATATACAAAGAAATTAACTCCCCAGATGATTTCAAAAATATTGACCTGTATCAGTTGCATATGTCACCTTTTACGAATAGATAGTTTCCGATAGAGCTTCAACACCAACATTTGTCATATTGAGTATGGAACACTAATGATAATTTCTATTACCGGCTCGCTAAACTTTTTTCATCTTGATGTTTTGGCCAATTGGTCGATCTTTTTTCTGGAGATTCGTATTTCTCTTCTGGGATCCACAATTCAAAGGAATATCTGAGTAGTTTTGGTTGTTAATGCACTCTGTTGTTAGAGAAAATCTCGAAAAAAAATATACCATATACATATACATACATATATAGACGAGGATAGTTATCCAATCCTTTGCTTAATGAATAACTCTTCTTAGACGAGCGAGCTCTCAACTCTCCACACCATGCACGTAGCAGTCAAGGACCCCAAAGCAATAGTGCGATTAATCAGGATGCCGAGGAACGAGACGAAAGTTCATTTTTATCTTTATTATGAACTCATCAGTGAATGAGATAAAAACACAAGGTTTAACTTTATCTACACTTTATTTGAAAAAATTCGACGACGTTTCGCTGACACAGACTGAGCTTTAGATCTATCAAATCCGATAGGATAGATCTAATCATTCGTAAAAACTCTATCAGAAAGCAATAAATGAAGTATATCCTATTCATAAAGACTATAAAATATTCAACAGTTTAACATTCTGCGGTTCTGCAAGTACAAATATTAAATCCTTTCTCGTCAAACAAAATCTTAATATAGCTTTCAAAACTTCTAATAACTTAGGTAAACATATTAAAAATAATAAATCTCGTGTTGAAAAATCAAGTAAATCAGGAATCTATAAACTCAATTGCGGTTCTTGTGATAAAATTTATATCGGTAGGACCTATAGGAGTTTTGGCATAAGAACATCTGAACATAAACGTAGCTTCGATAAAATAAATCTGATTCAAATTATTCAAACCACCTAATAAAAGAAAACCATTCATTCAATAAAAACTTTGACATATTACATATAAAATCAAAAAGTTCAAAATTAGATCTCCTAGAAGCATTAGAAATAAATAGATACAAACATTCGGACAAGCTTTTGAATGAACAGGTAGATTTGAATTACTCACCCCTACTTAACTTGTTTAATTAGTTTTATTACCTTTCATACTAACTGTACAATGGCTCGGTGTGGATTTTCCTGTTATTCATCCAACTTGTTCTACGATTTGTTTATAATACCATACTTTTCATTCTATTTTTCATTCTTGATAAAGCTGCTGTCAGCGAAACGTCGTCGAATTTTTTCAAATAAAGTGTAGATTAAAGTTAAACCTTGTGTTTTTATCTCATTTATATCATGGATCTACATCAAGTAACGGACTCCACAATTCAAAAAAAAAAAAACTTATCAGTGACCTATATCGCTTTTCAACAGGAAAAAAACATTTATACTTTCGAAACAGTCACTTGGCTCTCTCATGGGCACTGTCTTCCATGTAATGATCCACCTGCCGGTCATTATTTTAATGAAATAAAGGAAAGATCTGTTCTGTTCCATCATACACCATCAATTCAGAGTTGTTAATTTTGTATTCAGCCATCATGTACGTCTATTTTTTTTCTTTTAATATGCTTTTCATCGACCCTCGAATTTCGGGAGTGTAATCTTTTGTAAGCGAAACAAAACAGTTCAATAAAAGAAAAGAAATATAAGATAACGATTCAAGAACTGAACTGGTCTATTGTATCCCAAACTTCCAGGAAGAAAGGTAGATGCCATAGACTGCGGTGAAATTAGTTGCCAAAATAGGTTTTATACATTAATTTTTTCCCAGTTATTTGGTCCACCTTGATAGCAAGGTACTTAGTTGAAGATCATTTACATGCTATGAATTTAACAATACCTAAATTCAATATCACAATCATGTTTATTATTAATCAAACAGTTTGTATATGTTAAGACCTGCTTACATACATGGAAATAATTATTGAATCATTAAGATGAAATAACTAAACGTATAAAAAAAGTTAATTATCGCCGTCATCGGTGTCCTGATAGTTATCGTCACCTAAATGAAAAATTATGAGAGCCACATTATCATCATCCGCAATATGTTCTTTTTCTAAATATTGTTCTTCCATGTTTTCAACTTCTTCATGAATTGACTTGGCAACAGTTGCACATTGCGGATCAGCAAAATTTTGAATTGCTAGATTCTTAAAATCTTCTATTTTGAAAGTGACATTTTTGAGGCAACCTGGTTTCTGACACATGCTTGCATTTTTTCTATTGGGTTTAATTCAAGATGATATGGTTATAAGCAGAGAACCTTATGTTCATGAGCAGCCAGTAGGGAATCAATAACATATGTCTTAACCCGTTGCTTATGCCCCTGAATTATTTTATATAATTCTAAATTGGTGGCTTGTTATTCAAAAAATATACCTTTTTGATTCCACCATTGCTGCATTTTGGCTTTTCTGTTCGAAAACACAATATTTTTTCTGTAGCTACTTTGTGGTACGAAGCGTTATCCATTACAGCCACAGAATTGGTTGGTAAATTTGAAACCAATTTATCTTCTATCTATTTTTTAAAATTTGCGTGGTTGATACCATCATGATAGTTCCCAGATTTTGTTCCAGATTTGAATATTAAAAATGAATCTGGAACGAATCCCCGCTCACTAACAGTGTGAGTTGTAATCAACCGAGGACCTTTTTCATTTTTTTTTTATGTAATCCATCATCAGAATTGTCTAACCACTTATGAGAAGGGGTGTGGTTAGAATTGATATAATTTTCATCAATATAAATAATTAGCTGATTTCTACTTCTATATATGCCCATATTTTTCATATAATCTACTCGTTTCGTCCTAATATCCTGTGAATAGACTAAAATTTTTCTGTTATCCTGATCTTTGTTTCCTTTGTAATCAATAAAAAAATTACCTTAAGCTCAAAATTAATTTTGATAAAAACTATAACATTACCTTTCATTAAAATCAGATTTGTAATACTGGTACTATTCCTTTTTTCATACGTCCGGATTTTTAAATTTCCTTTTCCTTAGGTTTTCTAAGGAAATTCAAAAAATCAAAATTGACAATATTAACTGATAATGATGAAAATTAGTGAAATTTGAATTCTTTCAACCGAAATCAAAAAACTTTCATTGATAATATAAGTAAATATGTGTATTTTCTTCATCTTACCTGAATCCTAGTTTTCTTTCTCAGAAAGAAATCCTGTAGAATCAAATAAACTTCCTTCAAAGTGACCAAAGGTCTTTTCACGGTGGGCGATTCTTCACAAATTCTGTGATAATTGTAAATATGATTTCTAATGAAGTCATCATTTCCCACTTCTATTTTAGTTTTAGGAAAACTTTGCCGTCTTTTTTGGTGGTTTGAAAAGTCCGATTCTTCACCACTTACTACATCAAGTCCTTACCGTACTTGCAGATATATTCACAGCTTCACACACAAGATTTATAACTTGATTTAATGGAAAGCTCAAGTCATTACACGTTTCATTTTCCATAAATGTTATTGAATCAAAAATGATTTCTTTACATATCCAATCAAACACCATTTTCACAATAGATCTTTCACAACTAAATTTTTTGACTAGTGCTAGGTTCACAATGAGAATGAGACGCTACGTTACTAATAACTTTTAGCTGGTAGTGAGCACCGCCTAATGGGCTGTTCGGAATTTCGAATTTGCATCTCGTATGACCTTGAGCACTCTAATCAGTGCCTTCTGGATTCGTGTAAATTTTTTGATAGGGCGTGTCCGTATCCAGATGGAACCACATAACTTTCATTGTTTCACCATATAATTCGTATAGAGATAGTGATTAGGCTGTTTTCGAAATTGACTCTGATTTCCAAATAGCATTAAAGAGCACCAGTAGCTATTTTGGATAAGGCTGGCTTGTTTTAGGAATGGTGTAAAGCATAACTATCTTCATGCTTATTTATTTTCATCAGTTGACAATATCTCAGCCACTTTTACATGGGAACATACAGAAAAAAATTTGGTTTAATTTCATATAAAAATATGACGATACGTTATGGACGAATGAATTCAAACTTCCTGGGCAAAGTAAGCGAATTTGAGTGAGATTGAGAAGACACGATTTCGCCAGTTTTCGCCTGCTAGCACGAAGAAACCCTATCTGCTGCAAGCGAATCAAGCATCCTGCTTCGTTGTATCAATAGACTGAAAAATACAATTTTCCGAGTCCTTCAAATTATATTGTCCAAATTTGTCATTTTCAATCAAAAGAACACTCAAAAATGAGACACGGTTGATCGACTAGTATCTTATTTTTTATATGCAATTTCTACATTGTACATTGAAATACTAACTTTAAATTATACATATAATCGAGGGCTAGGTGTTTCAGCAAAATTCTGTTACAAACAAAAGAATTTATAAGCAGAAAACTAGTTTATTGATATAGGAACGGTCTGTAGAGAAATAAAAATTGTAATAAAGAAAAGGGGAAGGATAATACCAAAAAATATCACCCTGCACACTGACAAGCGAATTTAGAATATTTATTTTCTTACATAAAAAGTAATCTTATTTCTGAATTTCTGCCCAAGAGTTCGAAAATTGAAAACGTCACTCATAAAGCAAATTTTTTGTTCAAAATTTCAACATCACCTATTTCGGAAATGAAGCATTTCCGGATACATGTTTATAGGAAATATAGGAGATATTTTGATGACCAATCTATTCTGTGAATTTCGTGGTTTATTAAATGGTTCCGGAAAGAAAATATTTTCATACGCTACCCTGCAGAATTATATTCCCACATCTATAAGTATCGATGGAAAGGATATTCTGATTCAACAACAAATGCAGTGATATTCTTACATTTTCGTTTTCTGTTTTGTTCCATATTTATTGGTATGAATCGATTTCTGTTTCAGGATTTTTAGTAGAATTTTTCTCATACCCTGTGATAGCGGGTTTCACGTCAGCTGGAGCACTTCAAATAGCTTCGTCCCAGTTGAATAGTTTATTTGGAATACAGAAAAATGCTAGTGCATTTCCGGATGCTTGGATAATAGTTTTTCAGAATATGGATCAAATAAAATGGACTGATACGACATTAGGCGTTATAAGCATTATTTTTCTAATGATACTAAGAGTAAGTGATTTTCGTCTATGATGAATAATAAACTGAGGATCCCAAACATTAACAGAATATACTCTGAAATTTTTAGGAATTTAGGAAAATTGGATCGCTTAAATATAACAATAACTTATCCAGAAGCAAAAATATATTATCAATTTTGGCTTTCCTGCTTTATTCATCTAGAAATGCTTTGATTGTGATAATTGGCACACTTTTAGCATACTCGTTAAGAGGTAAAGATGCGAATCACCCATTTGAATTAACGGGTACGTACACATTTTGAATAATTATTTTGGATTTCGAATCCTTCATAATTCGATTATAGGTACAATTTCTAGTGGAATCCCACACATTGATCTACCACCATTTTCACCTGTGATAAATGGTACACAATATCAGTTTTCCGAAATGATAGAGCAGTTAGGATCTACAATAATTTTCACACCTCTAGTTGCTATTTTGGAAACAGTGGCGATAGCAAAGGCTTTTTGTAAGTTATCAAATTATGCGAAAATTACTTTTAATTGACCATGCATTTTCCACGAGGCCAATATCAGATATTTACAATTATTATGCAGTCTTGGGAATAATTGATCAACTATCGAAGAAGATATTGGTAGCATGATCGATACTTTTAGGAAATCTATTTCAATGAAGATCATAAATATGTTTGTTATAATCGCGATAAAAAGGAATACCAAAGGTAATTGCCATTTATGCTTATGGAATGTTCCTAATCATTGTTTAGTATATACAGATTATTGTAACTGAGCAACACTATAGATGAATTGATAATAATGATACAATATTTTGTTATTTCTTTTCGAGTCCTCACAAATTGCGAGTATCTTGGACTAGACAATTCCTTAGTGAATAAAGAAAATTTTTGGTTAGTATAACGTAATAACTGATCACTAGTTGCACTACTACTACAAGTATATTCCGAAAATAATAGCCACAAAATATATTTCATGGAGAATATTATTAGTAATAATATCTCTCAACCAACCAAGTATGAAGAAAGAAATTACTCTAATTTCAACAATAAGTACGACTTATTTTCCTTTTCTTTTCACTTGCATAAACGAAGTTTTTGGTTAATTCAATCTTCTAGGTAGTATCCAGGTTCAGTTTTCCTTTTGTATTCATGCATCATCTCGAACTCTGTAAATAACGTTTTCAATAAGTTAGGTAATTATTTCTTATGAAAATGAGCAAGTTACAAAGTTATGAGGCCAAAACCAATCGTGATCTCTTTAGCCCATTTCTATTCGAATCTGTCAACACTATACCACGATGAAATATTCGGAGATTACATTATTAAAGAGAGAACCTTTTATTATTCCAGCAAAAATGATTTAGATAGGTGGTCTACTTCAAAACACGTATTTGATATTTGGCTAATTGAGAATTTTGAGCAAGCGGGTTTCTATTTCAACAATAGCATTAGATGGACTCACTTTATCTGATTCCTTATCGCACGGAGTTGAAGAACTTCTCACTAAATTAGAACTAATAGCGTTGACAAACACTAAATCTATCAGTCTTAAACATATTTCGTTGCTTCGTATTCTCTCCTGTATCGGTTTTGCTCTAGTGTTTTTTAGCTATTACTGAATCTTGTCATTATCTTATCTATGCATATTCTCTTCCTTATGTTAGTCATGTAGTGCTAAAGGTTTTTATATACTTACTCATATACCATTGATCCGGAACACTACACACACCTTACATGTTTACAATTTTCTTAAAATAGCATTGGAACGAATATACCTTGCGTTGATAAAAGTAATTTTTCTGCAAAAATTAGTTATTCTATTTTTCAAATGTCTGTTAGATCTTACTCAAAATTTAAGAAATACCATTATTGAATGATTCCTTCATCTATATCTTCCTCACTGGGTGTGAATATTCTTCACACGGGACGAAAAGATCATAAATTGACGAATAAGTAAATACGTTTATTTTGCAAAGTATATGCATTCCAAATTGAAAATATGGCATGCGTACTCCGAATTAATGAACCACGAATATTCTTATCACGAAAAATGAATCACATTTCAAATTTTCAGCCAAAGGAAAAATTTTGGATTCAACGCAAGAAATGTTTGCAGTTGGGATTTGCAATATTATGGGATCATTCGTTAAATCAATGCCAGTAACTGGATCATTCACAAGAACAGCAGTGAATAACGCATCAGGAGTTGTAACCACTTTTGGAGGTGTCATTACTGGAATATGTGTATTACTTGCTCTCACATTCCTGACGTCAACGTTTTATTATATACCCAAATCAACTTTGGCTTCGGTTGTCATTAGTGCAATGGTTTATCTCTTTGATTATGAAGCTTTCGTGGTGTTATGGAGAGCTCAAAGTAAGGATGAGTAGATGGAGTAGAATTAATAAATCTATCACGTCAAAATAGTGCACAAGAAATTTTCACATATAGTGAACATGAAATTCCAAATTTTTGAATAAATTTGACTGAAAAACGGTAAAATTTCTTGTTTTCTTTTCTCATTATTATGTTCATAAACAGTCATGTCTAAGTCAAAATCTATTGGTCTATTCATGAGGTGTACGGATATCATTAGATTCGCCGGAATTTCATTCTGATTCTTGAGTTTGAGATCCTGAGTTTTTCCAGAATTGTAGAAGTGAAAACGTTCGATTGATGAGTTTGAATTTGGATTATTAACTGTTGTAAAGTGTAAAACAGTCGATTTTGTTTAATTTACAGAATTCTATGAGTGTTTTTATTTGGAATTCTTTCCTGATCTGAAACAACTTTTTGGTAGATTGTGATGAGAGAAGTAGTGACGTAATTTATTCAAAATTGTGAGACTTGTTCCGTCTTTTACAAGGTATGCTTGTGCATATCTCGAGAAAAGGTCTATAACTGTTAAGAATTTGGAATTTTGAAAAGAAAATGTCAATGTGGATGACGTCAAATGGTCTTTTTGCTAAAATTGGTCCTTTTTGGTTTTGTACGGATTTCTCTCTTATGATGATCAGGCATAATTCTTAACTATTAATAATTTCGTTGGCCAGTAGTATTTTTGTTTCAGATAATTATACGTCTCTGTAATACCATTGATTAAGTGTGTCTTTTGATTCTCTGTTAGTGTTACGTGTTTTGTAAAAATTATTAGAAATTATAAGTTTTACTGTATAGTTGAAAAACTGAATTAAAAGTTGGCGTAGATTGTGGTCTATGAAAAAGATACCATAAGTTTCGTTCGGTCGAAATATTTCTGAACATTTTTGATAAGTTTGTTTGTTATTGGATACTATGTAGGTGTTTTTATTGAATGGTTTAGTGTACTTCATCTTATATTGTTCGCTATATTTAAAATGATTCTATGGGAAAGTAGTAATTGAAGATTCACTAATTGGGATCTTTTACCGTTATCTTCTTGGGTTGAATGAACTGTATCGCAGGAATTTTGGTCGTCTTGGTGAGTGTACCAACCTAAATATGGTTATACCACGAACGTTAGCATCTGTTATCATACAGTAATATACCTTAAACAAAAATTCGGGAAAGTTAAAATACTATTTCATTAATGATTCACTCCACACTGATTTCAATAGTATTCTGTTCCGATTATAATGCTATCATACTGGCACATGATCAAATATTTGAAAAATTCTTGTTCTTGGGATGTGTTAACCTCAAAAAATTTGTGAAGTAAATCAAACAGACATGAGTCACAGGCTGACATGGTAGGCGAACTCGATACCTTCAGATATTGGTTTGAGGTTAAAAAAATGTATATATTTGTATCTTTTTGAAGATATTTTCTGTAATAATCTAATAACGCCAAATAATAATTTCTTCAGCCTTTCACCCGTAAGCATCATAAACTATATACCACACTCTCTCGCAGGATGTCTGAAGGATAATTTACACTTACCGACCGTCTTCCGCACATTATTCGCGATCATTCACAGCCAGATTGACGTGAGCATTCGTGGAGGATATATCAAATTGAAGGAAAGATGTCAAGATATTATATCATATTCTTCGAGCGCGTTCCTGCAGCGGTTCGATTATCATAATCATTCGAGTTTTAGGTATGAGTGACTCCAATTCCAGACTCATATACCCTTTCTTTCATTCTTACACATGATTAGCTCCCAATATCATTCGCCAGTTTTCTTCATTTTATTGAAGTTATTTGTGTGAACTTAGCCACACTTTTGCATCCCGGATTCTGACATGGTGCGCTACGTGGCCAAATCTAAAATATTTCTCCTTGTTCTTCAAAAAAATTTCAGAACATATTGTGGATATTAATCTTACAAGCAAAATTGTAAATATATATATATATATATATATATATATATATATATATATATATATATATATATATATATATATATATATATATATATATATATATATATATATATATATATATATAAATATAAAGCACCCTAAAGAATTGAAAAATGATTATATTGATCAAATCGCATCGAAAAAAGGTTATTTTCTGGAGAATTGTTCGCTGAAACAGAAGGCTTGGCAATTGCGATCCAGGATCAGGTTGTTTTCACGAGGAATTATAGAAAACACATCATCAAACAAAATATAGATGATTCTTGCCGTAGATGTTTCTGTTCTTCAGAAACAGTTTTTCATATATTATCATCTTGCTGACCTAATTCCCAAAAGAAAAAATTTTACAAATATGAACCTGAGATTATTTGTGAAAATGACAAATATAAACTTAATTTTGATAAAACAATTCTTTGCATTAGAGCTGTAAGACACAATAGACCAGATATCATTCTTACTGATAAACAGAATCTAATAACATATACAATTGATATTGCTATACCCGACACACATAATATACAAAATAAATACAATGAAAAAATTTCTAAATATATGATGCTTGGCGACGAGATTAAAAAATGTGGAAAATGAAAAAATTTTTATTCTACCGATTATTATTTCCACAACATGTGTCATTCCTAGGAATTTACAAAAGTATTGAGATTTTGGGTCTGAAGAAAAATTTGTTCGAACAGTTACAAAAGATAGCAGTCATCAAATCTTGTAATATTCTGCGTAGGTTTCTTTCCGAAAAAAATATTGAGGTAGAGTCATAGGTTTTCTCTTTAGTTTATACTGCTCAGAATGTCATTTCATATTTTATTTATTTGTTTATATAAATGTAATATAATTAACTGACAATTTTGTCATATTTATAGTCAGAGCAGTATTCCATTCGATCGTTCACCACTTCACACAAAGGAAACTATTAATGAGTAACATTCAGTGTTACTTGACTAAGGTCCGCACACTGGATTTTTCCGGGGAGAAAGCCTCTGACACTACTCGTTGGTACATTGATATCATTGTCTGATGATGCTATAGTATGTATATATTCTGGTAGATTTATATATTCTCATAACATTTAACGTTATCCTAATATATAATTATTCCAGGATATGTTTTGATTATGATCATTGCCTGGCAATGGTATTAACTACCGGGTGGTGGATTTATATTTTTCATGAAATCAGTTTGATTGCATGAACAGATATATGGGCAACTCGTCAGGTGAAACCCCTATTTATCTATATATATATATATATATATATATATATATATATATATATATATATATATATATATATATATATATATATATATATATATATATAGAGAGAGAGAGAGAGAGAGAGATATCCTAAGAAATCAAAAACAGCATTAAAGAACTCAAAATTCATCACAACCATACTTCAATAGCCACAACTTCCACTACAATAAACGTGAAAACCCACATATTGATTGTATGAACAATGGCCCCACATACTTTAATCGTGAAGATAAAACTGATATATTTGGCAATAGTGGAATTTACAAGTTGTCCAGTAGGGATTATGAAGGCGTCTATATAGGTCAAACTGGTCGTTCATTAAAAACTAGATACAAAGAGCATCAATCAGATTACAATAACTAGAGAACCGACGAATCTTTTTTCATTGCACATTGTATAGAAAATGGCCATCATTTTCCACCCATAGATCAACTGTGAATTATTCACAGAATACCTAATGGACGAAAGTTAGAATTCTTGGAATCCATCGAAACTTTCAAACTTCAAGAAAACCCCCATAAAGATAATCTTCTGAACGACTAGTATGGCCCGGCTTATTCGTACCTATTTGAAATCTTCAAATAATATCTTCTTTTATCATAATTAGTCTATTACCTCTTGTTTGCCCCCTTATTAATTTTGTATCTACTTGTTTATATATGTATTTTCAACTTTAGTTTAATACTTGTTGTCAGCTGAAGATAGACGAGGGACCGAAATTTCCAACCTGATTTTCAATAAATCTTTTGTGGTTGTATAATACATAGTTGAATTTCTTATTATCATCACAATTAAACACCATGTTTCTGGACGAACGGATAAGTCGGAAGGGTAATGTTCAATGGCTCCCAAGATTCCAACATTTTTAACATTCATGAATTTTCATTTATTGGGAGCACTAGAAACTTATATTTACTCAGATGACTTAACTACAGTGGATGATATAATGCAAGGAACATATGCATTCCGTAATATATATCTCCTCAATAACGCGTGGAGATATTTTGTGCGTCGAATTGAAATATTCGTATGAAAAGAAGGTACAAAGTTTGAATATTCTTTTTGACGTGTGTAATTCATCCTATTATCAAAAATTATTTCTGGTTAGAACATGTTTGAGAATTTCAGTTCGAAATTGAAAAGACTATGTAAAATTTTATCATAGAATTCAAAATTATTCTTGACTCTGAATTTATTTGAAATATTTTATATCAATAGCTATTGGTATTGACTCTGAATTTATTTGAAATATTTCATATTAATAGCTATTGGTATTGAGTTTCAATTGCATTTACTTTATATACCATGTTCCATTTGGAATAAGAAAACAATAAAATTTGAGACTAAGAAAATTACACATCCAACATCGAAATCCCTGTGTACCTATATGTATCAATAATTACTTGTAGTTGATATTTAGGTCCATAATACTATAAATACTATAATAGTAGGAATGCGTGCATTGTATAAAGCCGTTTCCTGCAGTGAATCACACTGTTGGCTTCCGAAAATTTTCTCGTGTTCTTCTTTCTGTATACTTGACTAAGTTTGTTTAACTTTATTTCATATTTTATTGTGGAACAGAGTGATGAACTGAAGGTAGAACCATCTCAGTAAAACAGATACGTTTATTGAGAGATAGTCGGGGAAAAATAACACCATTGACGAGAGCTGAACTCGAGTGTGTCGTAAGTTCTGATAGTCAGAATGAATTTTACTCATCCAGTGGATCAGAATTTAAATCATCATCAAAAAAATATATTCAACAAGATGAAAGTTATGGACCGAAGGTAGATTCAATTTTTCGAGTTGCTTTCTTGAAGTAAAAAGTCTCTTCGTTAGGTAATTTTTGCATCGGGAAAATCTTATAGGTTCAAACTATAGACATACTATGTCGCCTTGACACTAACATTTAATCACTGGTGCATTCGCAACTGCACAATGTCCTATAAACTTACACATATGTAAATAATCAACTGTAAGATTGTACATACCTTATTTTAACATTAATAAATTGGAGATTATGATTGTCGATTTCATAAGGTAAATTTATAATATGTCTTTGTTGAACACTCAAGAGGCAGGAGAGTTACATATTTCATGTCAACTGGTCAGTTAGTTTAGGTAATGAATTTATTTTCCCAGTAAATATGCTATTAACCTTAACGCGGTAAAAAACAATTGTAGTGAAATCTTCTTTAGATGCGTTATGTATTTTTTTGATAGGAACAAACTTATTATTTGCGTTACCAGCGCAGTGTAGCCAAAAAATTAAATTTGCAAATTTGATACTACAATAAACTGGTAGATCAAATAACACATAATTATTTCTTGATCCTAATTTTTCATTTCTGTAGGCAGTCCTCAATGACTGCCTGTTAATTTTTTCTTCATTAAGGTATTCCATTCCATAGTTTAGGTGTACGAAAATCGCCCAGGATTCGACTTCTACTCAAAAAAGTTTTCTATTTATCTCAGAATATTTTTGTTTGTGGCTGCGCTATGCATACAATCGATGAGAGTACTCTCCAAACAAGATTTGTGGGTTAATCGGAATGGGGTGACACTCGCAGCTTGTTTGGCAATATTGTTAGATTCTATAAAAAACTATAATTGTAATATATGTAAGTTTGATTCTTTTTCATATCCAATATCGTCCCATTTCGAATACTTCTTTGAATTTCCCCCCTTGAAGTAGGGATATTTTACATTCTAGGAAAGGTTGAACTTTCGACGAAATCACTATATTAATATACACTGTGATGTATATAGCAATATATTTCATATTGGTATATGAAGCTGAATCGTTGTATAATCGAATTGAATTAATTATATTCTTTCAGAAGCAGATCTTATTCCACTTCTAGTCACTTTTTTCACCTGCCTCTTTTCGAGTTTGGAGAATGGAATCCTTATAGGAACCTTCTGCAATCTATTTTTCGTTTTATATAATAGTGCTCGGCCAAAATTCCACATAAAACAGGAGATACATTCAGGAAAATATGTTAGCATAATATCTATGAAAAATTCAATTCAATTTCCTGCAGCTGAATACATGCGCAAGATTATCGAAGAAAACTGTACTATACGAGGCCTTGTAGTCGTCATAAATGGAAAAAATATTGGAAACATGGACGCCACGGTAGCTAGAGTAAGTATGATTTTTATCCTTAAAATCCAAACTGACGGTATGATAAACGTATGAAATGAGAAAAAAATAAGTGATTTTTGATTAGAGACATCCTTCAGACCCATGATGAAACTTCACTCATGAAAGGTCCAGTACTATCGGAGATTGATAGAGTAAAACTACATCAGTCCAAGAAACATACATCTAACGTAAATCATTACAAGTTTATAATTCTCTTAAATAAGATTTAAAAAATGTCACATTCGTATAGGGAATTGAATGGGTAAAGTTTATAAGATGTATGAATAAATATATGGTTTTGGTAATAATCATGAATTATGCTACGCACTCGTTACCAAGTGGAACTACTCATGTTTTTTCACTACGCATTTCATCATTAGCTATCACGGAGATGATACTCCTGCTCTACGTGACGAGCACATACGAAAACGTCTACATATTTAAACTTGAGACGAAAATGCAGTCTGCCGCTTCGTTTCTCGGCATCCTGCTTAGTTGCACTATTGTGGCTCTTGGGGGCTGCGTGCATGGCAGGTAGATTTGGGAACTAGCTCTTGTCAGGGAGGATTATTCATTGATCTACGGATTTTGAATAATTCTTCTTGTCTCAAGTTTACATATATATATATATATATATATATATATATATATATATATATATATATATATTTATATAATAATTGCTTTTTCAGAGTTTCGTCTGTCTTCGAAAAGAATTAGAGGCAAATGAAAAGAAACTTTTGTTCATTAACTTCAAACCTAGTGTTAAAGATACTCTGCTAAGAATGGATCCAAATTTGCAGATTTTGTTCGCCGAGGGATCATTAGAGATCTCAATCAGAAGTGAGAAAACTATAATTTCCAATTTTCTTATATCTAAAACTGTTTACCCTGTTCTAGGTATTGATTCAGTTTCAGATTTCACTTCCATATCTCCGATCACATAGTAGACAGAGGAAAGATGAAGCACAAGTAAACACATCAACTGAATTTTTTTAATAGCTATAGGTAATATTTCATAGCACAATATGAATGTATCTTAATCTGGGAAATGACTTTGGACAAATGTAGACGTGAGTTTGTTATATTTGTCATAAATGATAGATTTAAATAAACTAACGAGTATCAATAATTGATTATTTGAATCCTTTTCACATGAATTTTTTCTAAATGAGAAAGATATCTATATGAAAAACATAGTCAGAAAGAACGTGTTTGAGCATTTTTGTGTTTATTGAAAAACAAAGGAGAATAACCAGTTTCGGTTATATTTGGTTCGAAATAATCATTATGATATTGCATCTTACAATTTGGAATCGTATAACGAACTGAGTATTACATCTTATTGTTTGGAACATCATAAAACCATTCCTCTAGGTTTTAAATCGAAAACCCAGTTTACATTTTCGGCACCCGATATGGGGTCTATCATTATAATGAGAAATTTTTACGGTGCCTAGTGGTCGACATTTGCAAATGATCTTTTTGACCTAACTGTACATTTCTAAATGGCTTGGTAATCAAAGGCCTCTCAATCTCTTCACTTTGATAGCATTCTTTGAATCATATGAATCACATTCACGTTTATAGCTCGTTGGATTTCTCTGAGGATATTGATGGATTCGGATTATGCAAACCATGAAGTTCGAAAGCCGATATGCACCTATTGGAGATTTCGTACGTTTTTATATTGCTTTTGGGGACATTGTGGTCCGAAATTCTGCACCCATTCTGAATTTGCATTTACTAATACATCTGAGATCAAAATGCAAACAATCGAAAATATCTAACGTTGATGTATAAAACCAATTTAAATTAAGTTTGAAAATTCATCTGAAAAACGGAATTTCATATTGATTTGTGGACCAAAGACTTGAATAAATAATACTTACAAAAGAGTTTATGCACTAAATTCGAATCTTGTAATTTCCAGAAAGAATCAGAATTTTTTCTGATTGTTAACCTCAAAAATTATGAAAAAATTTTGCGATTCCTGACATTTTTTCAAATTTTAGTGAAGTTTTTAAGTTTTTGAATAGGCCATGATCCACGTACTTCCAAAATAGCTTAATCAGTTTTTTTTCAAGAAAGGATGGAAATTAATCTTCATAATATGAAGTTACGCGATTCCAAAGAAATATTCGTGAATCATGGTATGTTCAAAAACTTGGAAAATTTTCCAAAAACTCTGAATTTCTTTCCGTTTCTTCCCCTTTTTAATATTGATTCAATAAGTCACCATCACCGCAGCAAGTCAACACGCATATGCATTATCCACTTTTACTAGAAACTGACACAAATATGTGAAAAGGTAGGTATCAGTTGCGTTTCAGGCATACAGGAGAAGTATGCGTTTCAGACATACATGAAATGAAAGAGGAATTTCAAGCTGCCATGAAAGAGGACAAAGAAAGTGCTCACATTTCTGTCAACTAAAATATACTCCTCCACATGAATCATGATCTTGAGTCTCCAGTCTATCAACGCTGATATATGTTGATGCTCAAGTGATCTGGAGTTTTCATTTCTGTTACTTGGGTGTAATTTCACGAGTCATGTTTTTGCGACTTTTAATGGATGAGTTTCGTAGCTCTTCTTTTAACTTTGTACTGGGATTAGCATATCTGCACTAGCTTCTCAGTAGAATTCATTGGGTCCACTGCAATTGATCTGGAATATTCCAATACCTAATTCATATTTCACATAGTGAATAGTTTTTGTCTGAGTAAACCGTTATTTTTTGTTTTATTTCCAGATAGGAAAGGGATTAGAAGGAGTCTTTTGAGAGTAAGAATTCAAACAAAATCAGTGTTCAACACTATGGTCGTCAAAAACATTTTCCCATTGTTGATTGCTCAATAATAAATCACATTGTTACTGTCATTCAATATGTTTGTACGTTTATGTTTGGTGCTGAAAGAAAATTATCAATTAGTTGCATTAATCCCAAACCAAGTTCGAAGTTCATCATATTGATTGATATATTTTTTTTTTTTTTTCGAAACTTCCAACAACAAAAACTCGTAATTATATGTGTTATTAATGCATCTAAATATTACATGGTCGAGGTCTGCATCTACATCTTATGAGCACTTAAGCGAATCATTGATACCCAATTTATACAAGTATCTAGGATTGGTGATAGGTGATTTGATCTCACCTTATTCTTTCGTAATACACTCTTACTTTTATTTTGCCTGTCCTGAAAAATTCCTCACTCAACTCATTCCACGTTTTTTGTTTTATATCAGAAAAATATTAATCGACATCTCTTAAAGTATAATATACTCCTCAATTGCATTGCTGTTCAACTAAAAATCAGCTTGCCATTTCCTATGATGTTAGTATGTCCTGCGATCTACATAAGAACTATCTTATGGCCTGCATGTCTAAAATTTATTATCTTTTTTCTCACATTCAATGTTATATGATCATTCATTACTTGCTTTCATAGTCCAAGCAGATATTTTCTCTTATGCATTCTCCGAATATGATAAAAGTACCGTTTTAGGTATCCCTGTCGATAGCAACCGAGCAAACTGAGAACCAATAGGAATTCGAATTAATAGATTAAGCTCTTGCTTGCTATAAGCTTCTATTCCTGATTTCCCTTCTCTTTTTGACCTATCTGTGTAGATTGTACATTGATATGTGAATTTCTTCATTATATGTTCAGAAGAAGTCATAGAGATCTCTTGATTTTTTACTCGTACCAATTCTGTATATTCTAGTTTTGTATTCATTTTTCAAATTTTTTTTGATTCTCATAGCTTTACTGGGTCGCTAACTATTGTGTTCTACATTTTGATGGAAAAGCAATACTCTCAGGGAACAAATCATCAATTGGAGTAAATTTCATCAGGTTAAAGCCTCCGACATTGATGTGTAATGAAATTTGTCTATTTTCCATTTTGTCAATTTGTCCATTCATCACCATCACTATCCCATTATTAAAGGCCATAGTTCCGGAAGTCGAGGAATCGATTTATATAAGTTTATTAGCACAGAGCGCTTCAGGTGCTGGATGTAGGTATCATCAGATTTGGGCCCCTGATAGTACCTCGACACATTTTATTTATATATAAGGTCCATTACAATTTATTGTGTAAAATAACCCTTAATTATTTTAGGATCTCCGCCCATTGGATGTGATTATTACCTAGCTAAAAGAGTGACAAATTTCCATAGCTGTTTGACTGAATATATATAATTTATAGGGGGTTTAACCCCGACGAGTTGCCCATATATCTGTTCATGCAATCAAACTGATTTCATGAAAAAATATAAATCCACCACCCGGTAATTAATACCATTGTAATTGATTCTGTTGCTTTGAATCAAGCTCGAACTAGGAAGAGAAATATTCATACAGCCTTCATTGATTACCAAAAGGCTTTTGATAGTTCTCCCCTTCATGGCTTCAAGAAATTTGGAAATTTATAAAATTGATAAGAATTTGTAATGAAAAATTGGAGAACCAATCCTCATTTAAATATTTCAAAACAATCGTTAAAATCCAAAGTATTTCCAATCAAAAGAGGCATTTTTCAAGGTGATTCTTTAAGTGCTCTTTGGTTTTGTCTTTGCCTTAATCCATTATCTCATGAATTAAATGCTACTAGTTTCGGCTTCAAAATAAAGAGTCTATCAACTGAATTCAAATTAAGTCACTTAATTTATTTAGATGATATCAAATTATATGCCGGAACCAGATCTTATTTAAAAAGTCTACTTGAGATTATTGTCAACTATTCCAATGATATTCATATGAAATTTGGGCTTCCAAAATGTAAAATCTTTCCATTAAAAAGGAAAGATCACCTCTGATTATATAAAGATTTCCACTATCGAAATCGAGCCAATGCGTCAAGGAGATACATATAAATATCTTGAATTTTGTCAAGAGAAGACAATTAACGATAGCAGCACTAAAGAAAATATTAGAAGTTCATACTACAAAAGACTTAGAATTATCATCAAGAGTCATTTAACTAGTAAAAACCTTTTCAGAGCTATCAACTCCTATGCAGTTCCTATTCTTACATCTTCTTTTGGAATTATTAAATGGTCTAAAACTGATCTAAATAAATTACAATGTCAAACGAGTAAAATGCTTTGTAAATGTCATAAGCACCACCCAAAGTCAGCTCTTCAAAGATTTACACTACCTAGACATCTTGGAGGTCGTGGACTAACTGATTTGAATAATCTTCATAGTAAACAGATTTTTCATCTACGATCCCATTTTCATGATAAACAGAGAACGTCTAAATTACATGATATTGTTGTTGCTTCAGATTATAATCTTACACCTCTGAACTTGACAATGCAAAAGGTAGATTCTGATATATTTGATGATAATTCTGAAAGAGAAAGTTGGATGCAGAAGGAATTACACGGAAAGAACCCTAAAGAATTGAAAAATGATTATATTGATGAAATCGCATCGAATAAATGGTTAGTATCCGGCGAATTGTTTGCTGAAACAGAAGGCTTGGCAATTGCGATCCAGGATCAGGTTGTTTTCACGAGGAATTATAGAAAACACATCATCAAACAAAATATCGATGATTCTTGCCGTAGATATTTCTGTTCTTCAGACACAGTTTTTTATATATTATCATCTTGCACAGTCCTTGCTTCAACAGATTATTTAGAAAGACATAATGCCGTCGCTGATGTTATTCATTTCAATCTAGGAATTAAACATGACCTAATTCCCAAAACATAAAAATTTTACAAATATGAACCTGAGATTATTTGTGAACATGACAAATATGAACTTTATTTTGATAAAACAATTCTTTGCAACAGGACTGTGAAACACAAAAGACACGTATCATTCTTACTGATAAACAGAATCAAATAATATATATAATTGATATTGCTATACCCGACACACATAATATACAAAATAAATACAATGAAAAAATTTCTAAATATATGATGCTTGGCGACGAGATCAAAAAAATGTGGAAAATGAAGAAAATGTTTATTCTACCGATTATTATTTCCACAACAGGTGTTATTCCTAGGAATCTTCACAAAAGTATTGAGATTTTGGGTCTGAAGAAAAATTTGTTTGAACAGTTACAAAAGCTAAGTCATCAAATCTTGTAATATTCTTCGTAGGTTCCTTTCCGAAAAAAATAATGAGGTAGAGTCATAGGTTTTCTCTTTAGTTTATACTGCTCAAAATCTCATTTTATATTTTATTTATTTGTTTATATAAATGTAATATAATCAGCTGACAATTTTGTCATATTTATATTCAGAGCAGTATTCTATTCGATCGTTCACCACTTCACACAAAGGAATCTTAATGAGTAACATTCAGTGTTACTTGACTAAGGTTCGTACACTGGATTTTTCCGGGGAGAAAGCCTCTGACACTACTCGTTGGTACATTGATATCATTGTCTGATGATGCTGTAGTATGTATATATTCTGGTGGATTGATATATTCTCATAACATTTAACGTTATCCTAATATATAATTATTCCAGGATATGTTTTGATTATAATCATTGCCTGGCAATGGTATTAATTACCGTGTGGTGGATTTATATTTTTTCATGTGATCAGTTTGATTGCATGAACAGATATATGGGCAACTCGTCGGGGTGAAACCCCCTATATAATATAATATAAATCCACCAATGATTATAATCAAAACATATCCTGGAATAATTATATATTAGAATAACGTTAAATGTTATGAGAATATATCAATCTACCAGAATATATACATACTATAGCATCATCAGACAATGATATCAATGTACCAACGAGTAGTTTCAGAGGCTTTCTCCCCGGAAAAATCCAGTGTACGGATCTTAGTCAAGTAACACTGAATGTTACTCATTAATAGTTTCCTTTGTGTGAAGTGGTGAACGTTCGAATAGAATACTGCTCTTAATATAAATGTGACAAAATTGTCAGTTAATTATATTACATTTATATAAATAAATAAATAAAATATGAAACGAGATTGTGAGCAGTATAAACTAAAGAGAAAACCAATGACTCTACCTCATTATTATTTTCGGAAAGAAACCTACGAAGAATATTACAAGATTTGATGACTTAACTTTTTAACTGTTCAAACAAATTTTTCTTCAGACCCAAAATCTCAATACTTTTGAGAAGATTTCTAGGAATAACACCTGTTGTGGAAATAATAATCGGTAGAATAAATATTTTCTGCATTTTCCACATTTTTTAATCTCGTCGCCAAGCATCATATATTTAGAAATTTTTCCATTGTATTTATTTTGTGTATTATGTGTGTCGGGTATAGCAATATCAATTATATATATTATTTGATTCTGTTTATCATTAAGAATGATATCTGGTCTATTGTGTTTTACAGCTCTGTTGCAATGAATTGTTTTATCAAAATAAAGTTTATATTTGTCATTCTCACAAATAATCTCAGGTTCATATTTGTGAAATTTTTTCTTTTGGGAATTAGGTCATGTTTAATTCCTAGATTGAAATGAATAATATTAGCGACGGCATTATGTCTTTCTAAATAATCTGTTGAAGCAAGGACTGAGCAAGATGATAATATATGAAAACTGTTTCTGAAGAACAGAAACATCTACGGCAAGAATAATCTATATTTTGTTTGAAGATGTGTTTTCTATAATTCCTCGTGAAAACAACCTGATCCTGGATCGCAATTGCCAAGCCTTCTGTTTCAGCAAACAATTCGCCACATACTAACCATTTATTCGATGCGATTTCATCAATATAATCATTTTTCAATTCTTTAGGGTGCTTTTCGTGTAATTCCCTCTGCATTCAACTTTCTCTTTTAGAATTATCATCAAATATATCAAAATCTACCTTTTGCATTGTCAAGTTCAGAGGTGTAAGATTATAACCTGAAGCAACAACAATATCATGTAATTTAGACGTTCTCTGTTTATCATGAAAATGGGAACGTAGATGAAAACTCTGTTTACTATGAAGATTATTCAAATCAGTTAATCTACGACCTCCAAGATGTCTAGGTAGTGTAACTCTCTGAACAGCTGTCTTTGGGTGGTGCTTATGATATTTACAGAGCATTTTCCTCGTTTGACATTGTAATTCATTTAGATCAGTTTTAGACCATTTAATAATTCCAAAAGAAGATGTAAGAATAGGAACTGCATAGGGGTTGATAGCTCTGAAAAGGTTTTTACTAGTTAAATGACTCTTGATGATAAATCTAAGTCTTTTGTAATATGAACTTCTAATATTTTCTTCAGTGCTGCTATGGTTAATTGTCTTCTCTTGACAAAATTAAAATATTTATATGTATCTCCTTGATGCATTGGCTCGATTTCGATATGGGAAATCTATTATATATATATATATATATATATAAATAAGCCCTAAGCCCTTCCATTACGCCCCACCTTCTATATATTGTTACAGTTCGATTTTGCAAATTCACAGTGCTTTTAATTTGAGCAAAAATATTGCCCGTGTTTCAAAAGTAATTTTTCAGATTTCTCAACCATTTATTCAAGTATAATACAGTAAAACTTCAATCCTTGCAGTTTGGTACATACATCCAGTTATCTTTTTCAATAATTTCATTCACATATAACTGATCATTCCGAAGTAACTTCAATACACAACATAGTCATTCTGGTTTAAGCTCTTTCAAAATTGATTTTCTCATTCACTGCACCTAAATTAAATAAAATCAAGTGATTTTTCAATAGTAAAATCTTTCGTGATAATTCTTACCTTTCTTCCACTTCATTCTATTCCATATGGTCTTTCAGACCGTAGTTCGGAATGCCTGTTGAATCGGCATTAAAAAATATTCAGAATAATAAAGTAAGGTTATTCGAGTTCTGTGTGGTGACAATTCGTTTACCTTGATAGCGGTAATTGTAGGTTGTCTTTCTCGGTTCTCTTGCTTGCTTGCTTGCATCTTTTAACAATGTGCTCGGGAACTTAGCCCATTTACACAGCTGGACCTACAGTTTATAGTGGATTCCGAACCACTCTCCTAGACCGTGCAATGATAACTGCCACCACAAGGATTACAAGTTATCTGGTCGTCGGAAGTTTATGCCCTCTTTAGGCGACTCTTTCAAATTCAGCACTTTTTGTTCAAGGACAACATCCATAACCTGACCCCGGATTCGAACCAGGAGCCTCGACTTAGCAGTTCCAATATGCTTGCGCACTAACCGTGCAGCTACCGAGGCTGTTATCGGTTCTCTTCAACTGACTGACATAGGAACTACGAAGTGACGTGCCGAAAGTTCCAGAGATCACATAAATAATTTTCCAACTTAGTTCAAGAATTATTTCAATTCAGTTTCGCTAAATACCCATAGACACTTTTCTAGTATTCACTTAATTCAAAATTAATTCCTTAACATTTTTTTTTGGCACACTTTTGGCTTCATTGATTTCAGTCTATGCCAATTAAATTCTTTCAGAAATCCGTTGAGCTGTTTGCTTTTGACGTTTGATTGAGATTGAAAGTTCGTCATTTTTGCATCTGGTCGAATTCGAATATGGTTTTTTATGAACTTTGAAATTTATATATTCCTTTGGAAATGAGAAAACGTCCTCTTTTCATTTCAACCATCTTGTAAGGCTCACAAAATCGTGTTCCGTTAAGTACCTTGTAGCTGCAGCCTGAGTAAAAAGTACGATGGTTGAGAAATATTTCTTTAGTTTAACGAACAATTCAGGCTGTAAGGCGACGTTAGTTTAAATCTGCTTGTCAGGATAGCCTATGCTACAGAGTACAGAGAATTGTGAATTTTGGAACGCGCGGTTGAAGGATCTTATACCAAGGATCTTTAAATCAATTATTTTCTGAGCACCTCTTGAATCTGTCCACCTTGGAAGCCTTGTAATTTCTGGAACTGGAGAAACCGACCACTTAGAAGTTTGAGACCGATTTTTCACTCACCCTCAGCAGCAATAGTTTAAGCAATAGAACTGATCCTGTAACCTTCTGACCTCGCCTACAGTACTAGCAAACTCCACCGTCAACTTTGTGACATACGTTGTGGACCACCTTTACCTGAAGACAATCATGTCAAGGTACCTTGGTCATTTCAATTGTTTCCATTTCCCACTGAGTTTCAATTCTATTCAGCTCAGAAGTAATTTCCTAAGCATGAGACAATCAATTGTTCCTTATAATTTTAGAAGTAAGCAAGTTTTTTTTCTCAAGTGTGTAGTAAATAATTTCAACGTTGTATGGAAAGAGAGTTGAAATGTAGAGAGCGTTCGCAACTGTGATATAGATTTTCAATTGTTTTGCCTGTTTGAAGAGCGTCTCTCACCATTTTTTTTCAAATTTATTTTTTCATTTGTGTCGCAAGTATAGTAGGATTAGTCAATTTTGTGTATGTAGGTGCCTACTTGTCAACCGTCACTTTGTATTTAATATTTCGCTTCAGGTTAAATTTAGTCAATTTTGAAGTTACCCTTTCTTGATGTTTCTTATCTAATTTATTATTTATAGTATTAAAATTTTTACTAGTTGAATTGTGGATATCGAGAAATATTAGCTTGAATAGAATATGGTAGTTTCATATGATGAATTTGCGTTGACTAGCCTTGATCTAGAATCTAACTCTTTTAGAGATAGAGAATCCCAACCTGAGTAACTGAACATTTGGAGTACCTCTTTTCTGTAGTCTTATAGAGGGAATGATACCGCTTTCTATAGGTACTCTGGCGGAGGTGTACACACCCGAAACAAAACGTTATAAATTGGCGCCCAACTGAATAGTCAACTCTTACCAACCGTATAAATCAACTCAACACCTAGATCAATTACAACTACCAGAATTTTCCAACAACCAGTTAGTGTAGTCATCATAAGGATGCCTGTTTGAGCAGCATTGTGATCTAGCGGATAGGAATTGAAGCCAACAATTAGTCTTCAACATTTCTAGAGTGTACAGGAGCCAATTATCTTCAAGTGAGTTACCTTTTTTTTTCCTCTTTGTATGGACCATTTTTTCGTATTTGATATCATTGAATTTTGGAAGCGTACATAGTCGTTTCACTGCTCTTGAGGATCTATACAATTTCGCTGACCTTGAACTTACAGTTTCGTTTCTATAAGTCGGTATGTTTCAACTTCCATAAGTATATCGGCCAGTATTTTGAAATTAGAACCTGATAGGTTAAATAAGGAGGATGTCGAGTTTGAGCTTTCGGTGAGAGGTATGGAACCTGTGGGTACATTTCAAGAGTTGTGTAAGTCCTTGCGATATATCGTTAAGCTCGAAAGTGAAGGAAAAGCCTTTCAATTTAGTTACTCTAGAGACCTAGTGCAGAAACTTGAAATTTGTAAGGACAAGCTCAAAGAAGTAGAAACCTTTTTCAATGACCCACCTTCATTTTCCGGTTATAGGAAAATTCGTTCTAAACTGGCACATCTCATTAACCGTGTAGGACTTAAAAAGCCAGAAGAGGATAAACAAGAACAACTTGATCTTAAGTCAGAGGCTTTGACCAAGACTTCAGCATTGTTAACCAGATTAGACACAGATAAGACCTACTTCTCCGTGTCCACCAGAAGTCATTATAGACCAAAATTTTAGCACTAATTCAAATACCTCAACTGCTCAACTCTGGTAAATGTGAACAACCCAACGTTGAATGCATCAACAGCTAATGCAACAATTCCTAATAGTCACTTAGCACTGTCACAGACCACAAATCTCTTGAACAATATATATTTAGGCTCAAATTTCATTAAATGCATATTTCGAAAGAATAAAGGACCTAGTGGACGCTCGTGGAGTATCGGAGCACATTTTTTTCCGAGGAGCTTCAGAAATATTTGAGGGTGAGGCTTTGGTGTACTATAGAGCAATAAGATCAAAAGCTCAGAATTGGTCAGAACTTGAAGCTTTGGTTAGAGAAAAGTTTTTTCGAGACGGAGATAGGAAAATTTTTCAGCAGATTAAAGCTCGTTCTCAGGGTTAATTCGAGTCAATTGCTAATTATATTTCGTATATGGAAAACTTGTACGGCAGACTTTCGTTTCACGAGGAGGAGCATATGAAGTTGGATATGATCGAATCACGCATTCGCCAAGAATATCAAATTAGCCTAGGCTAATTCATTCATTCCGCCTAGTTCGAATAATGAGTATAGAAGAGAACCAGTGATCAAGAAGAAAACTGACAATATCGAAACTGTTGAAGAACTCTCCTTCACCAATAATTCTAATGAAGGATCATCTTGTTCACGTTCTTGTTCTGATTCTCGCTCGTATTCTTGTTCACATAGTAGAGATCGCTCTGATTCTAGAGGTAGATATAGGTCACGGAATCACCAACACTGTTATAACACTCAGTTTTCGAGTAGAGATAGGTCGCTAAGTCAAGGTTTTAACTCATTTGAACTCCGCAATGACTCTAACCACTTTCAACATAGATCAAACGACAGAAATTATAACATTAGAGGAAGGACTTTCAGAAGGGAGCATTGGCACCCCAATACTTTTCAAAACTCTGGCTCTCATCATAATCAAGATTCAAATTATTTTCAAAATTCCAATTCGTATCGAAACCCAAATTCTTTTTCGAATCCAAATACTTTTCCAGATTCCAATTCATGTCAAAATTCTTACTGAAACCCAAATCCTCATTCAAGTTCAAATTCGCATCAGAATTCAAATTCTTTTCGGAACGTCAATCCAGGTCAAAGCTCGAATTTTTGCCCCCAATTAGTCAAAACATCAACGCTCAGTTGCCACCTTCTAACAGCAATGTGTCTCAGGGTCACCAAACTCTATGCTTTCGTTGTCAAGGTCCAAACCATATTACCAGGAATTGTACGTTCGAGTCAGACAGATGTTATTCCTGTGGAACTATAGGCTTCAGAAAGAACACTTATTCGAATTCTAGATGAAAATATTTCAAACCGCTTAGGGAGTCAAGTGTTTACCGAGTTAGAACTCCAGTTATTTCATCGGTTACTTTCGAATGTCCAGTAGATGAAAACAGTAACTGCTAACCTTCCAGATTCATTCAGTTATAATGCTGCTAGTTTTTGAAACGTAAATTATCATAGTTTTTCTAATTTTCGAAGTTCAAATCATGACAATTCACGAAAATATTACAACTGATTTTCAAAATTTAAACAACTCTAATCTTTTTAATAATGTGAATTCTCAATATTCAGATACGGAAGTAGAATTGTTTCAAAATAAGTACAAACCGGTTCTAGATTTCTTAATAGGGAGATCATCGGAGGAGGAATGTCCTTATGTGTCAGTAGAAATTTATGGTAGAGAATTTGAGTCTCTTTTGGATTCTGACGCGAATCAAGTGTTCATTAACCAGCAGAAATTTGATTTTTTGCAAAACTTGGGCATTGAATATATTCATGATGATGACACTAAATGTACTGTGGCAAATAACCAAGAACTTCAATGCATAGGATATGTGTCTGTTCCAATCACACTCAAACACAAAGCTCATATTTTCGACTGTTATATTTTACCGCAACTAAGACATCCAATCGTGCTGGGAACTGTGTTTTGGATTAAAATGGGTATCATTCCAGAACTAAGACAGGGATGTTGGCATTTTAGAGACGACAAGGTTTTTTCTGAATTATCTCTAACTCCTATACAAACAGCGGACGATTTGAATCTTGAACAGCTAACAGTTCGAGATGACCAGCCTATGAGCAGGGCTGATGAGGCGTCTTATGTTCATAATATGGTCTTGTATATTGATTGTTTTGTGGTTTTTGATAAGTGAGTCAACTAGTTCGGTTTTGGAAACATAAATGCAGATTCGGTTGTTTGAGATTCTGATGCATAGATAATGTTGATTGGCTTCACTTTTTGGCCGATGGCTACAATATAGTCGTGAATTCTGATACCATCATGGGAGATTACGACAATTGCTTGTTCTTTGGTAGGTTGCTGTGAGAGTGTGATTGCATAGGTTCGAGGAGGTTGTGAGGTAGAGGTTCCGTCGTCGGTGTTCAAATTATTCATGATTGAGAAGTATAGTTTTGTACATAGTGGTTTTCTTGTCCAAGGAGCCCTGAGTGCGATCCTGTTTAATGGTGGACAATTTGGTCCACGTGTCCGTTATTGTTCACCTGAAGACTTTAATGTTGACACTCTAATCGATAAGATATTGATGGTGGAAACATATAATGAAATGAATTTTCCCCAATATATTATTTTTCTACTCACGGATTGAGTCAATATTGGTCGCCACCAATATAGGTTCGTAGTTACACTATATCTAGTTCACTTTTTCGAGAAAATTTAATTGCTTATTATACAAAAAAACTCAATAATTGTGGAGAATGTAGAAATGCATCTAACCGAGGTAACGATTAGCGGCGTACTTCTCTTAAGTAGTGTTCAATTATTAATTAGTAACCAATGTTAATATGTGTTTTACCTGTTCCGTTAACCCATTTTTCTGTACCATTATATAACAAAATTGCTAACTTTGTATTTTAGTTTTAAACTTATACTTGTCTGGTGATAAGCGAAAGTTCGAGAGAGCTATAACACTGAATACATTTTTCCATCTTAAATAGTGATATTTTTCACGAAGTAATATTCGCAATCCTTATGATAATATGAAGCTTTCATTTAGAATTATTTAGAATTATAGCTCGAATGTACTTTCTCAAGAGGATTTGTTGTTGTCTTAATAGAGAATTCGATGCAACACACTCTTTTACGGTGACTCTGAATTTCGCTCTGTTGTAACGAAATTACCTCTTAATATGATATATTAAAAAACTAAGAAATTTGATAAATTCCGCGAATAGAAAGGCAATAATTTATTATAAGTACCTCCTCAATGATTGTGGCCCCTTTGTTGTTATCAAGGAATCGCTGAACTTGGGAAATCCGATGAAAGTTTAGAGAAATTGTTCCATAGAAAAGTATGCATGATATCAAAAGTATTGAAATCAAGGAAAAAGAAGATTATCGTTGAAATTCAGGGCGGCTATGAAAACGAACTAATTTGAAGAGTTAAATGATGTATCCAGAAAACGAGTTTAGTCTTCACATCTCTACTAGAATGGTCTCTAGCAAATGTATTTTTGAGGGGTATTTGAGAACATATGGTTAAAAATTATATCATTCGAGCCCAAACGAGGGTGAAAATTGTGGGAGTCACAAGACTCGATAGATGAATCATTAACAAAAATGAAGTAGTTTTTTGTATTCCAAGTATAACACGGCTTTTAAATTCTGAGGGAAAATTTCTTCCAGATTGAATAGCTATATAGGGCTGTGAACTGAACTAAATACTGTATGATGTTCTATGTTGTTTTTATTCAAGATACGGCCACTCAACCAACAGCTATAAAAGTGAAAAAAGATGTGGATTATGTGCTGAAGAGCATGAAGAATCATGAGTGGAATATAAGGAAATTTCAAATGTTTTAATTTGTGAGGGTAAGCAAGCATGAACACACAAGGCATGTCCTGAATTTTCAAGTCAGAAAGAAATGAGTAAAACTATAGTTCAAAAAGACATTTCTCTCTTTGAAGTGATGAAAGTCATCAGTAAATCATATTCAATCCCGCTTTCCAGGCCTCAAGGATATTCTTATATGTGTCACAGGGGGAATTACATTTATAGTAGAAGGGTAATAGATGTCAGAAATGGAAGAATGATGATGGAAAATGGTTCAAATGATGGATCCTATACAAGAGAAGAAAAAAAGCCTCCCCAACAAGAACGATGATAAAACAGAGAACAACACAATCAATTACTAATAGCATTTTTTCGGAATTACCAGAGAGGATACGAAATACAAGCGGTTAGAGTATCAGACACTCTCATCATAAATTTTTATTGTCCTGCTAATATTACACTTAATAAGTAAACCATGAGTGAAATACAATCATATTTAGCTTCTCCATTCATGTTTTGTAGTGATTTTGAAGCACAAAAGCAGAGTTAGTATATGAGCAATTTCTTGATCACAAATGATTGCATCGTTCTAAATAATGGCTCTCCAACGAAAATCTCTGAACCGGGTGAAAATATCAGTGCCCCAGATTTAACTATTCGTTATCCTTCAATAACCTTAAAGACACAATAGTGTGTTTTGAGTGATCCTGGTTATATATCTCCATTGAAGTTCATCTCTCCTATGCACCTGAATAAGAAAAGCCCCACCAGATACAACACTACTACAGCAACCTCAGAATAATTTCAGACTCAGATGACATCAAATCTTGAAGCAGAGTGGCCGAAGCGTCTATCTCTAAGAGAGAAATGAAAAATATCCGGGCAAAAATATACTGGCGAAGTCAGTTGAGATAAAATTGTAGAACACTGTACAGTTCACCCGTCTGCACAGAATCTAAATATTTTGAACCCGGCGAAGTTTTCCCCATTGATGAATTCTTCAATACCATTTATGTAAAGAAACAGAGCTCTCAAGACCTAGATAGTATTACATATGCTATGATGGAAAAAAACCTCAAACCATAGCAGTAATTGAAGTAGTAGACGAATTCAAGAGAATGATTGAGTACCCTGACGTGGAACAATCAATCTAAGATATTTCCAATTTGTAAAACAGGTGAATTTCCCTATAATGATGCCAAGTATAGAATTTTAGCTATGTATTGATGTATAGTTAAAATTTTTGATTCCATCCTACCCGAAGTATTGAAGGTGTTTATGAACGTTTTATTCCGCAACGAGAATTACAGTCAAGCTGCAAGAGAGGGAATCCCTAGATGAGTAGATGATAATTTTTTGTATATATATATATATATATATATATATATATATATATATATATATATATATATATATATATATATATATATATATATATATATATATATATATATATATATATATATATATATATATATATATATATATATATATATATATATATATATATATATATATATTCTTCTTCTTTACGGACTTTACGGAGACGGCACTCCTTTAAGAAGGTTGGCTATCATCATGGCGATTTTTATCTTTGAAGTTGCGGATCTGAACAAATCATCAGAGCTACTGTTGTACCACTGTCTTAGGTTGTTCAACCAGTAGATGCGTCTTCTTCCTATACTTCTTTTACCCTGTATTTTTCCCTGTTTAATAATTTGCAACAGTGTATATCTTTCCCCTCTCATCACGTGACCCAGATATTGCAACTTTCTGATTTTAAATGTGTTGCTTATTCCTTTCTCTCTTCCCATTCTTCTCAATACCTCCTTGTTCGTTGTTCTGCTCACCCAGTTTATTCTGAGGATTCTTCGATATCCCACATCTCGAATGCTTGCTGCCGGTCAGTGTCGCACTTCTTAAGCGTCCAGGCTTCCATTCCATATAATAGTACTGGAAATACAGAGCATTTAAGCATTCTGATTTTAAGATGTAGACTAAGATCTGTTCTGGTTAATGCATTCCTCATTTTATTGAAAACTGTTGTAGCCTTTCCGATTCTTGAGCTCATTTCTTGTGAATAATCATTAATGTAATTTACAATTGTTCCCAAGTATTTGTATTTGCAGACTTTCTCCACTGGCTCCCCTTTGATTCATAATGTTTCTCACTGTTGTTGCTGTTTCGTGATTGTCATAAATTTAGTCTTCTTGGGTTTCTGCTATCTAATGTTGGTTATAACCCATTAACTTTCACTCCCGTTGTTTTTTGATTTTGCAGTGCTTCTTGTACTATATCTTCTGAATACAAATTGAAGAGTAATGGTGAGAGCACGCATCGTTGTCTTACTCTACGTTTTATTTTTATCTCTTCTGAAAGTTCATTTTGCACAGAAACTTTGGCAGTCTGGTTAAAATAGAGATATAAGTTTTTATCCTCCATGAGTTTTATGAGATGATTATAGAGGACTTTGTCGAAAGCTTTGTTATAATCGAGGAAGGCTACATATATTGGCTGATTGACGTCTATGACTCTCTAAGACAACACATTAAAAGCAAACAACGCCTCCCTAGTACCCATTGCATTTCTGAAACCAAATTGTGTTTCGCTAATATCTTGCTCAATCTTTCTAAAAATTCTTCGATGTATAATTTAGAGGGATATCTTAAGGGTATGGCTCATTAGGCTGATCGTCCGATGATCCTTGCATTCCTTTTGGCAGTGTAATGAATGTTGATGTGAGACATTTTCTATGGATGATTTCGGTGTTATGTACAGTGTTGTACAGATCTACCTGTACTCCAATTTGATCTTCTGCAATTAATTTGATAATTTCTGTTGGTGTTTCATCAGGTGTCCTGGAGCTTTATTGTTTTTAGCTGTTTTAACGGCATTCATAACTTCTTCTTTTGTTATATTTGGGGCCTGTTCCTTATCTGTGTCTCCATCTATTGTTTCCTGTTGTCTCTCATCTTCGAACAATTCTTCAATGTACTCTTTTCATCTTTTTAGTTTCCTTTGGTGTCTGGAATTATCTTACCGTTTTTATCAAGTGGAATATCGCTTTTGTTTGTTTTTTTAATGCGCGATAGTTTTTTAATCTTTTTATGAAAATTGAAGTCATCATATATTGCTTGGAGTTCTTATATTTTTACGCATTTTCTAATTTCTTTCTGTATGGTCTTGTATGCACTTTCGTCGTTTTACGACCTCCTGATTTCCATTAACACTAATATGTCATCAGTCATCCATGATTTTTTCTTGTTTGTATCTTTAATTGTTGCTGATAGGTCTGTTGTTGGGGCCATATTTGTATTTTTAAGAGTTTCCCATTTTATGTTTACATCGGAGCTCGGGGTTTAGTCAATTTTGCTTAGTTCTTCATTTATTTTTTCTGTAAGTTGTTGTTTTATCATTGGGTTTTTCGGATGTAAAATTGGGAGCTGCTTTTTGTTATCTATGGCTGCTTGTTTCTTGAGACGGATTTCCATTTAAAGTACCACTGGATTGTGGTCTGACCCGATATATATATATATATATTTTTTTTTCTGGACTTCTCAATTCTTGAAATCTCCTTTTTTAGCGATTCCCATATTTTTGCTTCTGTCTGTTTTAATCATCGCCAGTTGCACTATTGTAGGCAACACACTTTTTGTCTTGATCCTTTCTAGGTTGATGGAAATGTGATATTAAATTGTCCAGGAAATATTCTGTTCAACATGAAATAATTTGCACTTACTTCTCTTTCCTCTCCATTTCACATGATGATATTTCTGCAGTAGTCTTACTCCCATCAATATAATCTCTCTACGTATCTTCGTTAAATTAGAGCATTCTAACTTTTGTATTGCCTTGATAATATATCTTACACTACCTTTAATATTATCATCTAAATGACTGTGATGACCATGTGTTCCTCGGTTTTGATGATTTTTCTGAGACAGTTCGAATAAATCTATCAGATACATTCAATCAATTTTTCGCCATCTTTTTCGCTAAGATAAAAAGTATTGCTATATCGACGTGTTCTATATTTTTGTATTGATAGAATAGAATAGAACAGAAATTTATTTGCTTGTAGACCATCAGGCCAACAGTAAAGCACGTCAATATAAGACATACATACTACACACTAAGAACAAAAAATTAAATGGCAACATTGCCCAAAACTACGTAGACGTTGTGCCGTATTTGTTTTCGAACATTCTTTTTGTGCTATTCTGTTTAGTGTGATAATCTAGTTCGATTCGCTTGAAGTATTTCCATCTTCATTACTGAGGGTATCTGTTATACAATAATCCGATGAAAAACAATTTTCTTCCTTATTTTACTCACTTTTCATTTAATTCGCTCTAGAATCAACATTTGTATTATCATTTGCCAATCCTGCTTAAGAATAAATTATACTAATTTTTTATTTAGTATCAATGAATATTGTAGTTATTTGTTATAGAGACTCGGTAAAGTGTGGTCTTTGTAGATCATATGTGAAAAGAGCATTTGCTCTTTTGATCTATGTCCTCTATTGTATTAAACAGAAAAATCATTAAGCTTGGCTCATCTCAACTTGTTAGGACTCTTTTACTTCAAAACATTGCAATGATATTTCAATAACGATTTGATGTAGGCAATATTATATAATCTCATTTGTGATTAAGTTATCTTTATTATTATGTTAAATTTGATTAGCAAATAAATGAGCATAGCGAAGTCGTCTTTATAAACTTGTTATCTCTTCGATTGAAAGCCATGTACAGAAACAAGTTAGCTATACCATATTGGCATATACCTTGTTCCAAGTTCTCGCATGAAGTAAGATTTGTTTGGTAAAAAATTCGATGAAAATTGGGATTCTGCAAAGCAGGTAATCAATAAATGAAAGAGCCAGTTTGATATATTAATCGTGCTTTATTCAATAGAAAAAGAAGTTTCGTTTTTACTTGAAGAGTATTTTACAGGAACTGACATAATTCCTTTCCTAGAACAACTATGTAAAATGCATTTAAGTCTGTTATGTCATCAAGGGCATATGTTCTTTGTCCTACAAGGCGGTTTCTAGTTATTACTCTTGTGACACCAACACCATCTTAAACAATAATTCAAAATCCTCAAGATTAAGTTATAATTAAGTTATTGATATGAGTCTAGACTAAATGAAAACATTTACAGCCCTTCATTAAGAGATTCATTTTTGTATGGAATTATAGACGAATAGAATCCAACAGATATCCTCAAACATAATTTGATGCCGGTTGACGTGTATATATGATTACTAATAAAAATAGTTTCTATCTGGCAACCTTGTACATATTTAGTTTAAATTTTGCTCGCAAATAGTTCATTTTCTATATTGAAATAAACAACACTTTTTATTCTAGATTCCATAAGCAATATCTCTACCAACTTTCAATTGATAATCATCGTATGCAAATATAGAGGCAATAAAATATTTTCATCCCAGTAAGATATGCCATAATATGTATAGATTACATCTATATATCATTGGATCTCTAAAAACAAAAATCATATGGAATTGAACAGTTGAGTACTGAACTACTCAAATCGTAGGTACGTACATAAGTAAACCCCTTGAAATATTAATAAACGATATCTTTGGAACTTGGGAGTGTCCTGAACACTTCGAAGTTGGAATAGTGAACCTATTTTCAAGGGTGGAGACAAATCTGATGTAAATAACTACCGGCCTATCGCACTAACATCTAATTTAGCAAAGGTATTTGAGGAAGTACTGAAAATGAGAATAATGAATTTTATAGACAAAAAAAAATTACTACACGAGAGGCAATTTGTTTTTATCACAAACAAGAATACTGAGGATGGTAACTAGGTTTTATTGAAAAATATATACCATAGTCTGGATAAGAATGAAAAATCCATCTGCATTTTCATGGATCTTCGAAAGGCGTTTGATACTATCGACTATCTGTTGTTGCTGGAAAAATTAGGGAAAACGGGTTTCAGAGGGAAGGAACATCAGCTTTTAAGCTTTTGCCTATACGAACGGAAACATATAGTGGAAATAGGGTGCACAAGAAGCAAACCAGAAGTTGTCCAGTGTGGTGTACCCTAGGGGACAGTGTTGGGCCTAGTGCTATTCATACTGCTCATCAATGACTTGTTCTTGCAGCGAACACGGGGTTCTCTGAATGCTTTTGCAGATGACTGTGCTATTTTTTATGAAGAGAAAGGCTGGAAGTCGCTCAGAGAGTTGGTGGAGGTCGATATGAAAAACATTTTCATATGGTTTTCAGAAAATCTCGTCTCTGTTAATTTCGACAAAACATTTTACTTACCGTTCCACTGCTACGCTGACTCGATGTCTTGCTTCGATTACCTGAAAATAGATGTAGAAAAAGATTTTTTCAAGCTGCTACCAGTGAAGCAGTTCACTTACCTGGCGTATGCATCGACAGCCACCTCAAATGGGATATTCACGTCAACCAACTGATGAGAAAATTGAGATTTGTCCTATGTGGATTCAAAATAGCGAAATGATGTCTTGACCAGAAATTGATGAAGATTTCCTCGTGGAAAGTATACTTGCATATTGAATTACCTTCTGGGGCTCAGTACTGAATAATATCTTGAGAGAACTGGAAATGCTGCAGAAAAGATTTCTCAAAATAAGGAACAGACCCTACAGATATGCCTCTGATTATCTTTTCAGAGAAGCAGGGATAATGGACATTAGAAAAGTATATTACTTCAGAGTCTCTATGAGAATACACAGTGGGAAAGATGAATTCTGAAATACTTCTCATCAGTATTGCTCTAGACAAGAAGATTTGAAAAGATCACCTAAAATGAACCTGAGCAAAGGCCAACGATCATAGCAATATATGTCACATAAGATATACAATACCATTCCTGCAAGTATCAAAAGAACGATGAGCAGAAACGGATATAAGAGGAAAATTAAAAGATTTATCCTGAGTGGCCGTAGACACTTTTCTCACGGGTTGCTGGATGGGTTGCAGTAGAGTGGTCAGGGGGAGTACTCTTATTCTCCTTATCTGATTGACTTTATACAGACAACTCGTAACTACAAATAATCATCAATTATGGATTTTATATTTTTTTTGCATTTTGCACCTACTAGATTTAAATAGCTTTTTAATCTTGATTGTATGATTTTGAATGTTCAATTTTGTGAATATTATTTTAGCTGTCACACAAGTATTCTTTCATGAGCAATTTTATTTTATTCTGTATGAATTTTATATTTGGCACAATAAATTATTATCATTATATTATTATTATTATTATATTACATATGAAATTTCATATTGATAAATCGTATAATTTGTTTTTTATGATTATACAACTAATATTTATGATTTAGAAATTCCGACACTCATTAAATTTGAATTGATTTTAGAATTGAAAATATAAGCAGTATCATATTTATCATATTCACAATAACAAAAACAATGTTCTCGAAATCCAGTTATAATTATAGTTCATTCAATTTGATTCAAAAGGACTTTAATTTTGGATATTTCAAATTTTGAAACTCTGTGATGATTCCTGTTACGAAGTTAATAGAAGTAGATATTATCGAATTCTCCCGCCTACCATCTTGTTTAGAAACAATGCCATTCTTTTGAAATAAACACCCTAATATCGTTAAAAAACTATAAGCTAAATTCACTATGTTGCACTAGTCCCTTTGGAGCATAACAGTTACTGATCGGCAATAACTCAGGAAATTAATGAATTTGAACAAATTTTTTCTCATATTTTTGACGTAAATATCACTATCTCGTTACTATTTTTATTTTGTTTATTTTTCATCTTATTTTTCAATCATCTACATTCGTCGGGTTCGGTACTATTTTACACATTATTGTTCTTAAAAACCAAGTTTTTTTCACCTGCTTTTTCTACCATATGGCAACACCAATTGAAAAGTAAGGAGAAGAGGAAACCGGCACAACTGAGGGACATATGCGAGAACTTGACGTAATTCAATAGAAGGTTTTCATTTCCTCACTTTTTCAGATGGGAACTTAAGGAGCAGTTTTCGGATTTTCATACCAGAATAGAGTGTATTGTGCCTGATTGGAACCTAATGAGGGCAAGTCTTTTGGGTTTCACAAAATTTCCCATATTTCAAACTTTCCTTACGAATGACTATTTAGTGTAAGAATATTTCAATTTATATTCATCCTATTTTTACATACCTTCTACATATTCAAATTTACTTTCATACAGTCCACTCTCAGTTATAACAACAGAATCACCAAAAGTAAAAGTCTCTGTGCTCCCTGAAAAGTTCTCTTTGCGGTAAATAGATCATATTATCATGGCAACGACGATATACAGCTGGCAGTGTTGGTAACTTATTTTATGGATGCCATGAATATACCTACGAAATCTAGTTACTAGTTTCTGGCATATTGAAATTGAAATGAATATTATATGTTTGCTTTTGACTACCAAAACCCCTAAATACATATTTTGACAGAAGTAGAGCCACGGAGATTTGGAAATCGACCTCCGAGGCTGACAGACAAGGTTATTTTTCAGTCGTAACAACACATCCTTTTATTTTATCCGAATTTAATTTTATTCAGGAATTCATTTGCTTCACCTGAATTCTTATGTTACCGAAGCTTATACTAATGCAAGTGGTTTACTGGCTTTAAATATTTTGAGAAAAAATTATTTCCATTATATATTCGTTCATACTGATTATTCAATAGACAAAATCCATTGTCAAAACTATATTCTAATTTGAACTAATTTCGTAATTGGGCATCTCTCTTCAGAGCGCAGTTTTTCTTTCTTTATTCATAATACTATTTATCGATACTTTGGCCCTGAGAAGATTGAAAAATCTGTTCATTCTTTTTTAATTTTTTCCTCTCTACGTTTGACATATTTCATACTGTTTACAAGTATCTATTACTCCGTTGTCAGATTTCGCTAAATTGTCTTCAGGCCCGCCGTAAGCGGGCGTGCAAGGCGTGCAATGCACGCGGGCGGCGCATTCAGGGGGGCGGCAAATCAGACAATCATCGACTAAAATTCAGACATTGTCACCTCACAATACTGAAAAGATTATCCTTATAAAAATAATATGTTGAACGGCGCCCAAATATTTCTTTTATATCGTAGCATTACATAGCGCCATCTATTGAAATTCATGAGAACAAGGTTAATCCGTATCGTGCTCTATGCGAAATAGGGAAATCCCTATATACTCATTTCTTTGTTTTTATTTATTTAACACAAATGCGAAAGTGATGTGAGTGAACAAAAAACTTCAATTATTTGGTTATAACCCTAATGTGAGATCTGGAAACGGTCCAGGGTACTTAAAATTAATAATATTCTGTATATTTTTGTGCGAAGTGTGACTATAAAAATAATTTAGAAAACTATTTATATTATCCGTCGGCGCAAAAAATCATAATTATGGTAAGTGTCTTTGTTTGATTAATCAGCATATGGGCGCATTCATATAAACAGCAGGTATTCATGTAAAATTTAAAGGTTATTTTACAGAAAAACTCAAAGTAAAGATTTATTAGAAAAATGTATTAAAATTAATACAGAGTGTAACAAAAGTAATTCAAGTAACGAAAGGGGGACATTCCATCTAATCAATACGAACAACTCTTACTATGGGGTCAACTATGAAGTCGCGAAAGAAAAATTAGTTATTCCATTACATTTGTGTGCAGTAGGTATGAACATTTTTTTTTCGCAGTAGTATTGTGATTATTATTAAATCCCGAAAGGGAGTCATTCTACACATAAATACGAACAACTTTTACTATAGGGTCAACGGTGAAATCGCGAAAAAAAATAACTATTCCATACAAAATGTATGGAAAAGCTGATTTTTTTTCGCGATTTCAGTGTTGACCCCCTAGTAAAGGTTGTTAGCAATAATGGGTGGAATGATCGACCCCCTTTTGGGATTTAAGTTACTTTTGTACAATCGTACACTAAACTTCTTCAAAAAAATTCCAGGATCGCAAAAAAGGAAAAAAATTTCAGGAGCTCAATTTCGACGGCAAAAACGAGAAAAAGATAGAGAGAAAAAAAAACTAGCGGGATCTCTTGAGAATTTTTTTAGCAAACCAGAAAATAGGGACTCTGAATGTCAAGAGAATGTTGACGTAGATGTAGCTTCAACAAGCGCAGCTTTAAATCTAGAAGTTATGGAGGTATCTGAAGAGAAAAATGTTAGTCCTTCAGAAGGAGACTCCAGTGAAACTAAAAAAAGAGAAAGTAGTGTTAAAGAACCTGTAAGCAATTTATCGTCATCAAGTAGCTGTTTAGATTGTGGTGATGATCCCGGTTCGTGGCCCGCCAGTATGACTAATGATATTGTCAATATTTTGGTTAGCCGTGGTCCCGTGCAGCTGTTTAACCACAATTTTCCTGCTAATATCGATGGAAGAAAATTTGCAAACAGTTATTACTTTAGAAATCTTCCATTATGGAGAAAAAATTAACAGAGAATGGCTTGTTTACCCTACGTCAAAAGATTCAGTCTATTGTTTTTGTTGTAAAATATTCAGTAAAACTGTAAGTAGTCTGTCAGGTCCAAGCGGTTTTTCCGATTGGCAACATCTGTCATCTACCTTAAAACGACACGAAACAAGCATTTCCCATAGCGAAAATTTAAAATGTTGGGTCCAACTAAATCATATGTTGAAAAATAAAATAACTGTAAATCAAATGCAACTGAGACTATTAGAATCTGAAAAAAAACAATGGTGTGATGTATTGGAAAGGATCATAGCTGTTATAAAATTTTTATCTCATCAATGTCTGGCGTTCAGGGAATCGTCCAAAATATTATATGAGCATGATAATGGTAATTTTCTCAAAGCAATAGAAATGATAGCATCCTTTGATTCAGTTATGCGGGAACATATTCACAGAATTCAAGCATCGAAATTCGATTCAACTCGCATGACTCACTATTTAGGAGATCAGATTAAGAATGAAATCATTGATTTACTCGGCACGACCATAAAAAATTATATCCTGAACAAAGTCAGAGAATTAAAATATTTCTCTATCATATTAGATTGCACACCAGATGTAAGTCACACAGAACAAATTACAGTTATACTAAGGTATGTTGTTTTAAACAGTGAAACTAAAAATGTTACAATATGCGAAAGTTTTATTGGCATCTGTCCGATAACCAGCTTCACAGGTGAAGGACTATTAAATTTTGTTTTAGATTTATTTTCACAATTAAACCTTGATATTAAAAACTTACGTGGCCAAGGTTATGACAATAGTTCTAATATGCGTGGAAAATACAATGGATTACAAAAAAGAATATTGGAAATGAATAATCGTGCATTTTACGTTCCATGCTCGGCGCATAGTCTCAATTTGGTCGTTAACGATGCGGCAAATATAACGCACGACACGGTCAACTTTTTCAACTTAATTCAAGAAATTTACGTTTTCTTTTCGTCTTCTACCAAAAGGTGGTTCATAATTTGAAAGCATTTACATGATTTAAAACTAAAGGCATTAAGTGCTACGCGATGGTCTAGCAGAATCGATGCAGTCAAACCTTTACTGTATCACCTCGAAAAATATTTGACGCTTACTTGAAATATCAGATAACAATTCGTCGGAATGGGATTGTACAACAACTCACAAAGCACATTCGCTTGCTTTGAATATTCAAAATTATAGATTTATTTGCTTAGTTGTAATATGGTTTGATATTTTAAACGAAATTAATGCTATTAGCAAAATGATGCAAAACCCCACAATAAATATTCAAATCTGCATAAATTTGTTAAATAAATTGATTCATAAATCCACCGAATATCGCACAGATGAGCATTTCGAAAGGGTTTAGAAGAAGCTACCACTGTGGCTCGGGAACTTAATGTAGATGCAGAATTTCCGCCTATAGATACCGTTCGTCCACGAAGAAAACCAACTCAATTTCAGTATGAACAGAGTGATGAAGTCTTACTAGACCCTAAAACAAAATACAAGGTAGATGTTTTTTTAGGATCCTGGACTAAACCTTAACTTCTTTAAAACGTAGATTCGATGAGTTGTAAACTTTTACCGACGTTTTTGGCTTTTTCACCAATAATAACTTGTTTAGTTACTCCAAAGATGATCTAATGAAACATTGTAAAGATTCGAATGTGTAGCTAAAAGATAGTTCAAGGAGTGACGCAGATATTGACGGTATAGATATGTTTAATGAAATCAATGCTTTAAAGTTGCATTCAACTGAAAACCAGTCTAATGATCCACAAACCCTATTGCAATACATTTTTGCTAATGAATTAATGTCAACATTTCCGAATACAGCAATAGCGCTAAGGATACTACTTACATTGCCGGTTTCAGTTGCATCTGGTGAAAGGTCATTTTCAAAGTTAAAAATAATAAAAAACTATTTGAGATCAACTATGCACCAGCAAAGACTAAGTAATTTAGCAATAATTTCAATTGAACATGAGATTCTAAATAGACTAGACACCAAAAAATTAAAGCTGATTTTGCCAACATGAAAGCAAGAAAGGTGCAGTTTCTGTAAAATAACTTAATACCTATACCTACCTACATAATATGTATAAACTGCACCTTTCTTGCCATCATTTTTCATTTAATGTCGTATTAGTGTATTTATCTTGTATAAAATAACCTAATATAACATAGTTTTTCACTGTACAGCATTTTTTTTTCACATTTTCATAAACACCTAGGTTTTGTAGTTAGATAGGGGCGGCACGATAGGAATTGCAAACCGGCGTTCAAACCGCTAGCGGCGGGCCTGATTGTCTTCATACAGTTGTGAAATTCATGAAGCAAAGTTGTCAATTTGAAATTTGAATTACCTCATATCAAATTTTGTAGGTAAGTTAATTTGCCTAGTTTTTGCAATAAATTCATTATTCATGACTGACAAGGTTCTACGCCTTTAAGAATTGTGAAAAGTTATTGTTGACAACGTTCAAGTACTCTTTGAATCGCAATAGTTCTATTGTCTTTCCTGAAAATTTGTCGAAATTTAAAGTCAAGAGCAAAAATCTTGAACGTTGGCAAAATATTTTGATAAACATCAAATGAATCTCATATCAGCTTTGGCAATTCAAGCTAATGCTGATCATAACTTGCAGACGAGCAATTACATTACTCTTAAAACTTCTGAAAATACTTGTAAAGATATGATTGTAACAAATGAATCACTCGATGAAACAATTGCTTCTTCCTATTCAATTCGAAATAATGTTAAGTTACCCAAATTGAATTTAATAACTTTCAACAATGACTGTTGAAAAATTCCAATATTTATAGAAATGTTTAGTACTCTTACTCATGAAAACGATTCTTTATGAGATATTGAAAAATTCAATTATCTTGTTCCGGCAGTTCAAGTACCAGATTATAAATGCGTTCCGATTTCAGGCAATAATTACAAATATGCTTATGGTGCCCTAAATAAACGGTATAACAATAAAAGAATTATTGCTTCTGCTTACTAGAGTAAGCTAGAATCATGTCAGCAGATTTTCCATATTAGATATCTGAGGCATTCAATTTAATTAACCTTCGATGAAAATTTATGCGCATTAAACGCTTTGGAGTTACATCCTGAACACTAGTATGATGTTAGACAGGTAGAATAGCATTTGAAACCAGGTTTCGAAATGAATTTCGAATCAAGCAAAATACCTAACCTACAAGTTAGAGGAATTGTAAATTATGGATCACAAGTTACTTTTATAAATGAAGCTTTAGACAGCAATTCTATAGAATGCCTTGAGAGTATGTCTACTAAATTTGAGTCTGATATGCATTGACATATTTCATCTTTGCTAAAAGCTGACGAATTGTTGGAAATTGAGGATGTTGTGTCGAACAAATTTGTGGGACATTCCAAAAATTCCTTAATCTAATGTCTCACTAGTTTCTTATCTCATCTCAGCTGATTCAGAATTGGATTATATAGGACCAATTCTCAATTCTCATGCTCCTATATGTTGATTTATTCCCTTATATTTCATAAGACGCGCGCATACCGGGTGGTCCTGGTCAGCCTTTTGCAGTTGATGTAATTCTCGGATTAGGTTGATGCGAAGAATGTTCCTCACCTGTTCTTTTCTATTTCAGATTGAGGAATTGAAGCAGGCTTCAAATAATGTTTGAAAGGTAAGTGAACGTGTTCTGTTGTTAATTTGTTGTTTTGTAATATATATTTTTTCAGCGTACTGAAGAAAAACCGATATTTTCAGTATTTACATTTTCCACATTGCATTCATGGTTGTTCTAACCTGTAAGCGTTTAAAAATTCCTGGGATGTCCTTTTGAATCAAATTGAATGAACTATAATTATAACCGGATTTCGAAAACATTGTTTTTGTTATTGTGAATATGATAAGTATGATATGGCTGATATTTTCAATTCTAAAAATTAATTCAAATTTAATGAGTGCCGCAATTTCTAAATCATAAATATTATTTGTATAATCATAAAAAAACAAATTATACGATTTATCAATATGAAATTTCATATGTAATATATTCCTGAGCCTCAGGGGCTCAGGAACATTGTTTCTGAGTACGAGCTTAGCGAACCCGAGGTACCCAAGCTGAACCTGGTAGTAGGTATAAAATGCAACTTATCCAATGATGTACAATCTAAGGAATAAACGGGTGAATCGACATTGTACCACCATAACCTCTAGTCGCACTCAAGATTTAGGAAGAGGGTCTTGTTCGGAAAGTGAGTCACAGTCTCCCTCGGTTAGCGACGGAAGCAGCGTGATATCGAGTAGGGATACTGCAACACAAAACCAAGTGGGAAATCACATCAACACCTCCCAACCGACTCTTGATGTTTCAACGGCGGCGCAAGCCATTATGCCTACGACCACGAGAGCCGGACTCCCTAGGAAATGCATGAAGTGGACTCCAGAAATGAATACCTTCATTATGCGTTCCTATTACAAAATTACAAACTTGGAATCGGAAATGACAGCACACAGATACGCGTTACATCTTGCGTTCATAGAAAAATATCCTGAATTACAGCACATTTCCGAGCAGAGAATTTCGGATCAACGAAGAACAATCGTCAAAAACAGGCTACTTTCTTCAGAAACGCTGCAAAGCATACTCATAATGGAACTCAGAAGCGAAAATGATACTCATAACGGTATAACTGCTGGAGTCAATGAAAGTGTTACAGATAACATCGAAGCCACGGAAACGAATATTAACATGGAACCCCCTCTTGAGCCGAATCAGCAGAACGAATATACGTATTTAGCAAGATCAGAACTCAACAGAGCAAAAAACTCAATGTTTGAAGAATATTCCGACCTTGGAGAAGATTCACACTTTGATTTACTGTGGAGCAGTAGCGATTCTTCGACTTCACAAACAACAAATCTCCACAACTCTGATTCAAGCTGAGCCAAAAAGCGTCAGAAAACCACCATGGCAAAAACGTCTGGAGAAGGATATTGATGATATTAGAGCAGAAATCGGTCGCCTCACAGAATTCCTGAGAAACAGAAAACCCTCAAGGTGCTTGAAATCACATATACGCAAAATTTATATGAAAATTGGTACGAACACAAAACACCCTGATCACAAACTACACATCGACGTGAATATGGACACTTTGAAACAGAAACTCCTAGCAAAAGCAAAGAGGCTTTCAATATACGTCAAGTGTACTGAAAGGAAACACCAAAACCAAGGGTTCCTCCAAAACGCTGCCAATTTTCATAAGGGAAATAACAAAACTGCGACCAACAATAACAGAGAAGTACCTAACGCACAGTGCTTGACCGACTATTGGTCATCACTATGGTCGAACCCCAAAGAACACAATAGAGATGCGGAATGGATCACGAATGAAAAAGAACGCCTCGATATCAGACATATGGACTTCGATGGAATAACGGAGGAAGAAATCACAACAGTAATTGGAGCGACCAACAATTGGAAGGCCACAGGTATAGATAATATCCACAACTACTGGTACAAGAAGTTTGATAAACTCCATGGAGCCCTAGCGAAACAGCTCACGTATGTTCTTCAACATCCCAAGAAAACACCCACTTTCCCAACGCAAGGCTTAACATATATGCTACCTAAGAGCAATAGAACACATGATCCGTCTCAATATAGGCCAATCACTTGCCTGCCAACACTCTACAAAATACTCACCTCATGCATATCCAATCGAATATACCAAGACCTTGAAGAAAGACAACAATATATTAGTAGAGGAGCAGAAAGGATGCAGAAAGAAACACCACGGGTGCAAGGAACAACTTATCATCGATTCTGTGATAATGAAACAGGCACACGTAGGGCATCGCTATGTTCATTCAGCTTTTCTCGAATATCTGAAGGCATTCGATAATACCGCCCATTCTTCGCTTGTTGAAGTATTGCAGATATACAAAATTCACCCAGCCCTGGTAGAGTTCTTGAAGACAACAATGACACACTGGCGCACGTCTCTGCAGGTCAACATGAACAATAAAGCAATTAAAACCGACGAGATACCCATACGTCGTGGAATTTTTCAAGGAAACTCTTTGAGTCCACTATGGTTCTGTTTAGCAATGAACCCATTATCCTCAATGCGCAATAGAACAGGATACGGAGTTAGGATAAAAGCAGAAAGGAATTATCATTCAATCTCCCAACTGCTGTATATGGATGACATCAAATTATATGCTTCGAACAAGAAGCAATTGGATGAGTTGCTGAAAACTGTCAGTGAGTTCTCGGCAGATGTTCATATGAAATTCGGGATTGAAAAATGTAAGACCCAGAACATTCAAAGAGGGAAAGTCATAGATGGTGAAACACAACTTCCAAACGGTGATATTATAAAGTGCATGAGAGATGGCGAAACATACAAATATCTGGGTTACCAACAAGCCAGATTGTTAGACCAAAAACAATCAAAGGAGAAGATTCGTTCAGAATACAGTCAGCGTCTGAAGTCTGTACTGAAATCGATGTTGAACTCGGGAATCTAATCAAGGCAATTAACACCTACGCCATTCAGTGTTGCTTTACTCATTTGGAATAATCAGATGGACTAAGACGGAGCTGGATGATATTCAAAGGCAGACCCGAACGATGCTGACAAAGTACAACAATCATCATCCAAAATCGTCTGTGATACGAACAACTTTGAAGCGGAAAGAAGGAGGACGCGGATTAATAGATGTTGTCAATTTACACACCAAACAGATAAGAAATCTCAGAGAATTCTTCTCAGCAAAAGCTCTCACTTCTGACCTCCATAGAGTATTGTTGGCTGAAAATGGGTATACACCTCTGAATCTTACTACCAGAGATGACCTGCTGAATCTACCGTTCCTATCAGAAACTGAAAAACAAGAGCAATGGTCAAGAAGGGAATTGCATGGACGACATCACCATGAGATTAATCAACTACACATCGACAAAGAAGCCTCCAACAAATGGTTGATGAAAGGAGAATTATTCCCAGAAACAGAGGGATTCCTTATGGCCATCCAAGACCAAGTGATCGCTACAAACAATTACAAAAAATTTATAATGAAGGACGGAACATTACAAACAGATAGGTGCAGAAAATACCTTATAAGATCGGAGACTATACAGCATATTACGTCCGGCTGCAAACAACTGGCCAATACGGACTATCTTCACAGGCATAATCAAGTGTGCAACATTATCCATCAGAAACTTGCACACAAGTACGGACTTCTGAATACCTTCCAGCCATATTTCAAGTATCAACCGGCGCCCGTATTGGAAAATGACTCTATTAGATTATACTACGATAGGCCTGTTATTACTGACAGAATGGTGACGAATAATAGGCCGGACATAGTGGTGTATGATAAGAGAGCCAGAACATCAATGCTGGTGGATGTCGCCATACCGTATAATAATAAGGTGCTGAACAAGTTCCAGGGGAAAAAGTCCAAATACACAGACCTTGCTATTGAGATCAAGCAGATGTGGCACCTCGATAAAATAGATATTGTTCCTGTCATCGTATCCTCGACTGGTTTAATACCCAAAACTTTGCATGATAGCCTTAAGAGATTAGAATCGCATAAGAATACCTATACAGAAATGCAAAAAGCTGTGATTGTTAATACATGTAGGATAGTTAGGAAATTTATGTCAAGTATTCCCTTTGATTGCTTAATCTGGGAAAGGTAAATTATATCCAGCTACTAGCTGAGATAGTGCATAAGTCCACGATAATGAATAATAATAATATAATGATAATTTATTGTGCCAAAAATAAAATTCATACAGAATAAAATAAAAATTTCTCATGAAAGAATACTTGTGTGACAGCTAAAATAATATTCACAAAATTGAACATTCAAAATCATACAGTCAAAATTAAAGAAGCGATTTAAATCTAGTGGGTACAAAATGCAAAAAAAAATTAAAATCCATAATTGATGATTATTTGTAGTTACGAGTTGTCTGTATAAAGTCAATCAGAGAAGGAGAATAAGAGGACTGCCCCTGACCACTCTACTGCAACCCATCCAGCAACCCGTGAGAAAAGTGTCTACGGCCACTCAGGATAAATCTTTTAATTTTCCTCTTATATCCGTTTCTGCTTATCGTTCTTTTGATACTTGCAGGAATGGTATTGTATATCTTATGCGACATATATTGCTATGATCGTTGGCCTTTGTTCAGGTTCATTTTAGGTGATCTTTTCAAATCTTCTTGTCTAGAGCAATACTGATGAGAAGTATTTCAGAATTCATCTTTCCCACTGTGTATTCTCATCGAGACTTTGAAGTAATATATTTTTCTAATGTCCATTATCCCGGCTTCTCTGAAAAGTTAATCAGAGGCATATCTGTAGGGTCTGTTCATTATTTTGAGAAATCGTTTCTGCAGCATATCCAGTCCTCTCAAGATGTTATTCAGTACTGAGCCCCAGCAGGTAATTCCATATGCAAGTATACTTTCCACGAGGAAATCTTCATCAATTTCTGGTCAAGACATCATTTCGCTATTTTGAATCTACATAGGACAAATCTCAATTTTCCCATCAGTTGGTTGACGTGATTATCCCATTTGAGGTGGCTGTCGATGCATACGCCAGGTAAGTGAACTGCTTCGCTGGTAGCAGCTTGAAAGAATCTTTTTCTACATCTATAATCGAAGCAAGACATCGAGTCAGCGTAGCAGTAGAACGGTAAGTAAAATGTTTTGTCGAAATTAACAGAGAGGAGATTTTCTGAAAACCACATGTAAATGTTTTTCAGATCGACCTCCACCAACACTTTGAGCGACTTCCAGTCTTTCTCTTCATAAAATATAGCATAGTCATCTGCAAAAGCATTCAAAGAATCCCGTGTTTGCTGCAAGAACAAGTCATTGATGAGCAGTATGAATAGCACTAGGCCCAACACTGTCCCCTAAGGTACACCACACTGGACAACTTCTGGTTTGCTTCTTGTGCCCCCTATTTCCACTATATGTTTCCGTTCGTACAGGCAAAAGCTTAAAAGCTGATGTTCCTTCTCTCTGAAACCCATTTTCCCTAATTTTTCCAGCAACAACATATGGTCGATAGTATCAAACGCCTTTCGAAGATCCATGAAAATGCAGATGGATTTTTCATTCTTATCCAGACTATGGTATATATTTTTCAATAAAACCTGGATAGCATCCTCAGTATTCTTGTTTGTGATAAAAACAAACAGCCTCTCGTGTAGTAATTTTTTTTTGTCTATAAAATTCATTATTCTCACTTTCAGTACCTCCTCAAACACCTTTGCTAAATTAGATGTTAGTGCGATAGGCCGGTAGTTATTTACATCAGATTTGTCTCCACCCTTGAAAATAGGTTCACTATTCCAACTTCGAAGTGTTCAGGACACTCCCAAGTTCCAAAGATATCGTTCATTAATATTTCAAGGGGTTTACTTATGTACGTACCTACGATTTGAGTAGTTCAGTACTCAACTGTTCAATTCCATATGATTTTTTGTTTTTTAGAGATCCAATGATATATAGATGTAATCTATACATATTATGGCATATCTTACTGGGATGAAAATATTTTATTGCCTCTATATTTGCATACGATGATTATCAATTGAAAGCTGGTAGAGATATTGCTTATGGAATCTAGAATAAAAAGTGTTGTTTATTTCAATATAGAAAATGAACTATTTGCGAGCAAAATTCAAACTAAATATGTACAAGGTTGCCAGATAGAAACTATTTTTATTAGTAATCATATATACACGTCAACCTGCATCAAATTATGTTTGAGGATATCTGTTGGATTCTATTCGTCAATAATTCCATACAAAAATGAATCTCTTAATGAAGGGCTGTAAATGTTTTCATTTAGTCTAGACTCATATCAATAACTTAATTATAACTTAATTTTGAGGATTTTGAATTATTGTTTAAGATGGTGTTGGTGTCACAAGAGTAATAACTAGAAACCGCCTTGTAGGACAGAGAACATATGCCCTTGATGACATGACAGACTTAAATGCATTTTACATAGTTGTTCTAGGAAAAGAATTATGTCAGTTCGTGTAAAATACTCTTCAAGTAAAAACGAAACTTCTTTTTCTATTGAATAAAGCACGATTAATATATCAAACTGGCTCTTTCATTTATTGATTACCTGCTTTGCAGAATCCCAATTTTCATCGAATTTTTCACCAAACAAATCTTACTTCATGCGAGAACTTGAAACAAGGTATATGCCAATATGGTATAGCTAACTTGTTTCTGTACATGGCTTTCAATCGAAGAGATAACAAGTTTATAAAGACGACTTCGCTATGCTCATTTATTTGCTAATCAAATTATACATAATAATAAAGATAACTTAATCACAAATGAGATTATATAATATTGCCTACATCAAACCGTTATTGAAATATCATTGCAATGTTTTGAAGTAAAAGAGTCCTAACAAGTTGAGATGAGCCAAGCTTAATGATTTTTCTGTTTAATACAATAGAGGACATAGATCAAAAGAGCAAATGCTCTTTTCACATATGATCTACAAAGACCACACTTTACCGAGTCTCTATAACAAATAACTACAATATTCATTGATACTAAATAAAAAAATTAGTATAATTTATTCTTAAGCAGGATTGGCAAATGATAATACAAATGTTGATTCTAGAGCGAATAAAATGGAAAGTGAGTAAAATAAGGAAGAAAATTGTTTTCATCGGATTATTGTATAACAGATACCCTCAGTAATGAAGAAGGAAATACTTCAAGCGAATCGAACTAGATTATCACACTAAACAGAAAAGCACAAAAAGAATGTTCGAAAACAAATACGGCACAACGTCTACGTAGTTTTGGGCAATGTTGCCATTTATTTTTTTGTTCTTAGTGTGTAGTATGTATGTCTTATATTGACGTGCTTTACTGTTGGCCTGATGGTCTACAAGCAAATAAATTTCTGTTCTATTCTATTCTATCAATACAAAAATATTGAACACGTCGATATAGCAATACCTTTTATCTTAGCGAAAAAGATGGCGAAAAATTGATTGAATGTATCTGATAGATTTATTCGAACTGTCTCAGAAAAATCATCAAAACCGAGGAACACATGGTAATCACAGTCATTTAGATGATAATATTAAAGGTAGTGTAAGAAATATTATCAAGGCAATACAAAAGTTAGAATGTTCTAATTTAACGAAGATACGTAGAGAGATTATATTGATGGGAGTAAGACTATTGCAGACATATCATCATGTGAAATGGAGAGGAAAGAGAAGTAAGTGCAAATTATTTCATGTTGAACAGAATATTTCCTGGACAATTTAATATCACATTTCTATCAACCTAGAAAGGATCAAGACAAAAAGTGTGTTGCCTACAATAGTGCAACTGGCGATGATTAAAACAGACAGGAGCAAAAATATGGGAATCGCTAAAAAAGGATATTTCAAGAATTGAGAAGGTAAGAGTCAAGAAAAAAGCAGAAAATAAAGACTCAACCATAGTTCACGAATTACAGGCAGTCATACCAAGGCTTCGAGCAGATTTGTTAAAATCATACAATAGTCTTACATTGAACTCTACATTATATCTCGGCTTCACGAAAATTGGGATATATATATATATATATATATATATATATATATATATATATATATATATATATATATATATATATATATATATATATATATATATATATATATATATATATATATATATATATATATATATATATATATATATATATATAGTGATTAAGTTGATTTTAATTGCTAACCCTTTCTTCAGAAATAAACAAATTTTTACTGGGGAATCGGGGTTAAGAGAACGGAAAGTGTTTGAGGTTAAAAATTTATAATTTACAGAGTGTTTTTACGCATTTCGGCTTAGAGCCATCATCAAAAAACATTAATCTGCATAATTATTATATTCTCCCTTTACATCATTATCGTCGATAATAAATTTTTCTAATGCTAAAGTATTTACGGAAGCAAATTGTTTGAGGAACTGGTACTGTTCGTGAAAACGGGCTAGAAATTAGGAAGCTGCTAAATTCCAAAGATATGAAAAAGAAACCTAGAGGTGAGTTGTGTCAACAAATGTCGGGAGAGATTATTGCAGCTAAGTGGCATGACAACAGTATCGTAACCATCGCGTCTAACTGCCACGGATGGACTTCTGTTATCTCCTGTTACAAAAGTTGTTCGGATTGGATTTGCAAATCTGAAATTCAAGTGGACTTCCAGCCGTCATCAACATGTACAACAAGTATATGGGTTATGTTGACCATTTTGACGAAAATATTGACTCCACGAGAGCAGGTCAAAATGCATCGCTTGTCAAAAGTCAATCAACAAATAACTGGACCTACTGTGATTTCCACAGAAACGTCGGTATTAATTAATTATTAAAATATGGTAAGCCTCAAACCTGTGATTCGGCTTGTGGAATTTCACTGCAAATTAGAGTGCCTAATGAGTTAAGGTCTGCAGGTAAAACTGAAGACCATTGAGAAATTGACTGTTCACAGAGACGTAGCGGATATTGCCACCAATGTACGCGAAAAATGTGTGCTAAGTGCAATATTTACACCTTAAATGTTGGTATATATTCCACAATAAATAAATCTTTTATTACATTCTTAGGATTTGTTATTAGACTTTGATAAATATTTTCTTGAAATAAATAGTATTTTACTTTCACACAAACAAAGACAAAAACTGCAAGAGTAATTCGTATAACGCTCAGTGTCACCTGTAGGTGACACCCTTATAAAAACCAGATGGGGGTAGTTGCATAATTTTTTTTTTGAGATGTGTAGATGTGTCACATCTATCTGTTATAGTTTATATGGGTCATGGTTTTTTCCTTGCTTAATAAAGGCATGGGAATTTAAGAGTTAAAATCAATTGTATGTACAATTGTCTCAGCCACTGATTAAATGAAAAAACTTCGATGCCACAAATCTAAAGGCTCCATCAGTTCTTTCTGCGAATTATTATTTTGTGTTGAGCAGCACATCCAAGACATCACTCCACCGGAAAGATACTACTACTATTTTTTGATGCGGTCATGTTATACATTAACATAACTGTAGAAAGAGTTGTGGCTTTCCTCGAACGAAATTGAGTTGACATAAAGAACAGCATAAATAACTCAAGAATAGAATTTCTCCAGCTTGGGAGATTCCTCTTCAGCTCAAATTATTCAAGTTACTCAAATTAAGATATCACAATGGAAACACAGTCCCATCTCAGCCAAGCCTGTGATGACAACAAAATAAGAGCGATCAGCACCGATATTGATTTTAATACTCCAGTTTTGTTCCTTTTCGGCAAATTTGTTTTCAACAATGGACAGAGCAGCTGAAACTCGTTTATTATTGTTATTTATAGACATTCTCTACACCAGAATAAAAAATAACGAACCGAACAAAACTGAAAAATATATATTAGTTCTATTTGCTTCGCGATATTTCGATGTTTCTACGTCGTTTGTCATATATTGGGCAGACTATAAATATGTGTTTTAGGTAATTTTTTGTTTGGCAAGTGTCGCAGAGAGATGGAATTCCTCTAATGAGTGAGATTTTCAAGTCCGATTCTGGGTAGCGATATTGTATATATTGCAGTTTCTTCTTTTTTCCGGTTTCTCGTCCGTTGATCTGGTAATGACTATTCGTTGATTATTTCTGACGACGTTTTGGCTGGATCGCACTAGCAATCCTCAAGTCGGAGTATAATTCTACTGTACTATACCTATTTCCATGTCACTATTCTCATTCAGAAGAAATATTTATTCACAGTGGATACATTTTATACTTATTTATCAGATGAATAGTGAACGAAAAATAAGTATTTCAGAAATAATAACTACTAAATATGCATTGAAAACTTACCTTCGAAACACTAACAGAATGGTCATTCAACTGAAAAATAAATGATTCATATTTTCGAAACATATTTGTATTTACATGGCCACAAACCTATACTTTCTTTAGATGGAACTTGAACATTGTCAAACACATTGAATCCCATTTACATTTACATTTGGATAATTACAGAATAGAAACCTTCTTCCCCTTGAATAAACTGAAAGGAAAATGGACACAGTCCGTCCTATTAACATTGAGTTTGAAATATCTTAATACAGATATGGCCTTCAGTGAATAGCTTCCAATATTCATTACCTACATGCTCTGAATAACCTAGCGAAAACTAAATCGAGTTTCTTTCAGAAAAAATTCAATGATACAAAAGAGCTCAATAACTGTTAATAACCTCTTGAAGGAAATTCCATCATTTTGTAAGATAGTCTCACTTGATTTGATGAAGAATACTAGTAATTCCAGGAACTCTTTAAATGCATATAAGTTAAAAAACCATGAATGTAAATATGAAATATGTAAATGAATGATAATAATTTCTTCATCTTGCTGAAAAAATATACATTTTAATACTTGAATGAACGTCAAATTACATTCACTCACCTTTCAAACATTACTTAAGGTCTTCTTTACTTCTCATTCTTATATATAAATATTGTCGGTTTATAATCTCTTTGCTTGAACCAAATATCCATATGAGAAAATGGTCAAAATAAACATCAAACTACGTTTGCCCGTTTATTAGACTGCCGACCAAGCTTGAATAGCGGTCGTAGGGGTGAAAGAAGAGGTCGCTGACCGGCCTCTGTGTTTTCAGGCTTTTCTTCTAGAATCTGGGTCTTAAAAATCGTCCAAAATGCAGAAATTAAGTTGGAGAGTGACAACACCTCTACGCGGGCCTGATCTGGATATATGAAGGAATCGTTCGACACTCGAATCTCATATAAGTAGGATGGACGAAAGAGAATCCCTTATTTTGACAGCTCGGCGTTCATTATTTTCGTTATTTTCTGGCCATCACAGATCCTCAGACTGAGGAAAATAGAACGAATATTTGCAAAATTCTGCCGATCGTCCACTGTTCGGTCGAAAATTTCCCCGTTTTCCGTTGTTTTACGTGAACCAAAAAATGGCGGCGCAAGATGCAATACTCGAGGCTTTGTTCTCGTCCCGGTTTCCAAACGATCGAATGCTAGGGAAAAATTCATATGGAAATAAAAGTCCAATGAAGTTTTCCCCTCCACTCGCAAAAAAATGGAGATCCTTTTTACTTTCGCTTTTTCGAAATTTTTTCTAGGAATTTTCTCGAAAAATTTAGCCGAAACGTCACCAAGAGCAACTCGTAAGTCGAAATGGCGAGTTTTTCTAAGAATCAGAAATTTCGGATTTTCGGAAGGCGATCGAAACGATCAAACCATCGAAAATGCAGAGAAAAAGTCTCCGATTTATCGCGAGTGGAGGGAATAATTTCTTAAGACTTTTATGTCTATATAATTATCTCTATCGCGTTCGATCGTTTGGAATCCGGGACGAGGATGAAGCCTAGAATTTAGCATGTTGCGACGTGAAACCTCGGGAAAACGGGAGAATCTCTTAACCAACGAAGAGCTATTTTGCGGACTTTGGCAAAATTCCGCTCTATTGTCTTCATTCCGGAAGTCAGTTCCATCAACGTATAGAATATAATGCTCGTTCTCTTTTCTGAATGACAACAGTGAAATGGAAATAGTCAGTAACTTTTTCACCAACATAATTTCGCTGCTAATCCATATAATACTAAAGGCGTAAGCCTCATTTCGAGAAAAGTGGAGGGGACGGTTGGAGTTTGAACCGGGCAGAAAGAAAGGGTCGGCGCAGAGGAGCGGGGTCCGTAAGCTAACGCGAATAATTTTTTTCCGGTAGAGAATTGTCTGAGGAAGTTCCGAGCGAAATTCGGAGTTCCTAGCTCGAACGACGGAGGCGCGACGATGTTTCGAAAAATTTCGCCGGAACGTCGAAACGGCGAGATTTCTTTGGAATCGATAACTCGGATCTTTCGGAGGGCGATCGGAGAGGTCGATCGGGTGAAAATTCCTGGAAAAAGTTCCGAAAAAGCGAAAATAAAATACGTCTCCGAAATCTCCGGGATGGAGGGGATAACTTCTATGGACTTTTGCAGCTATACAAAATATTTCTATCGCCTTCGATCGCTACGAAACCTGGACGACGAAAAAGCCTCGAGTTTATTGCGCCGCAATAGTTAGATTCTCATAAAACTACGGGAAAACGGAAAAATCTTCCGTCGGGCTATCGGCCGACTTTCGCAAATTTTCGCTCTAATTTCCATATTCCGAAAATTTCCGACGGCCAGAAATTCGCGAAATAAACAAACCTCGAGCTGTCGAAATACGGGTTTTTGTTTTGACCATTCTACTTAAACGGGGTCACCGGGAGAAAGGATTCGACCTTCGAACGATTCTTACATATCTCGAGATCGGGTCCCCGACGAGAAAACGTCATTTCACGACTTAATTTTCGAATTTGGGACGGTTTTTGAGACCTATATTTTCGAAGAATTGTACGGAAACACGGTGGCGGAGCCAATCACCCTCCCTTACTCTCCTGAAACAACCGTGACTCTATTTGACAAGGCAAAGAAGAAGAAGTTTTAAAGAGGACCGTACCCGGAAACATAGGTGAAAAGAGTAGACGGGATATAAACGAACTTTTATATCCCGTCTATTCTCTCACTGAACGATGGAATATCCGTCCCGTACGACGGACATCGTCGTGTACGGCGATCTTTGAATCGTTGAACATCGGTTTCATCGTACCAAGGCCGATAACAAGAAGTGAAGAAGAAGAATTGTTGATATTGTGAGATTGTTTACGTTGAATTAACAAAACCTCAAATATTCATTCCAAGGTAAGTGAATTTAATTTTTGAGTTATTGACAGTAAGTACACATAAAATTTCCTACCTTTATTAATTCATTTTTCAGGAAAACGTTTTATAAAATATATTATTGACAACTGTCAAATTTTTAATTCCAAAAATGAATTCTTCATATGAGTATGACTCTGATAATGAATATAATCCTCCCAAATATCCTTGCGATTCATATAATAGATATTTCTTTGAGAAGAACTAAATCTGCACTCAAGATCGTTTAGATGCAGGACCATCTGATTCTCACACATTCATATCATCTGATCCAGGTAACGTTGCAAAGAAAATTATTTCTGGGACCGTTGATTATGAATATGATGATAAGATGGACCACTTAAATGAAGGTAGGAATAATATTTTAAAAACTATACATTCATATCATACACGAAGTAAATATAAGGGATCTGACATTTCTACTTGTTCTGTCTATTCTTCAAACAACAAAAGATTTGATAACTGTTATCATAATCATGTAGAATCACCTTGTTCCTCTAATCTTATCATATCTTCATTGCCTAATTCAGATCTTCACAAATCTAATAAAAAATAAAATGCATGAAATGAATAAATTCATAATGTTTTGTTATTACAGAATAACAAATAATGGAACAAATAAAAAGGGTATATGTCTAAACTATATAATATGTTCAAAGAAAAATTCCCAATTGCTGTATTTCAGAACAAAGCATTGCGAATCAAAGACGGTATATTGAAAATAAAAACTTTATATCTGAATCCGAATTAAAATCAATTAAAACAACTTTCAACAAGAAGAACATTTAAATTCTGAAATTTCAGAAGAAAACCTAGTCCCATTCATGAAAAGCATCGAAAATAAATCAGAAAATTCGTCTAAAAATATTGATAAAAAGATATAGAATATATATTTCTCAATCAAATGAATTTATTCGAAAATATTGACCCAACTATAAGACCTAAACTTCCTAAAATTCATTATTCAAAGAAAATTTTCGATTGTATAAACGAGGTTTTGATAGTTTTCCCCATTCATGGCTTCAAGAAATTTTGGAAATTTATAAAATTGGTAAGACACTTCGTCTTTTTCTTGAATTTGTAATGACAAATTGGAGAACCACTCTTCATTTAAATATTCCAAAACAATCGTTAAAATCCAAAGTAATTCCAATCACAAGAGGCATTTTTCAAGTGCTCTTTGGTTTTGTCTTTGCCTTAATCCATTATCTCATGAATTAAATGCTACTAGTTTTGGCTTCAAAAAAAGAGTCTATCAACTGAATTCAAATTAAGTCACTTAATTTATTTAGATGATATTGAATTATATGCCAGAACCAGATCTCATTCAAAAAGTCTACTTGAGAATACTTTCAACTATTCCAATGATATTCATATGAAATTTGGACTTCCAAGATGTAAGAATCTTTCTTTTGAAAAAGGAAAGATTACCGCTGATTATATAAAGATTTCCAATATCGAAATCGAGCCAATGCATCAAGGAGATACATATAAATATCTTAGATTTGGTCAAGAGGAGACAATTAACCATAGCAGCACTAAAGAAAATATTAGAAGTTCATATTACAAAAGACCTAGAATTATCATCAAGAGTCATTTAACTAGTAAAAACCATTTCAGAGCTATCAACTCCTATGCAGTTCCTATTCTCACATCTTCTTTTGGAATTATTAAATGGTCTAAAACTGATCTAAATGAATTACAATGTCAAACGAGGAAAATGCTTAGTAAATATCATAAGCACCACCCAAAGTCAGCTGTTCAGAGAGTTACACTACCTAGACATCTTGGAGGTTGTGGATTAACTGATTTGAATAATCTTCATAGTAAACAGATTTTTCATCTACGTTCCCATTTTCATGATAAACAGAGAACGTCTAAATTACATGATATTGTTGTTGCTTCAGATTATAATCATACACCTCTGAACTTGACAATGCAAAAGGTAGATTTTGATATATTTGATGATATAATTCTGAAAGAGAAAGTTGGATGCAGAAAGAATCACACGGAAAGCACCCTTAAGAATTGAAAAATGATTATATTGATGAAATCGCATCGAATAAATGGTTAGTTTCTGGAGAATTGTTTGCTGAAACAGAAGGCTTGGCAATTGCGATCCAAGATCAGGTTGTTTTCACGAGGAATTATAGAAAACAAATCATCAAACAAAATATAGATGATTCTTGCCGTAGATGTTTCTGTTCATCAGAAACAGTTTTTCATATATTATCATCTTGCTCAGTCCTTGCTTCAACAGATTATTTAGAAAGACATAATGCCGTCGCAAATATTATTCATTTCAATCTAGGAATTAAAGATGACCTAATTCCCAGAAGAAAAAATTCTACAAACAGAACCTGAGATTATTTGTGAAAATAACAAATATAAACTTTATTTCGATAAAATAATTCTATGCAACAGAATTGTGAAACATTATAGACCAGATATCATTCTTACTGATAAACAGAATCAAATAACACATATAATTGATATTGCTATACCCGACACAAATAATATACAAAATAAATACAATTAAACAATTTCTAAATATATGATGCTTGGCGACGGATTAAAAAATGTGGAAAATGAAAAACTTTTAATTTTACCGATTATTATTTTCACAACAGGTGTTATTCCTAGGAATTTTCACAAAAGTATTGAGATTTTGGGTCTGAAGAAAAATTTGTTTGAACAGTTACAAAAGATAACAGCCATCAAATCTTGTGATATTCTTCGTAGGTTTCTTTCCGAAAAAAATAATGAGGCAGTGTCATAGGTTTCCTCTTTAGTTTATACTGCTCAGAATCTCATTTCATATTTTAGTTATTTGTTTATTGTATTTGGTACATTGATATCAATGTCTGATGATGCTATAGTATGTATATATTCTGATAGATTGATATATTCTCTTAACATTTAACGTTATCCTTATATATAATTATTCCAGGATATGTTTTGATTATAATCATTGCCTGGCAATGGTATTAATTACCGGGTGGTGGATTTATAGTTTTTCATGAAATCAGGTTGATTGCATGAACAGATATATGGGCAACTCGTCGGGGTGAAATATAAACTTTAAATTGGTGTTTCACCAGGATATTTAATAAGAAGACCTATTATAAGACAATGCATGGTACATAAGGGAAGAAGAGATCTGACTGCAATCTGCAATATTCAGAAGGGCTTGAGAAAGTTTCACAGCTCATAATGGTTGACATTTGAAAAAAATACTGTAAAAAAGGTTGCAGGAACTGAGAAATTTCTGATGGACTTATATTATTGCCAAACTCTTCGAAAGGCTTCTTCGAAGAAAAGTGAGAGAATAATATGTAAAATTACTTGAGAAACACACACTTCATATGAGGAAGAAGTGTATTCAGGATCTTATGTTCACGATTAACTACCTTATTATGAACAAAAGCCATTTTCACTATTGACTAACAAACAGAGAAGAACAGACTTAAGGGCATAATATAATTATTATAGGTTTTCTCTGATCTGGGGAAGGCTTTCAACAGAGAACTGAGAAGAACACTATGGGAGAGTTGGGAGAGTCTAAGGAAAATAGCTGTGAATTATTAACTGTGAACATGTTCAAGGTAGATTTCAGTCCTGTCTTCATTTATGATGGCAACACTTTGGAAAATGTGCCAGCTCATAACAATTACAGGACTGACATTATAATTCCAATACTGAATAGAGGAAACAACAGTAAAAGAGCAAATTTTAGGAGATATACTTTATTGCAGAAGAATTCTTGGAACCAAACTGAGAGGACTGATTGAAAAAGAACTTAAGAAACACACTTTTCAGGGATGCAAGAAGTTTTTGAGATTGCATCTTTACCATAAACCAGATATAAGGAAGTGTCGACTGAAAGACAAAAAAATATGAATGTCTTTCCTTGATCTGGAGGAAGCTTTTGGCAGAATGTTGAAAATAGTAGTAGGGGAGAGTATAAGAAAAAGAGGAGTGACTTATGAACTGAAGGAGTATATCAGAAGCCTATATACAGCAGAGAAAAATTATATAACGACTAGAAATTCGATATTGGACTCATTCTTAGTAAGAACTCAGGCAGGGTGGAGAGTTGAGTAAATTATTATTTCTTAATGTTATAAATGTTATCCACAAAGTAATGGAGAAACATCACACATGTTACAAAAGCGTGGAATCAATTGGAATTTGTAAATTATGTTCTAAGAACAAAACGAGACTGCCCGATAATTTGCAAATATGGACAATAGAGTTGAAAAAAATAGAAAATAACCGGTATATACTGCAATAGTTGAAACAAAACTGGATCAAGAGAGAATATAAAAGGATAGGAAATTCTTCTAAGCTGCATTTTTCAATTGCAAACTAATTTATGAGAAACAGGAAGATGAGTAATAGAACAAAAATAAATTAATTGAAGAAGGCATTAAGTAGATCTGTTATCGCTTGCGGTAGTGGAAGCTGGCTTCTGAGTTTGGCACAGAAGAGCAAACTACAGGTTATCAAAATGAAGTACCTGCAAAGAGTAAAGTGAGTGACACAAAAAAGGGACTGACTGAAGAAGGAAGATATAAGAAATGAACTGGAAGTATAATCTTTCTTGGAATGATATGGTTGAACATTTGGTGAGATTGAAAAGGGGGACCAGTGAAACGCATATAGCAAACATAAGTCAGGAACTGCTGGGTGAGTGGAAAACTTAAGAACACATCGAATGACGAAAGACATTCTACAATTATAGAAGAAAGTCACAAATTGGAATGAAGCCAAACAGTTTGCTGAAAATAGAATACGAAGAACAATTCGAGTTTGGGAAATTTTGGCACAAAGACAAATAGGACACAATCTTCCAAGTGCACTAAAAAGCTTATATGCTGTATGCAGGAACGTGGTAAGAGTAAGAGGGATAGAATCTGAAGAGTTTGTCACCGAACAAGGCTTGAGATAGGGTAGCGTATTGAGTCCCCTTCTGTTTATAGTGGTCATGGATGAAATTATCTAAGAGGCGAGAACTAAAGTCAGAAAACTCCAATTGGGTTTCAAAAATCTTTATCCAGTTGAACCCACTGTGTGCGCCTTTGCTGATGATTTGGCGATTTTTCCAGAAATGAAAATGACCTCCAGTACATTATGGATGTTTGGAATAACTGCCTTACGAGAAGATCCCTAAAAATGAACGAGAGAAAAACGAAAATTATAGTTATATTGAATAACAGAAATGATCTGAAGGTGACACTCAACAACAAAATCATAGAGAGAGTAGAAAGTTTCAAATATTTGGGGTGTATAGTGGAGGAAAAGGGTAAACAGGATTTGACAATTAGAGAAAGGATTCAAAATGGTGCGAATGTTCAAGGAACATTCATCAAAAGTTTTCTTAGAAACAGAAGGATCGGGACAAAATCGAAATTTAAAGTTTATAAGTCAATATACGCGCCGATTCTTACTTTTCGCCCTGAATCTTGGACATTGAGTTGAAGGGAGAAAAGCAAAATAATATCGATAGAGATGAAGTATCGGAGAGGTGTGGTTGGAATGACAAAGAGAGGTAGACTAAGGAATCAAGATATATGATAACAGCTAGAAATAGACAGTATTGTGAATATAATTGGCCGAAACCAGCTAAGGTGGTTTGGACATATATGCAGAATGGATAGTTTAGAGATGACGAGCGAAGAGAATGGCACAAAATAGAGAACAGTGGCGAAAAAAAATATATATATATATATATATATATATATATATATATATATATATATATATATATATATATATATATATATATATATATATATAAGGAGTTCAGTATATTTGGTTTTAGTACATCAGGCGTTAAGTTCACTAGGCGTTTGTGTATATTAGGCGCTTTTGTATATTAGGCGTGTTTGTATATTGGGCGTTTTTGTATTTTAGACGTTTTTGTATATTAGGAGTTTTTGTATACTAGGCGTTTAGTCTATTAGACGTTTTTGTATATGAGGCGATCTTAATGGGCCCCAGTGAATAACTTTTTTCCGGTAGAAAAACGTCTGAGGAAGATCCGAGCAAAATTCGGAGTCCCTAGCTCGAACGATGGAGGCGTGACGATTTTTCGAAAAATTTCGTCGAAACGTCGCCCCGGGCGAACGGAACGTCGAATCGGCGAGATTTCTTCAGAATCGATAACTCGGATCTTTCAGAGGGCGATCGGAGAGGTCGATCGGGTGAAAAGTCCGGGAAAAAGTTCCGAAAAAGCGAAAATAAAATACGTCTCCGAAATCTCCGGGAAGGAGGGGATAATTTCTATGGACTTTTGCAGCAACTATACAAAATATTTCTATCGCTTTCGATCGCTTCGAAACCTGATCGACGAAAAAGCCTCGGCCGAATTTCGCAAATTTTCTCTCTACTTTCCATATTCCGAGAATCTCCAAAGGCCAGAAATTCGCGAAATGAACAAACCTCGAGCTGTCAAAATACGGGTTTCTGTTTTAACCATTCTACTTAAACGGGGTCACCGGGAGAAAGGATTCGACCTTCGAACGATTCCCGCATATCTCGAGATCGGGTTCGCAAAGAGAAATCGTTACTGTAGCACCTAATTTCGAATTTTTGCCGATTTTTGAGACCTATTGTAACGGTATAGAATTCCTCTTTTTAATATAAATCACTTTAACAGTTTTCCTCTTTTCATATTATGTCCATCTTCCGGTATCAATCAAAATTAATTCGAAATCAAACAGTTTTAATTCAACATTAAAGGTTAATAATTATTCATAAGGATCACAGGTGGCGAGCATTGTCCGTATGTCTCGTAATTATTGTTTTATCGGCGCAGTAGATAAGATTCGTTACAGATTTACCATAATCGATCTAGTTTTCGACCTGAAAAGGATAAGAAAATATTAGAATCAAAATTCAGAATTAGAATATTCCGTATCAAATTAATTATCGAATCTCAAAACCCTTTTGATAAAAGGTGAGTGTTTATCGAGTCTAACTCCAATTGTTTCATACGTGAAAATAAACATTTTAGGGTTTCTTCTACCGGAGGCATAGCATTTCTTTTTCTTATACATACCTGCAAGAAAAGCATTACTGTTAATGCCTAGAATTCAATCCAATCCGATCAACTGGAGTTTTGGTTATCGTTCTGAGGACAGAATTTTCGAATACGCTTACCTACATTCAGCCACTCATCATCATCACTAAAAGATGAAGCCATTTTGTTTCAAAGTACAGTTGTTCTATAGAACCTTCTCAAATCAAGGCCAGTATCAATCTACACTGTTATATTAATCAGTTCATCTTTCAACGCTAAATAATAGAGAAGAATTTGGTGTAACTTCAATATCGTATTACCTTCTCAAACATCTCCGTTTTCTTTTATCATCTTTAGAGTTATATTATAAGTGGATTACTAACCCTTATTTTTCCGTATATTATAAATTGCATTTCATTACGTATATTATATTCTCATCAAAATCATATTCTTCATTTACTGTTACCTAAAAGTAACACTGATTGTTTCTTGATTTTCAATCAGTCGATTCATATTAAGTTTATATTTCATAGCTTAAATCAAGTGGCGCCCAGTTCATTTTAATTATTCTTTTATTGGTACTAAGAGTTTTGTAAATTATACAACCCACTACCCAACTGTTCTCTGGCGAAAAGCTGCCAATAAGCGCAATTATGTAATACGTAAGAAATTACGTTACATAAAATTGGCGCCCAACGTGGGGCCGTGGTTCTATTTTTTTCTGATTACTTTGCAATATTGTATGAAATTTTTTGAATTATTGATTACTGTTATTGTATTCTATATTGATTGGATATTTTGAGTGTATTTTGTATTTTCTTATTCTTGATAGCTGTAATGCACCAAACTTTTCTCTCTTTTTAATTTGTGTGATGATTGATTATCTTGATACTGTCAACATATGTGCTAGGTATTGCGGTTGTTGTTGAATTTATAATTTTTATATTTGTTGTGAATAATGGAAATCGAAATTAATCCTAATCATTTGTCGATTAATGAACTCAACTATGAATTGAGAATAAGGGCGTTGTATCATGTAGAGGACAAGATGAAAAGAGGAAAATCTTGCGTAGATTATTAGTACGTCAGAAAACTGTAAAAGACTTAGAGTTACACGATCCTGAATTTTCATTCACTACTGAACAGAACGAAATTAATACCACATTAGAGTCTATAACGCAACTTGTTATCGAGTTCGAAGGTAATAAAGAGGATTCGACTTTTAAAAGAGCGAAATCACGTCTATCTCACATTTCAGAGCGAATTTCACGTTTACCTATTATCGTTGGAGATGATGAAAAGAACGTTTGTCATTTAAAAATGAAGCCTTTGCAACTTGTATCAGTTTAGAAGCTGACTTATATGATAAAATCACTGATCAAGCACCTACTGTCAATAACGCATCTAGTATATCGAATTCTTGTATACACAGTGTCTCCGGTACATCACAGTCATTACCAAATCCTCCTTACTATAAATCCATACCTGTTTATAAATGGGGTGAAACATTTTCTGGCGATAAGAGCACCTTATCTTCATTTTTAGAGAACGTAGAAGAGTTAAGAAAGGCACGACACGTAAGCAAAACAGAATTGTTCGAATCAGCTAGAGACTTATTTGTCGGTAACGCACGATGTTGGTTTCGACAGACTATAGGTAATGTTAAAGATTGGGATGCTCTTGTTGAGGCATTAAAATTAGATTTTAGGTCACCGTATCATGATGATGAGCTTTGGGAAGCTATAAAATGTAGAACTCAAATTAAGGATGAATCGGCCGTTATTTATTTTGCCAAAATGAATGAATTGTTCAATCAACTCACTCGAATCCCTGCGGAGAGCACTAGACTCAAATATATTAGAAATAATTTGATCCCTGAGTATCGTAAGGCGATAGCAATGACAGAAATTTCTTCCATTTCCGAACTTTACAAGCTAGTTAAACGTTTAGAAGACAATGATTATTTGGACATAAATATTTCGTTGCCCTCGACTAGTCGTGCTGAAACTGCGAAAGGTAATTTTTCAAATCCAAAAAGGATTCCCCGTACAATAATATTTCAAAACATTATAGTCGTTCACCCAAATTATTAACGATTGATAAAAAGATAATAATATTCCTGTTAACCCCGATGAATGCTGGAATTGTCATAAGAAAGGACATTTCTATAGTGAGTGTAGAGCTAGGAAAAGTAAATTTTGCTATCGTTGTGGATTACCTAACGTTACTGTTCGTACCTGCTCACAGTGTCAAAAAACTAATTTTGGGGCGAGACTAAAAGCCCGAGATTCGTCCCAGTCGTTTCATTTGAGGGCTTCTGAATTAAATAATTTTGAAAATTTCCAAACTTCACGACTTTTCACTAAAATGACACACGATAATAGACCATACATCGAGGTGAAAGTATTAGACAATAAAATAGTTGGTTTGTTGGACTCTGGTTCCAATATTACAATTATCGGTAAAGGTGGCGTTGATTTAATACGACGTCTTAATTTAAAAATTTTTAGTCCAAGTTCGAAATTTGTACATACTGCTGATAATAAAAGGCAACATGTAACTGGTCTTATACATTTGCCTATTGAAATTAACGAGGAGTGTCATCTTGTAGAAGCTCTGGTTGTTCCGAGCCTGAGTCATAATTTGATTTTTGGAAGTGATTTTTGCCAAAATTTGCAATTAAAATAGATTATCTTGAGGAAATTGGGAAATACAACACAATAATGTTTCCTTGGTAACGGTTACTTCAGTCGATTCAAAAATAATCTGGACCATAAAATAATTTATCCCCAAACCAAAAGGTTGTGATCAATGAGTTGTTACAGGCGTTTGAAGAAGTTAGCGGTGTAAATCGTCTAGGTCGAACGGATAAAATCTCTCTACTATAGATACTGGCGACGCAAAACCTTTTAGACTGAAACAATATCCGATGTCTCCATATATGATGAAGATACTTAACGAGGAATTAGATGACATGTTGAATTTAGGTGTTGTTGAACCATCAAATTCACCTTGGTCTAGTCCGGTTATATTAGTCAAGAAGAAGAATAATGAATATCGTTTCTGCTTTGATGGGCGTAAATTAAACGAAGTTACTAAACACGATTCGTACCCTCTTCCTCGAATCGATTGCATATTAAGAAGTCTTACCGGGCAAAATTCATTAGTACTATTGATTTAAAGAAATCGTTTTGGCAAATTCCGCTGGAACCACAATCAAGAGAAAAAACCGCCTTTAGTATACCTGGAAGAGGCTTATTTCAGTTTACAGTCGTTCCTTTCGGATTGCGAAATAGTGCGCAAAGACAACAGCGTCTTGTTGACAGTCTATTTGGTCCCGAATTCGAAAATAAAATTTTGCTTACCTCGATGACATTATAATTATATCTGGTACTTTTGAAGAACACGTTTACCTTCTAAAGCAGGTTATTGATCGTCTAAAACAAGCCAATATTACTGTTAATCTAAAAAATGTCAATTTTTCGAAATTCATTAAAATATTTAGGCTATATTGTAGATGAAAATGGTTTAAGAACCGATCCTGAGAAAGTATCTTGTATGGTTAATTTTTCGCGTCCGAATACAAGTACAGAAATAAAGAGGTTCGTGGGAATGTGCTCATGGTATAGAGCGTTTATCAAAGACTTCTCTACCTTACTTTCACCAATTAATGATTTACTGAAAGGCAAAAAGAAACGACAAGCTATTACGTGGACTCCTCAAGCTGAGGAAGCTTTTTTGAAAATAAAAGAGGCTCTAGTGGCATCTCCCATACTTACATGCCCTAATTTCAATATCCCTTTTACCATACAAAGCGACGCTTCTGCAACCGGTGTCGGTGGCGTACTCACACAATGTCATGACGGCGAAGAAAAAGTTATTGCGTATGCAAGCCGATCTCTCACAAGAACAGAAAGAAATTACACAGTTACTGAACGCGAGCTTTTGGCCTTAATATTCTGTTTGGAAAAATTCAGAGCCTATGTAGAAGGTGTTAAATTCACCGTCATAACTGACCATTATTCGCTTTTATGGCTAAATAAACTCACAAATCCATCTGGTAGACTTTCTCGTTGGGCAGTTAGGCTGCGACAATATGATTTTGAGCTTATACATAGAAAAGGCAAAGACAATGTGGTACCCGATTTCTTATCCCGCATTCATGAATCGCAAGAGATTAATGTAATATCCTTTTATGACGATGATTTTGACAATTGGTATGTTAGCATGCGTAATAAAGTTAAACAAAGGGGCAATTCCTATCCCCAGTGGAAGGTAGAAGATGAAAAGCTCTACAAGTTCGTTCCGTCGAACATTCATGTTCAATCAAATATTTCTGAGTGGAAGGTAGTAGTTCCGAAAAAGAAACGTAAGTCAATAATAGAAGCGTTCCATAACCCACCAACTTGCGGTCATCTCGGTGTTTTAAGACACTCTCCCGAATAAGTGAACTTTATTACTGGCCAAAGATGAGAGCCGATATTCTTAAATTCGTGAAAAATTGTAAAATTTGCGGAGCTAATAAAATTTATAACCAACCAGGTTTAGGATTAATGGGGCAAGAGAAAATGTCCGTTTTCCTTGGCAAATTATCGCGTTAGATTTAGTAGGTCCTTTTCCCAGGTCCAAACATGGAAATACGTTTTACTGGTCGTATCTGATTGGTTCACGAAATATGCCATTTTACACCCATTGCGTAAGGCTAGCGCTGAAAATGTCGTTAAATTTTTGGAATCAGATGTCTTTTTAAAGTTTGGTATCCCACAGTTTATAATAGCTGATAATGGAACACAGTTCGCAGGGCGCGCTTTGAGGAATCTGGCCAGAGCATATAAAGTCCAGAAGATTTGGTTCACACCGGTATATTCACCTCAGTGTGATTTTGTTGAACGAACAAATCAAACCGTTGGTACTACGATTCGTTGTTATATAAAAGAACAAAATCATTCGGAATGGGATAAAGAATTACAAAAAATTGCTTTCGCTATTAATACCGCTAAACATGAAGTAACAGGATTTTCACCAACTTTTCTAAATTTCGGTAGATATGTTCCGCTTAGTGGAGATTATTACGGGGAAATAGAGTTGACTGACGATATACAATTGTTACCTGAAAAAGGGATAGTTACGCAGTTGATATCGCACCGTTGTCTGATATTTTTCGAAATATTCGGGAAAAGCTTCATAAGGCTTATAGTAGAAATGCCCGAACCTATAATTTGCGTCGACGGGACTACAATTTTGGTGTAGGAGAGAAGGTTTGGCGACGAAATAAAGTCCTTTCAAATGCTTCAAAGAAATTCTCGGCAAAACTTGCACCAAAGTATGTATTGCGTCGAGTTTATCAAAAAGTTTCTGGTCTTTGTTATAATTTAGTAAATTTAGACGGTTCACCGGACGGTAAATGGCATGTCAAAGACCTAAAACCATATTTCGGCTCAAATTCTGATGTTTCCGTTTCATAATATTTTTTTGTATCGCTCAAGTATTTTAAAGTTTCACTGTCGTTGAATACCTCCTTGTCGAAGTATTCATTTCATTATTCCTCCGATCGATTAGTTTCTGAACATTATCAGGATTTGACCTATGGGTGTAGTATAGTTAGCTATAGGTTATTATTTAGGTTATAAATAGGTTAGATGAGTAGATAGATAGGTTAGATTATAACTAGATAAGTTAGTTTAGGGTTGTGGCCGCAACAAAACAAAAATTAGCTGTAAGGAATAAAAACGATGAGAAACAGCATGACGGGGTTAGTAAGGCCTTCAATAATATATGCCTATTCCATATGAACTGAATATGTACTTCAAAAAAAAAAATTATATCAATTTTTTTTCTTTTTAGGAGAGGGTAGTGTAACGGTATAGAATTCTCTTTTAATATAAATCACTTTAACAGTTTTCCTCTTTTCATATTATGTCCATCTTCCGGTATCAATCAAAATTAATTCGAAATCAAACAGTTTTAATTCAACATTAAAGGTTAATAATTATTCATAAGGATCACAGGTGGCGAGCATTGTCCGTATGTCTCGTAATTATTGTTTTATCGGCGCAGTAGATAAGATTCGTTACAGATTTACCATAATCGATCTAGTTTTCGACCTGAAAAGGGATAAGAAAATATTAGAATCAAAATTCAGAATTAGAATATTCCGTATCAAATTAATTATCGAATCTCAAAAACCCTTTTGATAAAAGGTGAGTGTTTATCGAGTCTAACTCCAATTGTTTCATACGTGAAAATAAACATTTTAGGGTTTCTTCTACCGGAGGCATAGCATTTCTTTTTCTTATACATACCTGCAAGAAAAGCATTACTGTTAATGCCTAGAATTCAATCCAATCCGATCAACTGGAGTTTTGGTTATCGTTCTGAGGACAGAATTTTCGAATACGCTTACCTACATTCAGCCACTCATCATCATCACTAAAAGATGAAGCCATTTTGTTTCAAAGTACAGTTGTTCTATAGAACCTTCTCAAATCAAGGCCAGTATCAATCTACACTGTTATATTAATCAGTTCATCTTTCAACGCTAAATAATAGAGAAGAATTTGGTGTAACTTCAATATCGTATTACCTTCTCAAACATCTCCGTTTTCTTTTATCATCTTTAGAGTTATATTATAAGTGGATTACTAACCCTTATTTTTCCGTATATTATAAATTGCATTTCATTACGTATATTATATTCTCATCAAAATCATATTCTTCATTTACTGTTACCTAAAAGTAACACTGATTGTTTCTTGATTTTCAATCAGTCGATTCATATTAAGTTTATATTTCATAGCTTAAATCAAGTGGCGCCCAGTTCATTTTAATTATTCTTTTATTGGTACTAAGAGTTTTGTAAATTATACAACCCACTACCCAACTGTTCTCTGGCGAAAAGCTGCCAATAAGCGCAATTATGTAATACGTAAGAAATTACGTTACACTATATTCTCGAAGAAAAGACCGGACACACGGGGGCGGTGCCAGTCACCGCTCCTTCTGCCCCTTATATCGCTATTCAATGTCGAAAGTGAGCGTTACCAACGTGTAAAATTCAATGCTCTCTCTCTTCTGAACGAAAATAGTGAGATGGAAAATTTAGTTACATTAATTTTCACCAACATATTTTCGGTATTAACAACATCTAGAATATAGTGCTCTATCTCTTGTGAGTGACAATTGAATCTAACCTTATTTCAATTAGTTTTATATTCGATCTGTCAAAATGTCATTCCGAATTTTATATGAATAAAAACTTGAAATAAACTTTTAGAGGTAAGTAGTCGTAGTTTGATGTTTTTTATACATATTAATGTATACTTTGTTTAGGAAAGAAACGACAAACTCAAAATTCATAAATTTAACATTTTGTGGTTATTCTAACCTTAACAAAATGATTCAAACGGAATGTCATAATAAAAAGAAGTTAAGGAGACTTACAATAATGTTTGAAAGGTAAGTGAATGTATTTTGAGGTTTACTCATGTATTTTTATGTGTATTTTTTAGGCATGCTCTATAAATGTACTCAGAATGCTATTTGGATATAAAAAGCGATCTCAATGGGCTCACTAGTATATATACTAAACGCGTAAGGCACTTTTCCGTCAAAATGGAGGGGATGGAATTTGGTTGAACCGGGACGGGGATTTTTCGAATAGCTCTCGATCGGGAGGCGGAGGCCGGGCCGAGTAATTTTTTTACGAAACTAGGTAGTCGGTCGAAGGCGCGTGCGAAATCGGGCGGCCGCGGGACCCCGAACGGCGGAGATACGAATTTTCGAAAATTTTCGAGTTATCGCCAGATCTCGAAAAGGGAAAGAGTCGAGTGCCGGATTCCTTCGGTATCGGTAAATTTCGTCTTTCGGAAGACGATTTGTGCGGCGATAATCTCGAAATTCCCCGAAAAACCATTCGAAAACGCCGAAAAGAAAAAGGTCCACGATTTTCTCGAAACGGCAAGGAGGAAATTACCCAAACGAGCAGGCTATACAAATTTTCTCCTTCGCCTAATCGGTCCCGCACTTTCTACCGAACGAAGCGTTCGTCTTTCCCATCTTGCTTTCCGAAATTTCCGTATTTTCCACGGGAAACCTTATAAATCCGCGTCAGTAAAGAGGTCCATTTTCAGGCGCAGAAGATATTTCCACATTTTCGAAAAAACGGACACGCCCATCGAAAGTCGTCGCCGAAAACGCTTCGGTTCGAGGTTTAAAACTATCGGCAAAAGAGGGGAAACCCCACGAAATCCGAGAAGAAAGACGAAATTTTATTCTCACGTCTTTATTTTTTGCGAAAAGGGCTTTCCAGTATTTTTAATTAATTCCGGAAAAACGACAAATTTGCTCGATACCCCTGCCGTCCTCATTTCCTTTTCCACCAATAGGAAACGAAACACGCCGGGAACACGACGAATACCGAGCGTCGACGTTGACGTTGACGTTTCTCAAACTCAAATTCTAGGGTTTGGATCGTGGAATAACATCTTATTTAAGAAATATATCAATCATCTCATCAATAAAGGTACATCGACATCATCTCGAAACCTATCCGGTTACGTAGAACGTAAAAGGTTCCGATTCGATCGCGAGAAAAACGTCGTATTTGGAACGAATAGGGGAGAACTCCTTCGAAACGTAAGTAAACATTACGTATTTGGATCGTTTTTGCACGAAAATTCATATATTCTCACGAAACAAACATTTCAAACGATGCGTTAATTCGTCTAAATTTTCATTTACGTCGTATTTTTACCTATTTACTGGATTAAAATACGTATTTTCTTCTATTTCCATGCACACAGCGTTCGTGATGAAAGTTGAAGTAGGTTGTTTACATTCCAGTCAGTCGGCCATATTGTGCGACATTCTCGAAAGGGACGCTTGAAAACGAAAATGAACTTCGAAAATGGATTTGTACATTTATTTTCGCTACGAGTGAAGGCCTATTGTTATTACCTACGATACCAATTCCAGCGATATAAACCATCCGTATTTTCCAATGTTATCAGAAAAATAAACTACTCGAAAAGTAAGTATTTACAGCACGATCTTTTTCGTCAATAATAACACGAAAATTTACAGCTCATTCCACTAATTAGAACGGAGAAATGTGCAATACAGAACGGAACAAGGGTAATCCTGCTGTTTACGCGGCCACCACGCGCGCCCTGTACCAAGTCGACGAGGAATGTTTCCGAACGATTTGAAATTTAAGCCAGTGTTGCCACGATTTATCTCACGTCGGAGATTTGAGTACCTATCGTTGAAAATTAAATAGCAAAGGATAAAATGTATTATTGAAGTGAAACAGAATATAGTGCTCATTTCGCGGGCTAATCGGAGCTACTGTCCGTCGGTGTCTATATTAGCTACAAAGGGACGTTATAATTCTAGGAAAGTTGTCTGTCTATACGACCAGCGGCGTCTCGTTCCATCGATTAAGGTGCATACATCATGTAAATGTTTGCAATAAAAAAGTCGTTTTCACTGAGTTTCTATTAAAGTATATACGCTTAGTACTTAAAACTGAATAAAAGTTTTTAAAAACTTTGTCAATCCGGAGCAATCTCTGAAACGGCTGATTCGATTTCTATTGGCATTTTACTGAAAAATAACCCATGATAACTTCAGAGTATTGAAAATAGTTTGGGGTTCTGTACGAGAATTACATATATGAAGTCCGATTTAGTGAACCGATTTTGATTACATTTTCACTTAAATTTTCTTCCCAAAATGATATTAAAATTGACCTTTTCGGATATTTTACAACATGAAAAAAATCGTTACAATAATAATTAAAAACTAAAATAATATAGATTTGTCGTCAACTTGTTACAATATATTTTCACAAAAGCAGCGGTTCCGACTCGTAGGTGGTTTTCTAGTAAATACATTTCATGAGAAAATAGATCAAACATTTATACTCTTATACGAACGTGAAATTTAAACGAACTTCAGGTAAGGGATCTGGCAACACTGGCTTGAAATTCAAATCGTGCGGAAACTTTTCTCGTCGACTCGGTACAGGATGCGCGTGTGAGCCGCGTAAACAGCAGGATTACCCGGAACAAGTTTTAATATGCACGCGAAACTGAATATCTCAAGAGGTTAAGCCAACCGAGAATATAATTTGGTATCTGAAGGTACGTTATTTGTCGTTCTCTCCGAAGACGAATCATCTCGATATTCTCAATGAAATCAGTAATGTACAGCTTATCGAAAGCAATCTAACGAATACCTAATGTGGTTTTTTTCAGGCTGAAGTGTTCACAAGTGCAAGGTCAAAAAACTTCTTTATTTTGTGGTAACAGGCTCTATTTTGAAGGTAGAAGAGTGCACGGGTCTAAGAAAAACAATGAACAGAAAGCAGCTTTTAAGTCCTAACATTACATAAATGAAATTGGTTATTCAAAAGATGCAATAGTAACAGAAACAGATGTATCCTGTTGGCCTTTATATTGTAATACGATAATATTGAATAGTACTCAGCAATATATCAGGTTGGTACATTCTTTTTTTCTCACAATTACATATCAACTCTCTAATGCATGTAGCAATCGTAGTAAACCATTAATCTAACATTATGAATATTTTGCAGACATATATGAGCTATGTTTATCGAAACCTCACTAACATCTATGCAACAGTCTTACTGCTGTTTCTTGATGAGTGGAATAAATTTCAACAACTTAATTTTCGAGCAGGAGGAATGGGCCTATTTTATATTAAGGTTAGTAAGGTTTTGTTTTTTATGAAAGTGAAAAGAATTTGCTTGATGTGCTCATTGAGATACGTTATGACTCTTACATTACTCATTGGTTTTAATTTTTCACAGCAACAATTTCTGAGGAGAGATTTGATATTTACCAAGAAAATTTGTTGAACACATTTCATCGTACAAAAATGCAACGTTTATCGTTACAAGATGAGACAAAATTTTGCCGAAGAATGAAAACTGAACGGGTAAGCGCTGAAGTATGTACCTCAATGGAATTTGAAATGTTGGTAGTAGTATTGGCTTTATTTATTTTCACATTGTACAAGCATTGATAAAAATATGTGTTTATTCATCTTGAAACTGTTTCGTAATTGTCACGAGGTTAGAATTTCGTGCATGTTTAAGACTAAGTTTCTTTTTCAACATTTCTCGATTTTAACTCTATTTCACAACACCGATAATGAAACTTGAAATGCTCTGAATGTTGGGAGATAATTATTGTATCCATCTATTACAGATTCAAGAATTATCTCTTCGACACTGATATAAGAAAGAGAAAAAACATGTTTAATTTTTGCAGAATAATTCTTCTGATTTTTTTATTTTTTTCAGATTTTTGGCAACTCTATAATAGTTCAGTAACTGAGAAACTGATGGTTACGAGACCAGAAAATGAAATTTGGGATTTCCAGAACAAAGAGTAAATATTCGGCAATTTCGGAGGTACATCACATATCAGTTTGAATATCAACCTCTAATGAATATTTTATCAATTTCAATTTGTGTCAAGCATTTTGATGTAGTATGTAAATTTTTTCACAAAAATTTTTCATATTTATATAAAGATAAGGGTTTATTCCCAAGAATAAGATATTTCACAGTATTCTGTTTATTTCAATATCAATTCGAAATAAATTTTTAATTTTCCATCAGTTTTTCTTGCTTCTGTAAAGAATGTAGTTGGTTGTTTCTTTGAAAAATTTCTTGAATTTATTATCCATATTCATCTTCCATGACATGTATACTAACAAAGTCTATGTATTCAGAACTCTCAAAATAAGATATCTATTATCACGTAGTTCTCGAATTCTTGATATAATTAATTAATATATTCTTTATTAGTCATCAATATACAAGTTAAGTATTCATGACAAGTCACTCAAAAAATCGACATTAATAGATTTGAACTTGAATTGAGACAAACACTGTCTGTATACACTAACTACATCCGAACAAAATGGCAAACATACATCAATATAAACACAAAACAGTCAGAATAGGAGTAAAAGCCAGAAACAATCAGAACATGATATAAATATAGAGACAATCAGACCGAGGTAATGATACAAAACAGTAAGGATAATATATTAAAAAAGGCAGTTCGAGACATAAAAACTTTCCATCATCGGCATATCATTCACTTAAAGTATCTTGAATTCCAATTACTATGAACTCATTAACTTTTTGGGTTTCATTTTGAAATTTGCTTCAATATGAAAATTTCTTCAAACATTTAAGATTCAAAATAACTGCTCCAGAAAGAAAGGTCTAAAAACATTCCAGATCGAATAGCGTTCAGTGCTCTTTGTGTTCAACAAACGTCCTGCAGCAACACAAAATTAATGGAAACCATATTAAACTATGTTTATTTGTATTACCTCTGATGTCTTTCTCGATAGTATTTTCCTGCATCACTTCATCTCAGTTTGCCATTATTTTGAAGATTGTAGTTGTTCACAACTTTGATGATTAAATTGATGTGAAGCCCAGTTTTGCATTTTGCCTTTGTCAAATGTTCGAGTGTCTATTTTTGTAGTTCATATTGAACACTTACAATTCTTTCCCTTGGTTCTGAAAACTTCAACTTTCAAAATTGAACAGGGCTTGGTTGTTTTTACGTCCAAGAAATTACTTATAGCAGTATATCAATGGTACCTGTCTTCTAAGTATGCTTATTTCACTTATCTCTGATGTCTTTCTCTATTGTATATGTCTTTATGCATTATTTCATCTTATATCTTTCATTAATCTTTGCGAATACAAAGCAAAACAACTTCAATTTTATATAGGTTATGTCATAAACAGTCGTCAATTTGATCTTCTTCTTCCTTCGCCCAATCGGTCCCACACTTCTTACCAAACGAAGCGTTCGTCTTTCCCATCATGCTTCCTGATACTTTTGTCGCGTATTTTCCACGGGAAAACGGGAAAATCTTCGACCGAACGAAGGTCTATCGGTCGGCTTTCGCAAAATTTCGCTCTACTTTCCTCATTCCGAATATCTCTGACGGCCAGAAATTAAATAAATTAACTAACGTCGAGCTGTCAAAATACGGGTTCGTCTTTCATCTATCCTACTTAAACGGGGTCACCGGAAGAAAGGATTCGACTGTGGAACTGAAGAGGAATCGTCATTACAAGACTTAATTTTCGAATTTGAGACTGTTTTTGAGACCTAGATTTTCAAGAAAAAGACCGGAAACATGGGAGCGGAGCCAGTCACCGCTCCTACCGCCCCTTAGATCGCTATTTAAGCTCAGTCGACAGTCAACCTAATTTACGGGCCAAAGTCGATGTCCGTCGCCGGCACAGCTGCTTATTTCTTCGGACTTTGTTTCACCGGAAGTTGGCCTTACCAACGTGTAAAATTTAATGCTCTCTCTGTTTCGAATGAAAATAGTGAGATACGAACAGTTACTCATTTTAGCGTTACCAACTTAATTTTGGTACTAACCAACATCTTATGAAGAATAAGAAAGTATTTTGCTGGGTAATGAAACGAAATGGCGTAAAGTGAATTTGTCCAAGTTATAGATTGAGAAATTGAACCAGGCTGTAAATAATGTTTGAAAGATAAGTGAACGTGTTTCGTCGTCAGTTTGTTATTTTGTAATATATATTTTTTCAGCATACTGAAGAAAAACCGATATATTCAGTATTTCCTTCAATTGAAGAAAATCACATATTTCATGAAAAATTCAAAATCTCCAAAAGTGCCGCTTATATTTCATGATTTTGTTGAAGATACTCACTTATATGATGTTGTTGTATTCCGTTTGCTCCTTCTATTTTCATTTCACGTTATAAATTCACAAAATCACGAATTGAATATAAGTAAGATATAATATCAAATTATGTATATACAGAGTCTAGATACTTTCAATGCTTCATGTATATTTATATATGGTGTTTTACCTTGATATATAATAACAAGACCTATCATGAGAAAATCCATGGAACATAAGGGAAAAAGAGATCTGACTGCCATATTCAGAAGGGCTTGAGCAAATTCTAAGGGACTTATATTAATGCTGAACACTTCGAAAGATTTCTTCGAAGAAAAGTGAGAGAATTTTATGTAAAACAACTTATGGAACACACTTCAGGTGAGCATCGAAAAATATATGTCAAATTCTTGATTTGTTTTCTAACAGGCTGTTAGAAAGTTTGAATTCTTCCCAAATTGTTCTGTCATCACTATAAACTGTAGCATGGATTAGGGATGTACAAGAGAAGTCATAATGATTTTTATATTGTTTTTGTAGTGATAGGTAATCAATTTATATGTACAGCAAGTTAGCTTGGTGGCAGTGAATTGATATTTAGGTTTCAACATTTAATTTTTCATAAACATGTAGGAAATTTTCTTTATCCATGACTGATTTAAGTTTTTCTTCAATTCTTACTAGCGTAAATACTGGAATAGAAAAGGACAATTGAAGGTAATATGTCAAATTTTGATTTGTTTTCTCACAGTATGTGAGAAAATTTGATTTTTCGCATAATTTTCTGTCACTACTATAAACTACCTGTTTTGTCTTGAAAAAATTGTAGTCATTCAATTATTTAGGAGTACTAATACGAGAAGAAGGCGATTTGCATTATAAGACGAGAGGATACAAAATCATTTGTGAAGAAGAGAGAAATAAGTAACAGAACAAAAATATCTTTGATATATATATATATATATATATATATATATATATATATATATATATATATATATATATATATATATATATATATATATATCGCTATCATAATATGGCGATATCAATTTGATTTGATGCAATTTGTTCGTTTCATTTTAATTTCACATTATATTACAAAGATTAAGTAGAACATGAATTGAAGAAAAGTGAGGTTCAATAATTGAAAATTCGAATAATTGTGGATATTTACAAGGATTTCGATGTATTTCATATTTTTAACCAGAAATGAACACTGGGGAAAGATCAGATAAATTAGAAGATGAAATGTAGAAAGAGGTATGGCTAGAATTCAAAGTTAAAATATTGAACATAGCAAACAGACAAGTTTTATGGAAAAAGCATCTGAGCAACAAAAGTAGTGAAATTTATAAGGAATACAATGAATTATTTTGGTGAGAAAATGAATACTAACAATTGATTCGACCCTGAGAAAATGCATTAAACACTTCAATGAGTTCTTAATCACATATGAGAGCAACTCATGAGGAAACAACAGTGTGAAAAAACTTTGAATGAAAAAATCAGCAGGCTTTCATGATATAACATCAGAGATGGTGAAATGTATAAGTAAAAGAGGAGGAAGAATTATGAGTACAATATTCAGAAAAAAACTTTGGAAAATGAAACTGCTCTTGATGATTCCTGAACATTGGCTCTATTACTGATGAAGAATAATGTTCACCAAGATGTTTTTCTATTATTTCTCTCTACTTGGTTTCATGAAGTAATCACTCTCAATAATGTAATTCCCCTATATCTTCCACAGTTAATGTTGTGCCTTTTTTTCTGTATAAGAACTATGCTAATGTTGAGAGATAATTATTGTGTCCATCAATTACAGATTCAAGAATTATCTCTTCGACACTGATATAACAAAGAAAAAACATGTTAAATTTTTCTCAGAATGATACTTCTCCTTTCAAAAAAAATTTCAATTTTTTTCAGATTTTTGGCAGCTCTTTAATAGTTCATTGAATGAGAAACCTTTGGTACGAGTCCAGAAAAATGAAATATGGGATTTCCAGATCAAAGAGCAAAATTCGGCAATTTCGGAGGTACCTTTTTTCTGCAAATACCTGTACATCATATATCAGTTTTAATATCAACTTCTCATGAATATTTTCTTAATTTGAATTTGTGTCAAGCATTTCGATGTAGTATGTGAATTCTGTCCCAAAAATTTTTCTGTATATTTCAATATCAATTTGAAATAAATTTTTAACTTTTCATCAGTTTCTCTTGCTTCGGTAAAGAATGTAGTTGATTGTTTCTTTGAAAAATTTCTTGAATTTATTATCCATATTTACCTTTCATATCATGTACACTAAATAATTAAGGAAATTCTTACGGCTTCTATGTATTCAGAACTCTCAAAATAAGATATCTATTATCACATAGTTCTTGAGTTCTTGATATAATTGATTAATATATTCTGTATTAGTCATCAATTTACAAGTTGCGATTATTCATGACAAGTCACTCAAAAAATCGACATTAATAGATTTGAACTTCAATTGGGACAAACACTGTGTGTATCGACTAACTACATCCGAACAAAATGGCGAACATACATCAATATAAATACAAAACAGTCAGAATAGGAGTAAGAACAATCAAAACATGATATAAATATAGAGACAATCAGACCGAGGTATCAATACAAAACGGTGAGGATAATATATTAAAAAAACAGATCGAAACATAAAAACTTTCCGTTATCGGCATATCATTCACTTAAATTATCTAGAATTCCTATTACTATGAACTCATTAACATTTTGGGCTTCATTTTGAAATTTGCTCATTTCTTCAAACATTTTAGATTCAAAATAACTGCACCAGCAAGAAAGGTCTAAAGACATTCCAGATGGAATAGCGTTCAGTGTTCTTTGTGTCCAACAAATGACCTGCAGCAACAAGAAATTAATGGAAACCATATTAAACTATGTTTATTTGTATTACCTCTGATGCCTTTCTCGATGGTATTTTCCTGCATCACTTCATCTAAGTTTGCCATTATTTTGAAGATTGTGGTTGATTAAATTGATGTGAAACCCAGTTTTGAATATTGCCTTAGTCAAATGTTCAATTATTCTCTTTTTGTAGTTCATATTGAACACTTACAATTCTTTCCTTTGGTTCTGACAGCTTCAACTTTCAAGAAATTGAACAGGGCTTGGTTGTCTTTACGTCCAAGAAATTACTCATATCAATATATCAATGGTACCTGTCTTCTAAGTATTTTTATTTCACTTATCTCTGATGTCTTTCTCGATTGTATATGTCTTTATGCATCTTTGCATTAATCTTTGCGAATACAAAGCAAGACAACAGTCGTCAATTTGATCTTCTTCTTTTACTTGACTCTTGGTAACTTTTACCTACTCTATCGAGGAATACGGAATGCACTCAGCTTTCGAGCATTTTACCCAGACTCTGTTGTCGGAATTTGTCAATTTGAAATTCAATAATGCTTACATCGAAACGGTAACTCTTTCTTTAACACGACCTTAGTAACTAAGACCATTTCGGCAGGCTTCCAAATCTTTTCCAGATCACACCAAATTCTTGAAATGGTTTGATTTCATCGACCAGTTAATATGACGTTTTGCCACAACTTATCGGGTCGTTTTCGAAGTTTCTTTCCACATTCACACGTGATAGGATAGTTTGAAGTTTTTCAATAAAAAACTAAGATGAATCGAGGGTATGTCTGAGGGCAACGTGGGTACGAGCGTAAAATTGTTTATAACGCAAGGTTAGTTGGAGTAAAGTTACGTGGAGGACGGAAATACAGGAAATTGTTATTCCCAACTCCCTGATTCAATACATTGCTTTATATTTATACTATTCGATCAATGATCAGTTACAAAAGAGACTTCTATCCTCAATACAAGTTGAGGTACATCCCATCCGGAAATTACCGATCGAGTTACATCCATTACAGAGATAGTACAGCATAAGTAACTTATTTCCGATGCCCACGAACTGTAAAGATGATAATGTGTTGCGTCGGTCTATTCTTCTTCAAAGTTTTCGTTTCGAATTATTTAAAGAGATAACAAAAAAATCTCAATATTTCTTATTAAAGACATTTTACACGATTGACTCCATAAATAAGTTCGTCTAAAAGTTTGTGCCAAGAAACACACAACATTTTAGACGGGTATAATTCCAAAGCCCTTTCAAGAAAGTCATCGCGTAGTATATAAAATTAAAATCCATAAAGGCAACCATCACACACACACCCTACTCTGAGTGTATTTGGGCAGAATTTATAAGTTATTTTGTGATATTGAACATATTGAAATTGCATAAATTTATGCATATGAACTCATCTACACACAAACACACACGCATATAACTATCATTAAATTATATTGACTTAATAATGACTGAAGACAAACCAAAGCTACAAGATATAAATTGAAAGGAATCTTTATATTTGAATATGTTGAGATGTTTCAGGGCGACCGATGAAACATCTACGATCATCTATATTTTGTTTGATGATATGTTTTCTATAATTCCTTGTGAAAACAACCTGGTATATATATATATATATATATATATATATATATATACCAGGTTGTTTTCACAAGGAATTATAGAAAACATATCATCAAACAAAATATAGATGATTCTTGCCGTAGATGTTTCTGTTCTTCAGAAACAGTTTTTCATATATTATCATCTTGCTCAGTCCTTGCTTCAACAGATTATTTAGAAAGACATAATGCCGTCGCTAATATTATTCACTTCAATCTAGGAATTAAACATGACCTAATTCCCAAAAGAAAAAATTTCAAAAATATGAACCTGAGATTATTTGTGAAAATGACAAATATAAACTTTATTTTGATAAAACAATTCTGTGCAACAGAGCTGTAAAACACAATAGACCAGATATCGTTCTTAATGATAAACAGAATCAAATAACATATATAATTGATATTGCTATACCCGACACACATAATATACAAAATAAATACAATGAAAAAATTTCTAAATATATGATGCTTGGCGACGAGATTAAAAAATGTGGAAAATGAGGAAAATATTTATTCTACCGATTATTATTTCTACAACAGGCGTTATTCCTAGAAATCTTCACAAAAGTATTGAGATTTTGGGTCTGAAGAAAATTTGTTTGAACAGTTACAAAAGATAACAGTCATCAAATCTTGTAATATTCTTCGTAGGTTTCTTTCCGAAAATAATAATGAGGTAGAGTCATAGGTTTTCTTTAGTTTATACTGCTCAGAATCTCATTTCATATTTTATTTATTTGTTTATATAAATGTAATATAATTAACTGACAATTTTGTCATATTTATATTCAGAGCAGTATTCTATTCGATCGTTCACCACTTCACACAAAGGAAACTATTAATGAGTAACATTCAGTGTTACTTGACTAAGGTCCGTACACTGGATTTTTCCGGGGAGAAATCCTCTGACACTACTCGTTGGTACATTGATATCATTGTCTGATGATGCTATAGTATGTATATATTCTGGTAGATTGATATATTCTCATAACATTTAACGTTATCCTAATATATAATTACTCCAGGATATGTTTTCATTATAATCATTGTCTGGCAATGGTATTAATTACCGGGTGGTGGATTTATATTTTTCATGAAATCAGTTTGATTGCATGAACAGATATATGGGCAACTCGTCGGGGTAAAACCCCTATATATATATATATATATATATATATATATATATATATATATATATATATATATATATATATATATATATATATATTCATAATATTATTTTGAGTGCCAAATCAATTTTTTCGGTCGTCTAGGCGCCCACCGTGCCTGTATTTTTAGGGCGCCTGAGCATTTTAGGCGCCAAGTTCACGACAGCATTTTAAGTTGCTAGGTAATTCAAGACGACGGATGATGAAACGCTCAAGGAGCTTAGGCGTTTGAGCATTCTAGGAACTCGGACGCCGGGAGAGTCGGAGTGCCCAGTTGTTCGAAGCGCAAGGTTGGTTTTGGGCACAAGGTGTTCAAGGCGTCTGGACTTTCAGAGGGTCTAACCGATCGAGGCGCAGGGTGGTTTGAAGCGCCCGAGACTTAGGCGCAAGACAATGTGAGGCGCTTGAGCGTTTATAACAAAGTAGTTCTGGGTGCAAGGTGGTTTGCGTCGTGTGGATGTTCGTACGCAAGATAATTCTGGACGTTTGAAGGCGTAAGATAGTTCAGGGAGTTTATGCGCGAGGTATTTCGGGCGCGTAGGCTTTTGGGGATGAGAGGTACATCTGCTTGCCTAGGAGTTTAAATTACAAGGTAGATCTGCCCGCCTAGGCGTTTTGGGTGCAAGATAGATCTGCCCGCCTAAGCGTTTGATATACAAGGTAGATCTTTCCGCCTAGGCGTTTAATATACAAGGTAGATCTGCCCACCTAGGCGTTTGATATACAAGGTAGATCTGCCCGCCTAGGCGTTTTGGGTGCAAGATAGATCTGCCCGTCTACGAGTTTGATATACAGGGTAGATCTGCCCGGTAGGCGTTTGATATACAAGGTAGATCTGCCCGCCTGCTAGTAACATCTGTAATAAAGTATTATCGGTCTTCTAGATGAGAATATGAAAAGGAATAAAATATCCATGTATATCAACATTATTTCAATTAGTTTTAAATTCGATCTCTCAAAATGAATAATTCCTGGTTTCATTTCATTGAAAAGTTTAGCGAAAAGTAAAATAATGGTTCAGAAGTAGGCGAGCGTAGTTTGATGTTTATGTTTATTTGATGAATACAATATGCATTTTACTTGGGATTGATTAATCTTATGAAATTTTCAACGTGCTCAATTCTGAGTTTTCAACTCGAAGAGGTAAATCAGTCGTAAATACATCTAAGCTGTCAGAGACATAATTGTCTTTAGTAACATCCCATTTTTTGAATATATATTGTAACTACAGATTACTCTAATATTGAAATGAATCTAAGTTTGCTTTTTAGGAATTCCAATCATTTTTATTTTGCGACATCAAGGATATTTCATGTATTATATCAATTATGTAATAGATTTGACACGTTGAAAATCATATCCCATTAATGAATATATTTAAATATGTATCCTGTGTGTATCAACGTCATAAAGGAGCAATATTCAACCTTCCGAAAATTATTAAATATCCTTCCTTGAGGAGCTTGTTCTCCAATCTACTCATCATGATTATATAATATACTAAATTTTATAATAGCACTGGCACAATTTGGTCGGATAATATGAATAAGAGCAACTGACTGCAGTTTCTTTCTCGTTCGAACTCGACTGTGTTTGAGACCAAATTACAATATCCAATCGAACTGGATTGCAACTAAACTATGTTTCGATTCGGTAGAGATCTAAACGTATATGTATGCACGTGGTAGCCTATCACGAACCGGCATAGAAGCTTTACCAGAGGCCACCTGGGAAAAGATGAAAACAACATACAACAGATAAATCAAAATCCTAGAAAAAATTACATACCAGTCCTGATCAACTTTTCACATACCACTAAACACTGCGTGGCATATGGTCAGTCATACACAGTTGCGTTCTGAAGTTGTTGAGTTTACTCTAGGTGTACACCATATCCCAATATGAGATATATTTCGATATACAATTCAGGCGGATGTCATGTATACAAGCAACACCCTGCGCATAATTCGTCTTTGTTGAACACCTGTTCTCAACACAATTCAATTTAACGATATATAGATTCAGTGAGAGTCCCAAGCACATAGGTATACGTTCTATATACAGTGCCTGGAGTGTGGTCAGATAGGTATGGTTGCGCTCCTGTCTTGTCGGGATATTTAGCAAACTTCAAATGTCTACGAATATTGCTCCTTCATTAGAGTCTTCATTTTGTTAATGCACATATCGATGTATGACTCACGCCTGGGGAAGGTTCAGGTGTGAAAACTGAAAACGATTCATAAAGATTATATCCTAGTTTACGTTATGACTTAGTAAGTATAATAACACCATCATGAATAGATCCAAGATTAAAATGAATTTCTTTAGTAAATTCAACTAGATAAAACGATGATCTTATATGATTTTTTAAACTTTACTTCAATAATTAGCTCACTAAATGGAAACTTTCGTCTAATCGACAACTTCTCATCTATTTTAAATTCAAAGCCAAAAATTGGATTCACAACCTAAATAGAAAGCAATAATTCAATAAATTTCTTAGACGTAACAATTTCGAATGAAAATGGAAAACATGTTTTCGCAATTTACAATAAGCCGTCACATACAGATATTATAATACATACCTCGTCGTGTCATCCGTATCAACATGAAATGTCAGCATTCAACAGTTTTATTTCAGATTCAAATTATGCACATCATCTCCTAGAAAATAATCATTCTTTCGACCCACAGTTTGAAATTTTGCATACAAATAATAAATATTGGAAGGCAGATCTTTGAGAAACTTTAGAAATCAACAAATAGAAACACTCAGGGAGACTCAACAATGAACAAGTCGATTCAGGCTCTTCACCTCTATTGAGTCTCTTCAGGGAGCAATCTATTCCTCAATTTTATTGGATATACCTGTCATAAATAACCACTTAAGAAGAATCAACTCAATAAGCTTTTAATTACTTAAGAACATTTATACTTATATTCTCCTTCTTATTTTCTGTACATTCATTCGTCTGAAGAAGCTACGGTGTAGTGAAACGCATTACGAATCACAATTATTAAGTAAAATTCCAAAAACACATACTTGTTTTTATTATTGATAATGAAATTTTATCAAGTAAAACCCTCCAAATTGAAATGTAAAATTTCTGATAATTTACATAACATTCCAAAACGTTCCTGCTATAATTCCCAAGCTTAATCAGAATTTGCATCTAATCGTTAGGAGTTCAATTATTCTAAAACTATATAAATGGAAAAACTAGTGCAGAAAAATATCACAAATATTAATTAGAAATTTATTTTCTGAAACAAATCTTTCAACAGACCGGATATTGAGCTTTATCGAACTCGTCCGGTTTCTTCTGAAATTATTTCGATCTCGATATTTGAGACTTCATTTGTGCTAATCTATTTTTTGAAATATTTTTCTCAACTACCAATGATTTAAATATTTTGTCAAAGTTTTTACAGGCAGATCACTTGTTCATAATTTTGTAAATTATTTGTGATGTTAAAAACCTAAAACATTTTATTGATACGTAGGAACAGAAAAGAAAACTATGAAAATGAGGATTCGTTCACATAAATAACTGTGTAACTGTAACTGCGATTACGAAAAATTTAGTGTAACGTTTGAGGAAGTATTTGAGTGGATTTTGTGGTATATTAGTTTTCATCTTAGTAATAGGTAATAGTTGCTTCAATATGAGTAGAAAGACTATTCATTTTTTCTGTAATTGGGAATTATGAAAATTGGTTCGCATAATTAAGTACCTACTGCCAGAAATTCTAACTAATTTCTAAACGAACCTTCTTAAATCTCCCAAATTAGATTTCAAATTGCTAGCTTGACGATTTTCGAATGAGAAGAATGAAAATAATTCCACGCGTGAAAACCATAAAAAATAATGCAAATCTGATAATCTTTCTTATATCATAATAAGAGAAAATTTTTCTTATAATTTGAAAAATATACAGAAAAGAGTTGTTATTAATTGGAAAATATTGAATCCTGATGTTTTAGCAAATTATTATATTTCTTGTGATTATTTAGTAGTGTAATACGTTCTGGTCTCATTTTTCTTTTTTTTGAGAAAAATTAAAGATAATACAAGTTTGGCCCCGTTCAAACTTTCAAGAAAAAAGTAGAGCAGATTTCATTTCCTTTTATCCCCATCCTTCAACCGAAGGCCGGTACCCAATCAGTTGAGTTGATTATTTTGAATACAAAACTTGATAAGGAAACTCTGTTTTGAAGAACCTTCCTGAACGTAATGCAGTAATCGTTCAGAGAATCGGATTATTCTCTCCGATGTGGTGTATCTTGTCTCTTATTCTGTCCCCTCATGTTTTTTTAGCCAGATACATCTAGACAAGGGGTTGGATCCACAAATTCCAAATTTCAATAAGGAAATCTTTTTTCAGACAGGGACTTGAGCTTATTCAAATATTTTGTCGAAATGAATCAGTTTTTAGATGTATAATTAATATTAACTGTAGCAGCGACGAGAAATTGCATATTTTAGAGTTTGGGCTTGCTGATGGTAGACCGAAGATTACGAGGGTTAGGGGTTTGATTTCACATACTTAAAATCAGCCTCAAAAATCGTTCTCACTCTTTCCAGAGTTAGGGGGGATCAATTTTCCGTTGATACGATTAGTTATACGATACGATATGAACGCTGTTGAGAAACATGAAACTATTTTTCGAAATATTCTTGAACAAAAACTCATACACTCAAGAATCACCCGTTTTCTTGTTCACAAAAATTTCACTGAAGGCGTCTCTCACCGTTGGACTATCTAATTATTTTCGGGAACAAATAATTTTTCATTTTTGGAGATTTCTGTCACTGAAATCGATCTGATTCATTTATTTGTATAGCAGTATAACTAATTTATTATTTCTTAAATTTCTAACAGAAAGAACGAAAACACTTATTTAAATATACAAAAATTGTAAAATCCTAGAAAAATAAACTAATAAAATACCATTAGCCGGTAAGTCCCATTAACTGAATGATTTATATCCAAATCCTTCAGGTTTAGAACATTGCTCTAGAAGAAATAGACTTACAGTGGCCAATTGTAGATATGACTTCCGAAGAGAATAAACAGCATAAACAAGGACGAGGAAACATATAGAGTTATTTATCATGTATAATATAGTTATGGATATTTGGGTGGAACGAAAATGGCGTTTTTCAATTTTTTCTCTTTTATTTTTGAATAATGGGGAAGAAATGCCCTTCAATTTCAAATATAAGAATTTTTGTTGCCATACTACATCATCTTGAGGTACCACTAGAGGCTTAAAATTGGTAAAAAACTTTAAATATTCGATAACTTCAAACTTGGCAATTTATGGTTTCCTCATTTACTATGATCTCACAAAAATGCTCTGAATACATTATAAATATTCCAAATGAGAGAAAATATTACATGCAAAATATAGTAATAGTAAAATTGATGTTGATGTCAAATAGTGTGTATTTTAGCTAATTAAATTTAATTTTATATACAGCACATGCAAAAGATATTTCCAACAGTAATGAAGTTTATTACTTCACTGTGACATTTTATTTTTGTTGTATCATACTTTGTCATCTTCAAGCATGAATTAATTCCTGCTCTTATATATCATTCCCTATTCAAAGAGCCATAGATCTTCTATGCTCATTCGCTCACAATTTTCACAGCTTTGCATGGATATGACATGGAAGCCAGAGAAAGACAAAATGCAGATCGACGTTCTTATCTGGTTGAGCTTCATTCATCTTCCGTATAAAGTGTATGAGACAGTCAAAGGAAATATGTTTCACCAAGAGGGATCAGTTACGTCATTTTCAAATCATGAGAAAATGTCAGTATCATCTTTTTCGTAAAAGTTTATCAGTGAAACTCTAAACTTGCTAACTTTGTCGGTACTTTCGGTTCTTGCTTTTAAAACACGTAATTGTCTAATATTTTTGCGCTCATCGCATAATACCGATAGTAAAAGATTTTTTAGAGCAGCAAAATATGCATTTCTTTCAATAACCAGGTCCACAACATTCTTGTGTTATCATCAGAAAGATTCGCAAAAATAGTATAAGTTTAAGGTTTTAAGTTTCTTAGTCGGGATTTCAGTTGCTACATATAATCTTAGTATACAGTTCGCTAACATAAACCTGGAGTGAGCAAGTTTTCCTGAGTAACAAATCTAGAGTGCAATTGCCTCTTGATACAGCGACACACATATCGAAAAATATTTCTGATCTGTACTCAAATTAGTTATGTTCTCCAAATGAGGAAGGCTATATTCAAGAGGAAAGAAAGTAACCACTGGAAGATTACCACAATTTTCCAGCTGATGACCAATTTTTCCTGTAATTTCATTGGTTCTTTTCGTTTCACCATCTAAATGACAAAAAAAATATCTTAAGGGAGCTGCTTTCCATGGAATAAACATAACAACCATCGTGAAGATCTTCCTATTCCATTTTCGTGTAACCTGTGGACCCGGTTGACGGTGGTTATGAGGTGTGGATCGGAAAACCAGCTCCTTCAAGGAGGGATATTTAACATTCTAGGGAAGGTTGAATATTGTTCCTTGAATAAATATTCTTCGAAGCTGTATATGGTGATGGTAATTAAATCCTCTAATTTTTTTTTTCTTTTTTTTTTGATTTAAACAGCTTGACATATTTTTTTACTCTTGTATATTATTTGAAGGACCTAGCTGGCTTGCTTCATCAATTAAATAACTGTACTGCTCGTTTTCAAGTTTTAAGCTGTTTGCTGTTCGGTTTTATCATCTGCTCTTTGTGACACACTATCATTTTTCTGTTCCGGATTTAATTCAACTTTCCTCTTCAATTCTTTACTCTTTCTTTCTTCTTTTTTCTTCGAAGCTTTTGTGGTAACTCAATATTACCTATAAACACCTTACTAGACGTGCATTAATTTTTCAGAAATCCTTGATCTTAAACCGGCACTATTTTCTTTTATGCAACTACAAGGTCAGAGATTTGCATGCAGCAATATTAAACAACTGTTCAGTTTCTTCCCATATCTACCCAGCTTCGAATGAAACTCATCAGACCCTTTCCTACTTTTTGATTTTAATGAATTCCTGTATTTAGGATGATAAGATTTCATAATTTGTGAAATCCTAGGGTTACAACCGATTAGATAAGAATCTCCTAACCATATTTGTTTTATTTGAAATATCAGATATTTCACTTACAGTAGAATCTTTTCTTGACGCAAGTTTGAGATAATGTCTTATGAAACAGTAGCACTACATTTCACCTTTTTAAATAGTCAGCACAATTTTACACAGATCACTAAACCTTCGAAAGAGAGACATTCAAAATTTAAACTTACAAAAAGATATTATATTGTAACACCATAAATATTAACCCAACTGAACTCTGCAAGTGTACTGATACAACTATGATCTGTTCTGACTTGTCATAACACGCAAATAAATAGTTGCTCCCACCACTGTCATCACACTGCCTACATCCTCTCTAGCGATGACTTTGTTGTTTACGTCATTCTATTTAAATTAAATAAAAACAACGATAAGATATACTTTTATTGCGATATCGAGACAATCAAGATACGTAGAAAGATCATGAAAATGGTGGAAAATCTACTTTTGATATGAAACTTCACCGCCCTTGTAGCATGTCAAGAAATAATCAACATTAAAAATTTTCAACTATTTTCTCGTTTCTTATTTCTTTCGTTCTGACTTGTCACAACGCACAAATAAAGAGTTGCTCCCACCACTGTCATCACACTTCCTACATCCTCTCTAGCGATGACTATGTTGGTTTCGTCATTCTATTTAAATTAAATAAAAACAACGATAAAATTTACTTTTATTGCGATATCGAGACAATCAAGATACGTAGAAAGATCATGAAAATGGTGGAAAATCTACTTTTGATATAAAACCTCACCGCCCTTGTAGCACGTCAAGAAATAATCAACACTGAAAATTTTCAACAATTTTCTCGTTTCTTATTTCTTTTGCCACTGCTGATGAGATTGCCCTTAAGTCTTGAATAATAGTTTTATGAAGCTGCCTTATCTAAAGAAAACGTTGATACATTTCTTCTGCTGTATTTGTTTCAAAGCCACTCGGAATAAAACATTCTATCATATCATACTTCTCGTTGTTTTCATACGTAATTTTGATAAACAACTCCGATATTCCCTGTTTTCCGAAATTAAAGTATTTAATCCAAAAAGTAAGTGCTATATACTCTTGAAATGGAAAAAAAATTCTTCGTTTTATGAGATTAAATCTGTTTACTGCAAAACGAAAGAAGAATTTTAGGTATGCCACTGCATGAGCTGAGATAATACATTGTAACCAATTGAAATATTCTAGGTGGGTAACCTCCTCAAATATAGTGTGGCGATTAAATGTACCGTTTTTTGAGATGATAACAGTCGAACCATCCGGATAGTGGCTCTCTATTATTGCACGAATCATACATGACTTTGTAGATGACATAACTAGATCGTAAGTCTCCAATACCAGATGAAGCAAATATTTTCGATGTTGACGCTTTGCTATTGCATATATTTCACTCTGGATAGTTACGTAAATCCTTAGATAGAATAATTTTTTTAGCACCGCATAGTTCCGTCTTATCGTAGTTGATGATGTTGCTTGTGAGCATACATTGATGGCTTAAAATACATGCAACTAATAGAAAATATTCCATTCTATTTTTAGTCATAAATAAATAAGAATTGACTTATATATTTCAGTTAGGTTTATGTGTCCCAAGTACGTTATCATGGATAAAGTTTTTGCCTCACTAAAAATAACCGACTGGTATTTGATTTAGTCGGGGCTCAGGATGATTAACCATTTCTACTCTTCATTAAATTATGAATTTGGAACCATTCATACTCATTTTGAAAAGTTTTCATGACGATACCAAAATTTAGTGTCTTCAATTGACAAACTTTGTTATCATATTCATCTCTACAATCTTATTCACTTCTTTCTTAGGTTACCAGTATACTCTTGGTTCGAAAGATTGTGGCTAGTTATTAGTGCTTCATAAAGCACATTCTAAAGTTTTTTCAGTACTCACTACATCAAATGGTAATTCAGTTCTATGATACACGCTGATGTTTCAGTGTTATGAGATGACATACAATTAACGTTAATATTGTCCCTGCAGTAATCTGCAAATAACGAATTATAAGGGTAGGCAAATCATTGATAGTGTAGCACTTTTCGGTATCATTCATAGTTCTAGATTTGAAAAATAGAAAATTTCTTTCATAACAGAATCATAATTGAACTAGCTATGACGTTATTCTTCAACTTATGAGCCTACGATACAATGACATAGGAAATAGTCAAAACTTCAGATTTCGGATATACGAATGATTGCATACAATGACTTCAATTAAGAGTGTTCTATGATTCTTCAGCATCGATCTCAAAATCTCAAAGCAGATTAAAGATACTAGTGTTATTTTTGAAAAGAGACTGAGACTCAACTCGTGATTCAAACTATATCTTTTTGGTCGTCTTTTCGGTTGCCTGGAGAGCACAGCGGGCTAAGTTAAGTCATCTACATCAAAAATTTTACTAAGACTGTTCATCAGCCTCATTCCTACCACTTATAAAGATGAGCTTGCCTCTATAACAGTAATATTCTATGCGCAATCTCCACAGTTTATCGAAGCATCTCCTGATACTTCATACTTAATCCACATTTCACGAAAAAACTCTCATCAACACTGGGAAAACAGCCTATGTATAAATCATAATATAAAAATGACCTTCTCAAGCATCGAAATCGAAAACGGTTTCGTAGATGTCTGAATAATTTATTAGATATTCCTGGTTAATGGAATTTATTCTTACATATTAGAGATCAGATACTATTAAATTCGTCGTAATTTTGGTGTTACTCAAGACTGAGTCCTATCCTGCTTTCTCTAAGACCTTGTACAATGACCCCACGTTGCCGTATGCCTTTCTGTAATAATTTAATTCCATTTGTGATCCGCCATACAAAGGATGTTGAATTCATCATTGCTTGATTTTGATATCTAGCGTAAATTAAGAATATGAATTTTATGGAATTTAATGTCTTCATGTGAACAAGATATCTGTGAATATGTTCTTATTCATCTGTGTAGTTTTTGTGATTTTATATTTGACGAATCGTCTGCTACCATCTATGTTTTACTGGAAAAAAAGGAATATCTTTTACGTTAACCCCCTGAAAAGAATATATAAAGTTTTTTTCGATGGCAGATCCTATGCGGAACATGTACGACAGGCATATGAAGATTTTCCCAACAGAAGGTAAGAGAAGAGTTTAAGTTTCTTGAAAAATCTTCATTCGATATGTTTGTTTCAACTCCATACCTATATTAGTTTTTATGAGAAATACCTTGACAGACAGACAGACATATAGAGATACTCACAGATGGAAATATGAACAACCAAGTGATCCTTAAATGACTTTTTTCTTTTTGAGTACGGAGCCCTACTAAAAAAACAAAGTTCGATTATTTTATACGACTCCCTCTTGGAAATTAAAAACTTTGACTCTAATTCATCAAAGATCATACAAAGTGTGGGCATTTACTGAAATCTTGACTTGTGTGAAGAGGATATTGGCAAATATATATATATATATATATATATATATATATATATATATATATATATATATATATATATATATATATATATATATATATATATATATATATATATACACTCGGAGGCAAAATTAGCGGAACACTCGAAAATTTAACCAAATTCGAAGCTCGATATTTTTCCTAATTCTCAACCGATTTAGATGATTTTTTCGGCAAGATATAGATCAACTCTTCTGCTTTGTAGAAATTATAAGAGAAAACAAATAAAATTTGAAAAGAATTTTATACGGGGGCAAAACCAAAAGTGTTTTTTATGTCAAAAATTCGTAACACCCTGTGGAATTTCGTGGTCCGAGTTGAAACGTACAATATCATGGTCTGTCAAGACACATATTCCTACAGTAACGCCCCTCTTGTTTTATGCATTTATCTCTATTTTTACAAGAGATATCCAATTTGAAGCGAAAAGTCACAAATTTCAAGAATTTATTTTTAATCTTGCGTAGGTGCATAACATCGGAGGTTAGCCAAAAAATAAAATCAAAATTGGAGAAGCGGGAATCTAACGAAATGAAAATTTTTGAAATTCACTGGCCAATTTCACGCTCCGGGAGAACTCGAAGTACACTGGAAAAATCGTTGATTTTGCACATCTATTTTTGAATTTTTTGTGTGACAATAATAATTATCATTCTTGTCCAAAATTGAGAGCCGGTGTGTATCCTGGCGATACACTCGTGAAATGAAATGAACATGTTGAGAAAAATGTTCATGATGACCCACAAAAAAAACATTTGATTTAAGTAGCAAGTATGACCCCCCCGAGCTCTTATTACAGCGCGCATACGATTTCTCATACTCCCAATGATGTTGTCTATCATCTGTTGAGGTATGCTGTCCCACTCTTCCACCAAAGCCGATGTCAGCTCTTCAACGTTGCCTGGATTCCGTTGTCGAACCCTTCTTCCAAGAACGTCCCAAACGTGTTCGATCGGGTTTAAATCCGGTGACAGCGACGGCCAGTCCATTCGTGTGATCCCAATTTCATTAAGATATTCTATCACTATGCGCGCAGTAGAAGGGCGCGCGTTATCGTGCATAAAAAAGAAATTTTCCCCTTTGTAAGGAGCAAAAGGCAAAACATGGGGCTCCAAGATTTCTGTTATATACCGATGGGCATTAAGTGATCCATTTCCAATAATCTCCAGTACTGTTCGTACTCCCAAGCATATGCCACCCCATATCATAACTGACCCTCCACCGTATTGCTCAGTTCCTGCGAAGTTCGCTTCTTTGTACCGTTCCCCTCGATGCCTCCATATTCTATCTCTACCATCCACGAAATTCACACAATATCGGCTCTCATCACTAAATAAAACTCGTCTCCACTGATTGATTGTCCATGCAACATCCTCCCTAGCAAACGCCAATCTTGCTACCCGATGGGCTCTATCGAGTCTTGGTGCTCTTGCTTGCGCGTATGATCTCAGACCAACTTCATTTAATCGTCTTCTGACTGTCCTCACACTGACGTTAATGTTATCCACTGCTTGTAAAAGGTTACGTGCCTGAACAGCAGTAAGACGAGGATTTCTTATGGTTTGATTGACGATGAAATGGTCATGTATAGCGCGGGTTGCCCGATTTCTACCTTGTCCTCGCCTCCTCACGTACAATCCAGTTTCCCTGTAACGTCGGTAGATTCGATGGATAACCGACGTCGAGACACCCAACATGGTACCGACTGAGCGGTAGGTGCGCCCTTCCTCGATCAATGTAACTGCCTTTCCTACTGAGCTTGGTGGTAAATCTCTCATTCTGAATGAAAAACACCTTTCGAATCGTAAACAGTAAAAGAATCACAAAACACCGCAACCGATCGAATTCATATTTGATAAAAAAAGGTGTGCTTATGTGTGAATGAAAAGTTTTATCAATGATCCCAGAATTCGGTTGTGTATTTTAATACCTACCGACTGTTATCTCCTATGAATTCCTAATTTTCACCAAATTAACCAAATTGTCATCAATAACTAATGCAATTCGAACATAAAAATCGCAAACGACAATTTCGACACGCCTGAGTGATACAAAGAAAATTCCAAATTGATAGACGAATTTTAATGACAATTTCTTGATTCAATGGAATTTCTCCAAAATGGTGATTTTCCACTTGAAATTAAATATATTTTGCAAAAAAAGAGATAAACGCATGAAACAAGGAGGGCGTTACTGTAGGAAGATGTGTCTTGACAGACCATGATATTGTACGTTTCAACTGGGACCACGAAATTCCACAGGGTGTTACGAATTTTTGACAAAAAAAAACACTTTTAGTTTTGCCCCCGTATAAAATTTTTTTCAGATTTTTCTGGTTTTCTCTTATAATTTCTACAAAGCAGAAAAATTGAGTTGATCTATAACATGTCGAACAAATCATCTAAATCGGTTGAGAATTAGGAAAAATATCGAACTTCGAATTTGGTTAAATTTTCGAGTGTTCCGCTAATTTTGCCTCCGAGTGTATATATATATATATATATATATATATATATATATATATATATATATATATATATATATATATATATATATATACATCCAGAGTTGAGTGACCCATTAGACGTTTATGGAGAACTAATAATGCTGTCGTTCTGAAATTTTAACAGTTGATGCAATTGGTCAGAAAATCTATTTCTAAAATATTTTCACCTCCATGGCACTTCCAGTTATACCGAAAGTGCAAATCAACCTTGTCATTCAATATAAAACACCCTGTATATTGATGACTGGTTCGATAACACCTGTTATTTCAATTACAAAAACACCTAACACATAAGTCTAGCTTGTTTAGTTCTTGAAATATCCTAGTTTTACTTGAAAATTATCGATTTTTTGCTTTGTAAAAAGATTAATATCTCGAGAACGGCGTGAGCTACCAAAATTATGAAAGGCGTTTTGCAAAACAAGAAACCATGGGGAACATAACTCATATCCGAGTGAAGCTCAGTCAGTATTCAGAGTGCTAATTATCTCAGTTATATACCGAGCGTTTTTCTTTGAAAATTGGTATTCCTACATTGTAAAGCATAAAAAATTTAGTGTTAATATTTTGTGCTCAATAGTGTTTTCGGTGTAGCCGGAAATGACCACATCATGAGAATTGCAAGTATAACACCCTATATGTTCATCTATATTTAGATTCAGAGGAAAAAACTTCCTTAGAAACAATCTAGAAAAATGCTTCTCCTCCAATGTCGTGTTCATAAAAAATTAAAATGACAATAATTATTATCACCTAAATCAAATTACTCTCGAATTCATAATCAACGTGACAGGTTGACAATTATTATCAAGTATTTGTTGAAGTTTTGATTTTTGCACGAACGAGAGAAATTTTTTTATTGAAACTATAGCAAGTGTTGAAAAAGAGTTCCATTCACCTCCTGACAATAATCTAATCGATCACTTCAATTTCTGAGAGAATTTTGCAGAACTTGTGGGGGTATCGAATTGGTTTCTTCTGTTATGCGACGCCTTAGTTCATCTAGATTGGCAAGTCGTTCTCTATAAATTCCGGATTTCAAGTGGCCCTATAAAAAGAAGTCCAGAAGCGATAGATCAGATGACCGCGGGGGCCAATCAATAGGACCTCTTCTACAGTTATGCAAATTCGCCTCCGATTTTTGTAAGAAAGAGATACATTGAATTTGCTATATGATAGGTAAGTACTAATGGTCAAAAAATTTTGTATATCGGGTGTTGTAAAAGGTTAAATGAAGAACTTGTGAAATGAACAATATTGGTGGTATTTTCTTGTTAGCTGAAGCACTGGAAACTGATTGATAAGTAGTCGTTTTTTTGGAAAAAAGTACTACATTCATCTGGCTTTTATACGGTATATCAACTTTTGAGCCTATTATTTTTTATCAGCAAAATCATGGGTAAGAGTAAGAGTAAGAACATTAAACTCTCTTATCCTTCGATCACAAATGAGCTAGTTTCACGGGAGCGTCTAAACAACTCCACAAATGACTTTTCAATAATAAAAAGCGATAAATAAATAACATATCTGGATATTGAATGTTTAAAATACTAGGAATAATTAATTTTTCTCGGCTTAGAAAAAGAAACTTAGAAAAAAGAGTCGTAAAAGAATAAATCACAGAAGCCTTGTATTACTTGATTTTAAAACAAATAAAAATATTCATTCAGTGGTTTAATAATTAGAGTAGGTGGTGGAAATGCGCAGCAAAGGAGACAAGCACCTGCAATATTGCAGGCTGTTCGCGAGGACGCTACAACATGTACCCGGAGAATTGGTGCTACCATAAGACTTCCTCATTCCACGGTTCATAGAGTTCTCAAGTGAAATAATTTACATCCTTAGCATTAGAGTAAGGTTCAAGAACTATTGCCAGTGGATAGTGAGGTGAGGTTGCAATTTAGTAGGTGGTACATGAATAAATTACAGGATTGGGAATCAGATAAAATTCTATGGACAGATGAGGCCACTTTTACCAAAGTATGATAAATTTGATAAATTCCCATATATGGGATACAGATAATCGTCATGGCACTATTGTGTCACACTCTCAGCACGAGACTAGAGTAAATGTGTGGTTGGGATTAATGAGGGGTCAGCTTGTCGGGACAGTTATACATCCCAATCGTCTCAATTCAAACGAATTCTTAAATCTATTGAATGAAGAAATAATTAAAGGTTCTGAAAGAAATGCCTATAGCTACTCGGCATCACCTTTGGTTTCAAATGGACGGTTGCCCGGCTCATTATTCTTGAATGGTCCAAAACTGGTTGACTGAGAGATTTGGAGAGAAATGGATAGGTCGATTCGGGCCGGTGAGATGGCAACCCAGAAGCCCTGACCTTACGCCGCATGATTTTTATGTGTGGGGCTCATTTAAGAGTAATGTTTATAGACTTCTCTTTAATACTAGAGAAGAATTAATTGAAAGGATTCGAATCTGTTGCAACGAAATGAGTCAAAAACACATTGAACTTTAAAGAGTAGTTGATAATTTAAGAAAAAGATGTTTTAAGTGCATTCGAGAAAGACGAAGAAATTTTGAATTTCTTTCAGTTCCTGTTCATGTTTCAATAAGTAATAGAAAATATTTGCGTTTTCGAATTTTACGTTCTTAATACTCTTACCCATGATGTTGTTGAAAAAAAAAAGTTAGCTCAAAAGTTGATACACTATTTGAAAGCCAGTTAAATGTAGCAGTTTTTTCAAGAAAAAAACAGCTACTTTTCGATCAGTTTTCAGTGGTACAGCTAACAAGAAAATACCTCAATTTTGTTCATCTCACAATTTTTTCATTTAGCCTTTTACAACACCCGATATACAGATTTTGTTACCATTATATGTATATATATATATATATATATATATATATATATATATATATATATATATATATATATATATATATGAAGGGTGTCTACTACAAAAGGTGCCAAACTGTCAGTAGGTGAGTACAAGTTATTTGCAACAAAAAGTCTCATAATATTTTTTCGAAAGTTGATAATTATCGAGTTATTTAACACTTTTTGATTTTACGAAATTGTTTGCTTCACTCTATAAGAACAAGAATATCTCTGTTCCTCTTACAACTACATCAAATCGGACCATACCATCGTAAAGCAAATTAAATTTGCTATAGGATAGGTAAGTAATAATGGTAAAATAATGTATACCGGGTGTTGGAAAAGGCTAAACGGTGCATTTTCATCACCTACTCTAATTATTACTCTTTTTATGGGGCCACTTGAAATCACGAATATATAGAGAACGACCTGCCAATCTAGATGAATTAAGGCGTCGCATAATAGAAGAAACCAATTCGATACCCCCACAATTTCTGCAAAATTCTCTCAGAAATTGAAGTGATCGATTAGGTTATTGTCAGGAGGTGAATGGAACTCTTTTTCAACACTTGCTATAGTTTCAATAAAGAAATTTCTCTCTTTCGTGAAAAAATCAAAACTTCAACAAATACTTGACGATAATTGTCAACCTGTCACGTTGATTATGAATTCGAGAGTAATTTTATTTGGGTGATAATAATTATTGTCATTTTAATTTTTTATGAACACGGCATTAGAGGAAAAGCATTTTTCTAGATTGTTTCTTAGGAAGTTTTTTCCTCTGAATCTAAATATACATGAACATATAGGGTGTTATTTCTGAAATTCTCATGATGTGGTCATTTAAGGCTACACCGGAAACACTATTGAGCACAAAATATTAACACTGAATTTTTCATGCTTTACAATGTTGGAATCCTAATTTTCAAAAAAAAACGCAGGGTATATAACTGAGATAATTAGCACTCTGTATACTGACTAAGATTCACTCGCATATGAGTTATGTTCCCCATGGCTTCTTGTTTGCAAAACACATTTTGGTAGCTCACGCCGGTATAACTGGAAGTGCCATGGAGGGAAAATATTTTAGAAATAGATATATATATATATATATATATATATATATATATATATATATATATATATATATATATATATATCTGGGTTGTGTGGCAAGGAAAGGCTTATGAAAGAATACTACGTTCCATCTTTTTATAGCATTATTTCATAAACTTTTCCTTGCCACACATCCCTTAGAATCCAAAAGAAATACATATCTCATTGACAATTTTCAAAATAATAAATATATATATATATATATATATATATATATATATATATATATATATATATATATATATATATATATATATCAACACAAATGTATAATAATTTTTGAGTTTTGACTGACCTTCGGAAGAAGGTACAGGCTAGTTCGTCAAAAGACGAGTTATTTTCAGTGATTGCAAAATCTGTCGATATCGAATGTACATTCACCGAAATACTTTTGTATTTACTGACTGTTTGGCACCTTTTATAGTAGACACCCTGCATATATATATATATATATATATATATATATATATATATATATATATATATATATATATATATATATACATTTTCGTTTCGTTTATTTATTTAATCATCAGTTTCTTCGAACGAGTTTAAAATCAACGTTGACTCTGAATGAACCTAATATAATGGTAAGCGGCTTCTCGAACACCTTCCAAAAGTGCCATATACTCCGCTTCACTAGATGAAACTGCTACGGAATTTGCCGTTTAGTGTTCCAACAAAGTGTAGAACTTTCAAACAATTTGAAGATATAACCAGTTGTACTTTCACGATCTGTTTCATTAATACCCCAATCGAAATCAACGAAACCAATCAGTAAATTTGTAAAATTAGGATTTGTTTTATAAACTAATTTAAATTGAAGTGAAACCTTGATGTATCGTAAAATGCGTTTCAGGCATTGCCATAACTCTTTATTATTTTTATTCTGGTACCTACTTAATAAATTAACCGATATGAATAAATCTGGTGTTGTACACAACATTACGTACATGAAGCATCCTATCAAATTTCAGCAGTTGGCATCAATAGCTTCATCTGAGTTTAAATCAACATAATTTAGTTTCTTAGGTAATGGAGTGTTGACAGCTTTGCAATCAATCACATTGAACTTTTTTTAAAACCGTTTTTAAGTATAGGCTTTGAACTAAAGTTAAAACCGTTTTTAAGTATAGACTTTGAACTAAAGTAATTTGATCTTTTGTCTATTTACTCTAATACCTAGAAAAGTTTTATTTCCTGCATATCTTCCATTTTGGAATGATTCATTGAATATTTTTTGAAACTTATGGTATCTTTATGTGCTGTAGCAACTAAAAGGTCGTCAACATATAGGACTAATTTTTCCTTTATCTAAGAAATATAAACACCGGTCGACTAAAGGTTTCTTAAAATTATGCTTTTTCAACACTTCTTCAAAACGCTCAACCCAACATCGAGCTGACTGTTTTAAACCATAGAAAGATTTATTGAGTTTACAGACTTGACCTTTATTAGCTTTTACGCAATCTGGCACACGCATATAAATTTCTTCTTTTAAATTACCATTTAAATAAGCTGTTTTTACATCCATGTGATGAAACATTGAATTATATAGATTGGCTAAAATAATAAGAAATCTATATGTAGTAATACGGCCCACCGGGGCAAAATTTTCATCGTAATCTAATAAATATTGTTGGCTACAACCCATTCATTCAGTAAAGAGAGTTTATTTCACTATTTATTGCTTGCTCCCACTGAATTTTATCTTCCCTATTCTTTATTTCATTATAGGATTGAGGAATTGTACAAATAAGTGATAGCGCATATAAAAATAAATATTATTATTTGCTCATTGTTTTTCGTTATGTGAAATAGGCGAGAGATTCTTAATTCTTTCACTTCTCCTGCAATTATTCTCGTGTTCGTTATCTTTTTTGGAGACAGATTTATCTATTTTAATGAAAGTTTTACTTTATTTTGGCTGTACAAGTTCTATGGGGTCTTGAACTACTTTTAAGGTAGTTTTAGGCATTTTACTAGGTTTTATGATGTTTTCTGGCTGGAAGCCCTCATTAAGTTTTGGTCTTAATGTTTCAACCCCTTTATCAAGTTTGGGTCTTGATGTTTAAAAATTTATTTCTTCAAAAATGACGTCTCCTGCTTCAATAAATTTATCATCTTAAATATCTAGTATTTTATAACCATTTGATTGATAACTAACCATTATGCTTTTATTTGATTTTTGATCAAATTTATCTTTTCTGACTTTGTTATGAATATATGCAGTAGAACCAAAATATTTTAAGTTATTTATTCGGGCCTTTTTACCGTGCCACATTTCGAAAGTTGTTTTGTTTTGGTTTAGGGATTTAGTAGGTGTCAGATTTATTAAATATGTTGCTGTCAGAACAGCTTCGCCCCAAAAGGCTTTATTTAAATTAGCACCATGTACCATTGATCGGGTCTTTTCTGTAATTGACCTGTTCATACATTCCGCCTCTGTTTTTTGTTGGGGTGTATGTGGTACAGTTGAGTGGTAGCTAATGCCCTTTTGAACACAATAATCTTTAAATGGGAAAGATATTCTCGCCCATTATCACTATATAAATTAGTTATTTTTAAATTAAGGTGTGCTTCACTTTTTGTGCAAAAATCACGAAACATTTCAAAAACTTGAGATTTATTCTCTAATAAGTAAGTAACTATAATGCGTAAATTGATCTATAAATGTAACAAAATAATTTTTATCGTATAGACTGATAGGGCCACACACATCGGAATAAACAATAAATAATGGTCTTGTTAATGTGAGTTTGGCTTTTAGCTTTAGCAAATGGCAGACGTGTTTGTTTTCCATAAATACAAGCCTTACAAATATCATGTGTGAGTAGGATATTTTTTAAATTTCTATTTTCAATCAATAGATCAATATTTTTTGAATGTAAAAAGTCTTTGCCTTTGGGACCTTATCGGGCGTGCCAGAGTGTATAATTATCTAACACCGTTTCAGACACATTTTCTTTTATTTTTAAGGGTTCAATAATTTTCACTGTCACAGTTGTCAAATTATTTTGGGACTTACCCTTCATTATTGTTTTGTTACCCTTCTTGATACTCACTGAACCGTTTTCTTCAGAAATTACTGTCATACCAGCTTGTTGAATTCGGTGTACAGAAAGTAAGTTGTACGGGATGTCCGAAGCATACAGAACGTCCTCCAGAACTCTGGTCACTCCTTGGTCAGTAGATATGCTGATGTTTCCTCTTAATGTTGCTGTAATTGAAACAGCAACTTTTGCTACGGAAATTGGAATTGGTTGATCCAAGTGTCGGCATGATGTGAAAACATTCTTTTGATTCACCATATGATCCGTTGCACCAGAGTCTAATATAAAAGTTAAACTTTTTTCTGAAGAAGTGGGTTGTTGAAAAGCTGTAGTGCCCACCATGAGAGCAAAACCCTTATAATATTTGAGTCAGTACAAACTATTTGTAACGTACATTCTCGTATTTCTTCTCCTTTTGGATGATTTTTCTTGTAAAAATAACAGTCTTTTATTGTATTATTATTGCGCCCACAATGCACTTTTGAATTTAACTGTCCTGATGATTTTCCTTGTTCGAAAACATGTCTGCTAGTAGTTTGTTTGGGAAATTTGGTTCCGCGATATTTATATTTGTTGTAAAAATATGCGTTTTCGGTTTGATGTCTTTCTACATGTAGCACTTTGAAACTGGTGTCACTACTCTCGTTTTATAGCTTAGTTTCATAGTCAAGCAATTTAGTTTATACAAATGCAAAACTCAAATTATCACCTGTTAACGTATGAATTGCTGTTACTATACCGTCATAGGATGATGGCAGGGTGAGAGGTAGATGTGCTATTTTGAAACTTTCTGTTCCACCAGCAGCAAGAACCTCAATAATTAATTCATCGAATATATGAAAATGCTTTGATAACTGCATACCACTTTTGAGTTTTAAGCAATTTCTTTTTAACGGCTAACTGTGTGGGCTTTTTCTTTCATAGATTGAATCTAGTTTTTCAATGATTCGACGGGCTTTTGCTCCTTCTGTAACGACACCTATTATCATGTCACTAAGGCATTCTATAATAATTCTTTCGGCCAACCGTTCGAGCTTGTCCCATTTTCTGTCGGGCTCCACTGGGGCTTCCTCGTCTATTACTTTTAATGCATCATCTTCTGCAAGTAAGGCTCTTAAACGAAATTTCCAAATGCTGTACTGTTCACCATCAAATTGTCTTATATTACGTCGAGACTCATTTGCTTCCATAATCACTAATCACTTAAGTTTATTAACCGACACGATACACAACGTATTTATCATTCTGGGCCCATAACCTATTGGATTTATAGGAAATGGATGTTAAATTAAACACGATATAATCTTAATACAAGCGGGAGCACAATTTTTATATTTCAAACTGAATTGGACAGAGTCGTCGGTAAAGAGACTTCCTGAAAACCTTGAACTATATAATGATGGTGCTTTCTCTGAAACAGTTTATTTATTTAATCACCAGTATTTTATCGAGTGTAAAATTAATGTTGACTCTGAATGAAACCTAATATTGTTACAGTCACTTTCGTAAAGTAATTCTATATATATATATATATATATATATATATATATATATATATATATATATATATATATATATATATAGAATTACTTTACGAAAGTGACTGTAACAACGAGTCTTTGTACGGATGATGTTTTGAGTGTTGCACTTTATCGAAGATGGTCTCCGCTGTTTAATTCGGCCTGGACGGTGTCCACAAATCATGTCCGTAATAATCTATATTTTATCTTTGACCTGGAGTATGTGAATGGCCTGCAAAACTCCAAAAACTGGCTTCAAATAAAATGAATATTTCGAAATGAGTGAAAGAACTTCTAGTCGTTGCTGCGTTCAGCTGATAGTTTTCCTTAAAAAGCTGAATGCTTCTTTATTTTTGAGACCATCATGTTTCACATAGAAGAGATCGAGGAGGAAAATTTGTGTAATGCCCTTGATCGTTCCAATTTTGTTTCTCAGTTTAGGAATGCTATTGAGATTATTATAAACCAGATTGAACTTGAACAAACCCCAAAAACTACTCTTTAATTCGATTACTGGGTTCATTAAAGAATTTGGATAAATCACAGCTCTCATCTACTAGAATACTAATAGCACATGCCCTTTTGAGATCGTCCACAATGATGTGTTGTACAAGTTCGCCGCATGTTTCTATTACTTCCATTTCAATATGTGTTGATAAATACAATGCATATTTCACAGATATTTCCAGATGTATTTTCAATGAACCAATTTTTCAGCTTGATCTAATCTCGGAAAATATCCAATGATTTTCTTCTTAGTGGTAAAATATCAGTTGCACAAAATAGCATTGCATTTTGTACACAGCCGATGGCCTTCATATTTTCGGCATTAATTTGCTGATGGGCTGGTTCGAGTTGCTTGATAACCGCAGGATTTTCCAAAAAGGTATGAGCAGCTTCAGCAGCATATCTATGCGATTGGCTGCTACCGTGGCTGGCCCAGTATTCATAGATATTTTTTTAAATTTAGAAAAGGCCTGATGATGATGTCTCGCCCTATGGGAGGTGAAAATAGCACGCAGTATAAGCACATTCTTTCACTTCAGCAGAATATTTCATCTACGGCGAATAGTCTTTAAGCCACTTGTGATTGAATTTTCTCATGAGGTTTTTTGCATCTTTTTGAAGTCGTAACTTTCGGAAGGTTCCCAACAGTGTCTGCGCATTTCCGCCTTTTCTTCCGGCTTCATATATCTATTTCGACCCAGTGAGTTTATTAGGTCGTCTTTACCACAAAACCAGGTTCATCCAGTATATCCGATTCCTATTTAAAATCTTCGCTAGATTCGATCCTTGTCGGTTTTTGCTGACTTTGACGATCATAGTTCACAAAGTTTTTCAGGCCTTCAACGAGATTGCCAGAGCTACGGTGAGAAGGCGCTGCATTTGCATTCTCATTTTTAATGATTCATCCCAAAGCTGCTCTACACGTGATTCGCTTGATTTGGTGTATCTTGTTAATGTTCCTTAACAATAATCATGAGCTTCGAGGATATAATTTGATTCAACGGGAAAAAATCAAGAAACTTGGTGTATGAAGATACTGATCAAAATATTTCCTGATGTCCATTTCACAGATTTTCTTCAAATCTTCTACTTCTACAAGAAAATGTTTATTGTTCATCGGCTGCTAGGCATATTTACACTGGCTTCGATGAATGGTTTCCTATTACTGTCATGTTTCAGGATTATTCTAGATTATTCTAGAAAGTTGTCAACAAGTACTCTAAAATAGCTTAATCGTTCCACTTTCAACAATCACTGGAAAAAACATGCTAATGTTCATTGTTCAATATTAATTATCTTTCAAACAATATAATAAAGCACGCATGTGGCGTCAGAGGCTCGCTAATCAGAAAGGAGCAGGCCCTACGGCGAGTTATTCACATCTAGTCTCATCACACTATAACTTATATTTTCATTAATGTTTCTTAATTATTATTAATGTCTAACTTCTTTATTTGATATCAACTTTGCACCGAACCATGTACTTAACTTTGGCGAAAATTTCATTCTATGTAGTGCTTATTGCTGGATCCACAAGGGGTAAGGGCGCCGTCCTCTCCTCTCTTTCCCTTTCTGGCAGCGCTGATGTATGTATAGTTAAATTTATATGTCTATTTTTATTAGTGATTTTGTAAAAATTCAAATTTATATATTATTGGTTAGGTCTTACTCCTTCATTTGATAATACCTTTGTATTTTGACGAAAACTTAATTCTATCAAGTACTTATTTCACGACATATAAGGGAAGGGTTTAGCAACTCCGTGCCCTCCCTCTGGCTACGCACATACAAGAATATGCACCTTCGCAAGCTCCGAATCTCTCGTCTTCAGACAACTCATACGATGAAGATTCAAATAACGATGGATGATTAGAGTTTTAACATTTTTTATAGTGACATATTTATTTTATTCTAGTTTCGTTATTGTAATTATTATTTCTACATAAATACTCATTAATTATAAAGTTATAGTAAGGAAAATATGAAAATCAACAATTAGTAATTTTCTCACTGACAGACCACTGTGCGACTCGCACAACAGTCTTCGGTGACACACTCATGTCAGAGTCTCTTCTCTCGAAATAATTCACGGTATATGTAACTATATGGTGATGTAAGATACTACCATGGTATAAGGGTAGCATAATCAGTGGACGAAGCAAGCTAGAACTCGACCGTAGAGGAGATTCGATACCACGGTGGCGTATGCACTCTGAAAAATTGACTCATTGCCTAAAGATACTTGACCCACTCTATATGTTATCATCACACTTTGATACCTAATGTACGTACATACATTTCAGAGTTTTCCAATCCTTACCCACGGTGAATTGCTCTTGAACTTTGCTATGAGAAATTCGAATGATTGAACTCTAGTATTCAGTATAAAGCTGGAGCTTCTAACGGAAAGCATCGATTTGTATGAGAGTCAATGCGGCCGAAATAAAATTGAAAACGAACCAAATCTATAAAAAACACAAGTACATAGATTCATATATCATTGAAGTGTAGCTTTTTTTTTGAGGAATATGAATTGACAATCGTTATTCTAAACCCAGACATAGAAGCAATCTAGTAGAATCATAAACAGCGGTAGGTATATATTTACTATTTAAACAACGCTCTCCTACTCACAAAGGAACACAATTGTGAGTTCTATTTATCATGACTGGTCTATCCCTTCTCCTAACTATCCGTAACAAATACATATTGAAATATTATTGTACCATGTATTCGAGAAATCTCAACAAACTCATTGTTTCTTTTCCAAGTAATACCCAACGAATCAAAATCTATCTGAAAATACAGAATTATCTCGTTGAAAACTATAGATTTTGCCCTCTGAATTAGAATGTCAATATTGGAATCATGAGAAAGATTTGAAAAAATTAAATTAACTTCATAAAAAACATGCTAATCTAATTAGTACTCAACCAATTTGATTGAATAAACCATTTGTCGTCGAAATCAATGAAAATCTCTATTTAGTACAAACGATTCATGCTGCATTATCACTATGCATTGTGTCTATTGTAATTTGGAGTCTTCCTTTTGTTTTTAGAAATCAAACTACCATAACTAGATACCTCCTACATATTTAACGGGTTTCAGTTTTGAAGCGCGAAACTCTCAGAATAGATCAGACAGATCCAAACATGGCTTTTTACAGTGACGGAAATGTATCGATTATTTTATACATCTTTCATCTTCTAGGTATTGAGTTCACATTTGAAATAGGGTTCACTGTTTTAGATCTTTGGGCGAGGCTAGTTTTGGTTATTATTGTAATGAGTGTCATTTTCCTGAAGCTCAGGTTCATTGTTTTGCCTCCCGAATTCTTTTCACTACACCTCTACTAGATTTTCGAAAAAATTTTCTTACTACATTTTGTTTTAAGGGTTTTTTGCCCCAAGAAAATTTTCCGTTATTTGTATCGTGTTGAAACGTAATATAAAATTTCATTTAATATGTTTCGATGTTTACGGCTCATTTTTAGGTTCGTGGTAGTAATGCAGTTTTTTTTACGGGTTTTGCGATTATTGGCCACTAGGCGTAAGCAAGATAGACGATTTCTGAGTACTGCTATTTCTGATACTCGAAGTTATATAGAAGCGAGATCATGATTCATTTGACTCCATCTCAAAATACTGCATATTGTAGATTTGGTACTATAGTACACTGGCTTCAAAATCGTGAAACACATGTGTTTATACCGAAACTATGACCCATCGATAATGCGAAGGTGCTAAAGAATCATACTTCATTTGGCAAACTTTGTCGGCGTCCATTTTTTCTGAAATATCTTTGCCTATTCAACATTCTTCGATACAAGATACATTACGAAACAACTGATTTGGGCTAGATGGGTTCAAGTATACGTTTGCCTGACGGGCGGTTTCATTTTTTAACATACCCCCAGATAACTTCTTGGCGGAAAAATTTTAGTCCGAAATTTTCGTGAAATTATATTTCACTCAGGAACGTTTATCTAGCTTGTAAATTTCAGACTGATATCTCACAATGACCGAAATATCGTAATATAAGGCATAGAATATGTCAATTTGAAATTATGAAATGGCAATTCAAAACGAACTTGAATTGGTATAAAATATCTATATTCAATGGAACTCTCGTGTTATCCCTAATATCGAAATCTGCCCTCTGTTCATTCAGTCTACTCCTCAGCTCCTTCAAGGCGGCTAGTTGACGGCTGGCAAAATGAGAAGGAAGACCTACACGCATAAAAACTGTAATGGCGGCGACAGAAGGTCGAAAAGCAATGGGCCTACAAGTATCATTTTTTTCATCTTAGCCGGTCAAGAAAGGAATAATGGAGAAAAAGAAAGAATTGTTACGAATATTTATTTCATTATTTAATCTTCCTTCTTTGTCTTTGCTTACTACAAAGATGTGTGATTATGTACACAACATATTATATAAATTCTTCCAGGACAAAATCGCGTCGGTTTCATCCCCCACCTTCTGTGATTGTTTCATTTGTGCTTATACGAAATCATCATTTGTTGAAAGTCATAGATTACCTCTATCTCTTATCTCTACAGAATTTGATATTTTAAACTTTCTCATGATAAACTTCGATTAAGATTCACCACCACACGAATTTCAAAATATGTGATGAAAGAATCAAATATACAAATTCAAAGTGAATTCTTTCATAGGAAATTTCGAATTTTCATTATAATCCAAGTTGGGTGGCATATAAGCCTACTCGACGTTAAGACTAAGAGCTCTTCATTGGGTGTATTTTTGATGTGATTAATTTCATGAACATATTTGCAATCTCAATTGAACTTAAACACTTCATTCGTATCAGTTTTATCAAATCCATTATAGTTGCCCCCAATATTTTTCTGGATTTTTTTACATCTAAGCTACATATTTCGAACATCTTTGGAAATTATAATAAGCAATACACAATTGATACTTGAGAGAACACAATTTTTGAGATAAATACCATATGAAGCTTACACTTGTTATGATTTTGCTTTCATTCATGTAAAATACGTTAAAATTATGTTCTGAAAAGAGCGAGACATTCGAAGGAATTTTGGAATTTTTCCTCAAAAACAGAAGACCAACAAATATGGATAGTCTCTGGGTCCCAAACTTTGTGAATACTAATTTTTTTAACAGTGACTGACGGCACTCAGCATCCTTTTACATATCTCTCTTACACTTGTTAATAGTTTGAAGTGTTCCTATAACGAATAATACGACTGAAATAATAAAAATTAATGACGTCTCAAAGTAGCTGTTTGGTATCAATTAACTCCTCAAAATAAGAGCGAGTCGCCTTTTAGCCGTTTATGAGCTATATTAAACTATAGAACACACTATTATCATATGACTATGCAACTGTCATCGAAATACGGCTTTCTGTTGAGGTAAGTGGTCACGATCGTGCTCTTATGAATGTCTATCGATTGCAACTCAGTTGTAGGTTCAGAAAAAATTATATCTGAATTAATAATAATTGTTATTCTCATCTCAATTTAATTTTTGTCCTCATTGAATAAAACTGTCAAGAAAAGCATACTCAGGACTTCCAACTAAACCAAAATGTACGGAGATCTTTGACCGAAAATTTTATAGAGGTTTGGTAAAGGTACCCATGCTCTGCACAAATGTCATATTCCTTAAATCAATGGAACTAGTATATTCATTGCTTGAACACATCTATTGGTAGAGCAGATGGCAACTGTACCAGAGGCATACCTCGTCGTATAGCATGTGCTCATTTGATATATCTGCGTATTTACTCAAAATGACATTTTTTGACTTTTCTCATACAAATGCTTAGGGCTTAGTTATAATTCCTGAGTATAGTTGTGTTGAAAGATAGCTTACACATTAACAATATTCTTTTTTCTTTTTCGTGGCAACTATGATATTTTATTCGATATTCAAAGTTCTAGTTGGATAATACATGACCTCATAAAATTTAGCTAGACATCCAATGTTTGAGTAGTACCTATAAGCTTCTTGTAGATGATCTTGTTTTTAAGGACACCGAAGAGTTCTTTCCTCGTTGCCTCAATCTCTAATGCAGTATATTCAAATATAATTCACCTATTATTGGTTCCCAAGATGTCAGTTCAGTAACTCCTGATGACAAAAGAACAGATAATATTGATTCTTCTCAAGAACAACGATTGAAGTTTTTTTTTTCTTTATATAACTACATTGGCACATACTATGGTTTGAAAGATATAACTTCGGAAATTTTGAGCTAACTTTCATGCCTGCTCATCAATTGGATATAACAGATGAGTAATATGCAGTTTATGTGCTCTGTGACCAGTTACTTTGGTAGGGATATGTATTATGAGAAAACACTTAACTGGTTGGTTTGTTGCAGTACAGGGTCTTCTTTTTATTCTGTGAAAGAAAAACTATTTCATGACTCCTACTCTGGAATATATTTTTATATCTTTGGAAGTTCTTTAACCTTGGTAATGTAACTCTAGATGAGAATTATTTTATCGAGAAAAATTCTACCTATTCACAAAAAATAGCCTGTATATCTGAATCGAATAGCTTGACCAGATATTCTTAAGGGAATTCTATAAGTCATGAGTCATAAGTCATAAATCAAAATTCAATGGTTTCGAACATACGGAACCGGAATTCCCACCAATACGGCGCCTGCCCTAATGAAACACCGAAACTAAGTATATTGTTATATGATACAACAAAGTCATCAAAATTAGGTAGAGATCAATGTGTTTTCCTTTTCAAAATTTGAATATTATATATATATATATATATATATATATATATATATATATATATATATATATATATATATATATATATATATATATATATATATATATATATATATATATATATATATATATATATATAAATTTATTTATCCGTCGAGACTTATCCAAAAACGTATCCGTCGAGACTTATCCAAAAACGTATCCGTCGAGACTTATCCAAAAACGAATAAGGAACAATATTAGGTTTCATTCAGAGTCAACGTTAATTTTACACTCGATAAAATACTGATGGTTAAATGAATAAACAAAACTGTTTCAGAGATAGCACCATGATTATGTAGTTTAAGGTTTTCAGTAAGTCTCTTTACCGACTCTGTGCAATTCAGATTGAAATATAAAAATTGCCCTTTCGCTTGTATTAAGGTTATATCGTGTTTTATTTAATACCCATTTCCTATAAATCCAATAGGTTATGGGCCCAGAATAATAAATATGTTGTGTACCGTGTCGGTTAATAAACTTAAGTGATTAGTGATTATGGAAGCAAATGAGTCTCGACGTAATATAAGACAATTTGATGGTGAACAGTACAGCATTTGGAAATTTCGTTTAAGAGCCTTACTTGCAGAAGATGATGCATTAAAAGTAATAGACGAGGAAGCCCCAGTGGAGCCCGATAGAAAATGGGACAATCTCGAACGGTTGGCCAAAGGAATTATTATAGAATGCCTTAGTGACACGATAAAAGGTGTCGTTACAGAAGAAGCAAAAGCCCGTCAGATCATTGAAAAACTAGATTCAATCTATGAAAGAAAATGCCTAGCAACAGAGTTAGCTGTTCAAATGAAATTATTGAGCTTAAGAATTCAAAAGTGATATGCAGTTATCAAAGCATTTTCATATATTCGATGAATTAATTATTGAGCTTCTTGCTGCTGGTGGAACAGAAATGTCTAAAACAGAAATTTTTAAAATAGCACATCTACTTCTCACCCTGCCTTCATCCTATGACAGTATAGTGTATCAGCAGTTCATACTTTAACAGAGCATAATTTGAAATTTGCATTTGTAAAAACTAAATTGCTTGACTAAGCTATAAAACAGGACAGTTTAATTCAAAAATGAAGTGCAAGCATTGTGGGCGCAATAATTATTATACAATAAAAGCCTGTTATTTTTACAAGAAAAATCATCCAAAAGGAGAAGAAACACGATAATGTACGTTACAAACAGTTCGTACTGACTCAAATAGTAATCAGGGTGCTGCTCTCATGGTGGGCACTACAGCTTTGCAACAACCCACTTCTTCAGGAAAAGTTGGCCTTTCATATTAGATCGATATATGGTGCAACGGATCATAGAGTGAATTGAAAGAATGTTTTCACATCATGCCAACACTTGGATCATCCAATTTCAATTTCCGTTGCAAAAGTTGGTGTTTCAATTACAGCAACATTAAAAGGAAACATCAGCGTATCTACTGACCAAGGAATGACCGGAGTTCTGGAGGACGTTCTGTATGCTTCGGACAACCCGTACAACTTACTCTCTGTACACCGAATTCAACAAGCTGGTATGACAGTTATTTCTGAAGAAAACGGTTCAGTGAGTATCAAGAAGGGTAGCAAAACAATAATGAAGGGTAGGTCCCAAAATAATTTGACAACTGTGACAGTAAAAATTATTAAACCCTTAAAAATAAAAGCAAATGTGTCTGAAAGGGTGTTAGATAATTATACACTCTGGCATGCCCAATTAGGTCACATAAGCAAAGAAAAAAAATTTACAATTAAAAAATATTGATTAATTTACTGAAAATAGATATTTAAAAAATATCCAACGTACACGTGATATTTGTGAAGCTTGTATTTATGGAAAACAAACACGTCTGCCATTTGCTAAAGCTAAAAACAAAACTCACATTAACAAGACCATTTTTCATTGTTCATTGTGTCATTGCATTCCGATGTGTGTGGCCCTATCAGTCTACACACAATGGACGATTAAAATTATTTTGTTACATTCATTGATCAATTTACGCATTATACAGTTACCTACTTATTAGCGAATAAATCTTAAGTTTTCGAAATGTTTCATGATTTTTGCACAAAAAGTGAAGTATATTTTAATTTGAAAATAACTAATTTATATTGTGATAATGGGCGAGAATATCTTTCTAACGAGTTTAAAGTTTATTGTGTTCAAAAGGTTATTAGCTACCATTTAACTGTACTTCATACACCGCAACAAATAACAATGGCGGAAAGTATGAACAGGTCGATTACAGAAAAGGCCTGATCAATGGTACATGGTGCTAATTTAAATAAAGCCTTTTGGGGCGAAGCTGTTCTGATAGCAATTATTTAATTAATCTGACACCTACTAAATCCCTAAACCAAAATATAACACCTTTTGAACTATGGAACGGTGAAAAGCCCCGAATAAATGACTCAAAACATTTTGGTTCTACTGCATATATTCATAACAAAGTCTAAAAAGATAAATTTAATCAAAAATCAAATGAAGGCATAATGGTTGGTTATCAATCAAATGGTTATAAAATACTAGATATTTAAGCTAAAAATTTTTTGTAGCACAAGACGTCATTTTTAAAGAAATACATTTTAAAACAACCTTGATAAAGGGGTTGAAACATTAAGACCAAAACTTAATGAGGGCTTCCAGCCAGAAAACACCATAAAATCTAGTAAAATGCCTAAAACTACCTTAAAAGTAGTTGAAGACCCCATAGAACTTGTACAGCCAAAAACAAGTAAAACTATTATTAAAATAGATAAATCTGTCACCAAAACAGATAACGAACACGAGAATAATTGCAGGAGAAGTGAAAGAATTAAAAATCTCTCGCCTATTTCATATAACGAAAAACAATAAGCAGATAATAGTATATAGCGCATATCTTACATATGCGCTATCACTTATTTGTACAATTCCTCAATCCTATAATGAAATAAAAAATAGGGAAGATAAAATTCAGTGGGAGCAAGCAATAAATAGTGAAATAAATTCTCTTTTACTGAATAAAACATGGTCATTAGTCAGTCGCCCCCTCAATAGAAATATTGTCGCTGTAAGTGGATTTTTACCATTAAATGCGATGCGTATGGAAATCCATCGAAATATAAAGCACGTCTGGTAGCTCGGGGTTGTAGCCAACAATATTTATTAGATTACGATTAAACTTTTGCCCCGGTGGCCTGTATTACTACATATAGATTTCTTATTATTTTAGTCCAATATAATTCATTGTTACATCACATGGATGTAAAAACAGCTTATTCAAATGGTAATTCAAAAGAAGAAATTTATATGCGTGTGCCAGATGGCGTAAAAGCTAAAAACGGTCAAGTCTGTAAACTCAATAAATCATTCTATGGTTTAAAACGGTCAGCTCGATGTTGGTTTGAGCGTTTTGATGAAGTGTTGAAAAATCATAATTTTGAGATCGCTTTAGTCGACCGGTGTTTATATTTCTTAGTTAAAGTAAATGTTAGACAAAATATGTATGTACTCCTATTCGTTGACGACCTTTTCGTTGCTATAGCACATAAAGATACCATGATAAGTTTCAAAAGATATTTAATGGATCATTTCAAAATTGAAGATTTGCAGGAAATAAAACTTTTTCTAGATATTAGAGCAAATAGACAAAAAGATCAAATTACTTCAGATCAAAGTCTTTACTTAAAAGCGGTTTTGAAAAAAAGTTCAATATGACTGATTGCAAGGCTGTCAACACTCCATTACATAAGAAGCTAAATTATGTTGATTTAAACTCAGATGAAGCTACTGATGCCAACTGCAGAAATTTGATAGGATGCTTGATGTACATAACGTTGTGTACAAGACCAGATTTATGCACATCTGTTAATTTATTAAGTAGGTACCAGAATAAAAAAATAAAGAGTTATGGCAATGCCTGAAACGCATTTTATGATACATCAAGGGTTCACTTCAATTTAAATTAGTTTACAAAACAAATCCTAATTTTACAAATTTATTGATTGGTTTCGTTGATTGGGGTAATAATGAAACAGATCTTGAAAGTACAACTGGTTATATCTTCAAATTGTTTGAACATTCTACACAGTTGAAGCCGCTTACCTTAAATCATTGTTGAATGATGTAAAAATAATAATAACAAAACCTTTTGTCATATTTGAAGATAATAACAATTGTATAGCCATAGCTACTAATCCTGTATTTCATAAACGGTCAAAACATAGTGACATAAAATATCATTTCATAAGAGAGCAAATTGAAAAGAAGAAAGTAATTTTGGAATATGTTTCAACTGGTAACCAGTTGGCAGACGCTTTTACAAAGCCACTCTTTCCCAATTCGAGCTCCTTCGCTTCCAAATGAACTTGGAGAAGTTAGTTTTAAGGATAGCAATAATCAAAACATATCCTGGAATAATTATATATTAGGATAACGTTATATGTTATGAGAATATATCAATCTACCAGAATATATACATACTATAGCATCATCAGACAATGATATCAATGTACCAACGAGTAGTGTCAGAGGCTTTCTCCCCGGAAAAATCCAGTATACGGACCTTAGTCAAGTAACTCTGAATGTTACTCATTAATAGCTTCCTTTGTGTGAAGTGGTACGATCGAATAGAATACTGCTTTGAATATATATAAGACTAAATTGTCAGTTAATTAAATTACATTTATATAAACAAATAAATAAAATATGAAATGAGATTCTGAGCAGTATAAATCAAAGAGAAAACCTATGATTCTACCTCATTATTCTTTTCGGAAAGAAACCTACGAAGAATATTACAAGATTTGATTACTGTTATCTTTTGTAATTGTTCAAACAAATTTTTCTCAAGACCCAAAATCTCAATACTTTTGTGAAGATTTCTAGGAATAACACCTGTTGTGGAAATAAAAATCGGTAGAATAAATATTTTTTCATTTTCCACATTTTTTAATCTCGTCGCCAAGCATCATATATTTAGAAATTTTTTCATTGTATTTATTTTGTATATTATGTGTGTCGGGTATAGCAATATCAATTATAAATGTTATTTGATTCTCTTTATCATTAAAATGATATCTGGTCTATTGTGTTTTACAGTTCTGTTGCGAAGAATTGTTTTATCAAAATAGAGTTTATATTTGTCATTTTCACAAATAATCTCAGGTTCATATTTGTAAAATTTTTTTCTTTTGGGAATTAGGTCATGTTTAATTCCTAGATTAAAATTAATAATATTAGCGACGGCATTATGTCTTTCTAAATAATCTGTTGAAGCAAGGACTGAGCAAGATGATAATATATGAAAAACTGTTTCTGAAGAACAGAAACATCTACGGCAAGAATCATCTATATTTTGTTCGATGATGTGTTTTCTATAATTCCTCGTGAAAACAACCTGATCCTGGATCGCAATTGCCAAGCCTTCTGTTTCAGCAAACAATTCTCCAGATACTAACCATTTATTCGATGCGATTTCATCAATATAATCATTTTTCAATTCTTTAGGGTGCTTTCCGTGTAATTCCTTCTGCATCCAACTTTCTCTTTTAGAATTATCATCAAATATATCAAAATCTACCTTTTGCCTTGTCAAGTTCAGAGGTGTAAGATTATAATCTGAAGCAACAACAATATCATGTAATTTAGACGTTCTCTGTTTATCATGAAAATGGGAACGTAGATGAAAAATCTGTTTGCTATGAAGATTATTCATATAAGTTAATCCACGACCTCCAGATGTCTAGGTAGTGTAACTCTCTGAACAGCTGACTTTGGGTGGTGCTTATGATATATTCAAAGCATTTTACTCGTTTGACATTGTAATTCATTTAGATCAGTTTTTAGACCATTTAATAATTCCAAAAGAAGATGTAAGAATAGGAACAGCATAGGAGTTGATAGCTCTGAAAGGTTTTACTAGTTCAATGACTCTTGATGATAATTCTTAATCTTTTGTAATATGAACTTCTAATATTTTCTTTAGTGCTGCTATGGTTAATTGTCTTCTCTTGACAAAATCCAAGATATTTATATGTATCTCCTTGATGCATTGGCTCGATTTCGATATTGGAAATCTTTATATAATCAGAGGTGATCTTTCCTTTTCAATAGAAAGATTTTTACATTTTGGAAGCCCAAATTTCATATGAATATCATTGGAATAGTTGAAAGTAATCTCAATAGACTTTTCAAATGAGATCTGGTTTCGGCATATAATTTAATATCATCTAAATAAATTAAGTGACTTAATTTGAATTCAGTTGATAGACTCTTTATTTAGTAGCCGAAACTAGTAGCATTTAATTCATGAAGATAATGGATTAAGGCAAAAACAAAACCAAAGAGCACTTAAAGAATTACCTTGAAAAATGCCTCTTTTGATTGGATTTACTTCGGATTTTAACGATTGTTTTGAAATATTTAAATGAAGATTGGTTCTCCAATTTTTCATTACAAATTCAAGAAAAAGACAAAGTGTCTTATCAATTTTATAAATTTTCAAAATTTCTTGAAGCCATGAATGGGGAGAACTATCAAAAGCCTTTTGGTAATCAATGAAGGCTGTATGAATATTTCTCTTCTTAGTTTGAGCTTGATTCAAAGCAACATAATCAATTACAAGTTGCTCTTCAGTACCAAGGTGTTTTTTTCTACATCCTTTTTGATGTTCGGAAAGAATATTATAATTCTCAAAATGTGCATAAATTCGTTGGCTAATACATGCAGTTAGAATTTTATATATTGTTGGAAGGCAAGTAATTGGTCTATATTGAGACGGATCAATAGTATTATCACTTTTCGGTTTTAAATAAGTAATTCCTTGTGTGAAAAATAAAGGGGTAGCTGAGGGGTTCTTTATTATAAATGAAAAATATTCAGCCAATTTTTCATGAGCGCAAGAGAATTTCTTGAACCAAAAGTTATGAATACCATCAATACCTGGAGATTTTCAATTTTTTGTGTGTTTAATAACTGATGTTATATCTTCGTTAGAAAATTTTCAAACTGCATGCATTCTATTTTAGAAAATCGAGACCTTTGATTTAAAATCCAACTTGCATTGGAATTGTGTTGCCTTGGTACTGCCCAAATTGAAGACCAATAATCAGTTAGAATATCAATTTTAGGAAATCCATTTCCAGAAATATTTTCATTTGAATAGTTTGTTTTGGAATTTTCAAACAATATATATATATATATATATATATATATATATATATATATATATATATATATATATATATATATATATATATATAAATATGAATATATATATATGAAAATATAAATATATATATATATATATATATATATATATATATATATATATATATATATATATATATATATATATATATATATATATATATATATATATATATACAGGGTGTCTACTATGAAAGGTGCAAAATTTCAGTAGGTGAAAGTACAAGTCATTTGCAACAAAAATGTCCTATAACATTTTTTTTCAAAAAATGATAATTATCGAGTTATTTCTTACTTACTTCTTGATTTTACGAAATTTTTTGCTTCTGTCTATAAAAACAAGAATATCTCTGTTACTCTTACAGCTTCAACAAATCTGACCATACCATCGGAAAGAGCATTGTATTTGCTATAAAGTAGGTGAGTAATAACGCTAAAAAATTTGTATACCGGGTGTTGTGAAATGCCAAATGAAAAAATTGTGAAATGAACAATATTAGTTCTTGTTAGCTATATCACTGAAAATTGATCGATAAGTAGCCTTTATTTTTTAGGAAAAAACTACTACTATCATCTGGCTAGTTTCACCGGAGCGTCTAAATTACTCCACAAATGACTTTTCAATAATAATGAGCAATAAATGAATAACATATTGTAGATTTCCCTTTTACGGTTCCATTTTCTTGTTCGAAAAAAAGAAAACATGCCTATTTTCTCAAATATTGAATATCGAGATATGTTATTTGTTTATGGCTTCGCAAATAGAAATTCCCGTGTAGCGGTACGGGAGTATGCATTGCGCTTTCCAAACAGACAGCAACCTTGCAGAATAACATTTGTTGAAGTGTTTAGGCGCTCCGGTGAAACTGGTTCATACAGTGGTTTAAGAATCAGAGAAGGTGGTGGAAATACTCAGCAATGGAGACAAGCACCTGCAACATTGCAGGCTGTTCGCGAGGACCCTACAACAAGTACTCGGAGAATTGGTGCTACATTGAGACTTCATCATTCCATAGTTCATAGAGTTCTCAAGCGAAATAATTTACATCCTTACCATTTGAGTATGATTCAAGGCCTATTGCCAGTGGATGGATAGTGAGGTGAGGTTGGAATTTTGTAAGTGGTACATGAATAAATCACAGGATTGGGGATCAGATAAAATTCTTTGGACAGACGAGGCAATTTTTACCAAAGTTGGCATGATAAATTTGAGAAATTCCCATATATGGGACACAGAAAATCCTCATGGCACTATTGTGTCACACTTTCAACACGAGATTAGAGTAAATGTGTGGTTGGGGTTAAGGAGGGGACGAAATAATGAATATTTTGGAAGAAATGCCTATTGCTACTCGGCATCACTTTTGGTTTCGAATGGACGGCTGCCCAGCTCATAATTCTAGAATAGTCCAGAACTGGGTAACTGAGAGATTTGGAGAGAAATAGATCTATTCGGGCCAGTGGGATGGCCACCCAAAAGCCCTGAAATTACATCGCTTGATTTTTATGTGTGGGGCTCACTAAAGACTTATGTTTATTGAATTCCCTTTAATACTCGAGAAGAATTAATTGAAGGGGTTCGAATCTGTTGTAAGGAAATGAGTCAAAAATACATTGACCTTCAAAGAATAGTTGATAGTTTAAGAAAAAGATTTGTTAAGAGCATTCAAGAAAGAGGACATTTTGAACACCTGTTCAAAATCTCTTTCGTGAAAATATGTTTGATTAATTTTTTTCGATTCATGTTCATGTTCATGTTTCATTAAGTAATACGATATTTGCGTTGTCGAATTTTCTGTCTCATTACTTTTACCCATGATATTGCTGAAAAACAAAATAGTTAGCTCAAAAGTTGATATACCATTTGAAAGCCAGTTAAATTTAGCAGTTTTACCAAAGAAAAAACAGCTACTTTTCGATAGTTTTCAGTGGTACGGCTAACAAGAAAATATCACTAATTTTGTTCATTTCACAATTTTTTCATTCAGCCATTTACAACACCCAGTATACAAAATTTTCTAACCATTAGTACTCACCTATCTTATAGCAAATTCAATGCTCTTTCTGATGGTATGGATTTAATTTAATGTAGGGTAAGAGTAACAGAGGTATTCTTGTTTTTTAGAGAGAAGCAAAAAATTTCGTAGAATCAAAAGTGTTAAATAACTGGATAATTATCAACTTTTCGAAAAAATGTTATGTTATGGATAGACATTTCGGGATTTTTCTTCCCTTCTTCAGTATTTAATCTACAATATTACAGAATTATACATTACGATTCATATTAAATTATTCTCAAAATGTATCTTACCCACTAATCTTTGGATGATTGTTGTATTTTTATTTGTAAGCATTGTGGAAACTGTGTGTTTTAGAGATGTCAGTTTTCGGAGGTTATGTGTGTTGAAGTTATCTTTGGTGCTGTTTTCTTTGTGGACTTTTCAGGTGTTTCTGGGATCTGTTGGTACCGTGTTCTCTGTATCAACTGTGATTGTTGACCTTCTCGAAACGTGTTTCTTTTGTTCCCTGTTTTGTAGAAGATCTATGTATATGGAGCTTAGTGTCTTTATGTCTTTCCGGTCATTTACTGAGTTGTCTATTTTTTTTTGTATGTGTATCATCTCAAGTATTTCTCTCTTTTTTCTGTTGTGTTCTTTGTCAAGAATTTTTGTCTTTTCATAGTAAAATTCGTGTTTTTCTTGTTTTTTGTGTTTGTTTAGTGCAGTGCTGTCGTTTTTTGCGTATTTATGGGGTTTGAGACGTTCTTTGAGGTGTTGTTCTGTTTGTCCAATGTAGCCACCTTTACGCAGTACTTGCAGGGTATTGCATATAAGGGTTTCCTCAATGTGCGGTATTTTGGATTTCAGTTTTGTATGTACGTGTCTTATTTGATTCATGGCTGAGTAGGCCATTTTGAAGTTATAAGGTTTGGGGATGTTCTTGATTGTTTCTGTTAGTTGAGGTATGTAAGGGATAGTTATATATCGTGTGGTGTTAGTAATGCCGTTTTTGTTTTTTTGTTCTATGTACAGTATATATGTTCGTTATTTGATGATTTTGTTTGTTACGTTTTCTGGGAAATAGTTCATTCTTAGTAGGTCTTTTGTGTCCTTTAGTACGTCTTTTCTTAATTGTGGTTAGGTGAGTTTCAGTGCTCTGTCAATATATCCTTTTTCAATTGGTATCTTCGTTTATTTCTTTTCGGTACCATCTCGTTAGTAGTTTATTGTCTTTTCATGTTATTGTTATGTCAATGAAGTTGATGCTGTTACTTTTCTCAGTTTCTAAAATAAACCTGCAACCTTTTGTTTGAATTTGGGATGCTTTTACTCGGTAAAAGTCCATTATCAATAATAAAAAACAAGTACTGTGTTTTGAGGAATTTTACTTAATCATTGCGATTCGTAACGCGTTTCACTACACTACACTACATTTTATTCGTCTAAAAAAGCTACGGTGTAGTGAAACGCGATACGAATCGCAATTATTAAGTAAAATTCCTTAAAACACAGTACTTGTTTTTCAGCAACCTTTTGTGGACCATGACCATTTGTGCTATTACACTAGATATGGGACTTCCCATTGCAATTCCATCTATTTGATGAAAAAAAAGTTTATCGAATCGAAAATAGTTTGTACCTAATATATATTGTAATACTTCAATAAATTCTTCTTTTGGGATGGAGGTGTGGGTTTTGATTTCAGTCCATTTTATATCAATTATTGTTGGTATTATGGTTATTTGGATGTTAGTATATAGGGAAATAGCATCTAGGGAATACATTTTGTGGTTGGATGGTACATTTCTAAGGTCGAGATATTGTTTCAGATCTGTAGAGTCTTTTGTGTAGTATTTGTTTTTGTTTATACAGTTCTTTAGTATACTTGACATATATTTCGATAGATTTTACAAAGGCTACTGTATGTATGATACAATGGGACGCAATGGTATGTTTTCCTTATGAGTTTTTGGTAGACCATATATTCTTGGAGGGAGGCTATTGTGTGTTTTCTTGTTTGTTTGTTTTTCCTTTAACGTGCTCTATTTCTGCCTTTCGGCTAATGACACGCCGGGGAATTCTGTCACCTCACTAACCCGGGAATTTTGCCGGACCCCTCTCGTGTCGAGGGAAGGGATCTTTAATGTCCAACACATCTCTGTTAGACAGGACCGACAGCTTTACATCTCCTCCGAAAGATGGACACTCAAGCGATTCCCAGAATCCGAAAAATCGCACCGACTTTGTGGGGATTGAACCCAGGTAACTCTGCGTAGGAGACGAGCATCATATCCCATACGCCACCGAGCCGGCTTGTGTGTTGTCAATTGTTTGGCAAAATCTTCAGAAATATATTGTTTTTCTTTCTATGTTTTTATGGGACGGTTTATGGTCTGTAAGTTTTTTTGTCCTTTAGTAGATTCATAATCTTACGTTTGTTTAGCTCTGTTTCCAAGATGGCATTTCTTTCGCCTTTGTCTGCTTTTACTATTGTTAATTGTTTGTTTTCACTAGGTAATTTTTTAGTCTTCTTAAGTTCAGTGATTTCGGCATTGTTGGATTGTGATGTCGCTCTTAGTTTATTTTTATATGACATTAATGGCTGTGTTACTTTGAGTCTTATTTTATTTTGGTCTACAGTAGGTAATTTTTTAATATTGTCTTCTATTTCTGTGATAATCTTGTTTGTTGATATTTCTTGTACCTTTACCTAATCTGATGGCATGTTTTGGGTCTTTAGCTAAGGTATTCAGAACGTACTCAGGTAAGTTTGTGTGTTGTATTAAGGACCCTTGATCTATCAATATTTGTCATGTATTTGTTAGTTTGTTTATGTATTGGTTATTAATTTTATTACCTTGTTTTTTTCTGTTTTTAATTATCGTTTGGGTGTTTCGTACTTGTTCATTGCTAAGAAAAAATTCAAATTGTTCATTTTGTGTAAATTGGCGAGTGTCATGTAGAGTCTTTGTTAGTTGAGCTTGGATGTTGTTTATTTGTTTGGTTGTATCTGTGATTAGCATATTTATAATTTTCTTCCTTAGGTTGTCAATGAGATCCTTGAACTTGTGGGCAAGATACTTACATTTAGAATCGATGTGATTTACTTTGAAATTCAGGAACGTTGGCTTTATATTTTTATGTTTACATCTTAGGAGAAAGATCCTTCTTGAAGACAAGTTGCTATGTTTGTTGTTTAGTTTTCTTATTATGATGAACATGCCGTTTCTGGAAATAAACTCAAAAACTATACACGACACTCGCCAATTTACACAAAATGAACAATTTAAACTTTTTCTTTACAATGGACAAGTACGAAACACCCAAACGCGTGATACTATGGGTAAATAATTTCTGTAAACACTTTTTTTAATGCCAACAAATTATGATGGTGTAAAAATTGTCATTAATTTTATTTCAATTCGTGTAGGTAAATCCAGTAGGCTAATGGAGATCTTCAAACACCCTGTATATTTTAGCATATGCGGATTGCAAATAATTTTCCAAATTCAACCATACCTCACAATGGATAATTTAGGAATCAGATTTATTTTGAGGGGAATTTTTATTTTTCGAACGAAAAAATCTAGGAAAAAAAACGACTTTGACGTCTCCAATATAAAAGTTATCCGGATATTACAGTCTGCATCGGTCGATTTCACTCGAATTTAGTTTACTGAAGCGTTATTATTTTTTAAAATACCTCAAACATACACAAGGAATGGAAAAGTGGATATGCTACTTATTTACGGGGAATGCCAAAAGCTGCTGTCAATTTGTATGCCGAAAGATACGCCCAAAGACAATGCCGCGCAAGAAATTATTTTATTCGCCTGGAGGATCGATTTAGAAGAGAACCCAATAATGATTCTGAAAAAAAGTTTATTATTGGAGAATTTTGAAAAAGTATAATTATAAATCATACAAATATCAATTGCATCACCATTTGTATGACGGTGATTATGAAAGGAGAATGAAATACTGCAATTTGATGTTGCAAAATAATGTGCAACCACACAATAATTTCCTAAAAATAATCTTGTTCTTAGATGAATCAAGGTTTACTAATTTAGGGTTATTCAACAGACAAAACACAAGATACTGATCTCAGGATAATCAACATTTATTCAACCAGGGTATTTGTCAAAAACAGTTCGGTTTTATTGTTTTGTTAAGTGTGATTGGTACCAGAATAATTGGTCCCGTGTACTCGCCCAAAGTACCTGCGTGAGAGATTCGGAGAAAATTGGATTGCTACGAATGGTCCAATAAGATGGCCCTCAATATCACCTGATTTAACTCCGTAAGAATTTTCGTTTGGGGTTATTTAAAGAATTGTGTTTACGCAACAGCGCCTACTACGCTTGCAGATCTAGAGGATAGAGTCAGACAAGCCATCGGCAGTATAACACCTGAACAATTGTCCAGTGTAACTAGAAATCTGCAAGAGCGGTTTCAAATGTGCGTAGACAATAATGGTCAACATTTCGAACAATTATTATGATTTCTTTTATGTTTCTGATTTCTTTCTCGTCTGCTCATGATTTATTCTAATGGATCAGATTATATTTCTTTTTTTGGGATTCATTATTGTTGTTTTCGATTCTTAGAGGAAAAAATTGAGTTTTCTGATGGTATGAGGCTGAATGTACCCTAGAATTGACTTGTTACAAGAAAATGAGTTTATTTCTCAATGATCCTTCGAATACCAGGATTGCTTGCTTTCAATGTTCCTTTCCATAGCCTTCTGGATTTACTTACACGAATTGAAATAAAATAAATGAAAGTTTTTACATTACCATAATATGTTCGCATTCTTACAAAAATTGTTTACCCATAGTATCAAGGTTCTAACGGTACCTCGGTACCAATATGGTGCCATTTGAAAAAATGGAGTTTCAATCGAAAAATGATTTTGCAGAATATCTATCTGACCTGGACAGAACAAATCTGAAATTTTGACTTCAGTTGCCTTTTTTAAATATTGCTTTGATCAATATGGCAATATTCATCGCACCCTAGATTGAAAAATAAAAACCGACCCAAATATAATTTTGAAGCCCAAAATCTGAATTGAGAGGTACGGGAAATTATTTGGAAATCAAATATACAAAAATCTTCATTAAATATATATATATATATATCCCTCAGCCATACTAAAGAATCTGGATCAAGACGCCTACCACTTGCGGGAGGAGATAAATAGAGCCGCAGCGTAGTTAGCCGTTAAGTTCTATGCATTGTATCGAATCATAAACATACTACTTGTAACTTACGTTCGAAATAAATTGTTCTTGAAAAGAATCTCAAGTGTTTGAAAAATATAATTGGCGACGAGGATGGGATATTCTCATTAACCACACAACGATCTAAGTGAATTTCAATTCTTAAGAGAGTATCGAAAAACACAAAACACAAAACACAAAAGCTCACTCTCGAGTCACAGATGTATGAAAAGTGCGAAACGAGGTTACACCCCGACCCCACCAACCTTCAAGGCGAGATTCGAACAGGTGGCAAACCGAGGCATACAAACACAAAGGCACAAACACACAACCAGTCATACGAAATGACTCAACAAGCGTCAACAATGGCACAAAATTTAGACATTCAATTAAAATTTGGAGCTTTATTTCCCAAATTTGATGGCGATTGAAAGAAACCCAATGCATTCGTGAAAACTTGCGATGTGTATTTGACACAATTCAACGCTAGTGATTTAATCATAAAAATGTATTGTTTAGCTGTAATTAGAAATAGTAGTAGTTAATTAGTAAAGCAGCGGATGAACTTCATTCGTCTGATGTAGCAGAAACTTGGATCGCATTAAAAGAATTTCTCAACACGAAATTTGGTGATAGAGTTAGTCTTGATGTTCTCAAGAACGAATATCAATTTTTACAGAAACCGCAAAACGAAAATTTGTTTGCTTTCATCGATAGAGTTAAGGCATATAAAATACGCATTAATTACAGAATTGATGCTGAGGTACTTTTTGTCCCTGCGCTCAAATTGTTACATAAACAGTTAGAAGAAGGCTTAGCTAAGAACGTTTTAATGAGTAATGTTCTATAGATTTACAAACCGCTATGGTAACAATCCCTAATTTAACGTTTGATAGAGCAGTAAATATGATTGAAAATTATATCATTCAAAAGGAGCAATTAGATCTTGTTCGCAACCAGAATGAAACATTCAATAAGCACTTTCAGAACCTGAATCAACATTTGAATAGCTTTCCATCACAACCTATTCAAGTAAATCAAAAGAATAGAATACCTACCAAGTATTATCCAACTAATAGACAAGTATCGGGTAATCAATCAAAAACTGAAAACGTCTTTAAACCTAGAAATGTGACACCGAATTATCAACCAACCCCTATGCCTACACAAACTCATAGGAATTATCCAGAAAAGAGACAATATATTAATTCTACCCAAACAAATCGTAATCAAACGTCAAAATTCAAGAATTCACACAAATACTTTCAATCTAGTAACAAACCACCAAATTTCATTTCTGAAGAACTAACTAACATTCAAGAAAATGAACCTGAAGTTGGTGATAAACTTGAAACAGTTAAAGAATTAGATGAATATGTCAAAGAAAACACTGATTTTCATAATCAAGATGAAAATTTTCCTATACCAGTCTTGGATACACCGTGGACATAAATAGTGTTCAGGAAAAACTCAAAAATACACATTTACCATACATAATACTAGAAAATCCAAAACGCAAACTTTTAATAGATAGTGGCTATTCTGTATGTTTAATTGACCCTAGAATAGCATATCGTAATTTCAGAACCAAAATTTATTCAGACAAAACTTCTATCTGTACCCCTCATGGATCAGAAATAAGTAATGAAAAAATAAGAATGCCTCTAAATGATTTCGGAATCAATGGAGATTATCCATTCGTTCTATATAAGTTCCACACACTTTATGATGGACTTATTGGATGTGAAGAAGAAAACGGTTTTGTTATTGATCTACAAAAACGACTTTTAATTGGTTCAAATTGTCAACTACCAATATATTTTCAAAAAGTAATCACACGACGTGACAATTATCCAATAGATTTGTTTTACAAGTTCAATTAGACAAATGTGAAATTTTCAAAACTGAAATTGAATGAAAAATTTCCACTTCCAAAAAATACAAAAGAAGTAAAATCTTATTTAGGCTTATTAGGCTATTATTGAAAATTCATTCCTAATTTTGCCAAAATCACAAAACCTATGACAAAATACCTGCGTGAAGATACGAAAACGGATTTGAATGACAAAGAATACGAAGAATCTTTTAGGATCAGTAAAAATGTGTTAATTAATCATCCTTTTCTGATCTATCCTGATTTTGACAAACCATTTTGTTTAACGACTGATGCTACAGGATATGCCTTAGGAGCCATATTATTACAAGGCACTCCACCTAATGATCTACCAATTGCATATGTTAGTAGAACACTTAATGACGCAGAAACACGATATTCCACTATGGAGAAAGAATTACTTGCCATAGTATGGACAACAAAACATTTTAGACCTTATCTTTATGGTACAAAATTCACCATCTATTCAGATCATAAACCTCTTGTCTGGCTCAATTCTTTGAAAGAACCAAATTCACGCCTTATGCGTTGGAAATTGAAACTAGAAGAATTCAATTATGAAATCAAATTAAAAAAAGGTACAAACAATAATGCAGACGCACTGTCTCGACTAAATATTAATTCAAATGAATTTAATGTATAAGAGAAAGACGAAATTTCTTCATTATTACCAGAAGTAAACGCAGAAGACTTAGAAATGAATAAACAAGAAATGGATGAACTTATCGAACATGTATCCTCAGTCGAAAATGATTCAGACACCCCTACGAAAAAAAACCCTATTCTGGAAATTCCTTATTCAGAACATTTCCTTAACTGTGCAAAAAATCAAATTGTTTTTCTACCTAATACAAAAGCTTACTTTACATTGAGAACTAAACCTTTCAATAATATAACACGATTCACAGTAGCCGTCACAAAGGGTGAAGATTTTGTGAAATTCATTAGAGAATATATGAAACCGAAAACACCATACTACCATACTACATACATTTCCAACACGAAAATCTAGAAAAACCATTAATTCAACTTTTACAAGAGAATTTCAAAGCAAAAAGTTTTGACTTCAAAATTTGCAACACCTTTTTAGAAGATTTGTACAATGAAAACAATCGACAAGAAAAATTAGAATTGTATCATGTTACTAAATCTGGACACAGAGGTATAAGCTATAAGATAGCATTAATGCTATCAAACATAAATATTATTGGCCCAATTCAGATAAGTCTGTGTAAGAAAACATTAATACTTGTGAGACATGCCAAAGAAATAAATATGAACGGACTCCTACTAAACTTTTTTCAAGAGTAACCCTATAGGTGATAAACCTTTTTCGCATCTTTATATTGATACGTTTGGCCCAGAGAAATCTACATGCCTAACCATCATAGACTCGTTTTCCAAATTTGGACAGTGGTATCCTTTATTACTGAAATCGGCAATTGAAATAATTAACAAATTAGTACAGTTTATGAGTAACCACGGAAAAATTAACATGCGACAACGGTACCGAATTCAAGAATAGAATTATTCAAGAATTTGCGAAAACGCACAGAATTTCTTTACATTATATCACGAATTATAACCCAAATTCGAACGCATCAGTTAAAAGATCTCATTCTTCACTTATTGAACAATTGCGTTGTTTAGCCGAAGAAAAATTACCATTATCAGTTAGATTGACACGTGCTGTCCTCACCTACAATAATTCCATTCATTTATCTTTGAATTATACTCCTATGCAAATTATTAAAGGCGATTTGCATTATTCACTTCCTATCGAGAAAACAACGGATGGAAGAATTGATGATTATGTTAGAAACTATCGCGAAAACATGCAAGAAATAAAAGATGTCGTTAAGAAATTAATAGATAAGACTTCTCAACGCAATTAGAAACTCAATATCGACTGTCAAGACAATTGAATGTAGATAAAGATGTTTATTTGCAAATACCAACTCAAGCAAAATTAGACCCGGTATACAAAAAGACTCCTATTAATATTATAAGCGATATTCAAGTACAAGAACCGCAAACTGAGCGCGTTTATCACAAATCAAGAACCAAACAAAGGAAAAACTGATTTTATTTTATATTTCAGATGCGTAATTCGAAGAGAATATTTCCATTTCTTTTCCTACCATCCTTATTGTTCGCAATCGAAATAATTGAATTACAACATAATTTGATACCTGTCTATTTAGGCAAAGCATATGTCGCTACTCAAGCGAAACATTTGATATTCCATTATGATATTTCAGGAACATCTAAATTAAATAAAACTTTAAATCAACTTGGAAATTTCACTGAATTCACCGAGCCTGTACAGCAATATTATAGGGTAGCAGTACGAGCTATTCAGAATAACAATTTCACTTATTCCAATATGATGTATCAGAGCCGTATCAAGAGAGGACTCATAAACAAAGGCGGTATAATTTCAAAGTTTTTATTTGGTACTCTAGATGCCAATGATGAAAAAACGTATTTGAATTATTTCAAAGCGATTCCAGCCAACGAAAAAATCGTTCAGACCAATCAGAATAAAATATTACATGTTGAAAATATGCAAAAACAGTACGCCGACAAAATTATTCATCTAATAGATAAATTTGAAGGAATTAAGAAATCAAACGATACCCTTTCTACATTGCATTTAGTTATTTTGCAATCACAGGAAATTGAAATAACTCTTAACAAACTTCAAAAAGCAATCAGCTTCGGAAGACTTCATCTTTTACACGAAGACATAATACCCCTACGTAATTTCACCAATATATTGAAAAATAATAATTGGAAACCTTTCATACATATGACAGATTTTTATTCAATCTGCCCGACCAAAGACATAATAAAAGATTACCAATTACTGTTTTTACTCTCTGGACCTATAGTGGACTTAAATGTATACGACTTATTCCATTTACATAATATCCCATTCCGAAATACATATGTAACTTTCATACATCCGTACGCACTTGTAAAAAACGAAAGAATCAATGGGAATTACCAGAAATATATCCAGTCGAAGACTTCCACATAATCAAGCAAGAAGACCTGAAATTCAATTCCAAATGCTTGGAATACTTATTGAAGAATCTTGAGGAAAATTGTACAAGAATACCAGCACCTATGGTGACTGACCTATTCCAATTAGAGAACAATTCCATTATAAGCCAGAATAATGTCTGGGTATTCGAACACTGTGACAACAACGTCAGGAGGACCAAAGTCCCAAAAATGAGTATTTTGAAAAGTTCCTGTATGGTCTCAAATTCAGAAGAGAAGATCTATCCTACCAAGACTGTCGAGCTCAAACGAACTATCGACTTGTTACCAATCAACATTTCACTCCTGGAAGAATTTTCAGGAGAAAAACTTCAAACAGAAGCTATACCTACCTTGAAGAACCTTTACCAATGGGCACCGCACCCTACGACAATTGCATTATCCACGATGATATTTGTCCTTGTCTGTGTTCTACTATTCGTAGCAGTACCCCCTATATCTATAAGAGATACCTGCTACCTTCTAATGAGATTAGGAAACTCTCAGCCTCGGTTCTCCAAAAAGGGGAGGAATTACAAGAGTTGAACCCTCAACCTTACTAAAGAAAAGAAATTGGTGACACATCATTTCCTGGATCAAGACGCCTACCACTTGCGGGAGGAGATAAATAGAGCCGCAGCGTAGTTAGCCGTTAAGTTATATGCATACATGTATCGAATCATAAACATACTACTTGTAACTTACGTTCAAAATAAATTTCTTTTAAAACGAATCTCAAGTGCTCGAAAAAAAAAATATATATATATATATATATATATATATATATATATATATATATATATATATATATATATATATATATATATATATATATATATGTTTATATACACCTCCATTATAAACCACAACCTCAAAAATCGAAGAGGAATGCGAAAATCCGGAGGCCAAATGGTATCCCCATGTATATCATCACGGTCGAGTTCAATACAATGCTAGGGTCTCTTATCCAAGTTTTAGCTCGGAGACATATAGGTTCGCCACACATCTACTTACTTTGGTGTTCAGCGAACTTTCGATGGGGTGCCACCGACATGCAATTAATCTGTTAGGTTGTTTTCAAGGAAAACTTATAAATGGAGAATTATATCTCTTGAAATTATCTAGAGAATAACATTTCTCTACGAGGTAATTAATTAATTGGAATTGAAGAATTTTTCTTGTTGTTCTTCGTTTCAGTACTTCGAGGCTCACTGTATTTTCTAAAAATAATATTCGTACATATGGGGTGTGCAATGTGTATTGCCTATCTGCTATCATTATGTCTGGTCGTTTTCGTAAAAGTTTGATTGGGAATTGTTTGTCTTTAAATTATCGAGTAAGTGATTTCCAGAATGAATTTTAATCGGGAAATAACGTCAGAGGTACGAATTGGGCAAAATTGTAAATATATTTCTGTAGGGTGAGTGAGATGAGACGTGAAACCTTCAAAGCTTGGGATCTATTTCAAATTCTGTTTTTTTAATTTATTTGTATTATTTTTCAGTAAAATTAAAAATGATCCATTGATATCACGATCGCATTTTGTCGCTTATGAAAAAATTGAAAATGTTTAAGATTTTTCGAACAATAGCACAGGACTGTGACTGTATACGTATGGTATTTCTTCATGAAGAAAATTAGAGAATTACTGTGCCTTATACCGAGTGTTTTTTCTCGGTATGATGAGCACGGAACTTATTTAGCTTTTCAAATCAGCTCGATACCGATGTTTGTTTTCACCAATTTCTTTGATGTGGTAACCCATTAGAAACTTAAAAGTAAAGAAACTGATTTTCTTCAAAAAATTAGCTGATATTATTCTTGATTGGTTACCGAATGAAAAGTTTCAACATGAACTACCAAAAAAATTTAGTTCACTTTGTTGTATTTTCAAAAATTGAACTGCTTCAATAACTTTAGGTTATTCAAATTACAGTGTGATTTAAAGGATTGATATTTTACAAACTACTTGTCCTATCCCTACGACTTTTGGAAACTTCTTAAAAAAGATTTTGCTATGAGGTAACAGGTTCATGAATCTTTTTCTTCTGGTGAGGTCTACAAAATTTAACAGGATGTTAAAATCTGTTTTCAATCATTAACTTCACAGAAATTATTTTGATGATGGAAATTCTTTGACTAAACCCAAATTTTGAATCCTTAATTTTCAACTGCTTGTTTTTGTAGGTACCTAGATAAATGACGGTTCGTTTTTATCATAGTTTATCCATTGATGGCAGAAGAACCCTCAAAAAACTAGTTTCGTATTGAGAGAAGTAATACATGCCGAAAATGTTGAAATATCTGTATGCTTACGAAACTGTATTTTCCTTGAGCATTTACAAATGTGAACAACCCACTAAAGTGAGTAGAATGTCCAAAGAGGAAATAGATAAAACATTTTTTTGCATTCAATATATTATTCAGACTTTTGACTGCAGTAGCTTTAATGCGTCCCCAATTTTCTATTTATATATATATATATATATATATATATATATATATATATATATATATATATATATATATATATATATATATATATATATATATATATATATATATATATATATATATATATATATATATATATATATATATATATATATATATATATATATATATATATATATATATATATATATATATATATATATATATATATATATATATATATATATATATATATATATATATATATATATATATATATATATATATATATATATATATATATATATATATATATATATATATATATATATATATATATATATATATATATATATATATATATATATATATATATATATATATATATATATATATATATATATATATATATATATATATATATATATATATATATATATATATATATATATATATATATATATATATATATATATATATATATATATATATATATATATATATATATATATATATATATATAATATATATATATATATAATAAAAAAACATTCCGATTTTGTCATTCCCATAACTTCAATCTCCTACCTAGAGTGAGCGCAACTCACTGATTTTGAATGAGGATGAGAGGTGTTGCGATAGCTCATTTTGAAGATCTTATCGAGTACTATCTGACTCTAAATTTTCGCTTCTAAATTTTCATCGTTAACGAAAAGACAGCTGAAAACGTGGAAAGACTACTTACTTTTGTGATTAGTTTATTATGTGCTAAAAATTGGCACCATTCACTTACATGCAGTAAAATAAGTTTTGTTCAAATCATTCACGCACATTACTCAACATTTCTGATTTAATTTGACGGCATTCACTAATGATCCAAATTCGCAAATCATCCAGAACTCAGGTTGGGTAGCGTAAATCTTATATTTCAGGTGCCCCCATAGAAAAAAGTCCAGTGGCGCCAGATCAGGTGATCTGGGTGGCCACTCAATATATCCCCTTCTTCCAATGCAGGCCTGAGGAGAATTTTTATATAAGAACTGACGCACATGTTGAACGAAAAGAGCTGGTGCGCCATCTTGTTGAGAAATAATCGTTTCATGGTCTTCTTCATTCTCCAATACTTGCAGGAGGGCTGAATAAATAGCGTTCTGTAATAGTTTTGAATGAATTCGGCCAGTGGCCCGGTAATAAAAAAGGGCCGATAATGTGATTTCCATAAATACCCGCCCAAACATTTAACTTATGTAGATGCTGAGAATGCTCCTCTCGGAATAATCTTGGATTTTCATCTGACAACAACCGACAATTATGCCTGTTTATAGTGCCGTCAAGGTAAAATCTCTCACTCATCGGAAAAACAGATGTAGAATATATAGTTTGGATAATTGTTAATAATTTCACAGACCACTTCACAGAACATGAGTCGACGATCAAAATCATCCTCCTTCGGTCCCTGAACCAATCGCATCTCAAAAGTATGAAACTTATGTTTTCTTAAAATTCTCATGATTGTTGTGCTTGAAACACCAGACACATTGGACAATTTCCTTGTATCGAGGGTCGTATCCATCACTACATGGCCTAGATAGCCACTTCCCTTGCTTCGTATCCTTCATACACCCTTTTTTCGTTGCCGACTTAACCAGTAGCGTCAAATTAAGCAACCAATTGCACAACGAAGCAGCGGATACATTTTTTTCAGGATATCGTTCGTTAAATGAAGCCGCTGTTAATCGCGCAGGGTCGTTATTTCTAAACATTATTTTATTATTTCAACCCTTTCTTTTTCGAAATACGTCATTTTAATCCTACTACAAATTTACAATCGCTTTGGAACAGTTTCACCTGTCTTGAAAATTCACGATAAACTAACGAGAGACTAAGGTAAGTCAAACACATGGTCTGTTTACTTTTTCGAACAAAAAATTAACAAATTAATAAGAAAATTGCATACCTCAAGGTAAATTCAACATAAGCTAGCCATACACAGCGTTCTCTACTGCATGGAAGCGAAGGGTGCCCATTTTCAGCACTTAATAAACCAATCACAAAAGTGAGTAGTCTTCCACTTTTTTAGATGCCATTTAGTTACCGAGGGATGCTCCATATTTTTACATTAAAACCAAAAAGTCGAGATGTAAATCTTCCTTGGAGCACCCTGTATATATTGTTGTGGTTTGGGGTTCTTGAGAACACAAGCGGATTTGCGGCGAGATGGATATTTTATTACAGAAGCAAAAATGTTTATTATAAAAATCTGAAATAAGGGATATTATAGTTATGAAAAGAACAGATTGAATTCAAATGAATCATTTACCTGAAACCAGAGACGACTTCGTATTTTCCAACGGAAAATCTGAGTTTCACTCTCGAAAGGTTAAAGAAAATTACGAAGCAATTGAATCAAAATCGAAACAAACTTTTACAAGCTAGGCTGAATAGAAAGTCAATATGAAGAATCGATAATAGTTGAAAAAAATCAAACAGATGTAAGCAGTCGGTCTTGCCTCGTAGTCGATAAATATAACTTCTTGAGATATCAGGCAACATTCGGACGTAAACTGTGTTGATTAATGTGAACAAATGAATTTCAAAAATGAAAATTAGGATATTATGTTACAACTTGCTCTCCTAGATTTTATCACCAACATTTTCTCGTTGTCACTATGAAAATACCTTTTCAAATGACACGCATGAAATGCGCCTCTCTTCTTTCGAGAACCTACATGTTCCAATATGTACGTGACTGGTGCTGAAATGGCCAAAAGCTTCATGATAGGTTTTCACGAATGCTGACACTAAGGCCTTTGGAACTGCGAGCAAATACCTTTCTTCATTGTTTTGACGGATGTATAGTATTTCTTTGAAAATAATAAACTATGCTGCAGCTTGTCATCGTTATTCATTTTGTCTATAATTTCACTCAGTTTTTTGGTAGCTGTGTTGGCTGACATTAATGTTGTCCAAGAGTTTACTCATTTCTTTAGACAGCTTACCAATTGTTGGAATTTTGAAATTCTTGTCTTGGGGTGTTGGTGGTCTAGATATCGTAGCTCGAGACAAAGCATCAGATATGAAATTTTTGGCAGCAGATATGTTCTTGCAAAGCAAGAGCAGTAATAAACGTGTTGCCCGCGCAATTGGTTTACACTCAGTGTCGACTATTTAAAAAAACTGACAGCCCAAAGCAATATGACACGCGTCTGTCTCGATACAATAAGGCAAGTCTTCCCTAGGGTGATACAACATGGTACTTTCTGATGGAAGGGATTTCACTTTTTCGAAAGCACTCTGTTCTTTTTCCGTGCTGCATAAAGAGAAAAATGGTTACAGAAAGTTCTGTTATAATAAACGATGCCCAAAAATCTCTGTAGCTCTTTAGTATAAGTCGGAATTTTATAATCTTTCAACGCTTGTATTCTACCCAGATCTGCTTTAATTCCTTGCGTATCTACGACATAACCTAAAGAAGACATTTTATTTCGGAAAAATTCGCACTTTATAATCTCAAAGTAAAACCAGCTCCCGATATTTTCTGAAGAACCGCGTCCATGTGATCAATGAATTCGTCAAACGTGGAGGCGAATAAAAGCAAATTATCCACGTAGGTAATTGAAAATTTTGAAAATGAGCTCTCGAAAACTCGGTTATAGAAGAACTTGAAAGCAATACGTCTCTCCATCAAACATGAATCCCGTGTATTTTTGGGAATCCTCCGTTAATCCTATCTGCCAATAGGTATTACTGAAATCAAGCGATGGCATATATTTTCATTTCTGTCCCTGTAGCGTGTGCATAATTTCTTCGATAGGCTTAGCAGTATCATGCTCTTTAATCATTTAAGAGTTCAATGAAAGAGCATCCAAACAGATTCGAACTCTCGAATCTTTTTTTAGAGTAGCCATATATGGTGATATATATTGAGTTGTCCATTGCCTAATAACGCCCCATTTTTCCATCACTGTTTTTGAATTGCTGCTTTGTGTGCCACTGGCATCGGATATTGTTTGCGGAAAATGCGTCATTATTAATCAATTTGATTTTATGCTGAAAATACCTCAACATTAATTCGGAAAGTATTTCACGTTGTTCATTATTTAAAGGACTGTTGTTGACTATTTCCTGAACTTTTTCCGAAAATTCATAACTACAATGCTCAATAATGAAACTGTTGTCATTCAGATTAGAATTTCCTTATGACTTCATCAATCTTATGTCACAAGTTTTGAATCGTGTTAGTTCCGTTGGAGGATCGGCCACCTCAGGAATTTCAACCCATTCAGTGTTGAATTTCGAACTAAGACTTTCAAAACATACTTTGATGGAATACTTCGTAAGAAATCTATTCCCAAAATAATTGGATAGTTCGAATCGGGTATTAATAAAAATTCATACTCAAATGAGTGATCACCAATATCAAATTTCAAAGAAGATTGTTGTTTAACTGCTCTTTGTTTAGCTTTAAAGACACCCGAAACTTTTACACCTGTGCATGGAAATGTAACAATTTCTTTGTGAAACGGTTCCAACATATTCCAAACTTGCTCATTGAAACAACAAATCTCATTACCTGTATCGATGATCATACAAAATTATACATCTTTATCAGAATCATAGGAGACCTGAATTGTTTTATTTCCTCATCGGGATCACTATCTGTTATCAAATCTTTATATGGGTTATTCAGGGTATTCGCAATAATGGTCCGATTATTATTATACTTCTGAAATGGACCTATTTCAGAAGTTTCTCGTCGTTTCCTGGACACGTGTTATCATTAACATCATTTTCAGATTCGTCAATTTCTAAACAAGCTAATCGAGAATGATTAAATTCAAGCGATTTTACGGAATATGTTGTTTGATTTTATGAAAATTGTCATCTCTTTTGAACTGATACCCACTTTGTTTATTTGAAATCGAGTTTTTATAGTCGTAATCGGGAACAGATGTCTGATTAACATTATAATAAGAATCCGCTTGTCTAAGGCGTTGGAGGGCTTCGGAAAAATCATTTGTTAAAATTAAAATACCACTAATTTGCGGAGGGAATAACCTCGAAATTTTTTGATAGATTGCCGATCAGCAACCGGGGGTTGTAGGTATTTCACTAGGGACACACATCTCAAAAAATGTTGTACAAAACACCCCATACCCTCGTATTTCAATTTATATAATTTCTCTCAAAACTCTTTATGTATGTCTTCATACCAGAATTGTTGCAAAAATGCATCTTTGAAAGTTTCAAAATTATTAAATTGATGGAAGCGAGCCTGACTCCACGACAATGCTTCTCCCTTGAATTGATTTTGTAAAATGAATTTGAAATATTCGAATGGCATATCATCATTTCTATAAAAATATTCCACCTGTTCTAAAAAATCAACAAGATGCAACCCCGTCTTATTGTCAAAACATGGCAGCAATTTTGTAATATCCAACCTATCAGAAATCGAATTCGATCTATTTTCATTATTTTCCTGGTATTTGGTAAACAATTCATCCGTTGCATAGCACTTATAACATTAGTTAATATATTTTCTACATCATTCATACGTACGAAATTTTCATAAAATAAACTGTCATGTGATAAATCAACAAAGGATGAATAATTGCTTCTTTGTTCATTCAAATTATCGAGAAGAGTGGCCTGGCCAACATTCTATTGAGTATCATTAACTTTAGAAAATATCCTAACATCATATTGTGTTAATGGAAAACTATTCAAATTCTTTTTGTTCTAAATTTTTCGCGGCATTTGTGCCAAGAGAAGGACCAATGGAATTCAGGATCAACGCGATCTTTCTGTAAGTCCTTCTCCTATCTCCTAGTTTTATTCAAAATTCAATTATTGATTGCGATAGATACCCTCTTCAAAAATATTCTATATAAAACAGTAATTCTTTCATTATGAACATAACGCAGATTCAAATGAACGTGTCCGGCGATATACTTCTTGAATATTTAGGTGTCCTAGAAACCTCTCATATTCCTCAAATCAAACTGACAATTAGCTAACATTACTTCAAAAGATTAAAGGTTGAGTTCTCGATAGATTCTTATTACAAGCAAAATCAAAACCAATTCGGTAAGCTAGAAAGTAATAATAAATTCGAATTGTATTAGATGGAGAAAGATGTTTCAACGAATATGTTTGAATGGCTCAGGTCTGAAGTACTTCTACTTCAGTACGACATGTTTTCAACATAATATGAGTCATATGAACATTATTACGAAACAATCAATGAAAATTTCGAATCTTACTGAAATATATTAGTATTAAGAAAATCACTCAAGACATAATAATATTCAAAAAAATTAATTTACTATTTTGAAATCAGGTTTGTTTGAAAAAGCAGATTAAACTGAATATGGCAGGCGATATACTTTCCAAATATTCAGGTGGTCCAAGAAACCTCTCATATTTCTCAAATCAAAATGAGAATAACCTAACATTACTTCAAAAGTGTAAAGAAGATTGACTTCTCCATGGACTATTATTTCATGCAAAATCAAAATTAATGCCGGAAGCTAGAGAGTGTTAGTAAATACGAGTTTTATTAGATAAACAAAAGAAGCTTTAACGTATAAATTTGGATGGCTCACCTCTGAAAGACCTCACGCATGACCTCACGACATGTTTTCAATATAATAATCACGAAACAATAAAGGAAAATTGCAAAACTTACTGAAACATATCAGTATTAAGGAACTCGGTAATGATATAGGTAAACGGTTCCGCGACATAATCGATTATATTTTTAGCACCTCTGCTCTGATTCCACTGGTTCCGGAGACTTTTTGTATTTTAAACTATTCACACTGCCTTTTAGCTTATTGACGTCAAGCTCGCTAACACCGAACGAGAATTTATTTCTTTTGAGACTTTCCACTACTTTACGCGTTGGTTGTTTGATTTTTGCTGCTTATTTCTTAAAAATGTCTTTAGAATAGTCATCAGAGTGTTCGCTTATCTCCTCTTTACTTTTGATTGTATCTCATCTGTCTAATGTGGGACTCTTCATACCAACATGTTTCCTCGTTTTTCCACTGACTTTGCGTTCAATTCCATAAAATCCTGTGATCCATATAGCTTTCGATTAATTTTCACTCAATGTATTTGTTTTGGGTTGTTTGAATTATTCTTTCAGTTGGTTTTTATACAGGGTGCTTCAACGAAAACTAAACAGAGGCTATATCTACTAAGATATTCATTTCTGATCAAAACGCAAAAACATGTCATTTTTGTCTGATGGGGGACATCTTTTGGGGAACAAAACTTGCCTGAAATATCAACCCCCTAAGCGGGGGTTGCAATCCTTGAACATTTTGAATAGGTCGAGTGATAACTCAAAAGAAATATGGTATCTTTGTCTACATTGCCTTGAACGAATTTCCTTCTTTAATTGAAAGCTGTAAAAGATACAGGGTGAGCAACTGAAAGATAGGGAAGACTATTTCCCTGAGACTATTCAAGTTTCAGTGAGGAAAAATGGAACAGATCCATGCTGCTCAATGGCAGTCATCATCAAGTACCATCCACATCTCGAATTTCAACCCCTGGAGCAGGGGTGACAACCCTTGAAAATGTGGAAGAAGGTAGATGAGTCGAGTGATAACTTGAAAGAAAGGTATTACCTTTGTCTGCATCCCCGTGAATGAGTTTTCATTTTTGATTGAGAACTGTAGAGGATACAGAGTTAGGTTATAACTAGACCTATCTTCTGCTTTAAAAATAACACAGGGTGGTCACGCCTGCTCTAGGGGTTGAAATTTGAGATGTTAATGGTGTTTCTGAAGATGACAGCCTTTGATCTGAAATTAATCTATTCCATTTTTTTGCACTTATACTTGAATAGCGCAGGGCGATATGTAGTCTCCTCTATTTTTCAGTAGCCCACTCTGTATCTTCCACAGTTTTCAATCAAAAATGAAAATTCGTTCACGGGGATGCAGACAAAGATAATACCTTTCTTTCGAGGTATCACTCGACCCATCTACCCTCTTCCAAATTTTCAAGGGTGGTCACCCCTGCTCTAGATGTTGAAATTCGAGATTAGGATGGTACTTGATAATGACTGCCATTGATCAGCATGGAATCAGCATGGATCTGTTCCATTTTACTTCACTGAAACTTGAATAGTCTCAGGGAAATAGTCTTCCTATCTTTCAGTTGCTCACTCTGTATCTTTCACAGTTTTGTATTAAAAATATAAATTCGTTCAAGGCAATGTTGACAAATATGCCACCTTGTGTGTTTCAAAAGGTCTTTTGGGGAGTCTTTGAGTAGCATCTTATATAAATAATTTTTAATATTGACAGAATTCAGAATTCCAGAGCCCTCCTTTTTTATTTCACGTCTATTTATCCTTAAGGTTTTTCTGCAAAGTTGGAGATGGTGTTTCACTTTGTTGATGAATACTGTTGTAGCTGTCTGTATACAGGAGTTCAAGTAGATTATATTACAGTTTTCGACTATCGAAGCTCTGCCCATCAAACGGTAGTTAATTACATTTTTAGAAGTTGGGTTAGGTTAGATTATATATATAGCCTTGAATTTGTGGTACTTACTGATCATGCTTTTCCATTATTTTCAGAATTTTTGATAAAATCAAGATCTAATTGGGAGAAATGAATGTTACTGAAGCACAATTTGCTGTTTCTTGCTTTTCTCTGAAATTAACAATCTCTTCATCAATTTTACGAAGTTTTCATAAATCGACGATTTTGCGGACATCCGACGAACCCTTATTCATTTTTCTTCAATTTTTACTAGGAATAAGTATGAGGCTGTATTTTACCAAACTCCTTTCATTCATGCTTTATTTTATGAAAACATTGAGCCGAATCTGGTGAATGGTAACTGGCTCCTAAATATCGAACTATTTTCAAGAAAGATGTTTTACTGAAACGATCCTCTCAAAAAATATTATTGTAGTTAGAGGTTCAACAATAATAACTGGGCTCAAGCTAAGATCGAGCAGAAATTACAATCACTTTCATAAACTGATTAAATGGGTAACTTCAATACCGCTTCTTTATAACGTTATTGAATACAAGCAAGATTCTTTTATTTTCAATACTTATTAGCTGCAAATATTGCCCTCAAGATGGGAAAATAGAACATTCGACTTTACTTACTAATTTTTAATATCAAAGTAAGAATATATCAATATTCTAAAATATTTTCTCAAGTCGAGTTGAAATATTTCTCTATTACATTTGGAATATCACAAATCTATTAAATAAATGTTTTGGAATGCATAAACAGGCAAGTCCGTTATTGAGAAATCTAATTTGTGACGCTACTTTGTCAGTGTCTCAGTAACAGCGGTGACTGATACGCCCTTATCTCCCAAAGTTGCCTCTCTTGTATTTTTTAGTAGCAAGAACCTACTTCTGCACTTTGACTTTCAAAGCTTCAAAGCCTAACGCCGGGATAACTACTCTAGCCAGCGAAAGTTAATGCAAAGTTCGTAGTACGGATAATTCATAATAAACACTGAATACGTAATCATATCAGGTAAAATAACTCTTCATTCAACTCGAAATTATATCCAACAATATTCTTGAAATGAATCAGGAGAATCAAACAAACTTAATTCATACATCAGGAACAATGATCCAGAGAAAGAACATCAACTCTACTCAGAAATATTTTAATTCAATAGAGGTGCATCATTTGTTGAATGAAAATCGAACTAAACCTCTGGTAAAAGATACCACATACACTAGGCTCAAGAGTGTGAATTTTATAAAGTAAAAATGTGAACTTAATATTACTGCCAGGATAGCCTCAAAGTGCAAAATAAAATTAAACTTAATTCTGGATAACTCTGGAGTTATTTTACAGAAGTTGACGAATATCCGAAGGGTCGGAAAAAGGTGGCGCCTGAAAAGCGATCAATTATTTCTTCATATAGTATAGAGGTTTATTTACGACGATAAGTGGATATGTCGAGTTGGATACGTAGATTTCCTAATGTTTACTGGTAGCTACTGTCTTGCAGGTTATACGGTTGATTACTATATTATGAATAATTTAGTTTACGGAATTGACTAATGAGCAGGCGGAATATATGATTTGAGAGCCTACTGGAAAAGTGCTTGAATTGTAAGGAATTGGGGAATCCGATTGAAATGCAGCTAACAATGTTTGAAGCAAGTGAAACAAAATTTGCAATGAAAGTTAAGGAAATGATCTAGACCAGCTAACGATAAATCATTAAAGTGTGAATTGAATGATGCACAGGCTGATATGAGTAATAGCAATAGAGAAAGCAGAAGAACAGAAACTATTAGTTCGAATGAATTCTTGTGCTAATATCAAATAAACCAAGAAGTACGGAGCTACTCTGACTCATACCTCACGAAAGGTCTTCCTGATTGCATGAACACTCTGGGGTAAGAGACGTAAAAGACGTAAGAGACGTCGGGTCGGTGGCGGAGCACACACTGTACTGTCTTGAAACTACTGAAACACGTCTATTTAGGCATTTCAGGAAAATTAAACAATGCGTACATTTGCGTAAACTCGATGGTCTCCTACTTATTACTCGATACCCTTTTGATCATGTCAACCAACTAGACTCTGCTTTTCCCTGTTTTTCTATTGTCTGTTTCTGTCTCGTCAGTATCTCTCGGTAGAGTAAAAATGGTTTGGTTTCTAATAACCGGTCTCTTAGAATATCGATGAAGTTTTCAGAAAATAATACGAAACGGAAAACGGAAATTTATTTTTAGAAGAAATTCAAAACTCCTCAATCCGCAAAGTATATACTACATAATGTAAAATTGTACAGATATTTGAAAGAGTATGCGTATACGGTTCACGGATCTACTAACTAAATATAATCAATTAAATAAATTAGCTTGAAGGCATAATAAAATAAAATTGCAGGCGTTGAATTTCTGAGATCGTGTAAGACTCTTCATCCAGACCTGATCTTCTGGATACTAGAAAGTTAAAGTATTGCTTAAGCAGCAGGCTTCAATGCCGGGAGGTGCTGATTTCGGAATTGGGACTATTGTTTATAATTTAGATTGCTACAACGATCATTCAAAGGGGACTGGGAGTTGCGGCACCAAAAATTTCGATTATTTTTCGGTTGAAGGCATAGCACCTAACACTCTGGGTTTGGCTCAACCAAGTGATTAGATAAATCCGGAATACTTTCGCAATATTATGAAACATTTCATTAGACTCATATTTTCATTATTTTCGAGCACAATTCGTATTTAAACGATATAATTCGCTATATTTCGCCTCTTGAACTATTCACCAGCTCAATATTTTTGATCTAAGGCGTTGGCCGCAATTCTTTACACTCACTACATTAAAATTTCCCTTTTCCCATTGTTTTTCAAGATAAGAACATTTTTTTCAAAAAACTGCTACTCTCATTCATTCATTGGCAGACTCAATGAAAAGATGTTCGTAGTAGAAACATTTATATAATAACTCCATTAAACAATATTAGGTTTTTGTTAGATAATTATTTTTCAATAATTTACCCAGATTAATGAGTTTCAATATAAACAAGAATGAGTCAAATGGCCTCCTTTAATTTCGATTACTTGAATTTAATGCACGTTATCTTTCCTTATCCATAAAATCCGTCATGTGAGAGTAGTACTCGCGCACCGTCGAAACTTGAATGTATATCAATATTATTAATTTCAACCTTCTCCGATGAATATGGATATTTCAAAGATTGCTGGTATACCGACAATCATGTAATAAGCACAGCATATATGTTTAACTGATGAAATATCGTGTTTGTTCAATTATTTCAACTTGTAATCTATTACATAACTTTTGATTATTATATCATGTTATAATTTACTATCGAGGTATACAACACGGTAAGAAATTATTAGGTTATATAAAAATCAAAAGCTATGTGATGAAGTACGAGTTGAAACAATTAAACTGCCGCGGTTCCTACGAATGTCGGTAGATATATAAGATAAGATATAGATAAGAGAAACTAGTTGAAACAATTAAATAATCAAAAATTAACTCCGAAGATATTCGTTTCGTTGACTACGAATTCAGTCTCAGATAATGGACATTCAATAAGCGGGATCAAACGTGGCGGATGAAAATTATGACAAAGTCGATCTTTATTGCAAGATCCGAAAATTTTCACGGAAATTTCCAGGAATATCTGCGGTCATTGATTACGTACTCGTTTCAGAATATCCAAATTCAATTCAAGAAGCCCCTGATTATAAATTTATTCTCGAATTTTCTGAGTCAGTTTGTATTTCAAAAAGCTCAAACATATATTCAATATTTTTCACGAAAACACCACAAGAAGTAATGGCATTATCGGTTAGCTGCAAGGTTTACATATATGGCTTAATTATTAGTACTTGATATCAAATCATAATTTGTCTATCTAATGTATTAGAAAAATTGCTTCTACTGTCAAGTTTGACATAAAATGTTGAGTTATAGCTACTTTACAAAAAAAGGAACTCGATCCACTGGGAATAGGTTATTTAGACTGATGCATGGGTGACTGAGAAACAACTGGGGGGAACTGGAACTATATGAAAAATACGTTAAAAGACAATATAGCTTATTAACTCTTACACATTTATTTGTGCTGTTAGGCAGCTTTTATTACATATAAACTAAACATTCTTAAAAATTGACAAAAGAACTTGACCACATTTTAAAACACTTGTATGCTTACGACGACAAAATGTTATTTTTACATAACGTTTCAGGAAAAACAGTGTCATTTGACTTGAACAATAGGTTAATACACTCATACATATATAAATAAACTTTCGTCAAAAATCAGTCACACAAGGTAATTAACACATGAATATAAATTGAGAAAGCCTCTTTTAAGTCACTGGACAATTTCTCTTTTATTCTTAGGTATGAAAATATTTTACGGATAAAATACTCTATCAGTCTCAAATTTTAAAAGCAATAAGGATAAAGTTTTTATTATAAAATCTCAAAAATCAACAAGAAGTTCATAAAAGAAAAACTACCTCTTTAGTAGGGAATTAATCAAACATAAGTTTGAAAGAAAACAAAATAGGTAATCCTCTGATAAACATATCTCAGTTTGTCAAACAAAGGATCGAAACTCAAATCATCGTGAATTAGAGATAGATATAGATAAATCAATGTCACGGTATGATAGAGATTGTTTTCATTTTGTGTTACCATGAAACTTTGAGTTTGGTAAAATCATCTTGATATCTTGCAACGCAACCGTTGCTACATCAGGCACATTTAGCATATAAAAATTATTTTTACTTAACTTAACCAGCATAATAAATCCGTATCTTATTTACTACAAGTTGAAAAATTATAAAATAACCTTCCTTTGGTAAACCTTCTTGTACAGGAAAATTGTTGGGATCTATCCACTTCTTCTTCTAACATCGGCTTCTCTTCAGAATAAATACTCATTTGATTTTCATCTTCACTAGAACTCTTTTGCAAAACCTTTCTCTTCTTTGTAGTTACGCTCATCTGTTTGCTTTTTTCTTCTTCTGCTCTCATTTCTATTTCATTTTCAGTTGGTTCATCAATTGCAATTATACACTTTCCTTTTCGTCTTGGGACTCTTCCTCCTCTATGCGGACCTGCTTTAGGAAGCCCTCGAAACTGGAAAGGACTTGTGAATCTTTTTTCATTAACTGCTACAGTTATTGTCGCAGGTGCAAAGCCATCCACGATCAAGGAAGACGATGCATTTGAGAAAAGAGCTGAAACTGGAACCCTAAGCGGCGTATCGTGCACCAAAACTTGTGGGGTTTGCGTCGAACAGAAGTGGCACTTGTACATAAGTCGGCGTAGTTCTCTCATTAGTTTCGACTTGGGCACTTTATTGATTAGGGCAGGAGAGCTCTAATATTGAAGGGAAGGAGTTCTTGTTCTTTAATTATTTTGGGCACTATTTTCGTGTTGTGGAATGCCTTCGTTTAAATCAGGACAGGGAATCTTTACTGGACGTAATAGGGTTCTGAATATTTCATTTCCATCATATAGAATGGGTTGATTTTATTCATTTTCCACATCAAATTGACGGTCAGTAACTTTGCTTGATGCCAAATCGGAATCTGTAAGAATATCCCAATTGAAGGGGAATATTCCATTTGCTGTAAACGCAGAGCAAATATTTCTGGGTGTCATAATTTTCATGTGAGCTTCTCTTACAGATCCAGCTGCTTCATATATATAAATTTTCTTTCAGGATCCCGCAACATCCAGCTGTCTATGGCATCAATATGAGCTATTTTGAAAGTTCCAGAAATTCCGACATCCAAAGGTTGAAGTTTTCCTGACGAATGCGGTAGCAATGTTAAAACTGTCACATCGTTGTCTTTTACCAAATTCGAAACATCTATGTGTGACTCGTGGTTATCGTACATGAATAAATTAGCGTTGTGTTTGCTGCTGTTCGTGTGCATTATGAAATGTTGCATTGCTTTTACGAACAATTCAAAACTCATCCAGCCTGAAGATGTAGCTTGACTAAAGAAACAAGCTGGAGCATCTGCGAGCATGTGTTGCTCAAAATGCATCATTGGAAATACATTAAGAGGTGACAGTGTATTCTCCAAAGCACTTACAATGTAACAAGTTGTTCTTAACGTCCCTCGTTCTGCGCTAGTGACCTTGAAGGCTTGTCTTTGTCCTTTCACTTTGGGAGGTTTTGTGTACTGTTATTCTATTAGTTTCATCCAGATTGAATAGTTTAGTTCCATTACCAAACATAACGTGCCTAGATATAACATTTTTTAAATAGTTTAAGAATAGGCCAACATTATAACGGTTGCACGACGTCGCTCTGTTCAAACTACATCCCGCACGTGTTCTCAAAGATAACTGTTCCTCTCTTTTCGTAGATTATATAGATATTATCTACCATTTATCTGGTACTTTTAAGATATTCGTCTTCGCCAGTTCCTATATCAGACTTCGAACATATAATATAGTAAGTCCATACAACATTTGACTACATTTAATAATATAATTGACCATATTATTTTCTTGGGCATCACTAAATGTTATATGTACGGCATAGTTGGGTGTGAGCCTTATCGGCTTTTCGGATTCTTGATTATTTTTAATTTTCATATGGTACCTGTAGAGTGTAGTATAAGGAATGGAATGCTTATTGATTCAGCAACAGCTCCCATTTTGTGGCCATCTGAAATAAGTTAAAGTCCCTTTCTCATTCGTTCGTCGGTGTGCAGTCCAATGGTGTTCCTCCTAATCCAACTGCGAAGCATTTCACTAATTAAAAAACAAAAACAATTAAATTCATTTCCATAAGTCCCAATGGATCAGTAGTCCACTGTGATCCAAATTGAATTAATTCACTGTGACCCATTAGTAAACATCGAAAACATATAACCTAAAAAATTATCTACCCATACTGAAGATAAAATGACATTAATTCAAATGAATGTAAGGAATTGAGAGTGTAAAACGAAGTACAAACATTAATATTTCTCATTCAGTGAAAAGCAAAAAAAAATTTGTTGAAAGCACGTAAAATAATAGTTTCGTCACTTACCTATCAACCGACTAGCGACAGCAGGTCTTCCCGTTTCTATATAGCGTCGACGACTAATGCGGAGGGAAGAGGTGTCAATGAGCAACATTCATGCATTTGTTTGTGTGCGTGAGCATAACTAGTACTGAGTTAAAATGAATGATCTACATTTACCCAATAACCCCTACCTTACGACAAATATATAGAGGAGGTTGAAATTTTGCATGATAGATAGCATCACACAGTGAAAAAATCAATTACAGTTCTCCACTACCGACTGAGTCAGTCATTCTGACAGACGGTGAATTTGATGAAATTGTCAGCCAAAATTTCCTACGTAATATTAAATATTGCTTTGTATTTACTTCGTCGTCAGTTTTATTACAAAATTTACCACACAAAGATAATACGAAAAGTAGCTTAGAACGAAAAAGTGATCAGCGGATAGGAAATTTCTAAAAGTCTTAGGAATTTATATACAACACATATAAGTAAAGTTCTTTGTGGTAGTAACGTTAGCGATGATATTGATGCATCTGTTCAGCATTCAAGGTATTACTCCCCAAAAAATTACGTTTACAAAGGGAAGAGCAATTAGAAATTCTATTCACAGGGTTTCGGATAAACCGTAAATTCGAAATTGATATAACTAAAGGAACCAATACGCAATCCAGTGACGTATCCAATTTTCGAATTACATTCACATTCCGAAATCTCTTACAATTCAATTCAATTATTTGCCCATCACTAGCTAGATAGAAGAAGTAATTGACTACAGGAAAACTAATCGTATATTCGACTTCTTTCAGATACTATGGAAGCTATCAGTTCCTAAAACCTTCGCTATTCGTCAGAGACTTGGACCTTATAAAGCAGATAACCGTAAAAGATTTCGATTTTTCACAGATCACGTTGATATATTTGGCGGCAGTAACGATCCGATATTTAGCAAAAACTTATTCACTATGAAAGGAAAAAAGTGGAGGGAACTAAGGAATATCTTAAGTCCGGCATTTACTGGCTCTAAAATGAGAGCAATATTTGTTTTGATCTCCGAGGCTGCAAAGGAGTTTGCAAAGTATTTCGAAAATCAGAATCTGGATGTCTGTGAATTGGAAATGAAAGAGACCTACTCAAAGTATACAAATGATGTCATTGCTACTTGTGCTTTTGGGATTAAGAGTAACTCGTTAGAAGATCCTACTAACGAATTTTTCACAATGGGACGTGCAATCACCTCAACTTCTCTTTCTGGGAGGCTCAAAGCTCTATTATTAATTTTTTTTCCCAAATTCTTCAAGGTCAGTATATCAGTACGCCTTTTGCAATACATCTCTGTGACGAAAAATGGTAAAATTCTCTCTCTTGTGAGCGAAGTTTTCAATATATATATAATATATATATATATATATATATATATATATATATATATATATATATATATATATATATATATATATATATATATATATATATATATATATATATATATATATATATATATATATATATATATATATATATATATATATATATATATATATATATATATATATATATATATATATATATATATATATATAATGATTGAAAATTATAATTTGCAGAGAGTTTTTACGCGTTTCGGCACAGGGCCATCAGAAAACATTCATCTATGCACAATTATCATCTAATACGAAAATCATTATTTCAAAAAACACATAATACAATTCTTACGTTGAAATCTATTCAACTTACACATTCTCACTTGACATAATTATCATTACTGGTAAAACAATTACAAAAAGCAAGACAACAATAACAGGTAATAACAATTAAAATTTTAGTATAACTGGTTGCAGCAATCTATAGAAAGGTGTATTCAAATTATCAGATTACTGTAGACATTCATAAATCCGTCAACGTCAGCTCTTGAATTCACTGTCTTAGGTTCTTTTTGGATTTCCATCATTTCTAGAATGTTTCTTTCAAAGTCGTTGCTTTCAGATGCAAGAGCTCATACATCTGCAAAATTAAATTTATGTAGTTCTTCAATGCTATGTTTTGCTAGGGCGGTACTTTTTTTATCAGATGTTACGGAGTAGTCGTGTTGATATATTCTTTTATGCAAGTATTGTTCAGTACTACCGATATAGCACGCTCCACAGTCCTGACAATTAACCTTGTATATATAGTGTGTTTTGTTCTCATGTTTCACCCTTCGCCTTAGAGTGGTGAAAAATTATAGTAGTTGTTAGCTTTGTGTCCAATCTTGATGTTGTAATTTTCTAGGCATTTATCAATTTGTTGTGACAGTCCGGGTGTATAAGTGAGGCCGGTGTATTTAAAATCTAGTTTTTCTTTTTTCCTTTGTTCTGTAATGTATATTTCATGTATTCTCTTCTTTATGAGTGGTTCAAAAAAACTAGATGGAAACGCGTTTCTTTCTAGTATGTTCTTCAATTTCTTTATATTTTTTGTTCTAAATTTAGAGTGTGACAGATTGATGGCTCTATCAACCAGGCCATTGATAACGCTTTTTTATCAGTTTGGTACAATTGATTCTAAATTTAGGTATCTACCACTCCATGTCGGTTTCTGATACCAATTTGTATATATTTTTCCTGTATCGTCGTGGGTTAATTGTATGTCGAGGAAATTGATTGTTTTATCTTTTTCGATTTGATTGGTAAATTGAATTTTTTTGTGATATGAATTGAAGATTTTGGTTATTTCGTTTATTTTGTTGCGAGGAATACATGCTATACAGTCATCTACATACCGTTTGAAAAACTCCACTTTGAATGTGATCTTTGAAAGTATTTGACATTCAATGTCTTCCAATACTTAATTTGCAATTGCTGCAGTTATAGGTGAACCCATCGGTGTTCTAAAAATTGCGTGAATATTTCAGACTCGAAAACAAAACATGCGGATTCCTGACAAAGTTTTGTATATTTAATTAATTCGTCTTGAGGTAGTTCAGTGAAATTTGTGGGATTTTGCCATTTTTTAACGGCGTAATTTCCTAATTCACAAATGTTCCTAGCATGTATTCCTCAAGACAAAATAAACGATATAACCAAAATCTTCAATTCATATCACGAAAAAAATTCAATTCACCAATGAAATCCAAAAAGATAAAACAATCAATTTCCCCGACATACAATTAACCCACGACGATACAGGAAAAATATATACAAATTGGTTTCAGAAACCGACATGGAGTGGTAGATACCTAAATTTTGAATCAATTTTACCAAACCGATAAAGAAAGCGTTATCAATAGCCTGGTTGATAGAGCCATCAAACTGTCACAGTCTAAATTTAGAACAAAAAATATAAAGAAATTGAAGAACATACTGAAAAGAAACGCGTTTCCACCTAGTTTATTGAATCACCCATGAAGAAGAGAATACATGAAATATACAATTTAGAACAAAGGAAAAAAGAAAAACTAGATTTTAGATACACCGGCTTCACTTATACACCCGGACTGTCACAACAAATTGATAAATGCCTAGTAAATTACAACATCAAGATTGGACATAAACCTAACAACTACTGCAAACAATTTTTCACCACTCTAAGGCCAAGGGTGAAACATGAGAACAAAACACACTGTATATACACGGTTAATTGAACGTGAACGAATTTTCATTTTTGATTGAAAACTGTAGATGATACAGAGTGAGCTACTGAAAAATAGTGGAGTCTATCGTCCCAAGAATATTGGAGTATTAGTGCGAAAAACTGGAATAGATTCATTTTAGATCAAGAGCTGTCATCTCCCGAAATCACCCTCATCTCGAATTTCAACCCCTAGAGCAAGGGTAATATTTCGATCCATTGATACCTTTCAAGTAAAGGATTTCGATTGCCTTCATGATTGCTCGCAATAATTCTATTCTCATTGAATTCCATGAAAATAAAGTAGCTCACTCTGTATCATGTACAGTTTTCAATCAAAAATGAAATTTCGTTGACGGGGATGCAGACAAAGATAATACCTTTCTTTCGAGATATCATATATATATATATATATATATATATATATATATATATATATATATATATATATATATATATATATATATATACAGGATATCCACCAGGACCGTCCGTTAAAATAACAAGGAAGTGGGTCATCTCTTTGTTATTTCAAATGGCAATCTACCTTTTTTATTATACATCGAGAGCCGACATTTGAGCAAAGCGTATCAGCATGTACTAAACCATTCTCTTATAGTTCCGAAATAATTTGGGAATGTATTGAATTTTGATGATTTTGCAAGAACTAACAGAGAATGCTTTAAAATATATAAATCAAGTAGCTGAACTGGCTACGCTTACCTGACAGGTGCCTAAAATTAATGTACTTGTCACTTCGTTCATTCGAATTTAATATTTCAACAAGAATTGAAGGTACTTTGAAGTGAAAATTTTTGAAAAACACCAGATTGATAATAAAATGGCTGATTATTCAAACGAGGATATGTTTAATCTCTTTTTAATTCATGGCGACTGTCAAAAAGTGATGGATAGAACTTGCAGGCAATTCAATAACTAATATCCAAATTTGGCGCCCATGAGTAAAACAAAATTTCGAAGGATTAGAGTAATTTTCTGCAATTTGGAAAAACAAAATACATAGAAACTAGAAGAAAACCAATCATCGCAGATGATTACATTAATACGAATAAACTATAGCAAACATCATAGGAGAAAACTAATTTACGATCTGAATAAATGTTCAATATGGGCCCCATTTTGCTCGATACACTTGACAGCTCGTATACGAACATTATGAGTTGCCCTCCTAGTTTTCTCAGGATCAATATTACGAAAAGCATTATGAATGCGTTCTAGTAACTCTTCTTTATTTCTTACTGGAATAAGATAGACTTCACTCTTGATTTTGACCCATAAGTAAAAAAAATTTGCTAATGTTCCTCTCAAAACTTTCAGGTATCTTTGTCCATTAAGATTTTTCTCATAAATGTGATAAGCCAACAAATCATTCATTAAAATTGCAAAAACGTTCACGCTGAATTTATTCTGGAAATCGATATCATTTTCTTGAAGCCGAATTAATAAAAAAATATTCACATAAATTTAGCTGCTTGGGAAGGTCAGTTGGTTTCAATTTTTGTAGTCTGATAAAAGAATACGGGTGCATGTTATGTTTCTTGAGGATCCTTTGAATAGAAGTATAACTCAATCCAATATCCATTGATGCTGACTTAATGGACGCATGTGGATTGGCACGAAAATACGCTAGCGTATTAATTTGATTGTCGTCGTCTTGGAGAATTGGTTTTCTTCTAGTTTCTATGTATTTCGTTTCTCCAAACTGCAAAAAATTACTTCTAATCCTTCGAAATTTTGTTTTACTCATAGGCGCCAAATTTGGATATTGGTTATTGAATTGCCTGCAACTTCTATCCACCACTTTTTGACAGTCGCCATGAATTAAAAAGAGATTAAACATATCCTCGTTCGAATAATCAGCCATTTTATTATCAATCTGGTGTTTTTCAAAAATTTTCATTTCAAAGTACCTTCAATTCTTGTTGAAATATCAAATTCGAATGAACGAAGTGACAAGTACTTTTATTTTAGGCACCTGTCAGGTGAGCGTAGCCAGTTCAGCTACTCGATTCATATATTTGAAAGCATTCTCTGTTAGTTCTTGCAAAATCATCAAAATTCAATACATTCCCAAATTATTTCGGAACTATAAGAGATGGGTTTAGTACATGCTGATACAATTCCATCTGAAATTTGACGCTGCATCTGATGGCGATATAAAAATTGGCACGTGCCATTTGAAAAAATTGAGTTATTGCTGTTTGGAAAAGGCCAAATTGAAAAAATTATACAAAACAACGCAATAAACATTTGACATGTGTAGACTGCTTGAAAAATTCCTACTTCTATTAACCCAAGCAAAAATTGTGTCTGTAGTGCAAAAGATCTACGAGCTACAATTTTTCTAAATGTTCCTCAAAAATCGAGTTTATAACAAAATAACTAAATCTGTCAAAAGTTTTGACAGATAAGTGCCAACAACTTGGGTATTTTACGCTTTGCTCAAATGTCGATACAGAGATTGTAGCTCTATGTATCTGGTGTAGGTTTTTGAAATCACCCCCTGTGATACCCCCATTGTGGGTGCTATATTCCTATGTGTCACCCCTTTTTTAATGAGAGAAATTATTGGACCCTCTGCACATCGAAATATATATATATATATATATATATATATATATATATATATATATATATATATATATATATACAAATTTTCTTTCCACTAGAATGGTCCAGAATAAGACATTTTCATCGCCTGTAGTCAACAATGAAGACAATGAAATTGCCTTGTTAGCTTATTTAATTGTGAATCCACGAGCATCATTGGCACTAGTAGAGCATGATCTGAATTTACCTCATGAAAGTATTCACAGAATTCTGATCAAACATGAACTGCACCCTTATAAATTTTCATTGGTTCAAATTCTACAGTCTGGGTATCCACAGCTTCGAATATAACTGTATAAGATCCTTTTTCTCAGAACAGAAGAGGATCCCGACTTTCTCAAAAGGATTATCTGGACGGATGAGGCCAAATTTTGGAGCAGGTTTTCAACCCGAATAACTCACACTTCTGGAACAACTAAAATCTTCATATTACGAGGGAAAGAAATCCTCAGAATACATTTTGTTTTATCGAGTTAGCACTTTTGAAGGACAACAGATTTTTATTCTGAATCTGTGACTTCAAGTTATGATTTGCATGATAGACTACAAAATGCTTGCATTTGGATGTTGAGAAACTGAGATGAGATACATCAGAGGGTGTTATGCGGTAATTTGAATTATATATATATATATATATATATATATATATATATATATATATATATATATATATATATAGATATTATGCAAATTAGGAGGGATAAAATAACTTTCATGAACAGTTTAATTTATTCAAGTAATAAAAGTTATTATAACATAAAAGAACAAGTGGGTATGAATATTAAAAGAAGTAACAACAAGTAACGAACTGAACAAAAAATTGAGTTCTCTCAGATCAGAATATGTTTATTCCGAAATAACATCACTAGGTAAATTTGCAAACGAATACCGCTCTCGTCTCTGACAGATCGGGTTTGCAATTTTCACTATATCTGTTACCACAACGATGCTTTGGTCATTTATCAAGAGAAAAGTGAAGGACATTTGGTTGTTGACTACTTTCTTTCTTCAGATCTTGACTTAATATAAACTTTCTAGGGACGGATCTTCTGCATTTTTTATCTCTTCTATAATTAATCCCATAAAATATTTATACTTTGAACAGGAAGTTGAAGGGAGTCTAACTATAGCAAAGAGATCAAATTTAGGAAGTACACAAGAATCAGCAGCCTTCATTTTATAATTGATAATTGATCTCAAAAACCTCTGTGAGAACAACTGGCACCATTCTGAATCAATATTCGAGTTCGACTCCTTTAAATGATGGGAAAGGTTCAATTTAGTGATTGAATTACGCAGTTGATTCATTACGACCGCGAAAAATGTTTGAATGCGCGGGGAAAATTGTTATTATTTGAGGAAAGCAAATTTGAATTCGAACGGTGTTGAGCGAATCTCGACACAAAAGTAGGTTTTATGAAATCGAAGAACCAGTATAGTTTTTTAATTGTTTATTAACAGTACTATACAACTTTAGTTACTCCAAGAGTATTTGTGCTCACTGCTTGGCATGACACACTACTTAGGTTAAAATTATTGATCTGTATGTTCACAAGTACAAAGAATTCTCTTGAGGGTTCAAGAGACAACTGTTACTGTTGTTTATGGAAAATTGAATGATATTGCTATAATTACTCCAAGAGTATTTCTGCCCACTGCTTGGTATGACACAATACTTAGGTTATAATTATTGATCTGTATGATCAATATGGGAAGATACCTCTTGATGGTTCAAGAGACAAAATGTTACTGGTTGAAAAATGCTATACAACTCGTCAGTTGAAGTTACTTTTATGCCTTGGGTTGACCTCGTAAAGACAATTACCCAAACTGGTCATGGCTCCAACTTAAGGGTTTTACATCTGGTCAGAACATAGTACAAAAACGTGACAAATACATCAATAAAGGGAAAATTGAATTTTCAAGATGATTATACTCCCCTTGTTTAATGGTTATAGTTATAACCCGAAGAACACATTTACTGCTTTACGCAGGGTAGTACCTTTTCAGTAACAGACTATATCTCTATAAAAACTATTTTCAAAGGAATAAGAGCTGATTGAAAGCAATAGAAAAATCCTTTGATTCATAAGCGGTGAAGCGTTGCTATACAGGGTTGTACTTAGAACTAAATATACACTAGCATATACATATAAATAACCTATGCTAATTTATATATTTTCACAATAAAAACAATGTTCAATTCTAAACGAACGGAAATCAAATTTTAGGTTGGTTTTAGTAGAATTTGGTTACTTGTCTTCTTCGAACATCGATGTTTCGATTTCAGCTGAAAATCAGAATGTAAGAAATTCTTCACGCTACTTTTTCACCAATTATTGGAATATTTACAAGATTAATATGTCACAATGTTCAGAAAGGACTTAGTTATCGACTGAATGCCTGATTCGAGTTTTTTAGAGGAAAAAAACCTTTTCAGCGATCTTGAAATATTGCTCATTTTCGAATGAGTCAGCACTATTGGATTTCACCAGAAGTGAAATTTCCATACAATTTCTGACAAACCTAGTACTTTGGCTTTCGAATGAAGCAAGAATAAATGATCTAGATCTAAAATTGCGAAAGTTATAACGGAAAGAAAAGTCAAGTATTCTCTGGCGCACTCTATAGATAGAACTTTCAAATATTTCATTATTATTAGGTTATCTCAGCATGAACGCAGATTAGACAAGCATTAATCAGATTGTCACAGTGCGAATCATTCACTAGAACAAAACCACACTTTTAAGAATAATTTTGATATTTTATATAATGAAAATAATAGATTGAATCAGAACTTATGGAAATCAATAAAAAGGAAAAAAACCGGAAATTTATTTAAAAGTCAATCAGGACTAATTTCGTCACCATTACTTGATTTTTTCAGTTTCCAAAAGAAGAAGCCCACATCGTTCATTTGAATGTACTTATTATCTGAAGAAGTCACAGTGTGATGAAACGTGTCATAAGTTTGTCAATATAGTGAAAATTTTAATATCATTCTTCATTCAATAAAAAAAATATTTGTCCCATCTGTAGATTCTTATTTAACCACCTGGTGAAGAGTATCAGTTCTATGGCTGCGGTAGATGTAGAGAAATTTTCCACTAGGCCGTTCTCTGCAATTTAAGGAGTTTGAGTTTGAATAGCTTAATAAGGCTGCACACGCACCAAGCAAGGCAGCTATATGTGATATGGACTCACTATCACCACATAAAGCCACTGAAGTTGCTTTGGATAAATACCCCATTTCTTTCCACAGGTCATTTTACATGTCTATGAGGATTGTCTAGCCTTGTGTATCATATTTTCCAGGTAGGAATGAATTGACTATCCAAGATAACTCCCATATTTTCTGCTTCCCTCACAACCGGAATGAGAACTTCTCTCGAAATCGGAAGGGACACGAATATTCTCCTTCTTCTGCCAAGTTTTGCGCACTTCGACCGCCCCAAGATAACTAAAATAGCCTTTTGAAGTCCAAAGGTAGAGTAATTGATTATTCAAAAACAAATATCAGTGTCATGATCTCTGCCTCTGTTTTAGACCTCCTGGGTAGAAGGTGGACCTCCTGGTAGCGACTATAATAGAAACAAAAGCGGTTGGTTCGAATCAGCCATATTTGTAGAATTGTTTAAACAGATACTGCCATACTTTAGGCAGAGAGAAAGGAATGAAGTTCTAATTGGCGACAACCTCTCCAGTCACATTACCCCGGATGTTATCCAGAACTGGCAAAATTTTTACATAAGATTTATTCTTCTTCTTCGAAACTCGACTCACGTATGGTAACCTCTGGATGTTCCGTACTATCTGATTTCTGAAATAGCCCCTTTTGCTTCAATTCCATTCTGTTAATACCCTCCTCCAATGTTTTATGATTGGTGCAAAGTACGGAACATCCAGAGGTTGCCATACGTGAGTCGAGTTTCGAAGAAGAAGAATAAATCTTATGTTATAATTTTGACAGTTCTGGATAACATCCGGGGTAATGTGTATGTATGGCAGTATCTGTTTAAACCATTCTACAAATATGGCTGATTCGAACTAACCACTTTTGTTTCTATTATAGTCGCTACCAGGAGGTCCACCTTCTACCCAGGAGGTCTGAAGCAGAAGCAGAGATCATGACACTAATATTTGTTTTTGAATAATCAATTACTCCACCTTTGGTTTTCAAGGGTCATCACTGAAAGTAGTTTCGTCGTAGTAGATAATATTTTCCGCCGGACTTCTTCAGCTCAGATAAATATTTTTGATAGTAGTTTCAGTCACCACAGCTCGACTTCGTTTCATGTTTTGAGTCAGTCTTATGTAACATTCTTATGTAGAATAAGAAAATTTTTTACTCATGTGGTACCCGGTAAATTATTTGTCCATTTCCTAACTATTCTTCCTTTCCTCATCGCATAATATTAAATTACTTGACGAGTATCGTACTCCGTTAGTGGAAAACCCTACTCAGTAGATAGCTGGATTTGCATTAACAAACTGAGTTTTCTCATCTTTGATCAAAACAGTCTGTCCGCCATGCTTTTTGGGGCGAATTCCCCGAAATGTTTCACTTATCGTTGGAAATCTCATATCTCTCTGCCTCTTCCCTGAAACTCATTCTGCCCGCCCTAGAAGGCGCTACTGTCTTTTTGATTACTGCTAGCTCATATTTTCAATAATTTCTCGACCCAACTATTCGTTTAAATGAACGTCCTATCTAAAGCCTCTCTCACTTCAGCCAAATTTTTGGTTACGGCCCTGTAAAAAACTCATTTTTTAGTTTTTCTTTTGTGAAAACATTCTTCAAACATCACGTTACAATAAAACACTCATGAAAAATAGCAATACTATCTGGAAAAACGCAGGCCAATCACTTCTTCGAACTGTTAAATTATGGCGGGCACTTAATTTTACGTAGGGACTGAATACTAAGAAATATCGAAAATACACACAACGTATTCGAAGATAGACTGAGAGAATCATTCTTAGGTTAGATTTCTCAATTATTTGCACTCGCAAACGCACGAAAACTATCCGATGTCCAAAGCCACCCGCACTGTCAGAAGTTATCCCATTCTACGGTATTTATATGGTATGAGAATGGTTAGAAAAATATGAAGAACTGAACGAAAAAATTCAATATAACGGACGTTCCAATATAATGGAAAATATTTTTCTATCTATCATTTACGTTGGGAATGTTGAGATAAAAAATATTTTCACAAATAATTTCTTATTTATATGCTACAAAGAGACGAAAATGAACTTTGAATTATAAGATGTCAAGAAACTGGTCGCGTTGTTTCTTTTGATCTAACCTAACCTCACCACTGAACCTGGACATAGACCTATCGTCGAATACAGAAACCCACGGAGCGCAGATTGGGCTAGTCGGTCGCGTCGGCGTATCACGAACACTGTCCACTAAGGAGAAACCCAGAGAATGGCAAACTTCGTGGGAGAGTGTTGGGATCACTGGATCTCTTTCGTTCTACCCTAACGTCGTATAATAAATAAAGTAGAACGAGAGTCTTGGCGCCAGTTCTGCAGGGAGGTGGAAAGTACCCTCGTTTGTGTAAGGACACAAATGGTTTTCTCTAGCAGACCCGTACATGCCCATTGGATCTATAAAAGGATCGAATGGACAGTACACAGTACTGTCTTATGTCTTTCATTCTGAAAACCTTGGAGAAGATGTTATATGGATTCATGAGGACTGAGCTGTTGAATCAACTGATTTGGCACTCAACAATCTATGGACCGCAAGGAGACTGCAGCTGCATTCTTCATGAACAGTGCATTCAATGCGTACCCCTCTAGTTCATTATGTGGTGTTTTGAGAGCCAGAGCAGTACCAAATATCATTTGAGAATTGATCAGCAACATGCTAGATACCAGAGTGATTAACACTTCACTGAAAGGGGAAATAATTGTGTTTTGTGGCTGAAAGGGGCTGCCCTCAGAGGGAGTACTGCCTTTGTTGTCATTGCTGGTTTATCTTCATCTGTCAATAATCGACGCACTTGATATTTATGTTCAAGCGTATGCTGACTATGTACTCATTCTGGCTGGCGGAGTCGACGACGATGTCTCTGACAGACTTCAAAAGGCTATTTTAGCTATCTTGGGGCGGTCTGATTGCGAAAAACTTAGTAAGAGTATCACAAAATCCTTTGGGTACTATTCACTAGAAGAAGGAGAATATTCGTGTCCCTTCCGATTTCGAGAGAAATTCTCATTTCGGTTGTGAGAGAAGCAGAATATATGGGAGTTATCTTGGATAGTCAATTTATTCCGACCTGGATACCATGATACACAAGGCTAGACAATCCTCATAGACATATCAAATGACCTGTGGAAAGAAATGGGGTCTTCCTCCAAAGCAACTTCAGTGGCAGTACAGATGAGAAAAATATAAAAATATTTTTTTCTGTTGAATGAAGAATGATATTGAAATTTTCACTATATTGACAAACTTATGACACCTTTCATCACACTGTGACTTCTTCAGATAATGAGTACATTCCAATGAATGATGTGGGCTTCTTCTTTTGGAAACTGAAAAAATCAAGTAATGGTGACGAAATTAGTTCTGATTAACTTTTAAATAAATTTCCGGCATTTTTCTTTTTATTGATTTCCATAGGTTCTGTTTCAATCTATTATTTTCATTATATAAAATATCAAAATTACTCTTAAAAATGTGGTTTTCTTCTAGTGAATGATTTGCACAGTGACAATCTGATTAATGCTTGTCAAATCTGCGTTCATGCTGAGATAACATAATAATAATGAAATATTTGAAAGTTCTATCTATAGGGTGCGCCAGAGAATACTGGATTTTTTTCCGTTATAACTTTCGCAATATCAGATCTAGATCATTTATTCTTGCTTCATTCGAAAGCCAAAGGACTAGGTTTTTCAGAAATTGTATGGAAATTTCACTTCCGGTGAAATCCAATAGTGCTGACTCATTCGAAAATTAGCAATATTTCAAGATCGCTGAAAAGGTTTTTGTCCTCTAAAAAACTCGAATCGGGCATTCAGTCGATAACTCAATCCTTTCTGAACAATGTGACATATTAATCTTGAAAATATTCCAATAATTGGTTAAAAAGTAGCGTGAAGAATTTCTTTTATTCTGATTCTCAGCTGAAATCGAAATATCGATGTTCTAAGAAGACAAATAAGCAAATTCTACTAAAACCAACCTAAAATTTGATTTACGTTTGTTGAGAATTGAACAACATTGTTTTGATTGTGAAAATATATAAATTAGCATAGGTTATTTATATGTATATGCTAGTGTATATTTAGTTCTAAATACAACCCTGTATAGCAACGCTTCACCGCTTATGAATCGAAGGACTTTTCTATTGCTTTGAATCAGCTCATATTCCTCTGTAAATAGTTTTTATAGAGATATAGTCTGTTACTGAAAAGGTACTACTCTGCGTAAAGCAGTAAATGTGTTCTTCGGGTTATAACTATAACCATTAAACCAGGGGGGTATAATCTTCTTGCAAATTCAATTTTCCTTTATTGATGTATTTGTCACGTTTTTGTACTATGTTCTGACCAGATGTAAAACCCTTAAGGTGAAGCCATGACCAGTTTGGGTAGTTGTCTTTACGAGGTCAACCCAAGGCATAAAAGTAACTTCAACTGACGAGTTGTATAGCATTTTTCAACCAGTAACATTTTGTCTCTTGAACCATCAAGAGGTATCTTCCCATATGATCATACAGATTAATAATTAGTACCTAAGTATTGTGTCATACCAAGCAGTGGGCAGAAATACTCTTGGAGTAATTATAGCAATATCATTCAATTTTCCATAAACAACAGTAACAGTTGTCTCTTGAACCCTCAAGAGAATTCTTTGTACTTGTGAACATACAGATCAATATTTTAACCTAAGTAGTGTGTCATGCCAAGCAGTGGGCACAAATACTCTTGGAGTAACTAAAGTTGTATAGTACTGTTAATAAACAATTAAAAAACTATACTGGTTCTTCGATTTCATAAAACCTTCTTTTGTGTCGAGATTCGCTCAACACCGTTCGAATTCAAAATTGCTTTCCTCAAATAATAATAATTTTCCCCGCGCATTCAAACATTTTTCGCGGTCGTAATGAATCAACTACGTAATTCAATCACTAAATTGAACCTTTCCCATCATTTAAAGGAGTCGAACTCGAATATTGATTCAGAATGGTGCCAGTTGTTCTCACAGAGGTTTTTGAGATTTGGCATCTCTGAGACATTTGGGAAACAGTCAAACTGGTTCCTGAAGATCTGATAGGGCTGACTACAAATGCAGAAATTCGCTGAATATTATCCTGAAATTGTCAATTGAGTTTGTCATACAGTAAATGTAGAGTTGTTGTTTGAAACAGATTATAAACAAGGCGAGTACCTGTGTTCTAACAGTTCTAGCTGCACCACTACCTGGTCTTCTTCCTCATGACCCTGTTGTCCGAAATTTTTCTCAAGATCATAGATTGTACTTCTTTTGTAATTAAGGGATGAATATTGGCGTAATATTTGCCTAGCCACGCACAAATAAACATCCAATGAAACGCTTATCCTCACTTGTTAAAACCATTGTAAACAATTTCAAACGTCAAAAACAAGCAACATCAAGATAAAATTCGAATTTAAACCAGATGTCGTGTAAAACTAATTTTTTTTTGTTTATCATAGAGTTAATGCATGCAGTCTATGTTCAGAGATTTCACAACGGAGTGTGCATATGATGGTGGAAAAGAGAAACATTATTGACAACAATTGGCACAATTCTGAATCAATATTCGAGTTCCACCCCTCAAAATGATGGAAAACGATCAATCTAGTGATTAAATTACGTAGTTGATTCATTACGACAGCGAAAACTTCCTTAATACGCGGAAAAAATTGTGAATATTTGACGAGGTAGGCCATTCTGAATTCGAACGGAAATCAAATTTTAGGTTGGTTTTAGTAAAAATTGGTTCTTTGTCTTCCTAGAACATCCATGACAAATACAACAACTTCCAACGCCAACGCCATGAGGTGAAAAAAATATTTCGTTTTCAGCTGAAAATCTGAATGAAAAAAATTCTTCATGCTGCTTTTTAACGAATTCTTGAAATATTTTCAAGATCAATATGTCAAATTGGTCGAAAGAGACTGAATTATCGACTGAATGCCCCATTAGAATTTTTTAGTAGAAAAAACGTTCCAGCGATCTTGAAATATTGCTCATTTTCGAATGAGCCAGCCATATTGAATTTTCCTGGTAGTGAAATTTCGATACAATTTCTGAGAAAACCTAGTACTTTGGCTTTCCAATGAAGCAAGAACGAATAATCGTTTTCTTAAATTGCGAAAGTTATAACGGAAACAAAACGTCCTGTTTTCTCTGGGGCACCCTATATATAAATTTTATCACAACCACCACATATATGGTTCATAGACACTTGAAATGTTTCGTTTATAAATTTGAAATGTGCAATTTTTAATATCTACCTAGAGAGTTATCCATTCTGGAAGCTATATTCAAATTATGAAATGAGAAATAAGACTTTACCGATATAAGTTAATTAATCATATTTTTTATTAGTCTCTTTAACAATAGAAAGAAGCTCGTGGGACTCATGTTGAAATTGTTAACGAGAAAGCATAGCGTCTATCCTACTAGAATTTCTACCATTATTGTTCGCTATTCGTTTTTTTAATATTGAGCTTTTTCAAAAAAATCATATCCTTACCTTGGTATCGTGGTGAGTCGATGTATAATACTGTTATAACCAGTCTTTATATGTTGATTAAATATACGGAAGAAATGTCATTGGGAACGTATTTCCGGAATGGTTAATGGGAGAAAAATAAAATCTGAAGTCAATTTTGATTATAGTTGAAATTAAAAGATAATGGAATCCTCAGTTTGTTTCCTTTTCCACAGTGAACTTTACATTAGGGTAAATTGAATTTATGAAGGTACTAAAGGAAGTTAATTGTGTATTTGTACCTGTAAAACAACATATGTCATCCACATATCTTAACCAAGATACAGTGTTTCGAAAGCGTATGATCATGAATTTTTTTTTCAATAATTAACTTATATAGATAAACCCAGTCCGAATTTGAAGTCAGTCTCCTCATTTCAAAATTTGAATATAACTTTCAGAACGGATAACTCTTCAGGCAAATATATTGAAAACTGTGAACCTAAAATTCATAAGTACACAAATCATGAACGTATGGGAAGCATTGGACATCAATAAACAGAAACATTCCGGAAATTTATAAATAGTCGATAAGACCTAAATTCGTCACCATTATTCGATCTTTTCAGTTCTCAAAATAAGCAATACTGTTGGGATTTTCCTCCTATTTAGTTGAGTGTCTGGTTCTACCATGTAATGCTCAACACAAAACCAACCCTTAGCTGTCATTCCAGATCTTCATTCTCAGCAGACAGTAATGGATCAGTTCTTTAGACCGTCTACTTGAAGGCCTCTGTTGGTTCATAGATGGCTCCAAAACTTCCGAAGGTATTGGAGCTAGCGTATATGATTGAGGTGCTGCTATTGCAAACTCTATCTGTCTTAAGGTTTGCGACTGTTTTTAAAGAAGGAATATTAGCCACTGACTCCTGTGCGAACATTCTACTTGTGGGGACTAACAGGTAGGTCAATAGAATTCATCACAATAGCTAGAAGTTGTACTGAAAAATTTGGCATCCGACAACTGCACGTCACTTTTTGTGCAGGAATGTCGTTCAACTCTCGCCAAACTGTGAGAAATACATAGGCTTCGTCTTATGTGGTCCCAGGCCACTCGGGAATTGAGAACAACGAGAAAGCGGACTCTTTACCCTCTCGGGAAACAGACTATGGATTCACCGGGCCGGAAATTACGCTCTGAATTCCTCTGAAGACCGCTATGATTAAAAATCGGTGGTTGGGCCTGAAGATACGGGAGGAATTCCTGAGTCTCACAGTTCTCAGACACTCTCGGCTTGCTATCAGTGGACCTTGCACAGCGAGAACCAAGGCTGAGCTTGAACTCTCCAGTTTAGAACGGAGAGTTCTAATTGCCATATCAACGGGTTACTGCCGCTCCAGAAAACTTAATAGAGGATCTTTCACACAAACTATGCTAGTTGGAGAATCAATAGAACATGTCATGTGCGAAGTACATCTGGGAACAGAATCAGGCTTGAGGAACTTGAATCTAACAAACTGAAGCTGACAGCATATTAAGCTCTCCCCCTTGAAGCTTATAGCCTTTAGAAGAAGGATGCAGCTTGTAGGTGAGATTTAGAATACAGTATTCCAAACCATGTTTAGATATCACCAATATGTTATTGAAGTGAAATATTCAATTTCTATTTTCATTTTCACTTCCAATTCTATACTTTTAGTATTTCATATCTATTCAGAGTCTCGTTTGCCTGCTAGACAATTTGACAGATCTTTTTCAGGTTTCACCTTAATTATTCGTAGAAATACCAAAGGGGGTAGTGTCTGTTCAATATCTCCGTAATCCTTTGAAAGTTACAATAGGTCTGGTCTGTATAACTGACCCTTATTCCGTAGAACTTGAGAAAACTAAAACACATTTTATAAAATAAGCCCTGAAATAATACGTCTATCAGTCTTCGGTCAAACAGTTCATGTCCAGTTTCAACATATAATAAATCCGTCTCCACATAAGAGATTAAGACATTGATAACATAGTTCAATAAATTCTTATATCAAACTCTGGTTTTCAACAACTGAATCTTAAGAGGTAATCAACGGTTAAGTTGATTATTTCTGCGAAACTCAACACAGAGTGTGCCTAAATAGATCGCTGTGTCTCGATGACAGGGCAGTCAATCAGCCCACACTCAATTTTATATCCATCTATCTATGAGAGGAATAAATTAACTAAGTGCTAGAATTCGAGTTTTCAGAAGTATGAGTTCAGACCTCTTCTTCATGCAGGCTGCGCCAATTATGGTGGGACGTAATACAATGTCTCCGCTGTAGTTTGCACAATCCTACGTTTTGAGGACTGAAAAAATATTCTAACTTATACAAGGTGTTCGGTAACAAAATCTCATATCGAAATTATAATTATTCAAATGGAATCTCCAATTTCATATATATATATATATATATATATATATATATATATATATATATATATATATATATATATATATATATATATATATATATAAAGAGACTTTTTGTCATTTTGTAGATACTGAAACTCCCAGCCGTGCCGGTCAAAGTAACTAGTTTCTTCAAAACGATTATCACAGGCACAATTGCTCTTAGAGAAAAGGAAAATATAATTCGACCTGACCTCATTCATCTCATGATTGAGGCTAAGAAAGGAAAATTATTTCATGATATTCAACAGACGAAAGATACTGGTTTTGCAACTGTTGAAGAAATAAAAGATTCAAGATCAATTGCGACATTGGAATTAACAGATGATGTTATTACTGCACAAGCTCTAATTTTTTTCCTGGCTGGATTTGAAACTTCTTCATCTTTACTCAGCTTCGTATCGTATGAACTTGCTAAATGTCCTGATATCCAATACAGATTAATTAGAGAAGTAGACGATAATACTTCGAAGGAAGGAATTACATATGAAAACATTTCAAAGATGAAATATTTAGATCAAGTTGTTTCTGAAGCATTGAGAAAATGGACCGCAGGTTATGCTTTGAGCAGAGTGTGTACGAAAGATTACACCATACCGCCTAAAAACGAAGATGAAGTTCCTTTGAAGTTGACCAGAGGTTGTTACGTAATGATTCCAATCATTGGAATTCATCACGATCCAAAATATTTCAAAAATCCTGATATATTTGATCCCGAGAGATTCAGTGATGAAAATAAGAAAAAAATCGTGCCTGGATCATTTATGCCATTTGGAAGTGGGCCCAGGAATTGTATAGGTAAGTTTCATTTGCAGTCGTTATACATTTTCATACGATTGCATTTAATTTTTATAATAAGATTGTTAGTTTCCTCTATAACTAACAATTAAGGATTCATTATTGAATAATCTAACAATGATATTTGAAAAGGTGTAACCGATAAAGTAGCAAATGGCAGTCCATACAGAAACATAATGCCTAAGTTCAAAACGAGCTACTTCGAACTTCGCTTATACGCTCAGATGACGCAACGGTTTCAGCATGCAGAATAGATAATGTACAACAGTCTTAGGGAATGGGCGATGTTTATTTGTTTCTACTGTGCATTTTTACGGTGACAAAAAAGCGAATCTTCTGATCATCGGAGCATTCTATAATAGTATCGACTGACTAATCAGTGATCAATTGGTATATATATAAAAGTACAGAGAGATCATAAATTCCTGATAAAATGGTAGATACCGGCAAAACTACGTTTGCTGCCCACAGAAGTCCTCTATCAGAGCAAACTGTGGGATTGTTATTCCGCAGTAACAGAAAAATTTCAAATTCAATCTGTACGGTCTACAGATCATCCGAAGTTTGCGGCCTGATAAGCACCCAAGGGGAACTGATTTTCGTTATAACGTGCAGGAAGCAATGAAAAACTATTAATTTAATAATCGTCTGATATTCTACGACTTGACAATTCGTTGAAGTGGCATAGTATTCGGCTATGGGGAACGACAAATGCTCATATCCTTTTGTATCCTGAAAGGCATTTTCCAATATTGGATGTATTCAATTCCATATCCGAAATAAAAGTTGCAAGGACCATTTTCTTTTATAAATAACTTTGACTGGTATATCCTACGTGGATATTCTTCACTTAGGGTTATTTCCGCAATTGTCACAATATCTGAACAAACATATATCCCCAAATGGTCCACCGCTTTGGAATTATAAGATACGGCGGTCTTTGAACGAGAAACTACCTAAATGCTGAACTGACTTCTGTTCAGAAGAACTTACCGCTCACGTCTTAAATCTTAATCGGCAAGAGCTACTACAGCAATGTCGAAATTGAATTGGAAACTTTTGGCGAGGAACGACTGTAGAATTAGAAGAAAGATTCGATGAATGACAAACTGCAATTTTCTGTATTTTTTATAGGTCATTACCGTCATATATTATGCTGCGATATCTAAACAAACTATACATAGTATTCGGTGAAGACACATACATAAAAGAAATAGTTGATTATGAATGATTATAATTCCATCATTCTCGTAGATACAGGTCGAACTACTGAATTAGTCATGTTGCTCAAATACGCTAGACATTGCCAGAACTTTTGTTCAATTTCTGAATCTGAAGATGATAAAGTATATTGCACACTCATTGCAGTAAATCGAAATATATTTGAAAGTTAATGACTAAGTGCTTGATTAATGCTCTTATTTTACAGGTTCACGATTCGCTCTTTTAGAAATCAAAGCTCTTCTAGTAAGTATGTTGACAAAATTTGAATTTCGGTTCATAGAAAAAACTAAAATACCTTTGACTTTTACGAAAACTTTCAATATGAATGTTAAGGGAGGCATTTGGTTGGGTTTGAAGAAAAGAGAAAACAAACAAGTAAGGTGAACAATTTTATGAATATATTTGTTAACAAATTAAGAGATTCACTATAAATTATAGCGCATAGCATTCCAAGCTTGATAATGAGCTATATGATTAAAAATATCTTTGATTTCTCTTGGATGTTGAATGTAAAAATATGTCAGAGTTCATTTTTTGTATTTGCCCAAACAAACTTTTAATTTTCAGACTGAGATAACTGTGTTATTGCTAATATATTAGTTTAAAGTAAATCTAACATATGCAGTGAAAATAGGAAATGTTATAATATAAAGTAGTAGATAGTAGATTTGAGGAAAAAATTTTAATTATAACTTTTGTTATTTGTAGCTATATAACCTATGCTCGAAATGCATAACCCATTACATTTAAAAGGAAAAATAAAAAACGAATAAAAATGTTTTCATGTAGGAATATAGGACCTTCATTAGGTCTGTAAGTTTATTGCCTTTGTGGCGAGTACGTGCAACAATTTCGATGAAATTTAGTAGACTTCCTTTCATAAGAAGTTGATATTCTCGAAACATTTTATACGAGTATGATATTTTTCATGGAACTTGAACGCTAATATCGATTATTTGTAGTTGAAGGATCTAAAGCATTGAAGAGCACCTAAGAAATATGTGTAAGTGTATCGAAACCAGCGTGATTGCATAAAGGAGTAAAATACATTTTATATTCGAAATTAAATTTATTTTCTAATCACTAGTTCAAATACAGATAGCTCTGAGTGGATTGCGACCTTGGTATATATAAGTATATGTTAGTAAGATATAGATAATTCTAATCGTCAAATATTATTGATTCGAAAATTTTTAAATTTTATCAACACACATAATCGATTATACATATATATATATATATATATATATATATATATATATATATATATATATATATATATATATATATATATATATATATATATATATATATATAGTCATCTTGCTTGAACTGTATAAAGCTTGGTTCAAAAAAGAATGTCATAACTGTTTGAATTCGGAAAATGCTCTCAATATGAAACCACAATCTTACCAATACACTTTTTATATAAAAAAATGAGAATGGAAAAGATATATTGATCAATGATTCATCATCTAAAATAAATATATATATATATATATATATATATATATATATATATATATATATATATATATATATATATATATATATATATATATATATATATATATATATATATAAATAATGTTAATATTTTGAATGCAAACTGAATTTACACCTGAATATTTAACACATTCTTCAAATGTTGTTTTACAAATAATTTGGAAAAAATAAAATAAAATTGATTTTTGCGCAGAAGAAATCATTAGAGAACAAAATGCATAGAACTCAATTAGTATTCGCTCCTCATTTTATACTTTATGCTTAATCTGTTCTAGCTCATTACTTATTTTGTTGATCACAAATGATTTCCAATAGAATACTACTGATAATTTATTGGTAGGTACCTTTTATATTCATCAAAATAAAATTTATCCAGAAAGATATTGACTATTGATGCTAGTTAGTTCATACAATCGACATAAATGATTATTGAAACGTTGATCGTTTCAAAAGTGAATTCAAAATGACTAATGAATCACTCTGAGCTGTGATAGTGAATATTATGCGAACCAATAATTTCGTTTGTTCACTAAAAATAAAATATATTTTGATATCTACTACGGGATCGAAGACATCGTAAATAGAGTTGTTTTAGGAACATCTTGGTTTCTGAACAGATATGAAAGAACAAATTATTCATTCAATTGATTCAATATGAAGTATTGACTCGAACTATCTTGATGGAAAATTATTAAAATAATACAATAAGAAAAATAAGGCTATAAACGAATTGATATTTCAATTCTTACTCTACCCAATAATTTAAATGTTTCATGTAGCTGGTTCGGCAGCGTAGGTGATGCTTGTGTCCTGCGCTCAGTTACCTGGGTTCAATCACCACAGAGTCGTTATGATTTTTCGGATTCTGGAAATCACTTGAGTATCCATCTTTCGGAGGAGATATAAAGCCGTCGGTCCTGTCTAATGTGTTGGACATTAAAAATCCCTTCCCTCGAGACGAGAGGGGTTCGGCAAAATTCCTGGGTTACTGAGGTGACAGAATTCCCCAGCATGTCATTGGTCGAAAGGCGGAAATAGAGCAAGTTGAAGGAATAACAAACAAACAGATGTCTTATGTGCTTTATGACAAATAACATCAATCATTTCATTCTATCGGAAAATACCGCTAAGCTAAAATAACGTTATTATATACGTACATAAAATATTCGACTATTTTGAACGATAGATAATTTATGTTTTGTTGTATCAGTAAATTCATTGATCCAGAATTTTTCCTATGCAGTTATATAAATGACTGTAAGAAGTGGAAAATAATAATTAATAGACACTGTAAGTCGATTATGTGTACTGAGAAATTATTCTCCACAACATCAAATTAGTAGCATTAAAAGATTGTCCAATGAATTTCAAAGTATTATATCTAATTTCTTGTTCTGCATTATGAAATATATGAAATAAAATGAAATATGAACGGAGCGGAGTTGAAAATTATCTTCATAAATTATCTATTCAATATGTCTCAGATAGCTGAGGAACGAATATGAAATAAAACGAATAAATCGATAGTTAATTAGAATGTCATTTGTATAAACAATAATGAATCGATGGACAAGCTTGCAACTCGTGAAGCGTAAGTTGGTCGGCTTCTACTATACCAGAACTGCTTTCATAAGTTTTTATTTCAGATCCAGAATAACCAATATTTTCCCTACCAATAATGGAACGATTATCAGAAAGCAAGTTAAACTGTAGGTATTATAACATAGGAAGTTCCAGATTCTTTTACGTGGTTGAAGTTTTCTAGAAATTATTTCATTTTATTTCATGTAGTTTAAAAATCAGTTGATATTAAAAGTAATGAAAAGTTTTCAATTGTTTTGCCTCATTATTTCTTAGATGAATTTTATGAACATTTACAAACTAGAATAACAGAGCTTAGATACTATTTAATGAATGTTATGTGCTTACATTTGAATATTTTCTATGAATAAACTCAATAAAATTGACGCATCCACTACGAATTTACTAATTTACTGAATGAATTTATTTCATTGGAAAATACGAGTACAAAAATCTTTCCTCTATCTACATATTCGAATATTTTTTCTAGCACTAGGCTTTTCGACTAATTTTTGGCCAATGATTTTAAATAACATATTTTTATTGAATGCCTAAGAAGCGTACTGCATTGATACTTCTATATTATCTTCGTCGCAATCAGGATTGAATTGTAATGTATGAAGCCACACCATTCATACAACACATGGACAATTACATTAAACTTTGCCTCTAAGCGAATAATTCAGAACTTTTAAGAAATAATAATACGAATACAACAGACGTTTATGATCGTTTCCAAATTCTATCTTAGATAAAGAGTGAACTCTAGTATAATTTATTAATGTTCATATATTTGACCATAGTTCTTGTTCTGAGGTAAGTAGAGATTACAAACTAGTAAGGATACAAAGAGGGATCTTCTGAGCGCCCTATGGTACATTTCTGAAGTCTCTAGTTTATTAGAATAGGATCAATGCCAATTTTAATAGAAGTCTTACTGGGGCCTAAAGTGTAAGGGGTTGAAGGTTAGGTAAGATTAGGTTAAGTTGCACCTAGGGGTCGTTGGAAAATGTTACACAACCTCTTTCTTCTGAAAATATTCACACTATAAGGCTAAAAATTGGTGGGGTAGATAAAATAAAGATTTACAAGTGCCCATTTAGAAAATATTGAAAAAATTGCTTCATCCCCTATTTGAATCAAATTCACTTATGTTTTGAATATTATATTTTTTCATTAATTCTCGGTCTGTTGATGTGAATATTCAGCGAAAATGGTTGGTGCCATATTGCGTCCCCAAAAAAACGAAAAACCGCTTAAGGAGAAATTATTTCTAGATCTTCGTGAATCTGAATTTATCATCGAGTTATTTAAAAATTGTCGGCATCATAATAATCGATGTTTATACGTTTTGAATGAGCCAACTTCAAGGGAGGATATTTAACATTCTACGGAAGGTTGAATATTGTCCCTTGAAAAATAATTTTCTTCGAATTTGAATTCAATTCTTTCAGAAAAACCTAAATAAGTTATTTAATATATTTAATATGGATCTCGCGTCTTATTATGACAATATTTTACTGAGAATAAAAAGGATCAAAAAGAAGTCTACTTTGGAAAATATTATCATGTATATATATATATATATATATATATATATATATATATATATATATATATATATATATATATATATATATATATATATATATATTTATATAACATGAAAAATAAAATTATAATTGATCTTGAACAAATTCCAACGTATCATGTTTGTGGTAATACTGTCGATAATTATATTTGGTGAATGAAAAGTATTCGAATATTTGTGTTTTTATGTTTTTATATCATAATCACATATTTTCTTTAGATGCAAGGGTTCAGATCTTTCATAATAGTTAATACTACTCAGGAATTTCATAAAGATTCTATTAATACCCATAACCTAAAATCTAACCTAACCAAATCTAAATTTTCACATGAATAATATTTTCACAATCATTTTCATTAATACTATAGTTAGAGTTTTAAAGCTATATGTTGCTTTATGGAACAACATCCTCATTAAATAATTATAATAATCCTCAAAAGTTATGACTTTCTTAACAACATTAGTCTTTATACCTTTGAGCTTTTTGATGGTTAGTTCATTCTCGATCCGGTAGGAATACACTTCAGACATCAAACTTACAAAATGTGAAATTATACTCCCGCTACATTCGTCTTTCATTAACGCCAAAACTTAATTATTGACTCTAGGTATTGCGCAAACATTATTCCTAGGATACTCACTTGAATCAAGATATTGATGGCAGTTAACCTTCATGGACTCGTATGGATCCTGATGGAAAATTTCATATATTATACCATCGATATCTATATAATTCAACTTACAATCGGTGAATTTCTTTCTCATATCCCTATAATAAATCCAACATAGAATGGATTATTGAATTCAACATTTGCTCTTTTCATTTCTATAGATATGAGATTCTCGCTGAATTTTCTCCGACTTTTAGAATGAAGACTATTAATTAGGTTTCCCGCTCCAAATTCACCCTCCCACTTCCGAACAAGTATAACTATACGATGTTTTCGAAAATTCTCTATAGTTTCGCCGAAAACCACATTAATAATTAATCTTAACAGATTTTCCTCAAATTTCTTTCTGTTTTTGTTTTTTATCAATACAGGGCTTCAGCCAGGGTGACTGTTCAAACTGCAAAACTCAATGAATTTGTTTCCAAATCAGACCAGCCATCAAAGCTTGTTTTGAATTTCAGTAGTGGATGATGTGATGTTTCTTATCTCACAGGGTGGTCAATAACTCTTTCTGTTTGGAATCTCGTGCAGCAAGAGCTTCAGGACAGAATGGAATCACGATTAACATTGTGAATACATTTCAGATACTACGAGTCAATCTTGAAAAATCCAATATCCGCATTATCATCAGTTATGGTGAAGTCAATGTCAGTATTTTTTCTGTCCTTTTGAATTCACCTTTTTGCACAAACTGACTTTGACTACAGCTTACATATTATCTAAATCAATAAAAATGATATACCTATCAATATCCTGAGAATTATAATTTTTCATGTATTAATTGTTGCTTTTTGAAAATTTTCTTGAACATCAACTTAACCGCCACGAATCCTGGCCCCTATAAAATTGATCAAATCCACATCCTTCAGTATTTCTAACTCACACCGAGTATACTCCATCATAAAGTCCCAAGTATACGAAGGTAAAGGTACATAACTTGCTGGATCCAAACCGTATTCACCACTACAGTTTCCTTTTTAAATTTTTCAAAAATATCACGAAGAAGCCTGATATCAGTTCTCAAATACAATTCTAAATAATCTTTTATATTCTGACAATTGAATTCATTCCATAATTTTTCGCGCATGTTCATCTCAGGGCGAAATACCGTCATCAATCAATTGGTTCTGAGAATTGTCAATTGAAGGTAATGACGTTTTATTCAATTCTTCTATCCAATCTATATTCGTCAGCGAATACCCCATTTTTAGTACGGTAGCAAAACTTTCTGGTGGTAGTTGTGAATTCAGCCTTTTCAATTAAATAAAATCTTCTTCTGGAAAATATTATGCCAATATGTCACAAAAAAAAAACTATTTGTGAGGATCCAATAAAATTATCAAAGCTAATACATTTTCCGATGCTTCGAGGCAAAACTGATACTCGGCCATCTTCAGCTAAACGTTCTATGAAAAAATGCTAATTATATCCACTCGAATTATGGAATATTATGGGAACGACGTACAATTTCTTTTTACTGAACATTGCAAATGCTATGCGCATAGAATCGGAATAAACCAGTGTGATGAGAGTGGTCCGCTACGATTCTATCCCTAGGAATAAAGTTTTTTTAACAGATATGACAACAAAAATCGCCATCTTCGATAGAAGCTTTCTTCGTCGTAGGTTCAAAATGATTTATTTTGGAATTTATCATCACAGTAATTTTATCGAATTGATCTATGAACCAATGAATGCAATATTCCTCCATGCAGAAATCCTAAAATGAGACAGAAGGATTATACGAGCATTTTAAAAACCGGTCACCACTAACAAGAATATACTTTTCATTGGAAAATTTTTGAAGATATGACCCTAAATCAGCATATATACAAAAAGCACTTCTTGCAGATATTGACGAGTTTATGTTATGTGTGATTCTTTAGGAAAAGTAATTCTACAAGTATTGAAATCAGAGCAACCCTCAATATGGTCCGCTAATATCAAAAAATATTATATTTATTTTCATTATGGACATATTTTTAGAAGATTGGATATTCTCAATCTAATTAAGTGAATTGTATCGGCTAGAAAATTATCAATATTTGTATGATTTCTGTTTATAATTAAACCAGTTCGAATCCTAGATCTACAAGCTAATTGAACATCTAAACATTTGAAAATTTCCACCCGTTTTATCTAAATTGTTCACTAATTGATGCTGATATTTTTTCACAATGAAATACCTGAAAGCATTTTAACCCTATGAGGATGACTCGTTGTTTCTCAGCGCATATGCTTACAGCCGAGTTTGATTTGTTATTTATGATTATTGCCCACCTCCACAAAACGGCTCGCGACATGACTGAGTAGAATTCCTTAACTGCATCATGTATCAGCGATAATGTTTAGTCCAAATTCTGTATCATAAAAAGATCTGAACAGATTTCAATACCTTGGGTATTTAATAGTCTAATTGATATTTTTACACTAACCTAATCTAATTTATCCAACCCTAAATAATTGAAGAACCTCATCCTAAAATATAAAATATAAAAATTAAACAACTCAGTTACAACTACTTCAAAATCTGCAACTGGATGAGGAACTTCTTTCACACCAGCTTCTCGGAGATCGTACTGGCCCGGAGTGAATTCAGCGATTTCGGTTTTGAATATTTTTACGGATCTCCTGGACAGAAACATGTTTAAATGATTTAACTCAACTAGAACGGACTCTCCAGATTCGTTTTGATACATTTCAGTCTTCGAAAAGGTGTAATTTCCTTCCCCAGTAGGCTCGCCAATTTTACTAGTTTCTTTTCTGAGTAAGAAAAAACGGCATTGAGTTTTCTTGAATCCATTTTTAACTATGATAGATTTCACATTGTGACGACACAACTGAGATCAGATGGTTCACCAAAACAAGCAACTATGTTCCATAAAGATGGGATAATATTTACACTTGCAGCACTATTTCTCCTTTATATAATTATTTTTTCCTTCAGGCAATAATGTTTGTATGTTGTCAGTAAATAATCGGTAAAATTAATCGCATTTTATTTCTAATCCCCGATATCTCGGGGAACTCATTTAACTTCAGGCGATGATGTTTGGATTCTATCAGTAAATAATCAATGAAATTTATAGTACCTCATTTCGAATATCAAGTAATATTTGATTGAACCCCACTTGGCAATATTTTGAAAAACTCATGTGAGCTGTTTTAAATGAATCTAGCTAGTTTCAATCTGAATGTCGAGCAATTATAATCATTGAAATATTTGCTCTTCGGGTTGCAACATTCCGGGGGAATTCATTGTTGAAAACGTTGGTATAAAAACTTCTTCATGACTGAGTAGAAAAACTTCATCAGATATTCATCATTATATTTTCAAGCCCCAAAGGGCATTCAAATCTTCATCAGGAAGAGATAAGAGGGAGTCAGATATCTAAAAAATTATTATCTGGTCTTATGTATTCTTCCGGAGCTATAAATTATAAGCAGCTTGAACATGTATTGAAAACGCATTGATTCTGATCTGAATGATTTACCTTTTTTTTAACTTTAATCTTCTAAGACATCAAAAATATAACATCAACAGAAATAATCTCATATCTTTGACAACCACTCCAAAAATAATAAGCTTGGAAATATCGGACTGGGCTTTCAAACTCCCTCATTCCAAAGTTCACATGTAAATTCATCATTGGCTAATCCAGTTTTCTGTATCGACAACTGTCTCTCATTACATGAGGACATGTTTAACAACTTGGGAAAACAATGTCGTCATATCATTCTTTTATTAATTATTTTTTTTGATAAAAACAATTCAATCATTAGAGAGAATTGCTGATAGTGACTCAATTGAAAAAGACGACACTATATCGAACAATCTACTAACTGAAAATCTTGATTCACATGACCAATTTTGCTGCAGCATAAAATCCTCAAGATCAGATAAGTGGAGATGTGAAACTTTTAATTCATGTATCTGTAAGTGTGTATAATATCAACAAGAATATGCACCCCCCTCATCCAGCGACGAGAAGATACTATGGTCTATCATCACCATCTCTGGATCGAAAATGTGTTTGATAAATGAATTACGATTCATTCAATTGACAAGTGTTAGAAGTGAGAGACTTCATTTGAATTCAGTCTATAAATAATTAGTAAAACTAAGCATACTATTATTCGAATTGTTGAGTCCATCTGTTGCGAACTTGAAAGTTATCATAATATACAATTGGTGTCGCCCAATGTATCGTTCAAACAACAAGAATAACTGATCCCACAATTCATCAATTCGGAAAATTTTTAGTTTGATGAGTACTTATGGTATTTCGAATACTCGACTCATTCCAACAACTTTGAAAACAACTTTCATTGTCATAAGTAATTATTGAATTTCGAATAGATGACTCATTTTAATGAGGCAGTTTTTCGATATTTTAAGGCCCCAACGTAGCACCATCCATTTTTTGCTTCATAATCACATCAACAGCCCTTTTTCAGTAAATATATTCCACGAAATGGATAATGGAGTTAATTTGATTTAAATAGGGTATGAAGCAATTTTTTCTGAGTAGGCACTCGTAGATCCTCATTATGTCCACTCCACCAATTTTCAGCCTCATAGATTGAATATTTTTAGAAGAAACGTTTCTCAACAAGCCCTAAGTGCATTTAGTGCATATAGGCTATTTCTGTCATTTGAAGAATTCAATGCATTAGGGGCATTATATCTAGACCATCTGTCTCGTCAAAGAGCGTCCTTCACATCCTATTTACAAGAGAAAAAAATAGCCTGAAGGATTATAAGATTAATACGGCATTAATAATTTTCAATTTTTTTATGTTCAAACCCAGATCTTCATTTTATCATTTCATCCCATTCAAATACACAACTCTTTCAAATTATTGATCCGAACAGAAAAGTATTGAATGCTTTCATATGAGTAACTATCAACTCAATATTTCTAGATAGCTAAACGAAATTAAATGGCCTTCAGCAGTAAAGTATACTCTTATGAGATATAACATTCAAAATATAGCATTCCACTCATTTCGCATTTCTACATAACGAAAAACAATTTATTGGACTTCAGAAATAAAGCATTCGACTACATCTGACAACCTTCTGTAAGACTGATATTACAATGTAACTCTACTGCAAACGTAGATAACCATCCCCAATATATTATTTTAAGTTTCCTGAAAGAATTACTTGAAAATCAAATAACTGATGAGTACAAATATACAAGTCACTAGAAATTGTAATGTATTGTTATTATTGCAATACAAAATTTGAAGTATTTAGAAAATTGGCGCTTGAATACGTTTTCCGACCAAAACAAAATTGGTGGATTTGGAATAGAAGTTTCACTACAGTATAATGATAACACAAATATTGGGTCAAATCTAGCAACCGATGAATATTCAGAACACTCTTTCGATATCTAAAACGAAATAAACCTTAACCAGAATATCGAAATAATAGTTGTTATCTGCTTTGATGCTCATGACAATACTCAAACACGTAGCAATTAACTATCGAAAATAGTGGGGTAAGCCAAGTAAATGAGAAGCAGATGCTTACGGAAATTAGTAACCTCTGCCGTTCATACGCTCTGAAAAATTGACACATCATCAAACGAGAGTTGGTTGACTATATGTTTTACTATTAAACTGTAATTTCACCTTCCACCTAGTCGAATTTAAATAGTCAAGGAAATTATATACTCCTAACAAATAAATATAAATTACCATTAAATTATATTGAGTACAATTAATTTTCTGCAAATATCGAACCTCTATCACATAAACTTAACAATACTGTATATGTCTGAAATTAAACAATAGTAAAAGAAAGAAATCTTTTGTATTCTGGACAGGGAGGTATATTAAACGAAAAAACTTTGAATTGTGTTTATTTATGCGTATTGTTTCCATAAATAATTGAAACCAACCAATTACTACACTCCATAATACTATTGAAAAACAGTAAAACTCTCAGAAGTTAAATCAAGAATGGAACCCACAGACAATTTAAATGCCAGTGAATCAATACAATGATCTAATTTAAATCTTGGTACTTCGAAATCTAATCGACTCGAGCAAATTACGCGAGAAAAGGCAGCACTAGTTAAAATTTGCAAAGAATACAATCTTCTTATATATATATATATATATATATATATATATATATATATATATATATATATATATATATATATATATATATATATATATATATTTGCAGGTTGGTTCAGTTACCTGCACAGATGCGGTTCAATATAAAATTCCTACCTCCTCAATTATTCCTATTAACGACTTCTGTCGTAGGAGTAGAAAACAAATTATGAAAATGCTATAGAAACAATGATTGAAAACTCTATTTCTCTTTGGATCTTCCCAGTGTAGGTTGACCCATAGTCAATGCATAGGTTAGCATAGGCAATGCTTACACATCACCCAATTTCAATTAGATACTGGATCAATTAGACCGTTCTTAGTATTTTTCGAAAAATTGATTTGGCTTCAGATTTTTATTACATTTCAATGGATACCAAATACGCAGAAGAAAACAACTTTATCGGTAATACCAGGATACTTCAACTTCAAGAGTTTCCTCTTGGATCTTTTAGTAGGGCACTTTCATTCGAAAGTTTAATGAACACGTATTCGCATGTTTCCAAAATTATCTCTACTTTGTCTATTTATATGACATCGTGTATATTCTTGCGATTTGGAAATACATAATTAAGTTTGCGGGAAGTATTTGGAGGTCTTTCCCATCACCTCTAGAAGATACACCGCGAAGAGTTAGAATTCTTGATAAAAGAAGTCATTTTTCTGTGTTACAATATAAGAGATCATTACGTTAAACCAGATCCAAACAAGGCATTGGTAATTACGACCTACCCAATAACAAGTGTGATTGAGGATATACGCTCATTTTTGGGTTTATCTAGCTACTAATGACCATTCGTAACTAATTTAGATGTGATATATCACCCATTCACAGGACTATTTCTTTTTTGAAAACAATAATAAAGTCGAAGTATATCCCGTGAATGTAGGCCATAATCCATTCAAATTAGTTTTTATTGATGTCATTGGTTGATAATGTAGTTTATGTATATATGGTAGATTTATATATTTTTATAACATTTAACGTTATCCTTATAAATAATCATTCCAGGATATGTTTGGATTATAATCATAGCCTGGCAGTGGTATTAATCACCGGGTGGTGGATTTATGTTTTTTCATGAAATTGCTTTGATTGCTCTAACAGATATATAGGCAACTCGTCATGGTTACACCCTTTTATACCGGATGTTACTGAAACTAGGGCCCCCGTAACTTTTTCTCTATTTGGAATATTTTGATGAGATTTGGGAATTGGATGAAAGACAACATTTTGAATTTGATTACATCAATATGTTGGACATTTCGTTTCTGGTTATGCCACATGTCTGTAGACATTTTTGAAGTTATATATTCGGCTATTTTAATTTTTTGTACCCGAAATCCAAAGATGAAAAACATACTGTATATTCACAGTGAGTACGCTAAACTTTGAGAGTGAGTTATACTTAGTAATCTTAAGTATCTTCTAACAAAAGATCTGTGCAATTTCCACTATATTTGAGGGTGGGGGGTCTCCGTTACCCTAATATGCGCGACAGAAATCAGAGCTTTGCTCCCTCAAATATTTTAGTATGTAAGGTAGGTGCGGCCAATAAGGCCTGTCGGGTAATGAAGCCTAAGAAACGAAAACAAAACTTTAAAAAATCCCTACCACCCGTAGTAACAGTCAACAATCCAAGATGGAGCCCTAAAGATCTTAATACAGGCACCTTCACACGCTGCCACGAGTGCGGCGTCACTCATCGTGGCCAGCGGACGCTCAGCTCGAATTGTATTATAACGGTCGAATCAAACGTAAGTAATTTTTGTAATATTTTACTTTTCCCTATTATTTTGCAGTTCGATAGTCTACCTTTTCAGTTGATGCTAAAGAGGTCTGCAATGTTAGAATAGTGGAACTTAGACCGAATAATGTTATGAATATAATTATATATCAAATGCGACCCTAGACCTTAAAACACTCCTTTTTTAGCATCATTAAGAGACTGTCTTACTATTTATTTTAATACTTTAGAAACGTAATTAAAACTGATTTTTCATTGGTGTATTCTTATTTAGGGACTATAGATAACCACAATGCCCCACAAGTCAGCATTATGGCCTGAAGACGACCTAGTGGCGGCAGTGTCAGTATTACAATATGGACGACTGAGTACGTAGAAAGCTGTCAGAAAGTACAAAGTGTCCAAAAGAACTATTCTGCCCTCCGAACGGCAGTTTAAGAAAAAACTTCAGGTCGAAACCCTTAACTTAATAATGAACAGAATTAGAAGTTTGCTGAAATGGGATTACCTGTAACGCCACAGATTCTCCGCCGCTCAGTCTTTAAATTTCGCGAACACTATTCAAAACGGACGCGGTAGCTCGGGAATAAAGGTTTAAATGAAGTTGAATTTTCTTGCAACTATTTATGTTGATTCATCTTGGAATATTTTTTACAATCGATTTTTGCTTCTTCATTTCGACCTCTCACCTTTTTTTCTTCCAGCAAGCTTTATCAAGTTGTTGAGTTATTGAATCAACATGTGTTCACACTACAGATAAAAGGAGCCTTCTACATGAAGAAATAAAATGCAATGGAAGTCGAAGTATAAACAATATTTTCAGAAGATATGTAAGGTTCAGAGAGTAGGAAATTGTTAACATTACTCATAGTGAACTCGAAAGATGTCATCAAGCTGTAATGAAATCGTTATTCGAAGATCAGCCATTTTTGCTATGTTCCAATTGCTGAGTTTTGTGTATGTATACGCTGAAACTAGTTATTTCTCCTCACCTATTTTTAAACTAAAGCATATTATGTGAATTGAGTTTACGGTATTTCCTCTGATACTTTCAATTTGTTAATTTCAAATATGCTTTTTTCAATCCAAATATTTAATAAGTGCAATATTTCTCGTACAGTTCTCTACCATTCATGGATTCAATTGCGAAATATAACCTAAGTGGTTGAATAAAATGCCATTTCACCTAAAATGGAAGAATTGTTCAACAATGTAAAGGAATTGTACGCCACATAGAGTTTTCGTTAAAATTTCTGGTATCCATGTCAATGTGATTCCATGTATTTGAAAATTCCTGTGCCTAATATTTCGCAATTTGAATAGCTGCTATGATAAATGTGATCATCCTGTCAGCTTGAAAATTCAGAGGTGAATTCTATATTAGACGTCCTCCTAAAATAGCCGAAATGTTATTCAGGGGATTCGAAAAATTCGCCTTATTCCCTTTATGAATGTTCAAGAAACTGTGATGCATCATAATGATTTGCGCCAAGTCAAAAATTTATCTACAGTGAATTTAATTATCATCAATTCTCTACATTTAAAAGTAGAACCTTTGAGATTTTCGAACAAGTTAGTTTCACCGCATGTTAACTCAATGAACTGAATTGTGTTTTCGTGTGGAACTGTGACTTCATATTTCGCATTGTTATGAAATACCTGATACGCTCCCAAACTCAGTACTGTTGCAGTTTTTCATTCAAGCGTCCGGAAGTACTTGAATTATAGATAAAAGCGACTCGTAGAGACAATCGGACACCCCCAAAGTTGAGTAGGCTCTGTGGAGAACATTTTTTCTTAGCAGATTATGTAGTTTAACCTAAATTGACAGCTAAGTTATTGGAACAAGATGCTGTACAAAGTATTTTCTGATTCCTCAAACAATCAATTATCCTAAATTAGATAACAGAGCCATATTGAAACATGTAAGTAAGATGTAAAATTTGATTACCAAATTTTGAACTTCTATTAAAATTGTCTGAATTTTATTGGTTACTAAGTATATATGTGCCTGTGTTATCTTACATATTTTATATTTTACAATGGTCTTTCTGTAAATGATTAAAAGGAAGGTATGAACATTAATCTATTTGATGATGTTTGTCCTACATCAGCCTCAACATGAACTAAATAAAGGAACCAACTATAAAAAAATCTATTAGATACCCTTCCTGTAGCTTTTGATAACTCTATTAGTAGTGAATTCTATATATTGATTATGTTTAGTGAAAAGATTGCTGTCCTAAACCTTAGGAAAAGTACATTGGAAAATTAACTATTACAAAACAGAGAGCAGTTATAGAGCAAACTATAAAAGCGCACATGACACACATAGGTAACTATAAATTAATAATTGTGTTTGGAAATCAGTTACAGACTTTCTCGTTATTCATTCAATAATTGCCTCAAGTTTTCTCTTATATCTATTTAGTAAAAATAAATTAACTAGTCAACCATCATTCAGAGTATTCACTTAAAGTAATAAGCTCGCTTCGTGGGTTCCTAAATTGAATTTGCCTCACTTTCATTGAACTATGGGCCCCTCCCTAATACGTTGTATATATACAGTTCAATTTACCAGAATTGTAAATGACTAAGGAATTGATATGGCCGTTTTGAGTGAAGATGCTATGGTTGAGAATATACAATCTGTGAGGAGATTGAAGCAAATATCTGGAATGTGCCGGACAGATATTTTCAGTTTTCTCCACAATTAATAATTTCATCCTTAAGAAATTAAACTCGTTCACGAGCTGAGTGAAGATGACTTCGATCGTCCTTAAGAGTTATGCGAACATTTCATTAAGCGACGAATCGAGTTTTGTTTTGAATGGCGAGGTGCATCCCCATATCTATGGAGTCTAGAGTGACACTAATCTCAATTTAAGGAGAGAGAATCATTCTCAAAAACATCAAAAACTTATTTTTGTGTCGAAATTTAGAATGACCATATTGTAGAATCTTTATTTTTACAGGAGAACTTGGACAGTGAAACTTTTTGAACATGCTCGAGCATTTTATTGATCCTCTTTCAACAGTTATCACCGAAAGAGATTCAAATATATCTTAACGTCACGTTGTATATCAACATATCAACAACATATCAACAGATAGTCCCGCACACTGTACGGGACTATCTGGACAATAGTTTTCCGGGTCCTTGGATGGGTAGGAGAGGCATTATTGAATGGATCGATCGGGCGATAGGAATCTACCACTATTCGAAAACTAAGAACACAATGATTTGTTTCATTTCATGATATGTTTTCATGAGAATTGTTTTTGTTATGCACGCTTCCCAGGAATAAGCGACCCTGTTACACCACATGAGTGGGCGCCTAGAAGAACTCAGGTGTCTGTTCACTCGCTTCTTGAAGGGGGCCAAATTGTAGGATGTTAGGAAGATGTTGGACGGAAGCGAGTTTCATAGCTCATCGGCCCTGAAAACAAAGGAATTCTTCGAGGGTCGTTAAAAGTACCGCCATAGGATGAGAACTACTTGCCAGCCAAGTGTTGCGGCAAAACATTAGTTTTCCCAGATCAAGGTCTTTCAGCTCCTTGGAGCATCTTCCGTGGAAGTATCTGTGAAATAGAGAAAGGTCAGCAACTGGCCTTCTGAGATCCAGCGGTTGCAGATCGCGGGTGATCTCCGAGGGGTCGATGAGGCGCACAGCCCGTTTTTTCACACTATCCAAAACCCACAATGAATGTTTGGGCGCAGACCTGGGAACAATATTACAAAGCAGGTGGAATCTGCGCCTAATATAGAAGCAACAACTGAGGTGACATGAAGTATCGCTTTGCTCTGAAAAAAAAACTAAGTTCAGCTGATGCTGACATGTTCACGCTAGCAAAACTCGGAGTTGACCGTTATTCCGGAAGGTTCATCGAATCTTAGGATGCAATTTGTTGGCCTTGCATCATTAGAGGAAGTTCTCCAACGGGGACCTCTCTAGAAAACGTAGTTGCTTGCGTCTTGCTCGCGTTGAAGCTCACCAGGTTCGACTGACCCCACTCAGATATCCTCTGTGAGTCAGAGTTTTAGTTATTAATTTTCTGACATCTCTGTTTCTGAAATTCCGCAACTGTAATCGGCCGCAGACCACTAAAAGATGAAACCAGGGTACAATCGTCTGCGAAACCGAAGATCTTGTTCACTGTAGATGACAGAAGATCGTTTATCTGCAACAGAAACAAGGTTGGCGAAAGGAACGTATCCCTGAGATACTCCTGCTTGCAACTGGAAACAATCAGATGTTATGCCGTCGACCACAACTTGTATTGATCTGTTTGAAGGAAAGCTATTTATCCAACCCCGCAATTTTTCGGGAAGCCCATATGCAGCAGGTTTATTCAACAAGGCTGCATGCGAAACCCTATCGAAGGCTTTAGAGATATCAAGGGCTATTGCTCTAGAATCCCCATGTTTTTCTATCATTGATGTACAAACCTGAGTGACGCAGGCGAACAGATCTCATGTCAATATTTGCCTGCGAAAACCATACGGACGGTCGTTAATAATTCCCTGCAACTCAAGATATTTATGAGTTCATATTTATGACTCTTGCTATCACTTTGGACATAATACAAAGAAGTGCAACAGGGCTATAGTTTTGGGGTAAGGACTTCTTTCCTTTCTTTGGGATTGGTTGAATTCTCGCTATTTTCCAGCTGCTCAGAAAAGTCGGGCTTTCATAAGAAATCTGAAACAGAAGGTTAAGAATGGGTGCCAGTTCGGGAGAACACTTTCTCAGGACGATTGGCGGTATTTCGTGTAGACCAACTGCCTTCTTGCAATTCAGCTGCTCGAGAGCCCGTCTCACAGTGCGGACTCTGAGCTTGATTTCTGCCATGGAAGAATTTGTAGGAAGAATATTCGGTGGTATTGCGTTAGATGAATCTAGCACAGGATTTTTTGAGAACAAGAGAGCAAATAGATCGGCTTTCTCTTTTGGAGATGATGCTATACTTTCGTATTCCCTAACAAGAGACGGAAACGCAGATTTGTAGAAATTGGCACTGACAGTCTTCGCCATAGACCAGAACTGTCTAGTCCCGCTTGCCTGTTCAAGGAGTTTATTAGTTACCTCTTCGTTGAAATTGGCCTTTGCTCTTGCAGTTGTCAGGCTACTTACGTTCCGTATTCGTACGAAGGTTGTTCTTGTTTCCTCTGTTGGATTTGTCTTCCATGACTTGTAAGCTCTGCTCTTGGCTGCAGAGGCTCTTTCACAATCTTTGTTGAACCACGGCTTTTGTGCTGTTGTTTTTTTTATGGAATGATGGATGTAGAGATCCATTTCTGCATGAATGATTTCTGTAACAGATTCAGTGCACACATTGATGTCAGGATCTGAAAGGCAAACATAACTGATTGGGAAGCACGAAAATAATTCACTCAGCTCATCCCAAATAGCACGGTTATAGTGCCAAATGTGTCTGGGTGGTTTAATTTCTCGGTTTAGCGACAGCAGAATGGTTCCAGTAGCAGATACAAGGTTGTGGTCTGAGTTGTTTAGCGGTTCTGAGACCTTCACTTCAAAATCATCTGGATCTGAAACCAAGAAGTGATCCAAGGTGTTCAGGAAGTCAGTTGGACGATCAGGTATTCTTTTCGGTTCGTCGACTACCTGCGTTTGATTATGGCTGATTGCAATAGTTTCAACCTGTCTTCCCGCTTCATCTGCAATCAGATTTCAAACCACGCAAGGGTCATCCTCCATCGTATCCTCTCTCTGGCATGCAGAATCCGACCTAGCAAAAACACAAAGGCCCCCTTCAAATCTAAATCTTGTATGTAACTCATACCCATCATAACGTAAGTACGTTGTGTCGGTTGTTTGACTTATTTCGTTTGCGGTTGGGGCCAGAACATGGGGTTGTGCGTTTTGCAGATGGTGGTGGACTGCATCGACATTCACGTTGTTGTGCCCCAGTCCTTTGATATTGCAGAACTCTATCAAAAGTTTGCTTTCTTTTCTAGAACGTGAATGAATTAGCGAATTCGCCGGAGGAGTGCTCGACTTACCCGCATTATGAACCCCTCAATGCAGTCTCCCCCGGAGATCCGAATGGGAGACTATTTTAACTCCGGGTTAATCCTTCCCAACCTGGAAACCGGAGCATCCGCCAGATCCCCAAACTTAGTCACACAGGTGACCAATTCACGAGACCTATAGCTGGATGTGTAGGTATCACACCGGGCGACGGGGGTGAGGTCATAGAAGACCAAACAGTGTTTTAATTAATGGAGACTGCTATAGAATATTAGATAACCTTAAAAATTTTCGAGATCGTTTTTTATAGGGGTAGGTTGTGTATACGCAAATAACTAAATAATTAACAAAAATGTTCCGATTCAACCAAATCGATTTTGATCGAATGTTTTCCTCAAACGGATTCATGAAAATCTGCAACTTTTCCAACCTACCAATGAAAAACGAAACGTTTTAATTCATCGATTCAAAGAAAAGCCATCTAACTTACAGGAATAATATGGCTCGAATTCTGTTTCCTATTCTAGATCCGCAGAATCAGCATTTCTTCGAAACAAAATCCACTTGATAGATCTTAACATGAAATATACCTAGAAGGTTGCCCGATCATGGACAAATGAAAATAATTCAGTGATTTGAATAAACGTTCAAAGAAGGATCTCAGAACCTTTCTAGTAAATTACGGATTTATAATTGATAGGGGGATGATGCGCAAACGTTAAAATGGGAGAGAGAAATGTTGAAGTTGCTGGAAATCTAAGCAAATCTCGATTTGTATTCGTCACGTGTTATGTTAGAAAGTGGAGAATTACATAGTCGTATAAAAAATGGAATCATCTTTTCAGAGAGATATCGCACGGCTCCTTTTCCGACGAAACATGTAACAAAAATGTTCTTTCAATCAAAATTCGACCTGTTTTCGGAAATTCACAGCAAAATCAAACGAGCCGAGTTGTTCAAGGTGGTTCGTATATTTGAGGATCGATTTTAAGTTCTATGAACAAACTTTAGCTTCAGACCAAAAAAAAAAGCCTCAAAAGATTTTTATGGACTACTCTCTTTCGTTTGCATGATATTAAATTGTCTGAGCATACCGTTACGAAATCAACACAGAAGTAACGACCATGTACCGAATATTAGGGAATCGATTTTGCATTCGGTATATGATGTACATAATAGTCAATGTTTTTCCACGACAGCTAGGTGCAATAGAAAAAAATAATCTCTCCTTTCGATTTCTTCTTCAAGTACCAGGTTTGGGGCGGAAAAATTTTTCCTTCATTATCGAATTACTCAAAATCTTTCGAGAAAATCGTCATTCGTGGGTTTCTCAGTTATTATCAAAGTTTCATGAAAATGAGTTCGAAATTTTAGGCTCTTTTAAGAAAAATTCATTGGTGTGAAGGATATTTTTTCGGTTCAACGGTTTTCGTATTATAATGCAAACATTCTTCTTTCAAATACTAGTTAGAGGCGATTTTACTTTCATTGGATTCAGCATTTTTCTCTCATTTCAATGTTTTTAATTTTCGACTTCAATGCCCATTTGCAAGAAAACTACTACTACTTATTTTTCAGTTCCCGTCCAAGACGATAGTTGTTTCTATGGTTTGAATTGATGCTAGATATTGATTAATTCAGACCAAAGTAATTATCTTTGATCTGAGAGTTTGACAATCACTTACGATCTTAGTTTCGAAATATATTAATTTCTTTCAGATATCGAAATCAAACATCTTGTTTCTTGTATGCATGAAGTTATTTCATTTGAAAATATGTTCAACTGCTTGTTTGATTCTTTTCAAAGGCAGAATGTAGATCATCAGTTAAGCATCGTTCAAGGAACCACGATAAAAGAAGTATGAAGTAACAGATGAAAAGGAAGCAACAATTGAAGTAATAGGAGCTGTAACGCCCATAACTTCCATTTCTATCAAGCAAATAGAGGCATAACCAAGAATTTCGGGATGTCGTGCGCTAGGAATACTGTGAGAAAGCAATTTGACCGCCAACAAAATGAGAATGCCACCATTTTTGCAGTTAGAGGACCTCATTAGCCCTTCCTCAATTGGTATTCAGGAAAGAATCTATGAAAGCCCAGACTTTTTGAGAATTCATATGGACAGATGAAGGCCGCATTACCTTTGATGAGACATTTGATCTCAATAGTGAGCATTGTTGGTCTGATGTCAATCCCCAATGCAATATTGATGTGCAACATCAATTCACAGTGGTGAGGTGGAAGGCACAGTTTTTTCCATTTCGTCAATCTTATATTTTTGTGTGTCTTTTATGTAAATTTACAATTGATATTATATTTGAAAGGAGACTTTCATCATATTTTCAAAGGAAATATTTTTATCCGTCAGCAATCTGATGATGCCTGCTTCATGCCATGAAGTTGTTGGCTTAATTAGATCTGTCGCGAATGGTGGGTTACATTATCCATTACTATAATAAATCCTAGTGGAATAAAATCCAACAACTGTTCAAAATCTTCTTCGATAACATCCGCATTCATATCCTTATGATAGTCTCCAGTACCTTTTCTTTGAAATGATAATAACCCCATCCAGAAAACCGTTAACACTACCTATATGCCTAATTATTATATGTCGTATTTTCCTGACAGAGCCTGAAAACTTGTAGATAATCCTTGGAGGAAGGCTTGTCGACAATCTTTCATGTTTTTATCATTCCCAGTTTTCCAAACCAAGTACCCTTGATCAACCCAAGTTTCATCCAGACAAAAAATATTCTCACTTTGAGCAGGATATTCTTTATTTGCTCTTGAATAGTTTCTTCTCCAGTAACCGATGTCTTATTTATCCAATAGAACTGACTTCCTGTTGTGCTTTTCCCATGAAAAATTCAAATCATCATTATCTCCTACGAGCACAGCATGTATTTTTTCCACAGCGGGAATTTCTTTCCGAAAATGAAAAAATGCACAGATTTTCGGAATTTTTCCTAAAGTTTTCACCAATAACCATTCGGGGCCTTCCTGGAGAAGTTTTTGGAGGTTTTACTATAAATCCATTATCAGATTTTCTTTCCTTGAGTAGCTCGTGTATTGTGAACTGTCCAATTCCCGTCACCTCATAACACATTTAAACATTTTCATCGATTGACGCTAAATGCCCTTGATGCCTTAGAGCAGGGGTGCTCAAACGGTCGATCGCGAGTGCTTTTTGAGTAGATCTCGAGAAGAAAAAAGTATTTAATAAGTAGGTTACTAAACTACAAAATTTCACTACGTAATAAATTAACACTCTGCCAGCGGCAAAAGGCAGCTTTATCAAAGGAGCGCGCGGTACTTGTCAGAGAAAATCCGCGTGTTATATTCTTGCCGCTTTTCTGGAAATTTCGAGCGTCCCGTTTAACGGGAACATTCGAGACTTTCGTTCACGCCGATATATATCTTGCGCCTGCAGGAATTGAAGTACCTCTGAATTGTATCTTGAAGGAAAAATTTTTCTTTTGTTTGATGAAGGATAAGTGCATTTGTCTTATTTTTCGTACCTCAGTTGCAATACCTGAGCGTGGTAACTTAGAGAGGCATCATAAAACGGTTCATAAAAACTATGATAAGGATTTTCCGCCATAGAGTGAATTGGGAAAGCTGAAAGTATGTGATTTGATATTTTGTTTGAAAAAAGAACAAACAGTGTTCACAAGACCAGCCAAACAATCAAAAGCTGATACAATTTCGTCATTCAAAATATCTCATATATTGGCGAAACACAAGAAACCATTCGATGATGGATCAGTTGTGAACGAAGTATTTATTGCAGCGGGTGAGACGTTATTTGGAGATTTTAAAAATAAAACAGAAATCATGTCTGCTATTAGAGAACTTCAGTTATCTCGTCCTACTGTCACTAGGCGTATTGAAGTCATGAGTCAGGACATGGCAGATGAACTAAAACATGATATCATGAAATGTATAAACTTTTCTTTACAGTTCGACGAATCTATTTTTATTCGGATGGTTTTCATTGACATGTTGGCTAAGAAAGAATTTTTGACGATCATTCCTCTGTAGAGGAAGACCCGTGGCAAAGATATTTATGACGTTTTCTTCAATTTTGTAAAAAACTAAAAGCTACCAATATATAAATTAGTGTGCATTACAACCGATGGAGCACCAGTAATGGTGACAAAAACAGTTTTGTAGCATTGTGTCGAGTTAATGAAGATTTCTTTTCATTTTTTCATTCCATTACATTACACATTAACAAGTTTCGTGTTCAAAAGTTTCAAACACGGAGGAAGTTATGGGCATTGCAACATAAATTGTGAATTCCATACAAGCACGTAGCTTGCAACAGCTACTCTTTAAATTGCAGTTGGAAGATAGGGAGTCAGCTGAACATACTGATTTAGTTATTCTGGACGTCAGGTGGTTGAGTCGCAGAAAATTCCTAGAAAGGTTTCAAGAATTATTGCCCGAAATAACAACTTTTCTAGACGAAAGAGGTGATGACACTCAGATGTTGAAAAACGAAAAATGACTGACTGATTTAGCATTTTTGACTGACATCCCAATGCACTTAAACACCATAAACTTGGAGCTTCAAGGTAAAGGATAACCCTTTATTGAGATGATCAGTGCAGTAAACCAGATCAACTGGAAAGAAAGGATCTGAAACATTTTAAGTCTTTGAAAGCAAGGATTCTTCAGTTGAATTATGATACGTTTGAGGCTGAATTATGATTGCCGTAAATTGGCAAATAAAGCATCATTTATGAGTTATCCCTTTTCATGTAAAGGACGGTGGTATATTTTCACAAATACAAGTAAACGATGATTTATATTAAGATATTGTATTAAATGCTCGACGCATTTCGATACACAGTATCTTTGTCAAGAGCGAATGAATAGTACAAATATATGTTCCTAACCTATACATGATTACATGAATCATGAAACAAAGTTTTTAACAATTATGAAAAATAAAACTTTGAAAACCCGTCAAAATAAACAACGTAGTAACATAAATGATAATATTAATGATAATTCTTAGGGGTAGAAATAATTTTTGTCCGAAATTTCACTAGTTGATGTACTTGCTATTGAATCTGCAACATCAGTGCGTTCATAAGCATACGGATTGGCATAAAATAACCCGAAACGGTAACTGCAATATCGTCATTGTTGTTAATGGAATTATTTTTACTCTCTTTCGCTGTGTGTTTGCCATAAGTAACTAATTATTTGTTGACATAGAATAATGAATAAATTCGAAATGTCTTCGTTTGAGTATATATTTTCCATTTTATTCATCAAAAAGCTACGCACAAAGAAAAATAATTTCATTGCTATTTTTAAATAATATCCAAACGTCAAACTGAAACCGAAATTCATAGAACCTTACATAGAACATTGTGTAACATAGAAACTGGCATCAGAATTGAATCCACTCTTCTGCTTTTATCTTCCGAAAAAAACTGCATGTTTTTTGATAGAATCGCGAATAAAATGAAAATGAGTCATTTAAGCTTTGGGGAACCTAATACCAATCAAAACTAATTGTAAATATATTTCTAATCAATTAAAAAAAACGTTTTTTTATCAATTTAGTTTTACTGGATTATTCTTGAGGCCCTGTTCATGAAATAGCATAAAGTACATTACTCTTAAAAATTATACTTATCTCGTTAAACTAAAATAAAGCTATAATATTACTCAAATTCTTTGGCAAAGAAGATGTCACTATAATTCCGAAAATTTTGATGAAAAAATCATAGCTCATTAGTGGTTAATTTCAAATAATGCAAATCTTAACAAAAGATACTAGAAAAATGAATCTTTTGAGTAAAAACAAATTAGAAAGTACACCATGTAGTGTATGTGTCGTACAACCGAAAATGATATTGCTCCCCGCAATTTTTTTCAAACGTAGCTTCAAAACCTAAACAAACCAAGAATTAAGGAGTTGTGTAATTTTCCTTTTTCAGAATAATCGTCGATTACGTCGCGGTTGTGCCAAAGACCAAAAACATAAAAGAATAGTGAAGAAAACATCAGGATGCGTAAAAACTTTTAGATTTCCAAACACGATATAAGACGCTTACAGAGTATTCGGACAAACGAAAAACGAATTATCTCAGAATTTTCATAGAAAGCCAGTTCAAGTAATTTCCTCGGAGTTTGTCCCCCATTCGCCTAAAAGCACTATTTCGAAATGATTCAATTTGAAAGACGGTTCTATTATATATATAAAATAAGGCAGCGAGAATTACTTATGGTTGTAAGCGTGGCACGGTGGAAATAGGTCCCCGCTTTAACACGACAGGTTGCTGGTTTGATTTCGGTAAAGGTCTGTCCATTGTATCTGTCCCTTGATTGGTTACAATTGAGTTATTCTGCTAGAAAAATGTTGCAGTTAAGAAATCCGTAGCCTATAAGGTCAAGGAATCGTATGCTTGGAAAGGAATACCCGCATCCCTCCTTTTCAAGAGAAAAAAAAATTTTCAATAATCCTCAGAATATGGAATAATATCCTTCCATGAATTCTAGTTCCCAAATCTGCCCACCATACACGCCACCGCCATCGAGCGCCCCAATATATTAATATATATATATATATCGTATTGAAAATTCAAAATTTTCATTACGATTTTAGAAGTGCGAATTATGAAGCTGTTAATGCTTCATTATCGCTGGTGAATTGGGAGTTTCTGCTCAACAGCAGCTCTAAGAGAATTGATGAAAATCATCTGGATATTTTTTATGAAAGAATCAATGACATAATCGGTTCTGTTGTTCCTAAGAAAAGAGTCACTAAGTGTTTTCCTTCATTCTTTTCGAAAGTTACTATTGCAACAATAAGAGAAAAGCAAAAATTTCATAAAAATGGAAAATTAGTAAAAATGTCAATGATCTCAATATATTCAAACAGCTTCGTGCTCATTCTAAGGAACTTATTGAACTTGATTTGAATAAATTCACCTCTAACATTGAGCGGGAACTGCCAACGAACAGCAAATCATTCTGGAAATATGTCTCTCTGGGACGGGGCGGCTCTAAACTATCGAATGAAATGAGGTATGGGGATATTTCTTCATCAGATGGAAAAGAGATAGGCAATCTTTTTGCCCGTTATTTCGAGAGTGTATATGTTCCTGTAAGTCAGCAGCGTAGTCGTAGTGTAACTGTTAAAAACTGCAATAATGATGTACTATCAAATATTCACATTGAAGAGGAAGAGGTTAGCCGAAGTGCCTGGTTCGAATCCGGGTTCAAGTCATGGATGTTGTCCTTGAACGAAAAAGTGAATTTGACAAAGACATACATAGAGATTGGACACATAACCATAGTTGTTGGTCCATAATCTCTGAAGGCCAGATAACTTGTAATCCTGAGAGGTGGCAGTTATCATTGCACGGTCTAGGTGAGTGGTTCGGAGTCCATTATAAACTGTAGGTCCATAGAAAAAACAAACAAACAAACAAGAGGAAGAGGTTCGAGAGGTCCTCTTATCCCTTGACATGTCGAAGGGTTCAGGTCCAGACAGCATTCCATCAATTTTTCTCAAAAATTGCGCTCACAAATTAAGTAAACCACTGCATATTTTGTTCAATCAGTCTCTGATTAATGGTGTATTTCCAAAAAAGTGGAAGGAGTCCGCCGTTGTCCCAATTTTCAAAAGTGGAGATAAAAATGATATTTCTAATTATAGACCTATTAACAAGCTTTCGATCATTGCTAAAGTATTTGAACGTATAATTTATAAGTATCTTTTCTCTCATGTGAAAAATTTCATTATCTCACAACAGCACGGATTTTTTAAGGGTAGGACTCTGGAAACTAATTTGATCGTTTATAGTGAGTACCTGCAGAGTGCAATGGATTCTCAAATTCAGACTGATGCTACTTACACAGATTTTTCTAAAGCCTTCGACAAAATAAGTTTCGATATTCTCATTTTTAGACTAGCCGAAGCAGGTGTAAGTGGTTGGTAACTTGAGTGGATCCAATCGTATCTACTGAATAGGTCACATTTCGTTAGTTTAAATGGTTTTAAATCTGAATCTTTCATTAGTACTTCTGGGGTACCGCAGGGAACTCATCTCGGTCCTCTTCTTTTCTTAATTTATATAAATGACATAGATAAATGTTTCCGGCATTCCAGATTCTTGCTCTATGCAGACGATCTGAAAGTTTTTAGATCTATCACATGCTTAAGGGACTGCCTTGATCTTCAACTAGATTTGAATAACTTGGTTGAGTACTGTAGAGAAAACCAATTATTTTTGAATTTAAATAAATGTTTCACGATAACTTTTACTAGAAACCATTCCCCTATCACTTTTCAGTACTCAATTGGAAATTCATTGCTGCGACGTGTGTCCACGGCTTTTGATTTGGGTGTCACTTTCGATTCGAAGTTGCTCTTCGATGGACACATATATATCGCATAGCGAATAGTTCAAGTCAAATGATGGGTTATATTTTCAGGAAAAGTAAGGAATTTAAATATGTAAAATCACTTATCAATTTATATTATGCTTACATCTACAGTAAATTAAATTTTGCCTCATGTATTTGGAATCCTCGTTTTGATTGTTATTCCAACCGATTTGAACGCATTCAGAATAGATTCATACGACGGTTCATATGCTTAAAAACTAACTTCGTTATCCGGAACCACAACTCCGCTCCTCCCGTAAATATTTCAATTTATTGTCACTTGAAAATCGTAGAACTATATCTGATATTTTGGTTTTGTTTAAAATATTGAACTGCGTATTTCAGGTACCTGAGATCTTGCACATGGTTACTTTTAATGTTCCTATGAAATCATTGAGGCACCACGACCTCTTCTCTATAACTTTTAGAAAAACTAATAGTGCACAGAACTCCCCTATCGATAGGATGCTCCGCGTCTGCAACACGCATAGGAGTATCAATTTGTTTGGGGTCACATTGGCCTCTTTGAAGAGAACATTACGCTTGCTCTTTACTGACTGATATAAAATTCATTCAATAGTTCGTTTTTGTAATATTCATTTTGTATTTCTTTTTTCATTTTTCTGTGAATACAACTCACTATTAATGTCTTATGTAATACTTTTTTTTAGAATACTAGATTCTATGCAACTAATATTCATCTAGTGAATGTCATTTTGGCTTCGGCTGTGGACTTTCCTTATATTGTACTTAAATAAATAAATAAATAAATAAATAAATAAATAAATAATCACTAGGGTTATCAAGAAATGGAACTGCGTTGTTCCATTTCTAATGTAAAGTATGAATGGTAGTAAATATAATGAGGAGTTCAGTATATATATATATATATATATATATATATATATATATATATATATATATATATATATATATATATATATATATATATATATATATATATATATAACGATGTGCGATCTTTCAATTTTGTGAACACTGATCTGACTAATCTTACATTTTTGGTTGCCATAAGTGTATTAGGTCCACGTAATAAAACCACCTAGTTGTTTTGTTAATCCGTCAGCATGAGGTAAAACGATGACTCTATTGTGTCTGCCTAGGTACTTCCGATAGTTGTCTCTGTTGGTTAGCACTGGGATGTTCAGTTTGAATTGGTGTGTTATGAATCAATTTACGTTTCAAACTTGTTGGATAACCGTTGGTTAACTTCAAGTTTTACAATTTTTTGAGATTGTTATCTACCAAACTGTAATGTGAGATTTATGTGACTCTCGTTTTCATATTTTGAAAAACCTTGAATTTCATTTTCCATGGATGAAATGATTTGAAATGTATATATCTACCAGCTGTCATGGGTTTCCTATACCAGTTAGTCATCAACTCTCTATCATTTCTAATCACTAGGGCATCAAGAAATGGAATTGCGTTATTGGTCTCTTTCTCTATTGTGAATTTAATGTTGTGATGGCTGTTGTTGGAAATTTCTAAGGTTTCTTCTTCATTTCCCTCCGGAATAGCCACTATTAGGTCATCCACAGATTTCCTACAAAATGGTGACAGGAAGATAAGATATGGTATACACACATCCAGTAAATCATCAACAGCATATTGGGCGATGGTTGGTGATAGGATCGCACCCATTGGTGTATCAATGAGTTGTTTATGAATAACTCCAACGTAGGAGAAATATGTTGAATTATACACTAACTCCAATTTTAGGAATTCATTCATCCGTAACTCACAATGCTGTGAGATTTTTCCCCATTGTCTCTAAATACAGTTAAGTGCGATATCTAACGATATGTTGGTGAATAATGAGACAACGCCCAGTATTACAATTCTATAGTTGTCTGGTATTTCAAAACCATTTATGAATTCAGAGAATTCGAAAGAATATATGTAATACCTATTACTTCAGTCATACGCTGCTCTGAGTGTGTCATTTATGTATTGAGAGATTCTAGATGTCGGACACTGGATTGAAGAAACAATAAGTCTGAGAGCCAATACATCTTTATGTATTTTTGGAAGATCATAACATTTTGGGCAACTTCCATCATACGTCATTAGTTTCGTTGCAGTAGCATCACTGAGTAAGCCACGTCTCTTGAGTACGATTACTTTGTTGTTAGGTTTCTGTTCTATAGTACTTGTGGGATCTCTAGAAAGAACTTTGTAGCATTTTTCATTCTTTAACTGTAGGGCGAACTGAAAACCCATTTCTCTCCTATTCTGTCCCTTAAATTTGAAGCTTCCTTCTTGAAGTACGGGTAGTAGTTGGATTTTGTTACTGTTTTATAACGTTTTAAGTGATTTTGACATATATAGTTTTCTTCTATTTCTATGTAATCTTGAATTAACGAAAATGGGACCTTGTGTCCGTCTAATAAAATATATCTATATAAAAATGTTTCGCATAATTCTTGGATCTTATTCGAATCAGGACAGCTAAGCATGTAAGGGGCAATCAAAAATTTTAAACTATAGATATTTGTACATATTGAGCTTTCTGAAATACATTTTTATTTCAGTTGTAGATGATAAAATTCCTAGGCCTAAGTAGTTTTATCGATTTATTCTTTGGCATCTATGATTGAACCCGTCTAATATTCAGATCTCAAGTCGAAATCTTAAAATTGAATTTAAAATTACTCGATGCTATCTAGCTATCCTACTGTAAAGGTTTGTGAGGCAATATTTGACAAGCTTTAATGTAAAGTAAAGTATGAATGGTAATAAATATAATGAGGAGTTCAGTATAGAGTTCGATGTAAAAGGACGTTTAGTAGATTAGTCGTTTAGTATTTCAGACGTTTGATATATTAGGCAGTCTGCCTAATATATGTTGATTTTGTCCCATAAATAAGAATCAATGGGGCGTCAGGTCCGGAGAACGCGGAGGCCATAAATTTGGTCCTTGATTACCCCACCATCTATCCTCGAATATTTCTGTTAGCTGCCGATCTACAGCTCGTGTTTTATGTGCTGGTGCACCATCCATTTGGTAATAGCTATCCCTCAGAATGTTAAGGGGTAATCCATCTAAAAAATTTGCTAATGTTCCTCTCAAAATTTCCAGGTATCTTTGTCCATTAAGATTTTCCTCATAAATGTGATAAGCCAACAAATCATTCATTATAATTGCAAAACCCTTCACGCTGAATTTAATTTGAAATAAACAACCTCAATGAAATGTGGATTTTCTGTCACCCAGAAATGTCGATTTTCCTCATGGTTATTCCACTTTCATTGAATTAATAAATTTTCACAGAAAATTAGCCTTGGAAAGGTCAATTGGTTTCAATTTTGTAGTCTGATAAAAGAGTACGGGTGCATGTTATGTTTCCTAAGGATCCTTTAAATGGAAGTATAACTGAATCCAACATCATTTGATGCTGACTTAATGGACGCATGTGGATTAGCACGAAAATACGCTAGCGTATTAATTTGATTGTCGTCGTCCTCGAAAATTGGTTTTCTTCTAGTTTCTATGTATTCTATTCCTCCAAATTGCAGGAAATTTCTTCTAATCTTTTGAAATTTTGTTTTACTCATAGGCGCCAAATTTGGAAATTGGTTATTGAATTGCTTGCAAGTTTTATCCATTACTGTTTGACATTCGCCTTGAATTGAAAGAAGATTAAACATATCCTCGTTTGCAGAATAAGCCATTTTATTATCAATCTGGTGTTTTTCGTAAATTATCACTTCAAATCACCAACAATTCTTGTTGAAATATCAAATGCGAATGAACGAAGTGACAAGTACATTGATTTTAGGCACCTGTCAGGTGAGCGTAGCCAATTCAGCTACTTGATTCAAATATTTCAAAGCATTCTCTATTAGTTCTTGCAAAATCATCAAATTTCAATATATTCCCAAATTATTTCGGAACTATAAGATATGAGTGTAGTCCATGCTGATTCAATTCCATCTGAAATTTGACGCTTCATCAGATGACGATATAAAAATTGGCTCGTGCCATTTGAAGAAATTGAGTTCTTGCTGTTTGAAAAAGGCCAAATTGAAAAAATTATAAAAAACAACGCAATAAACATTTGACATGCTTAAAAAATTCCTTGATCCTTCTTCTATTCACCCAAGCAAAAATTGTGTCTGTAGTGCAACAGACCTACGAGTCACAATTTTTTTAATGTTCCTCAAAAATCAAGTTTATAACAAAATAATTAAATCTGTCAAACGTTTTGACAGATACGTGCTAATATATATATATATATATATATATATATATATATATATATATATATATATATATATATATATATATATATATATATATTCACAGGGCCGTCCGTTAGAAACTTTTTAGTTCCAATTACAATATCAAGCTGAAATTTTATACGCGGCCATAACTAGCGATTTTCAATTGAAGTGAAATATTTTCGAAGTGATACCATTTCCGGTTATGCCGGAAGTGGGTCACCACTTTGTTATTTCAAATTGCTATCTACCTCTTTTTATTATACATCTAGAACCGACATTTGAGCAAGGCATAAAATACCCAAGTTGTTAGCACTTATCTGTCAAAACGTTTGACAGATTTAATTATTTTTGTTATAAACTTGATTTTTGAGGAACATTCAAAAAAATTGTGGCTCGTAGGTCTGTTGCACTACAGACACAATTTTTGCTTGGGTGAATAGAAGAAGGATCAAGGAATTTTTTAAGCATGTCAAATGTTTATTGCGTTGTTTTTTATAATTTTTTCAATTTGGCCTTTTTCAAACAGCAAGAACTCAATTTCTTCAAATGGCACGAGCCAATTTTTATATCGTCATCTGATGAAGCGTCAAATTTCAGATGGAATTGAATCAGCATGGACTATACTCATATCTTATAGTTCCGAAATAATTTGGGAATATATTGAAATTTGATGATTTTGCAAGAACTAATAGAGAATGCTTTGAAATATTTGAATCAAGTAGCTGAATTGGCTACGCTCACCTGACAGGTGCCTAAAATCAATGTACTTGTCACTTCGTTCATTCGCATTTGATATTTCAACAAGAATTGTTGGTGATTTGAAGTGATAATTTACGAAAAACACCAGATTGATAATAAAATGGCTTATTCTGCAAACGAGGATATGTTTAATCTTCTTTCAATTCATGGCGAATGTCAAACAGTAATGGATAAAACTTGCAAGCAATTCAATAACCAATTTCCAAATTTGGCGCCTATGAGTAAAACAAAATTTCGGAAGATTAGAAGAAATTTTCTGCAATTTGGAGGAATAGAATACATAGAAACTAGAAGAAAACCAATTCTCGAGGACGACGACAATCAAATTAATACGCTAGCGTATTTTCGTGCCAATCCACATGCGTCCATTAAGTCAGCATCAAATGATGTTGGATTCAGTTATACTTCCATTTGAAGGATCCTTAGGAAACATAACATGCACCCGTACTCTTTTATCAGACTACAAAAATTGAAACCAATTGACCTTTCCAAGGCTAATTTTCTGTGAAAATTTATTAATTCAATGAAAGTGGAATAACCAAGAGGAAAAATCGACATTTCTGGGTGACAGAAAATCCACATTTCATTGAGGTTGTTTATTTCCAAATTAAATTCAGCGTGAAGGGTTTTGCAATTATAATGAATGATTTGTTGGCTTATCACATTTATGAGGAAAATCTTAATGGACAAAGATACCTGGAAATTTTGAGAGGAACATTTGCAAATTTTTTAGATGGATTACCCCTTAACATTCTGAGGGATTGCTATTACCAAATGGATGGTGCACCAGCACATAAAACACGAGCTGTAGATCGGCAGCTAACAGAAATATTCGAGGATAGATGGTGGGGTAATCAAGGACCAAATTTATGGCCTCCGCGTTCTCCGGACCTGACGCCCCATTGATTCTTATTTATGGGGCAAAATCAACAGTGCAGAGTATCTTATTCCTGTAGGAAGTAAAGAAGAGTTACTAGAGAGCATTCATAATGCTTTTCGTAATATTGATCCTGAGGAAACTTGGAGGGCAACTCATCATATTCATATACGAGCTGTCAAGTGTATCAAGCAAAATGGGGTCCATATTGAACATTTATTCAGATCGTAAACTAGTTTTCTCCTATGATGTTTGCTATCATTTATTCGTAATAATGTAATTATCTTCGATGATTGGTTTTCGCTTAGCTCCTACAATTTTTATTCATCCGAATTGTAGAAAAATGCTTCTTCCAATCTGAAAAAACCACCAAAGATTTTTTTATAGAAAATTGGGACCCTGTTTACTGCAAAATAATTTGCCGTAATAGATTCTTACTTTCTGAATACAATACCGTTCGAACAAAAATGAAATCTTCAAGAGTGTACGAGCTATACAGCACCGCGCCACTAGTCATTTTAGAATTATTTGAAGAATAAGGACAAAAATCTTTAGATTTGGCATATATATATATATATATATATATATATATATATATATATATATATATATATATATATATATATATATATATATATATATATATATATACCATATTTGGTATGCTTATTCGGGTGCGTTATTAACAATTTTCAGTGATCCACTCAATGACCTTGACGTTTTACAATTGTCCCTAAAAACTCGAACGTGGATTTAATCAACCGTAATTTTTCAACCATCTGCATTTGAGCAAAATTGTTTTGAATATTGAGTAGCTAAACTAATTCTCATACTTTTTTGTATCTTGAGACATTTCGATTCGATATGATGAGCGGTTCAATCCCAAAAAACAGTTTTTCAACTTCATGATTTCCTTTCTTCAACCACCTAGCAAGACTAAAATGTCACATATTGGCCATGTTGGCTTCGGATTTGTTTCTGTAGTCTGGCAGATTTTCATTTTATTACGCTTGACAACATCTTGTTGACAAAATGATGTTTTCTAGGTTGCTAAATCGGATCAAGCAAATTGGAATTCAATGTTCAGTAGTACAAAAATCAAAAAATTCGAAGAAAAAATTTAAATTTTGTCTAGTTGGAAACTAAATAAGAAGAAACGAATCACTAACGATCAATTACCTTATACCCAAAATTTCATTCAACTATAGTGAATGTTCAAAAATTCCACCGTTTTGCTGAGAATGCAGGAGTTATTCCCCTTTAAGAAATTAAATTGGACACTTGGCATTACTTCAGGGTCATTTTTGAAGGAGATGGTCGCATTTGAAATTCTCGGGAGTCAATTGGAGAAGAGTAAACTCTAGATTTCAAAGCACCCCAAAGAAAGATGCCGCACGGTATCAAGTCGGGAGATCGTGCTGGCCAACTTGCAAGAGCATCAGCTCCCCTTCGGATACAATGATTTGTATACTGTGCATGTAAGAACTCGCGAACCGCTAAAGTGAAGTGAGGAAGTACACCGTCGTGCATCAACGACATTTCTGCACGCAGTAATACTGGAATATCGTCCAACAAATCCGGCAAAGTTTCTCGCAAAAAATTCCAATATGCCTCTCCGTTTAATCGATCTGGACCAATAATGAGATTGCCAATTACTAAAATCCATACGTTAATTTCAATTGATTCTGATGGCGGATGCTTGTAAAAACATGTATATTTTTGACACTGTGCACGTGTTTATAGTGACGCCAAACCTAGTAAAAGTGCATTCGTCAGTAAATGGAATTTTCCTACTGAAGTGGAGATCCTGAGTTCTCTTCTTTCGGATAAATAGGCAGAAATTCAGGCAATTCTCAGGATCGTTGGGAAGATATTCCTGTACTTTCTAAATTTGATAAGGATGAAATAATTGTTACTTCATCATGAATCATTGTATCAGGAACGACCAACTGCAAGCGTAAACATCACTTGCCCAATTGTGGGTTTTCCTCAACCATGTCGCGTTCTGCCGTCTTTACTGTTCGTTGTCGTCCTCGATCCAAATTCCTGGGCCTGAAGCAATCATCCTTGCGGAGGCGCCTCTCCAGATTTCCAAACGTTTGGTGGTTAGGCACTATGCGATCCGGAAATCTTTCAGCAAATACTCTCGCGCTTTCTCGTCCATTGCCTTGACAAAATCCGTACACCATAGCCCTATCAACCATTTCAGAGTTACTGTACATCTCCGTGCCTAATAGTGATCAAAAAATCACCGAAATACCTAGTTAAGAACTTAAGGAACACTGTTGTGTCAACAATAGGTTGTGTATATATTATATACTACGCGTAAGGCACTTTTCCGTCAAAATGGAGGGACGGGGATTTTTCGAATAGCTCTCGAGCGGGAGGCGGAGGCCGGGCCGAGTAATTTTTTTACAAAATTAGGTAGTCGGTCGAAGGCGCGTGCGAATTCGGGAGGCCGTGAGACCCCGTACGGCGGAGATACGAATTTTCCAAAATTTTCGCGATATTGCCAGATCTCGAAAACGGAAAGAGTCGAGTGCCGGATTCCTTCGGTATCGGTAAATTTCCTCTTTCGGAAGACGATTCGTGCGGCGATAATTTCGAAATTCCTCGAAAAACCTTTCGAAAACGCCAAAAAGAAAAAGGTCCACGATTTTTTCGAAACGGTGGGGAGGAAATTATCCAAACGAGCAGGCTATACAAATTTTTTCCTCCGCCTAATCGGTCCCGCACTTTTTACCGAACGAAGCGTTCGTCTTTCCCATCATGCTTCCTGACATTTTTATCGCGTATTTTCCACGGAAAAACGGAAAAATCTTCGATCGAACGAAGGTCTTTCGGCCGACTTTCGCAAAATTTCGCTCTACTTTCCTCATTCCGAATATCTCTGACAGCCAGAAATTGAATAAATTAACGAACGTCGAGCTGTCAAAATACGGGTTTTTCTTTCATCTATCCTACTTAAACGGGGTCACCGGAAGAAAGGATTCGACCGTGGAACGATTCCTACATATCTCGAGATCAGGTCCTCGAAGAGAAATCGTCATTACAAGACTTAATTTTCGAATTTGAGACTGTTTTTAAGACCTAGATTTTCGAGAAAAAGAGCGGAAACACGGGGGCGGAGCCAGTCACCGCTCCTACCGTCCCTTAGATCGCTATTCAAGCTCGGTCGACAGTCAACCTAATTTACGGGCCAAAGTCGATGTCCGTCGCCGGCACAGCTGCTTATTTCTTCGGACTTTGTTTCATCGGAAGTCGGCCTTACCAACGTGTAAAATTTAATGCTCTCTCTCTTTCGAATGAAAATAGTGAAATAGAAATAGTTAGTTACTTTAGCGTTACCAACATAATTTTGGTACTAACAACATCTAGAAGATAATGTTCTCTCTCTTCTGAATGAAATATCCTGCGTCACAGACATCATTTCATTCAGTCTTATAGTCGATATGTTAGATTTGAGAATTCCGAATTTTATGTCAATGAAAAGTGTAACGAAACTTAGAAGAAACTTTTGAAGGTAAGTTTACGTAATTTGATGTTTGATTTGTCCATTTTATATATATTTTGTTTAAAGAAACTTTCGCATTTTATAAATTTAAGATTCTGAGGTTATTCTAACCTAAATAATGTGATTCAAACCGAATGTTGAAGATATAAAATTAGAATAATCTCCATAGACCAAGTAAGCTGCCAGCCAGAATCGTCATAGATGGTCCATAGATGGCTCTTGATAAAACAGAATACTATAATTTTTTATTTTCAGTTACTACTATCAGATGGCTGCTAAAAATCTCGAAGTTATCTTAGAATGATGATCCATGGGCGTATTTTTCTTATACAGTGGATAGAAGAGATTATGATTAGTGAATAGTTAGATTTTTATTACAGAAATAGAAATATGACTTTTTAAGAAAATTATAACAATACTTTTTCAGAAGTCAACTGTAAAAATTCAAAATAGTTCCATTATGTTTATTCAACGTTATAACTAATTCGAGCTTTTGCTTATCATCATAAAAGTAGCGACTTCATTCATCATTGCGTAATTTTTTTCACATTCCACGAACTATAATAGCTACGGAGCCTGCAAACATAGTCTCCGCAACCATATGTGCAATGCACACGGCGCCAAAACCGAGGGTCCAAAAAATATTAATATAAAAGTTGAGAAATTAAATAGGTATAAATACACACGAAATTTTATTAGTATATCATCCACTTACTGCCGATTCCTATGTTGCGAGAACATATCCGGCGGCAGTTTCTTGATTTTTCCTGTTCAGACATGAATAACGCCTGGAGCGCTATAAAAGCCATGTATCACCACAGGCGTTTTTAAATCAGTTAGTTCAACGGACAAGTAATCCTATTAATTTCTACATATAGAGTTATTTTCATTTTGTCAAGTGGTGTGTTGTGTTGTGTAATATTTTGTTTACTACTTTTTTTTTAAATTAAGTGCCGAATACCTGCTGACTGCAATTTCAATGCCTTGATTTTGTATAAAATGGTAAGTGTTTCCTACTTTATTCTAGCAACATTAACCCTTTATAGGATACTGGTTATAATTAATTTTTTCAGCCAAATATCTTTTATTAATTGAAATGTCATATACGAGTTTAAGAAAGTAACTGGTTTTATCCATAACTCGCTTAGTTTTTATGAATCTTTTAAAAACCATTTTGTAGGGTTTTTAAGGGCTATAAGATCAAATTAGTTTAATATCCTTTTGCCTTTATTTTTGAAAGGATTTAAGCTGAAAGCTCGAACAAATTGCTTTTCACTCAAATATGCAAACTTTAATCGGCCATATCTTACTTAATAATAATCTGCCCTATAAAGTTAAACACTATAGGCTACTTAGTTAACTTTTAAGAATATTTCCTACCCTACCCACGTGGTGCTTATCATTGTGGTTTCTTTAGCAGTTAATTCCTAATTCCATGAGTACTAATTATTACCTGCTGCAAGTGACACTTTCGATGAAGGCTGTAATGAGGCTAGTATCGATATAATTCCATCCGACCCGGGTTTGGCCCAAAAGAATCCCCAATGAGATGGCTAGAATATTGGTTAAACGTGGTCCGCCCTTCATAGACATCAGTTTTAGCTTTCCTATTAATAAAGATAAGAGAAAGTTTTCGTGCAAATACTTTGAAAGAAATCTAGCAAATGAAGAAAAGTCGAAAGGGCTTGACTTATTTACTCTATTTCTAAAGATTCCTTGTTTTTTTTTGTTGTAAGTTGTTTTGTAAATGTAAAACTCCTAACGCTTTTGTGATACAAATGGAGTATCTGATTGGCAACACTTGTCTTATTAAACTAATTAAGAGACACGAAACGTCAATTTTACACAACAGTTATATAAACACTTGGGTAAATTTAAAAAATGTTGGAGACATCTATGACTGTTAATGCTCATCATCTGCGGATTTCAGAAACAAAAAAATATTGGCGAGACGTGTTGGAAAGAATTATTGCGATTGTTAAGTATTTATCTACACAATGCTTGGCATTTCAAGATTCTTCTCAATTGCTTTTCGAACATGATAATGGAAATTTTCTATAAGCTGTTGAGATGATTGCCTTTTGATTCAGTGATGAGACAGCAGGTTAGCTGAGTGTATAACTCCCAAAAAATCTGTTAAAATGACTCATTATTTAGGCGTGCAAATACAGAATGAAATAATTGAATTATTGTCGTCCAAAGTAAGAAATAAAATTATAAAATGGTTCGCAGTTCAAAATTTTTTCAATAATATTAGATTGTACACCAGGCACTAGTCATACTGAACAAATTAGTATTGTTCTAGGGTATGTTGTCCTTAACACCACTTCAAAAAGGTTGAAGTTTTATTGCGTTTAATCCAATACTGGACTCTACAGGAGAAGAGATGTATACATTTGTGATAGAAAATTTGAAAAAATAAAGTTTAGAATTAAAACACTTTAGGGGACAAGGTCACTTCCAGCAATATAGATCTGACCAATCATTTCATCAATACTGCTTCAAAACGGTTAACCCTTAAAAACTGTGGCCATGATTCCCAGTATTGAAGCAAATCTTGGTAAGACCAATATTTAAACAACAGAGAGTTTTTGTAATTGTAGAATTTCTTTCTACAATCTATAGTGCCGCCACGCCAACCCAGCGCAATGATGAGGAGGTTTACTTCCCTGGATACAAAAAAACCGGCGGCGAACGATGATTGTTGTCCGTAACTGTATGCTGAACACTTCGAAAGACTTCTTCGAAGAAAAGTGAGAGAATTTTATGTGAAACAACTTGAGGAACACACTTCAGGTGAGTATCGAAAAATATATGTCAAATTCTTGATTTGTTTCCTAACAGGATATTAGAAAGTTTGAATTTTTCCCAAATTTTTCTGTCATTACTATAAACTGTAGCATGGATTGGAGATGTACAAGCGAAGTCAGTTAGATATGAGTGCCAGACAAATATTTGAAACAATATCTATAAATTTGTTTCAATTTAAATTGAAATGTTAATAACTTAAAATTGGACTTGAAAGTGCTCATAATGATTTTTATATTGTTTTTGAGTGATAGGTAATCAATTTATATGTACAGCAAGTTAGCTTGGTGGCAGTGAAGTAATATTTAGGTTCCAACATTTAATTTTTCATAAACATGTAGGAAATTTACTTTATCCATGACTGATTTAAGTTTTTCTTCAATTCTTACTAGCTTAAATAATGGAATAGAAAACGACAATTGAAAATAATATGTCAAATTTTTGATTTGTTTTCTCTCAGCTTGGTTTTTGAATTCTTTCATAAAGTAATCACTCTCAATAATGTGATTCCCCTATATTTTCCACAGTTAATGTTGTGCCTTTTTTCTGTACAAGAACTATGCTAATGTTGAGAGATAATTATTGTATCCATCAATTACAGATTCAAGAATTATCCCTTCGACACTGATATAAGAAAGTAAAAACATGTTAAATTTTTCTCAGAATTATACTTCTCCTTTCAAAATAAAATTTTAATTTTTTTCAGATTTTTGGCAGCTCTTTAATAGTTCAATAACTGAGAAACCTATGGTACGAGACCAGAAAATTAAATTTGGGATTTCCAGAACAAAGAGCAAAATTCGGCAATTTCAGAGGTACTTTTTTTCTGCAAATACCTGTACATCATATATCAGTTTCAATGTCAACTCCTATTGAATATTTTCTCAATTTGAATTTGTGTCAAGCATTTTGATGTAGTATGTGAATTGTGTCACAAAAATTTTTCTGTATATTTCAATATCAATTTGAAATAAATTTTTAACTTTTCATCAGTTTTTTTGCTTCTGTAAAGAATGTAGTTGATTGTTCCTTTGAAAAATTTCTTGAATTTATTATCCATACTCACCTTTTATATCATGTACACTATATAATTATAAATTCTAACAGAGTCTATGTATTCAGAACTCTCAAAACAAGATATCTATTATCACATAGTTCTGGAATTCTTGATATAATTAATTACTATATTCTTTATTAGTCATCAATATACAAGTTAAGAGTATTCATGACAAGTCACTCAAAAAATCGACATTAATAGATTTTAACTTGAATTGAGACAAACACTGTGTGTATAGACTACATCCGAACAAAATGGCAAACATACATCAATATAATCACAAAACAGACAGAATAAGAGTAAAAGCCAATCAGAACATGATATAAATATACAGACAATCAGGCCGAGGTATCAATACAAAACGGTAAGGATAATATATTGAAAAAGACAGTTCAAAACATAAAAACTTTCCATTATCGGCATATCATTCACTTAAAGTCTCTAGAATTCCTATTAGTTTGAACTCATTAACTTTTTGGGTTTCATTTTGAAATTTGCTTTAATATAAAAATTTCTTCAAACATTTAAGATTCAAAATTACTGCTCCAGGAAGAAAGGTCTAAAGACATTCCAGATCGAATAGCGTTCAGTGCTCTTTGTGTCCTACAAACGACCTGCAGCAACACAAAATTAATGGAAACCATATTGAACTATTAATTTGTATTACCTCTGATATCTTTCTTGATGGTATTTTCCTGCATCACTTCATCTCAGTTTGCCATTATTTTGAAGATTGTGGTTGTTTAAAACTTTGATGATTAAATTGATGTGAGGCCCAGTTTTGAATTTTGCCTTAGTCAAATGTTCAATTGTCTCTTTTTGTAGTTCATATTGAACACTTACAATTCTTTCCCTCGGTTCTGATAACTTCAACTTTCAAAATTGAACAGGGCTTGGTTGTCTTTACGTCCAAGAAATCACTCATAGCAATATATCAATGGTACCTGTCTTATAAGTATGTTTATTTCACTTATCTCTGATGTCTTACTCGATTGTATATGTCTTTATGCATCACTTCATCTCACATTGCTATCATCTTAAATCTTTCATTAATCTTTGCGAATACAAAGCAAAACAACTTCAATTTTATATAGGTTATGCCATAAACAGTCGTAAATTTGATCTTCTTCTTTCTTTGACTTTTACTTGGCTCTTGGTAACTTTTACCTACTCTATCGGAGAATACGGAATGGGCTCAGCTTTCGAACTTTCTACCCAGACTCTGTTGTCGGAATTTGTCAATTTTAAATTCAATAATGAAATCGAAACGGTAACTTTCTAACGGTCTTTAACACGACCTTAGTAGCTAAGACCATTTCGGCTGGCTTCCAAATCATTTCCAGATCACACCAAATACTTGAAATGTTTTGATTTCATCAACCAGTTAATATGGCGTTTTGCCACAACTTATCGGGTCGTTTTCGAAGTTTCGAATGTGATTTTCGCCATTCACACGTTACAGGTTAGTTTGAAGTGTTTCAATAAAAAACAAAAGTAAATCGAGGGTTTGCCTGAGGGCAACGTGGGTACGAGCGTAAAATTTTTTATAACGCAAGATTAGTTGGAGTAAAGTTACGTGGAGGACGGAAATACATGAAATTGTTATTCCCAACTCCCCTGATTCAATCCAATACTTTATATTTATACTATTTCAGTTACATATACTATTACGGTTACATCTATTACAGAGATAGTACAGCATAAGTAACTTATTATCGATGCATAGCCTCCGAACTGTAAAGATGATAGTGTGTTGCAACGGTCTATTATATTCAAAAGAAAAATTGTGCCAAGAAATACACAACATTTTAGACGGGTATAATTCCAAAGCCCTTTGAAGAAAGCCATCGCGTAGTATATAAAATTGAAATCCATAAAGGCATTCCTGACCGAAATTCTCAATAGAAGGGCCGAAGGATTGATCGAATTTGCATACATTCCCACCCCTAGACAGAATAGTAGAATATTCTATTATTATCGTTTTTTTGGCATGTGACTTATTTTTCAGAACTAAATAAGAATGAAGTGAATTATATAAACTTCTAACGATTATTCTTAACAAAAAAATAAATAATAATATTATTCAGATGATAATACCCGAATATGGCATCGAAGGATAGCGTTAATGGTTCCAGGGTGGAAACAAAATGGCAATGTACAGTCTGAAACGGGTTATAGAGTAACGCCTCCTTTTGAATGTTTCATTGCCTTTTTCTGTGTATGGAAATATGGAAACAATCGAATTCCCGCTAAAATTATCGAGAGAAGAGGACACACACACACACACACACACACACACACACACACAGAAGAGTAAACTCTAGATTTCAAAGCACCCCAAAGAAAGATGTCGCACGGTATCAAGTCGGGAGATCGTGCTGGCCAACTTGCAAGAGCATCAGCTCCCCTTCCGATACAATGATTTGTATACTGTGCATGTAAGAACTCGCGAACCGCTAAAGTGAAGTGAGGAAGTACACCGTCGTGCATAAACGACATTTCTGCACGCAGTAATACTGGAATATCGTCCAACAAATCCGGCAAAGTTTCTCGCAAAAAATTCCAATATGCCTCTCCGTTTAATCGATCTGGACCAATAATGAGATTGCCAATTACTAAAATCCATACGTTAATTTCAATTGATTCTGATGACGGATGCTTGTAAAACCATGTATATTTTTGACACTGTGCACGTGTTTATAGTGACGTCAAACCTAGTAAAAGTGCATTCGTCAGTAAATGGAATTTTCCTACTGAAGTGGAGATCCTGAGTTCTCTTCTTTTGGATAAATAGGCAGAAATTCAGGCAATTCTCAGGATAGTTGGGAAGTAATTCCTGTACTTTCTAAATTTGATAAGGATGAAATAATTGTTACTTCATCTTGATTCATTGTTTCAGGAACGACCAACTGCAAGCGTAAACATCGCGTGCCCAATTGTGGGTTTTCCTCAACCATGTCGCGTTCTGCCGTCTTTACTGTTCGTTGTCGTCCTCGATCCAAATTCCTGGGCTTGAAGCAATCATCCTTGCGGAGGCGCCTCTCCAGATTTCCAAACGTTTGGTGGTTAGGCACTATGCGATCCGGAAATCTTTCAGCAAATACTCTCGCGCTTTCTCGTCCATTGCCTTGACAAAATCCGTACACCATAGCCCTATCAACCATTTCAGAGTTACTGTACATCTCCGTGCCTAATAGTGATCAAAAAATCACCGAAATACCTAGTTAAGAACTTAAGGAACACTGTTGTGTCAACAATAGGTTGTGTATATATTATATACTACGCGTAAGGCACTTTTCCGTCAAAATGGAGGGACGGGGATTTTTCGAATAGCTCTCGAGCGGGAGGCGGAGGCCGGGCCGAGTAATTTTTTTACGAAATAAGGTAGTCGGTCGAAGGCGCACGCGAATTCGGGAGGCCGCGGGACCCCGAACGGCGGAGATACGAATTTTCGAAAATTTTCGCGATATGGCCCGATCTCGAAAACGGAAAGAGTCGAGTCCCGGATTCCTTCGGTATCGGTAAATTTCGTCTTTCGGAAGACAATTCGTACAGCGATAATCTCGAAATTCCCAGAAAAACCTAAAGGAAACGTCAAAAAGAAAAAGGTCCACGATTTTCTCGAAACTGCGGGGAGGAAATTACCCAAACGAGCGGGCGATACAAATTTTTTCCTTCGCCTAATCGGTCCCGCACTTTTTACCGAACGAAGCGTTCGTCTTTCCCATCTTGCTTCCCGATATTTTTTATCACGTATTTTCCACGGGAAACCCTATAAATCCGCGTCAGAAAAGAGGTCCATTTTCAGACGCGAAAGATATTTCCACATTTTCGAAAAAACGGACACGCCCATCGAAAGTCGTCCCGAAAACGCTTCGGTTCGAGGTTTAAAACTATCGGCAAAAGAGGGGAAATACTACGAAATCCGAGAAGAAAGACGAAATATTATTCTCACGTCTTTCTTTTTCGCGAAAAGGGCTTTCCAATATTTTTAATTAATTCCGGAAAAACGATGAATTTGCTCGATACCCCTGCCGTCCCCATTTCCTTTTCCACCAATAGGAAACGAAACACGTCGCGAACACGACGATTACCGAGCATCGACGTTGACGTTGACGTTTCTCAAACTCAAATTCTAGGGTTTGGATCGTGGAATAACATCTTATTTAAGAAATATATCAATCATCTCATCAATAAAGGTACATCGAAATCATCTCGAAACCTGTACGGTTACGTAGAACGTAAAAGGTTTCGATTCGATCGCGAGAAAAACGTCATATTTGGAACGAATAGAGGAGAGCTCCTTCGAAACGTAAGTAAACATTACGTATTTCGTTCGTTTTTTCACGAAAATTCATATATTTTTACGAAACAAACGTTTCAACCGATGCGTTAATTCGTCTAAATTTTCATTTACGTCCTATTTCTACCTATTTACTGGATTAAAATACGTATTTTCTTCTATTTCCATGCACAGCGTTCGTGACGAAAGTTGAAGTAGGTTGTTTACATTCCAGTCAGTCGGCCATATTGTCCGACGTTCCCGAAAGGGACGCTCGAAAATGAAAATGAGCTTCGAAAATGGATTTGTACATTTATTTTCGCTACGAGTGAAGGCCTATTGTTATTACCTACGATACCAATTCCAGCGGTATAAACCATCCGTATTTTCCAATGTTATTAGAAAAATAAGCTACTCGAAAAGTAAGTATTTACATATAAACTCTCTAACGCATGTAGTAATCGTAGCAAACCATCAATCTAACATTATGAATATTTTGCAGATATATATGAGCTATGTTTTTCGAAACCTCACTAACAACATCTATGCAAGTGTTACTGCTATTTCTCCATGAATGGAATTTCTATAACTTAATTTTCGAGCAGGAGGAATGGGCCTATTTTATATTGAGGTTAGTAAGGTTTTGTTTTTTATGAAAGTGAAAACAATATGCTCAACAATAAGTGCTCATTGAGATATGTTATGACTCTTACATTACTCATTAGTTTTAATTTTTCACAGCAACAATTTCTGAGGAGGGATTTGATGTTTACCAAGAAAATTTGTTGAACTTCGTATTTCATCATACAAAAATGCAACGTTTATCGTTACAAGATTGTTATAAATATATTCTATTTTATATTTCTGACTTTTGGAGCGGTCAGACAATTGGGATAATATATGGAATGACTACGACTTATTGAACTGACTTTTTAATTAATAATGGTGGCTTGTACAATAATGATTAGGGGGATCTAAGACATGTGCAATTTCCATCATGCGCATAATGCAAAGATATTATAACTTCTTTTAGACGGCCAACAACATACACTACTCAATATAAAATATACAACATCCCTTTTCTTAAGTGTAAGATATTACAATTAAATGTCTGTCATTTTATTCAAATGTTTTTTTTTTTTTATATATGTGCATTTTAAACTTTCTATTATTCTATTTCTACTTATTCTATATTCTATCTCCTTTTTTTATTTATTTTATTTTATTTTTGATCCTTAATTCTAAGTTTTATATCTAGCTATTTACAATTTCAATTAATTTGTAATTGTAATTAAATTACATTTTACTTTCCTGAATATTGAGTCGATCAGGAGGTTTCACTGCCCTGCCATATCTAGTTTTATATATACCTTCGTTATTTTCTTCAGAGTTCAATACATTTTCAGTTGAATTTTGAGGATGGACATCATATCTATGGCAACTATCATTCGATCTGAATTTCAAATGTATTCTATTTCTACGATAATTTATTCCATTCGTATCTTGAATTATATAGGATCTCTGAGCTTTTAGTCTCTCTTTGACTGTAGCTGGAGACCAATCAGACTTGTTATTTTTCTTAAAATATACATGGTCATTTGGATAGAGAAGAGGTAATGATTTTTATTTTTATCATAGTAATATTTTGACTATTTTGCGATTGTATGATTTTGTCTTTATATGTTTTGAACTTAACTACCTTTGGTATTAATTTTTCGTTAAAATTGGTAGATTATTTCTTATATTTCGCGACATTAGTAGTTGAGAAGGTGAAGGTAAATTCGATTTAGGAGTAGATCTGTAGTGTAACAAAGCTAAATATGGATCAGTTTTAGATTCTTTGGACTTTCTAAGAATTTGTTTAATTATTTTGACTGAACTTTCAGACTGACCATTTGATTGGGGATGATAGGGACTTGAGAAAATATGTTCAATATCCCAATCAAACAAAAAAGATTTGAATTCGAGTGAATTAAAAGGTGGACCTCCATCTGAAACTAGCTGCATTGGTATTCCATGACGTGTAAATATTGACTTAAGACTGATAATGACTTTTTGAGCTGAGTAACCATTGTCCATTAAAGCTATTTCAATATATTGGCAAATAATTCTTTCTCAATTTGTGCGTAGTTCTTTTGTGAGGAAGTTAAAGTTTTTGAACTATAGGCAATAGGACGATTATTTTGCATTATGACTGCTCCGATAGCGGATTGTGAACTATCAACAGATAAAATTAAAGGTAAATTAGGATTATAATGTGTTAATACTGGATACTTCGTTATAACATCTTTCAAATTGGAGAATGCCTTTTCACAATTTTCATCCCAGATCCAGTGACTATTAGATTTCAATAAATTTCGAAGAATTTCTGTTTTTTGCGACAGATTATTGATAAAAGGGCCTAAAAAGTTAATCATTCCTAAAAATCGTTGAAGTTCTTTAGTATTAGAAGGAGAAGGTAAATGTTTAATAGCTTCAATTTTTTCATCATCGACTTTAATACCATCTTTACTGAATATATGACCTAAAAAACGTACTTCAGTGACAGCTATTTTACTTTTTTCTCTATTAAATTTAAGATTGAGTTCTCTAGCTCTTTGTAGAACTTTTCTAAGACGATTATTATGTATCTCTAAAGTAGCACCATATACTAAAAATTCATCCACAAAAATCAGTACACCCTCAATATCACCAAATAAATCATTCTAGGTGGATCGACATGAGGAACAGCGTCTGGACGTAACTTGATATGGCAGATTGGCGGTAAACATCCAAGACCTTGAAAGACATCATGAAATTCGTTGAGAATTTTATTACAATCATTATTATTATTTGTGATATTAAAAACTCTTTTAAAATACCAATTTTTGACATGTTGGTAGACCCAAGACAGTTTGACAAGATATATCGACTATTATAAATGTAATCATTTCATATGTATTATTGAAAAAACATTTGAGATCACATTTTCCAATTACTGGTATTTGATTTCCTCCGAAGCTATTAATTGAAAATTGACATTTATCAATGACTGAATCTGGTAAATTTAATTTACTGAAGGTTTGAAATGACATGACATTAACATCAGCACCTGAATCAAGAATAGACTTAATTATGAAATTATTGACGAAAATATTCAAAGACCAAGAATCTTTTTCCTTATTTATAATAGTATCTTCTATCATACCGACAAAAGGAAAGACTAAATTAGAAGTTGAATTATCTTCTGATTCTAAAGTTTTGACTGACTTTGTATTTTAAAACATAATTTTGCAAAATGACCTTGTTTTTTACATAACCTGCATTTGACATTTAAAGCTGGACACTTGTATCTATGCTGTTGTCCACATTTTCCACATATAATGTTGTCACTTGGCGATGGTCTTCTATTTTGGTATTCACGTCTGGACCCATTGGATGACTGACTGAAACTTCTGGATCTTGATTGTCCAAATTTATTGTAGCCTGATGTAGAACTTCTTTTATTGATGTATAAGACTTGATCAGAACTTCCTACATGCTCCTTCTGGATTTTATCTGAATTTTGCTGAGCCATAACTACAGACTTGGCTAATTCGACGGCTTTTTGTAGAGAAATATCGACTTCTTGAAGTAGACGTTGGCGAATATTCATCAGATGGGAATTCATGTTTGCGATGAATATATCTCTGACTAGAGATTCTCGAAGGTCCTTAAATTCGCATTTCATGCTTAAGTTTTCGAGATCAGTTATGAAATTTTCTATACTTTCATTAACTTTTTGTGTTCTAGTGAAAAAAGTATGACGTAACATCGTGAGATTTTTTTGAGGTTCAAAGTACTTATCGAATTTGGTTTTAACATCTTCTAGTGTTGTGTTTGTGATTTTCAAGTTGAATGAGTTGTAAATTTGCCTACCTTTTGAACCAATTGAATGTAACATTACTGCAATTTTTGACAATCTGAGGAATCAATCAATCCTGTTGCTATTAGATATATTTCAAAATTTTCCCACCATTCTTTCCAATTCGATGCATTATTTTCACTAGATGAAATAATCAATTCGTTGATCGGTTTTAAATGCGGCACATGGTCGACTCTCGCTTCACCATCGTCGGACATTTTGTGAACGTGAAATGTGTTTCTTCTGAACAGATAACAATATTTTTAAATTGATATCTTCTGTATTTATATTTCACGAACATCCCACTTCTGACACCATGTTATAAATATATTCTATTTTATATTTCTGACTTTTGGAGCGGTCAGACAATTGGGATAATATATGGAATGACTACGACTTATTGAACTGACTTTTTAATTAATAATGGTGGCTTGTACAATAATGATTAGGGGGATCTAAGACATGTGCAATTTCCATCATGCGCATAATGACAAAGATATTATAACTTCTTTTAGACGGCCAACAACATACACTACTCAATATAAAATATACAACAAAGATGAGATAAAATTTTGCCGAGGAATGAGAACTGAACGGATAAGTGCTCAAGTACCTCAATGGAATTTGAAATGGTAGTAGTAGTAGTAGTATTGGATTTATTTATTTTCACATTGTACAAGCATGGATAAAAATATGTGTTTATTCATCTTGAAATTGTTTCATAATTGTCACAAGGTGATGATTTCGTGCATGTTTGAGACTAAATTTCTTATTCAACATTTCTCTATTTTAACACTATTTCACAACACCGATAGTGAAACTCAAAATGCTCTGAATGTTGGGAGATAATTATTGTATCCATCAATTACAGATTCAGGAATTATCTCTTCGAGTAAAAGCCAATCAGAACATGATATAAATATACAGACAATCAGGCCGAGGTATCAATACGAAACGGTAAGGATAATATATTGAAAAAGACAGTTCAAAACATAAAAACTTTCCATTATCGACATATCATTCACTTAAAGTCTCTAGAATTCCTATTACTTTGAACTCATTAACTTTTTGGGTTTCATTTTGAAATTTGCTTTACTATAAAAATATTTTCAAACATTTAAGATTCAAAATTACTGCTCCAGGAAGAAAGGTCTAAGGACATTCCAGATCGAATAGCGTTCAGTGCTCTTTGTCTCCTACAAACGACCTGCAGCAATATAAAATTAATGGAAACCATATTAAACTATGTTTATTTGTATTACCTCTGATGTCTTTCTCGATGGTATTTTCCTGCATCACTTCACCTCAGTTTGCCATTATTTTGAAGATTGTGGTTGTTCAGAACTTTGTTGATTAAATTGATATGAAGCCCAGTTTTGAATTTTGCCTTTGTCAAATGTTCGAGTGTCTCTTTTTGTAGTTCATATTGTACACTTACAATTCTTTCCCTCGGTTCTGACAACTTCAACTTTCAAAATTGAACAGGACTTGGTTGTCTACGTCCAAGAAATTACTTATAGCAATATATCAATGGTACCTGTCTTCTAAGTATGTTTATTTCACTTATCTCTGATGTCTTTCTCTATTGTATATGTGACTGATGCATCACTTCATCTTACATTGTTATCATCTTAAATCTTTTATTAATCTTTGCGAATACAAAGCAAAACAACTTAAATTTTATATAGGTTATGTCATAAACAGTCGTCAATTTGATCTTCTTCTTTTGCTTGGCTCTTGGTAACTTTTACCTACTCTATCGAGGAATACGAAATAGGCTCAGCTTTCGAGCATTCTACCCAAACTCTGTTGTCGGAATTTGTCAATTTGAAATTCAATAATGCTTATATTGAAACGGTAACTCTGTCTTTAACACGACCTTAGTAGCTAAGATCATTTCGGCAGGCTTCCAAATCATTTCCAGATCACACCAAATTCTTGAAATGGTTTGATTTCATCAACCAGTTAATATGATGTTTTGCCACAACTGATCCGGTCGTTTTCGAAGTTTCGAACGTGATTTTCGACATTCACATGTGACAGGTTAGTGCGAAGTTTTTCAATAAAAAACAAAGGTAAATCGAGGGGTTTTCCTGAGGTCAACCTGGGTACGAGCGTAAAATTGTTTATAACGCAAGGTTAGGTGGAGTAAAATTACGAGGAGGACGGAAATAAATGAAATTGTTATTCCCAACTCCCCTGATTCAATCCATTGCTTTATATTTATACTATTCGATCAATGATCAGTTATGAAAGAGACTTCTATCCTCGATACAAGTTGAGGTACATCCCTTCCGGAAATTACCGATCGAGTTACATCCATTATAGAGATAGTAGAGCATAAGTAACTTATTGTCGATGCATTCATAGCGCACGAACTGTAAAGATGATAATGTGTTGCATCGGTCTATTCTATTTTAAAGTTTTCTTTTCGAATTATTTAAAGAGATAACAAAAAAATCTCAATATTTCTTATTAAAGACATTTTACACGATTGAGTTCACAAATAAGTTCGTGTAAAAGTTTTTGAAATTGTGCCAAGAAACACACATTTTAGACGGGTATAATTCCAAAGCCCTTTGAAGAAAGCCATCGCGTAGTATATAAAATTAAAATCCATAAAGGCACCCATCACACACACACCCTACTCTGAGTGTATTTATGAATTTATAAGTTATTTTGTGATATTGAACATATTGAAATTGCATAAATTTATGCATTTGAACACATCTACACACAAACACACACATATAACTATTGTTATATTAGAAAGAAAAATGTTATAGCATTCATTATGAGCCATATGTTATATTAGATACAAGATATAAATTTAATATATATATATATATATATATATATATATATATATATATATATATATATATATATATATATATATATATATATATATATATATATTATTATTTTGAGTGCCAAATGAACTTTTTCGGTCGTCTAGGCGCCCACCGTGCCTGTATTTTTAGGGCGCCTGAGCATTTTAGGCGTCAAGTTGACGACAGCATTTTCAGTTGCTAGGTAATTCAAGACGACGGATGATGGAACGTTCAAGGAGCTTAGGCATTTGAGGATTCTAGGAACTCTGACGCCGGGAGAGTCGGAGTGCCCAATTGTTCGAAGCGCAAGGTTGGTGTTGGGCACTAGGTGTTCAAGGCGTCTGGACGTTCGGAGGGTCTGACCGATTGAGGCGCAGGGTGGTTCGAAGGGTCCGAGTTTTAGGTGCAAGACAGTGTGGGGCGCTTGAGCATTTATAACAAGATTGTTCTGGGTGCAAGGTAGTTTGCGTCGTGTGGATGTTCGAACGCAAGATAGTTCTGGACGTTTGAAGGCGTAAGATAGTTCAGTGAGTTTATGCGCGAGGTATTTCGGGGCGCGTAGGTGTTTGGGGATGAGAGGTACACCTACCTGCCTAGGAGTTTAAATTGCAAGGTAGATCTGCCCGCCTAGGCGTTTTGGGTGCAAGATAGATTTGCCCGCCTAAACGTTTGATATACAAGGCAGATCTTCCCACCTAGGCGTTTAATATACAAGGTAGATCTGCCCGGCTAGGCGTTTGATATACTAGGTAGATCTGCCCGGCTAGGCGTTTGATATGCAAGGTAGATCTGCCCGCCTGCTAGTTAAGTCAAATAAAATGACAATCTTCCAGACCACATAAATAAATCCAAAGCCAACATGGTCAAATGTGATATTTTCGACTTGCTAGGTGGTTGAAGAAATAAAATTAATAAATTAAAAAACTGTTTTTTTGAGATTGAACTGCTCATAATATCAAAATTTCTCAGGAGACAGAAAAGTTTGATAATTAGCCCAGCTACTCAATGTCTAAAACAGTTTTGCTAGACAGTTGAAAAATTATGGATGAATGAAAACACGTTCAAGTTTTCAGGGACACTTGTAAAACGTCAAGGTCATTTAGTGGATCACTGTGGTATAACGTTGTACATGCAATTCGCGGACACCCTGTGCGGTATTACTACCGCAGGGGGTGGTTCAAAGGGCCACTCGGGGAGTGACGATCCCGTGGTGAAACCCGAGTCAACTCATCTCTGTGGAGGTTGGCAGCTTTCACAGAGCAAGTATCCTAATAAGAGAAGCAAATCTAAGGGTGGCAGGGGGTTTCAGGCTGGCTCCTTTTGGAGCCGTCCAGATGGCCAGCCTAAGAAGATGGATCGTGGAGCGTACAGCGCGACATCCCGAGATGACACTGTAGACCGGAACCTGTCTCTTGCACTCGAGAAGATGGTCGAAGCTTGAATTAAGAAGAAGCTCTTCCCGCTGGTCAAAAGACGGTAATATGACAATTATGCGCATACACTACATCACACAAGATTTGGCAAATCCCTCGGACAAAACCTTCTGGCAGCTGCTAACTGAACTATGGAACGATGTGTACCAGGACCGACAATCTTATTACCAACTTCTCTCCAACAGATTACGCTGGGTAACTATGAATGGGCAGTTATCTAAAGTAGAACTGGAGAGAATGAGAGAAGAAGCATAGCTATCACAGAAAGAAGATCACTGAATCTCAGTCGCACACTAGACGTAGATACGACTTTAGTAGATACTAAAGTCCTAGACGAACGGGATACTGAGGCCATAGAGAATGCAGCTGAGAACATACTCACGAGAAACAATAATAACCATGATGTGATACTCTCAAAAACTGTTGAACGTAGTTAAAGAGATGAATAATGATATCGCAAAGAAAATTGATCGAGTCGACTCTGTGACGGATGCTACTGATCTGGTTTACTCGGCAGCTGTGTTGGTGTATGAGATCTTGGGCATGAAGTGAAACCACCTGCACCGGAATACTGGAAATGAACAACCTCGGAAGATTCGCCTGGAAGTGAAAATAGTGAATATCAGAAAAACGGTAGGCGTGCTCCATACTTAGTTCAAAACGGACGCATCATCTATAAAACTCTTCAGATCCGCCAGAGATGTTGCATCTGAGTTCTTACTTAAAATCGAGGATCAAGACTTCAAACAAAAAATAACCACCATCCTCGACACGCTGAAACAGAAAGTCAAAGCTATAGGATTCAGATTAAGGCGATATAACAAAAGAACGAAAAGAGTCAGGAACAACAAGCTAAACCATGAAAACCAAAAACAATTTTTAGGGAATTTGAAGAACACAAAAACGAAGAACAACCACCAGACCCAAAGAACATATCTGGTCACAGGACAAGACGCACGATACCAAAGCTTCCTTGCTCGTTGAAGTTCAGCAGAACACCCCAAAACATCAAATGAAAAATAGCGCAATAACAGGCGAAGAGGTGACGAACGTACTCAAGAACACGAACAACTGGGCGGCACCAGATCATGATAAAATTCATAACTATTGGTGGAAGTACTTTGGCTATCTCCACCCTGTCGTCACTATGCTGTTTCAACAGTCCCTCGATCATCCTACGCTGTTGTCGGACTCCCTGTGTGTCACAATTATGATCCCAAAAGACGAGAACACCCAAAGTCCCAAAAACTTTAGGACAATAACCTGTCTACTCATAAGATCCCTACTGGTATACTCACGATACACATGAGTAGATAACTCAAGAGGAATAAGATACTAGCCGCAGATCAAGGAGGCTGCCGTGCAGGCGCGATGGGGTGCATGGAGCTCCTGGTGAGTCTTCCGCAAAGCCTTCGATTCTGTGCCACACGCCTGGTTGATAGCAGTATATATGGAGTGACAGATCAAATCATACACCTCCTAGAACACCTGATGAAGTCTTATAAAACTTTGGGGCTCCGTAGAGAAAAAGGGAAAATGAGAACAGAGAAAATATCGATGAAGCGGGGCATATTTAAGGAAATACTCTAAGCCCCCTGTGGTTCTGCCTCACCCTCATCCTTATGAGCACCATGCTAAATAACAGTGGCAATGGTTATGCTCTTAGTGGGAACCCTAGTTCACAAGTCATGCACCAACTCTAAATGGACATCCTCAAACTATACACTTCGGTGAAAGAACAAATAAATCGACAATTGTAGGTTTTCTCTGCGTTTAGCAGTGGCATTGTCATGGAATTGGGGATCGACAAATGTGCAGTAGTGAACATTCCAAGAGGTGAAATTACAGACGAAGATGCAGTTACACTGATGGACACTACTGTAATACCATCACTCGACCCAGAGGATTCATATCGATACCTAGGAATTCACCAGGCATTAGATATCAGAACATCATAGGAAAATGGTCGATTTAGACAGAGTCTCTTTTGACGAGTGGGGTTAGTGCTGCAGAGTAAATTAAACTCTAATGTGATGTTTTCTGCGATCAACTCATGGGCTCTACCCTGCATCACTTATACATTCGGAGTAGTCAATTGGTCTACAACAGACCTTAGAAACATAAACCAAAAGATCTGAACCATACTAGCAAAATACGGAATGCACCACCCACGCTTCTCCACCAATCGTCTTTACATATCGATACACTCCGGTGGACGGTGCCCAGTAAGCTAAGAAACATCCCACAAGCAACAAGTATATAGGCTACGAGAGTACTTCAAGGCTAGGAATACACCTCTATACCGAGCAATACTCGAGGTTGACAGAAGACTAACCCTATTCAACTTAGCGGAACAGGCAAGGGTTCCGGAAGCTGACACACAGACCCAACTAATAGAAGAATGGCAGCCGAAGAAACTACACGGAAGATACCCTGGTTACCTGCAAACCAACAAAGTTGAATCCCTAAACTATCTGAAACTGAGTACCTGTTCCCTGAAACTGAGGGACGTATACTTGCCATTCAGGACTAGGTAGTACCAAGCCGAGCTTACCTGAAACAAATGAGAGGCAGTGATATTCCCTCTGACCGCTGCCGTAGATGTTCAAGACACCTGGAAACATTACAGCATATTACCTCAGGATGTTCAATACTTGCGCCTACTGGTTATCTGTAAAGGCATAATAATGTTGCTAAAATTTAACATCAGGAAATATAACTAAAACTAGGTCTACTTACCCGAAGAGTTGAAAACTATAGATACTTACCTACGACTGTACTCAAAAATGGTGAAGTTGAAGTATATTGGGACAATACTATAACAGACTCGGGCACGCCCCACAATAAGCTGGACATTGCAAAGTAGCATTGATAGAAATCGTCGGACGACACGTGCTATGTAGGACCTCCTTTTGAGGGCTTGATATTATGCTGCGGCGGAGTTGAAGTCTTTCGGTGTTCGCAATGAGATGTGTTTCCACAATACTGTTGACAGAGATAATGAGGGGTAGCATCCTTACTGACTTCAGTCCATACATTTCCTCTACTTGGAGAGTCAGGTCCTGGTACTTGCTTATTTTATCCGTGTAGGCTCTCTCCAGGTTCTCATCGAGGGGCACAGAAACATCCAGTAACGTTGCTGCTTTGCAATGTCCGACTTATTGTGGGGCATGCCCGAGTCTGTTATTATAGTATTGTCCCAATATACTTCAACTTCACCTTTTTCGAGTACAGTCGTAGGTAAGTATCTATAGTTTTCAACTCTTCGGGTAAGTAGACCTAGTTTTAGTGCGATTTCCTGATGGTAAATTTTAGCAACGTTATTATGCCTTTACAAATAGCCAGTAGGCGTAAGTATGGAACATCCTGAGGTAATATGCTGTAAGGTTTCCAAGTGTCTTGAACATCTACGGCAGCGGTCAGAGGGAATAAAACTGCCTCTTATTTGTTTCAGGTAAGCTCAGCTTGGTACTACCTAAACTTGGATGGCAAGTATACGTCCCTCAGTATCAGGGAACAGGTACCCAGTTTCAGATAGTTTAGAGATTCAACTTTGTTAATTTTGTTGGTTTGCAGGTAACCAGGATATCTTCCGTGTAGTTCCTTCGACTGCCATTCTTCTATTAGTCGGGTCTGTGTGTCAGCTTCCGGAACCCTTGCCTGTTCCGCTAAGTTGAATGGGGTTAGTCTTCTGTCAACTTTGCGTATTGCTCGGTATAGTGTTCCTAGCCTTGAAGCACTCTTGTAGCATATATACTTGTTGCTTGTGGGATGTCTCTAAGCTTACTAGGCCCCGTCCACCGGAGTGTCTCGATATGTAAAGACGATTGGTAGATGAGCGTGGGTGGTGCATTCCGTATTTTGCTAGTATGGTTCAGATCTTTTGGGAAATAGCATGCTATAACCTTTTGAACTTTGAATTAAATTGCGTGTAATGTGTCTGGAGACATTTATAAAGGTCTTTAACCTTCTCTTCATCCACTTGAAAACGAAACAAGTATATTTTGTCTACAGCTTCTTAAAAGATATGTCAAAGAAGAATGAATACTTTTACTATTTTGTGTTTAAGTATATATGGGTTTGTAAAGACATATATTGAAAGGCTATCAACATATTATTGGGCCTATTCTGCTTTCTTTCTCATTGATTCAATGATCAACCCAGACCACCTAATATAGAAAATGATAAAAAAACCTTCCCTTTGCTGATGTCTACGCTTATATCAGCGAAATATCATAGGTTTTCTTCGATTTCACTCGTCATCTATGTGCCATATCACAATAGCTCGTCTGGGAGTTGTCAGATTAGAGCAAAACACTCTAATAGATATATCAGATGAACAGATTTTGACGCAAAATTCAAGTAAACTAACAGTTAATTGAACTGCGTTATTGACTGTAAATATTCTTTGTGACTTTATTCAGATTTTAAAGTAATAGATGTTCTTTGACCTGGTCGTTGAGAACTATTCTGTGGTCATTTGCCCGAAACTATATATATCAAATTTTGAGAATTTGGGGTTATACTTTTGTATGAACAAGGCTTATTTAAATACAGTAGATAGTGAACCCAATTCAACGGAGTGTTAGATCACAGTTTAGAGTATTTCGCGTGAAAAACTTTGCGTCTGCTGGAACCTCCTTGAAAATGGACTATATGTGCGATACTGTATCTATTACTTCAGTGTTTTGTGCTGATACGACAACAATATAAGTGAACTATTCTGATATGGCACATAGATGACGTATGAAATCGAAAAAAACCTATGATTATCGTTGGCATAAACGTAAGCTTATTTATTTATTCTCTACAATACGTAGTCTAGGGTTGATTATTGAATCAATCAAAACTGAAGAGAAGAAAAATAAATTGCTGTTAATAGCTTTTCAATATATATTTTCACAAATGAATACTTTCACAAAATATTATAAATACCCATTTTTTAACATGTAAGATCAGCTAGTCACTATTTCTCGTCGGAGTTAATTTTCACACAATTCTTGTTTCTACGAGTTTTGGATATTTTAAGTAATAAAAACAAGTAATGTGTTTTTAGGAATTTTACTTAATAAATGTGATTCGTAATGCGTTTCACTACACTGTAGCTTCTTTAGACGAATGAATGTACAGAAAATAAGAATGAGAATATAAATACAAATGTTCTTAAGTAATTAAAAGCTTATTGGGTTGCTCCTTCTTAAGTGTTTATTGATGACAGGAAAGGCTGGCGAAGTCAGAGGAAAAACCTTCAACGAGATAGATGTTCAATTAGATGAGGATCTGTTAGTTTCACAATCGAAAGGTATATAATTCGAGGGATTGTGGATTGGAGTTAACGAATCTATATTTTTCGTGGTCTGTAATTAATGATTTTGCTGTCAAAATTACGTTCTACCTCTTTCTGAAATTTATCGGTAGGATCCTACCACTTCATAAACCTAATTTCCTTATTAGACCTGTTGTTTCTTATGTAACGGCACCTTCTTTCAAACTTTTAAAATTTATTTAACCACTTGCTGATAAAACATTGCAATTTTAAATCTAAATTTTCGGTCAAAAATTCATACAGACTAATTTTCAATATCAAAATACCATTCTAATTCCAAACTCATTTCTTTCGACGTCAAGAATCTATTTCCCAACATTCCTCCAAAAGATACGTACTACTTAGTTGAAGAATTATTAGAAAAGAATCATGTCAGTACGATCATTAAATCAGACATTCTTGCATTATTACAAATATGTTTATGTTAAGTCCTTTATTAGCAGAAATATTCATGAATAATTCAGAGAAATTAATTCATATTCACCCACTTAGTAAATATTGTTCATATTAGTATCGCTATGTAGACGATATCATTATTTGCTTCACAGGAACAGATAGTTCACAGACAGTTAAAATTTCCGAAAATCATATAAATTCATTACATCCAAAAATTGGATTCACAACCGAAAGAGAAAGCAATAATTCAATAAATTTCTTAGACGTAATAATTTCGAATGAAAATGGAAAACAAGTGAGAAACTGAAATCATTCTTGAGTAGCAATAATTTCAACATAGCTTTCCAAACTAATGATAGTTTAGGCAAATATAAAATAATAATAAAACCAAATCAGATAAAAACAATGAATCAGGTGTTTATAGATTGAATTGCAATGACTGTGACAGTTTCTACATTGGTAGAACACATAGAAATTTTAATATTAAAATATCGGAACATAAACGCACTTAAGTAATCATTTAAGAAGGAGCAACCCAATAAGCTTTCAATTATTGAAGAACATTTGTATTTATATTCTCATTCTTATTTTCTGTACATTAATTCGTCCGAAGGTGCTACGGTGTAGTGAAACACGTTACGAATCACAATTATTAAGTGAAATTCCTTAAAACACATTACTTGTTTTTATTTTTGACTACCAAGTAAAAGCCTCCCAAACTCAAATGGATATTTCAAGATTAAATCTTTACATACCCCTGTTTAGTATAACGTTTTTGTCTCGCATGTTCTTCAAAAAATTCGGTCACTATTTTCTTCTGCTCTTTCGTCCATGTAAATAACACTCTTTTTTTCCTCTCCTCTTAATCAGATATTTCGGTGTTTCTCCGACCGGTTGAAAGTCTTGAATCTGCTGATTTTCTATTTCTTCCCCAATTTCTGTGAGCGAGGGTCATTGTTCTCTTCCGATTGTGAAACTAACAGATCCTCATCTAATTGAACATCTATCTCGTCGAAATTTTTTTCCTCCGACTTCGCCAGCCTTTTCTCTTTCCAACGTTATCAAGAGTTTGGAAATTTTGGCAGTTTGATAAATATCGTAAGGCAAACAGTACGATGACCTATGGATGCCCAGTGTGTGACCCATGAACTTCTCCAACTGTTCCATATCATTATCGTTCATGTTGAACAACTGCGTCAGCGTTGCTAAATGTTTTCTCAAGCGAGTGCATGTAAGGGCAGACGGCTGTACACAATGCAGCATATTTTCCCAAAACTTTATAGTTAGTAGTTGGTTTCGGGATTTGCGAACAGATAATTATTGGACATGTGATAATCTGCGATCTGTATCCCATCAGAAGATCCAACTCCTCCTGAATACCTCTTTCCTTTAATAAAAATCCTCCTGAAACTATTTATCAGGTTTTTTTCGGTAGCAGAGACTACTTCAGGAAATTCTTCTTACCCCTGAGTATTTTCATTGGAAATTGATTATGTGTAAGTATTGACACGAAATATTTGCCACTCACCTGGGCGTATTCTGTTCAAAAGCAGCAAACAACAGAATAACGTTTCCATCAATATTGTATGTATGTGAATAAAGAAGATCAAAAACTCCTATGCTAACTATGCTAACTTTACTCTACTTTTTTATGTTCAAATCGTTCGCTGCTTGGCTGGATTCGTCGAATTTCCAGTTACCATTAATGATCTGAATCAGAGTTTTTAAGTCACTTTCAATGTTGGCAGTATTCACGGTGGGCTTTATATCTGATTTTCTGAACATATACAAGGGCGCTACATTGCAAACTTGTTTCAGCATATTACCCATATTTGTAGCAGCTACTGGAAGGTTATAGTGTTCTGCTTTGAGAACGTCAATCAGGTTCACTATAGACTTCTTCATTTTCCGCACCTCAATAAGTATTCATTTTTTCCAATTCCAGCATTTCTCTCGTGGCAACTGAAACAACATGCTTTTTACGGTGGATTTTGATATATCTTGCTGCCACTAGGGATATCTCATACGTGAAAGGACGTGCGTCGTAGCATAAGGATCAATTTTGAGGTGGCGTGTCAAGAAGTTTTGGGCCTCTGATTGAAAATTATTGCAAGGCGATCCTTTGGCTGGATTTTCGTCACACTGTTCCTTATGGCGCTATAAATTTTTGGCTGAATAATACCCTAAACAGTAGATACAAGAAAATTAATTAGGGGTTTCTGCTTCTCTTCGCACCGATTTCAGTTTTTCACCTTGAATGAGATAATTACCTCTCTTTGGCGAGGCAAAAATTAATTTGTTTTTTTGCTTCTTTGTTTGCTTCTCGGAACGAATGTTCAATATTCCTTTATTTCTATTTACAATAAGATTCCAGAATAAGATAGAAATCTAACGGCAAAGAAATTGAAATTTAAACTGAAGGAAAGATTAAAGAAATTGGATATTACACCCTAAATGAATACTTTTCACAGAATATTTTTAAATGAGTGAAATTGAAATGATAGTTTTACTTGTTTTTATAAATTTATATGTTTGTGGGTTGTTGTTTGTCACAAATTACTGTCTGTTAAAACAAGTGCTTGTATACATATTTTATTGAATAATTTATCAAATATTAATATATAGTAATTAACATAGCTTATATGTACATTGACGAGTCCTATGCCTATCAGGCTGTATTATATTACAATGGGCAAATAGAGAGATCTATCTATCTATTTCCACCCTAATCGGAAAACTTCACTAGATACCTCTCAGATGTGAAAAAGTAATAAAGGTTGAAATCACGAATACGCCAATTTCAAAACAAGGAATCTTGCCTAAATTTAAATCGAAAAGGCTGTATATCTTTGTGAAAGTCTCGTGTCGTTGATGCATGAAACCGTGTTTTCACCTCTATTCTAATCACATCAGAAAAACTATACTAATACTACATATTCGCTTACGAGTAGAGAATTTTAAAATACTCAAAATAACATGCCACATAAATCGAATTACACAACGTTCTCCTTACTCAAATTCAAACCTCTGAATTAAATTCAGAAGAAAAAAAACTCACTAATCGAAACCTGCAGGGAATATAATCAACTTCTATCTCAAAGGAGATACTCTGACGTCTACTGATGCAGTGACCCATCAGATTCCTACGTCTTCAAAGATACCAATAATTGTAAAAACATATTTGCATCCCAAAGTTCACTAGGCGGAGTTAGATGAACAAATTAGACAAATGTTGGAACAGGACATCCTCGAACCTTCATCATTTCCTAGGAACGCACCGGTATGGGTAGTCTCGAAAAAAGCTTCCTCGTCAGGATAAAAAAATGGCGCCTCGCGATAGGAAATTAAGCTACATCAGCATTAGTATAACCCCCAGCCTAATATTACGGAAATTTTAGATCAGTTAGGACATTTGAATTATTTTTACACACTAGACTTATCATCTGGGTCTCACCAGATCCCTATAGATCCAAAGGATTATGTATAAACTGGATTCTGTCCCGTCAAGATATTATCAATTTGAAATAATACATTTTGGCTTAAGGAATAGACCATCTATATTCCAGAGACCCATGAATACCGTATTACCTGAAATAACTAATTATAGGTATTTATTTATATATATTATATATTATTATTTAGGACATCTGATGACAGATATATATATATATATATATATATATATATATATATATATATATATATATATATATATATATATATATATATATATATATATATATATATAAGCTATGGAAATGTTTCATTTGATCTGATGATATAAATATATACAATCCATCGTCAACCTCCTTCACCAGCTAATGTGCGGGGAGGTGAGTACAGAAGAAATCAAAATCCAGAGGGGTATATTTCAAGGGGACACTCTAAGCAAACTCTGGCTTTGCGTCGCCCTCAACCCTTTGAGCCACCTCCTCAATAATAGTAGAAATACTTACATTCTCGATAGGGATAAAACATCCGAGCGAGTCATCAGTTATATTTGAATGATCTCAAGCTATACACAAGTGGCCAAGAGCAAATAAAAACACAACTCTAGACGGTAGCGTCCTTCAGTGATGCGATGAACATGGAACTGGGAATCGAAAAATGCGCTGTTGTGAATATGGTAAGGGATATATATATATATATATATATATATATATATATATATATATATATATATATATATATATATATGAAACACCTGTTTCACTCGTCGCAACAGTTTTTTCCTAAAGGCTTCCGTCAACTCAGCCGTCTTGATCTTAAGGGCCTGCTGGATGACAAGGTATTTATACGTCTCTTCAAGTCCCAGAGTTGAAATTGTAGTGCCATTGAAAAGAGCCATACCATAATGCTCCTCCACAACTTTTCCCCTCGCCATATTCACAACAGCGCATTTTTCGATTTCCAGTTCCATGTTTATCGCATCACTGAAGGACGCTACCGTCTCGAGTTGTATTTTTATTTACTCTTGGCCACTTGTGTATAGCTTGAGATCATTCAAATATAACTGATGACTAGCTCAGATGTTGTATCCCTATCGAGAATGTAAGTATTTCAACTATTGTTGAGGAGGTGACTCAAAGGGTTGAGGGCGAAGCAAAGCCAGAGTAGGCTGAGTGTGTCCCCTTGAAATATACCCCTCTGGATTTTGATTTCACCTGTAGTCACCTCCCCCGCACATTAGCTGCTGAAGGAGGTTGACGATTGATTCGGAGATGCCATACAGGTTCAGCACTTTCAACAACCAAAAGTGGGGCACCAAGTCGAAAGCCTTACGGTGGTCGATTTAGGCCACGGACATATTCCGTAGTTTTCTCCGAGCATGCTTCGAGGAGTTCCTTGCATCCCTTCGCAACTTTTCGGTAATCGTTCTGTTCTTGCGCCAGTATGTTGTTTGCCTTCACATGATTATTGATATTTAGAGCAAGTATATTCGTCAGTATCTTATAAATTGTGGGAAGGCAAGTGATTGGCCTGTATTTTTTCGGGTCTTCAGTCACACCATCTTTTGATACCATAAATTTTATACCGATGGTAAGGCACTGAGGGGCCATTGAAGGGTCCGTTAATGCTTTCTGAAACAGCGTTACCAAGATGTTGTGGGCTTCAGGGAAATACTTTCACCAGTAATTGTGGATTCTGTCTGGCCCTGGTGCTGCCCAGTTATTCGCTTTTTTTAGAACAGATGCGATATCTACTGACGATATAGTGATTGGTTCCAAATGATATTTAGGTGTTTTCTGTTCCACTTCTGCCATCCAGTCTTCATCATGAGAAGTATTTTTGGATAATATATCTATTCCTATGGTTTCTGGACTGGGCGGAGTACCAATCCCTTTCTCTGTCCCCTCCTGATTTAGAAGGAACTGTTTTTTGTTCTTGTTATACAGGTTCTTATTCCTGAATCTTTTAGTTCTCTCGTTGTACCTACGTGTTCGTTTACCCATAACTATTATCTTTTGTTTCAGTCTCTGACATATGGTGTTGATGAAATCTCTAAACTCTGGATCTCTGGTCTTTATACGAAATTCTGAGGCTACCTTGCGTACGGATTTTATTACTTCATTTGATGGCTCACTAATATTCAGGTAAGTGTGCATTTGCCTATCTTCTCTTCAGCGGTAACGATTTTCTTTCCAGGCGGACTCTCCACGGCGGTAGCTGATCTTCAACGGCAGTTCTTTTTTCGGACGTAGGTATAGTCCCATCTTGGAGTGAGTCTGCGATCAAGTTGCTGACTTGACTCACCGTCTTTTTCATTGCACGCGATTGACTCATTCGAGGGATCTTGGGTCACTTTTCTGGGGCCATTCCTGCATACATCAGAACGTTCTTCCAGAATATATTCCTTATATGTTCTACTTCTCCATCATTCGACATGTCTTCAGAGCTATCTGGACTCGCTGGGAGTTGGGTGACCTCATCCGGGTTATTCTGTTATGGCCATCAGCTGTTCTTAATCACATCAAGTTCCGCTTTTGACATCTTTTCATTGTCTCTGATCCATCTCACTCTATTGGCTATATATATATATATATATATATATATATATATATATATATATATATATATATATATATATATATATATATATATATATATATATATATATATATATATATATATATATATATATATATATATATATATATATATATATATATATATATATATATTGAATTTTTATGTTCTTGTATGCGAGATGAAATGCGTCTATTTGAAGTGACGCCACCTACATAAGGCAATACTACCTTCTGCGGATTCAGTTGGGAGGTTCCGTTGGAGTATTTTGCTTCATTACATCTTTTGAATGCTCTATTTACTTGCCATCTATTAAAGCGGTTTTTTTGGAATGCTAACCTCAGAGCCGTCATTTCACCTTGTACATGTTGCTGGTTTGTTAGTCGTTCTGATCGTTTAATTAAAGTTCTAAGGACGCCATTCAGTTGAGATTGGTGGTGGTGGGAGGCAGCGTTCATATATCTATCGGTGTGTGTAGGTTTCCGATATACAGTGTGGCTCAAGTTATCTACTTCCTTCTTGAGAAGCATGTCTAGGAAGGGTAGCTGTCCCTGATTTTCCTTCTCCAAAGTGAATCTGATACTACTTTTGATGTTATTAAGGTATTTAAGGAAGTTGTCTAGTTCCTCTTCCCCATGCTGCCAAATCAGAAACACATCGTCCACATATCTGAGCCATAGCTTAGGTATTAAAGTTGCGTTTTTCAATGCTTGGGTTTCATAGTTCGCCATATATAAGTTAGCTATGACTGGTGAAAGTGGGAAACCCATAGGTGTACCTCTTATTTGTTGATAAATGGTATATAGGACAGACAAAAAGACGCATTTCATCTCGCATACAAGAACATAAAAATTCAATAAAAAACAGTCCACATCAGCTTTGTTCTAGCACAGGAAAGACTACAAACATTCAATCGACTTTGATAAAACAAAGCAACTGGCCAACATCGAACAATTTAATGAAAGAGTGGTCAGAGAGGCAATAGAAATAGAATTACGAAACAATCTCAATAAAAGAGATGACACCCTGAACCTGTCGCACTCTTAGAAAGTGGCGCTAAGCAACTACCAATCATCGAAGAAATCCCAAACACAGCGGTCAACATTCCAGAAGGAGAAGTCGAAGTACGAGCTCTCGATGAACCAGTTCCCTCACCACTGAACGCACAAGTCACCCACTACAATTTGCGCAGCCGAGAAGTTATATATATAAGTGCCACACCGGACTAGACGCATTAAGGAAAACATCAACAGGCTTTGAAGATGGTGCATGAGATTACATCGAAACGTCGCCAAAACCAAAGTTTCGAACTTAAGTTCAAAACGGACGAATACCCCGAAGAGACCATATAAATATGTATCGATCCGTGAATACATAAAAATCAGCATATATATATATATATATATATATATATATATATATATATATATATATATATATATATATATATATATATATATATATATATATATATATAATAATAATAAATAATATAAAATCAGCATATATATATATATATATGCTGATTTTTATGTATTCACGGATCGATACATATACCGATATATATATATGTTGATTTTATGTATGTATATATATATATATATATATATATATATATATATATATATATATATATATATATATATCTGGTAACCTGGTAACGGTAACAATTCCGAAACAAAACATCAATTCATTTATACATAAATAAATATATACATAGACGAAAATAGACGTAATAATTTGACGCTATCTCGATCTTTGTTCGCACTATCCTCTTTCTACCGGTCAGTGTCGCGAAGCATGCAATGGATTGCGTACGATGTATAATATTCTACCTTTTCTCATCAGAAAACGGCAAGAAAGCTACTGGAGATAAGTGAATTTCACATGAGACATTATTTATGGAAAAATCTTGTATTTGTAGTTTTTTCCTCCCATTTCTTGTTCGTTCACGAGATGTTTCAATAAAACTAAAAGAAAATTGATTTTTAACCTTTTGCAAGGGGTTTAAGTTTCCAAATTATCCGACCATCATGTCAAAAATGCAGCTTGATTGGATAAAATTGCAGTTTTCGCAGTATTTCAACTGTGATATTGAAAGTTTACATTCACCAGATTCACCAGTTATCAGGATCATCTCAATACGTTTGGTATATGCATGCATTTCGCTATGTATAAAGAATAACATTATAAATGTAAGAACCATAGGGTCGATCTGAAGACTGATGAATAATAGTATTTTCATAATAATAAGTAGTGTATTTACTCCGAAATTTCTAAGATTTGGTTTCCTATGAGACTACAATTAACGAAGAGCTAAGAATGGGGATAATATGTAGGGTTGAAAATTACCTGCACCTTAAGTTCTTGACATTCATTTGCGTATTTGAATCCGTATTTACAATCTAGATCAATTATTTACATTATTTTATAACATGATTTTGGGTAAGTAACTATTATTATCGACAATAAGATTATATTTTATTTGGTAAATTGTAAGTGGTTCCCATATTTGATTCCAGAAATTTTGCTTCGCTAGTAGCATTTTCTATCTAGCTGAAATTCCTATTTGCTATTATTAAATCGATAGGTTTCGAGTTCCAATGTTGTCAATTTCTATTATATTTAAGAAAAATTATTGTATAATCCTCCGAACATAATAATGTTTCGGAAAAACTACTGAGAAGTTTATGAAATACGACCTGAATTTTCGAAAAACGATAATTGACTATAGACACTCTTGGAATGGTTTTTCATATCGAGTCATAATAAAAGATATGTGAGCCATTTAAAAAGATATTCATAGTAGCTTTGAACCATGGTGAATCTCAGAAATCGTTATGGAATATACTGTATATTTTAGGAATTGAATCTTAATAAATACTGAAATTTGAATTGTATTTGAAGGAATAGTAAAAATGCCGAAACAGACGTTTTCACATGAACGTTAGAAAAGGGAGGTATTTCATCAAAATTTGAGAAATCGGAAAGGCTAAAACCAAAACATGTGGAATTTAATGAAGAAATTTTTCTTCATAACTATGAAAGAGATGATGCCATCAAACTTATTTTTTCAAATTGTACCTGACTCATTACAAGCTCTTTATAAAGAATGAAATGAGAAAGCGAAAGAGTGGACCTATTGAATTTGAAGCTATTGAGAAAAATTTTTATCAATTTGTTTAATTCTGATAGGAATGAGTTGATGATTAACATGGATTTTAGTGATTCTAGTCGAAGTTTTTATAGTTGCTGAGAAAATTGGATAATACAAATTCTGTTCAAAAAACTCCATCTGTAAATAATCCCGATTACATATTATTTAAACAACAAACTACACTGTTAATAGTGAAGCTGAAAATTATTTTCTATTTTCTTATACGAGGTGAAAGCGTATAAACGATGTCCAGCACGAAATGTTTAGCTGATTTGTATTGGACGATCGCCTTCCTATGGAAATCGACGAAAAATTCCAGTAAACTCGTCTTTGTGTCTCGAGAACCTGCCGAAAAAAATACGCGTAGTCTTGAAATACCAATAGTTTCTAATCTAAGCTGTATCCTTGAGAATGTGTCTAACCAATCTTCATGTCTTGCTTCCAATCGAGTTCCCACTTCAGCAAGTGAGTGCCTATTTGGAGCACATGGCGATGATTTCGTCAACAAAATAATTTCAATAATAATAAATATAGTAGTGATAATGATAATAACAATGAACAAACACATTTTTGATAAAAATACCCCAAATGCACAAAATATTATATACAATATCTCTTCTTCTACTGTGAATTTTGAAATTCCGATTTTCCAGTCTATAATGTGATAATATAATATTTGTGAGGTGAATCTTTCGTATGTGGACATATTCCTATTAAGAGTTTTTCTTTTTCCATTATACTCTTGGTGAAAATGGTCTTTCTACAAATTGAGACAAAAAGATGGAAAATGTAGTAGAAATTATACTGGTTGTGAAAGAATTCAACAATCAATTATTTCATCACTTCTTGAATTCCAAATCTTGGAAATAATCCAGAAGGGGTTGTCAAAAACATAAATGAAGAAAATTTTCATACAACCACTAATTCTGAGACTGACAGGTGATTGAATTTTTCCACGAGCCCTTTAAACTGTTGAAAATGAATGAATTGTGAATTTTAAACTTGGAATGAAAGATATATTCGTTGCAAATCAGCCCGCTGCCCTATGTTGCTGAATTTTCATTCTGATCATTCATGTACATTAATTATCTTTTGTCAAATCTGATTATACGGAAGCTTATTATTTACTATGAACACATTTGTATTCACATATGTAAATATTTTCATAAAACAATTCGATATTTTCATTTTACCAATTCTTCGAATATAACAAAACCCATGATTTATTTAGTCGTATTCGTTGTACCATAAAATCGTGAGGAAGGTCCAATATATTTGATTGAAAAACGTGCATTCTCGGGTACTTAGCTTTAAAATTTGAATTGCAAACATGTATGTACGTGAAATATCGTAACTGTTTGAATTTTTTCAATATTTTTTTCATCTATGAAATAATCTAACCTATCCATAATTAATGAATATTATACGTCCGACAACACTACATGTTTAGTTTGACGCCTCTGTCGGTGTCCGACTTGAGGAACTAGGCAAAATCCGGTACAATCGTTCGGCGCCGGTTTTTTACATCAAAGTACAGCAAGAGCGAAGTATCACTTCTTTCTCACTGCACTGGACTGGCGTGGTGGCGCTGTAGATTGTAGAAAGAAAGCAAAAAATTGGTTGTTCGAATGAGCGAATTAGGGGGCTTACTAAGATTCGCTATAATAAAGGATATCATACATAAGGTAACATATGCTGATGATGTTGTTTTAGGGTTAACAGTCAAGTCATGGTTTTCCCAGATGTTATATATTTCATTTTCCTCTGATGTTCTGTATCAGTTTGTCTATGATCAAATCTTTTTTGATTGAGTTTTACAAATGTTCTTTAAATATGTAGCCAAACATCAGGAGGTTATGCTTTTAGTGAGTTAAGGAACTAAAGTTCTTATGAATATTGGTCCAGAAACTCTTTCATCAAAAATAAACAAATAATGTTGTTTTCTTAGAATGAATTTGGCAATGATAATGAAGTCTGTGAGTGGCTTTTTAGTCTCAATTTCTTAATAATATATAGTTTCAGGTGGGTATCCCGGAAGACATCCTTATCAAATTAAAATTGTTGTAAACAACAAGACAAGTTGCTATCGATGCATCGAGCTACTAGAAATATAATTATTTGCTCACCATAGTTCTTCTGTGACCTATGTAAAAAAATAAATTACATGGTACCTTTATGTGAAATCATAATAATTAATTAATTTTTTTGACATTTGTCATATTTTTCAAACGACTGTCAAATTTTTTTCGCAAATTTTTCTTTATATTAAACAAGTTCCACGAAGAAATAATAAATGGGCGATGTCGATCCGATCCAGATTATTGGGTCCATAATGATTCTAAAACATCTATAGATTATAATCGGCATCACTTGGAAGACTGAACCTGGAGTTCAGTTGTGTATTATTTCATTATCTCCTTAGTCCCTTTCATGACCTTGATTGGTATGTGAAATCTTTTCTTAGATTTGTTTAGGCATATAAGAAGTTTGATTGTTATTTTCTTATATATGTTATATGATATGATTATATATATATATATATATATATATATATATATATATATATATATATATATATATATATATATATATATATATATATATATATATATATATATATATATATATATATATATATATATATATATATATATATATATATATATATATATATATATATATATATATATATATATATATATATATATATATATATATATATATATATATATATATATATATATATATATATATATATATATATATATATATATATATATATATATATATATATATATATATAATTTTTCTAATGTGTTTTTAGAAATCAAATGAAAACAATTTCAGGGCAATATAGAAATGCTAAGTTGAACGAATTTTTGTTGTTATTTTGAATAAAAATATGTATTGGTAGTTTCAACAAACTCATGTTCCTAATGCCACAAAGAAAATTCTTTAGAATAATATTATTGTTTTTCTAAGAAATGCTACATTTGTTACTGCGAGAATTTCCTGTGCTAGATACGGAATGGATATTTGTCTAACGAAAAAGTTTATTCAACTGTTTCAATAACACAAAAATTTTCATCGGAACTTATCAAGATATTGTTAATGGAGCGAAATTTTATTCTCAAAATAATTATTTTTCGCTTACATAGACAAAAAATTTTGGGTGTCTAAAATGTCGCTAAGTTTTTCGGTTGAATGTAACAAAATATTATTGAAGTTAACAGAAAATTAAATGAGTGTAAAACTCCTAGTCCTAACTTGGTTATAATTGATACACCTGTTACCTGTATATGTATGGTATGATGATTGTATTGAAAATATTTTGAATTTTTCAAAGTTAGTATTTGTACGCCTATGGATTATCATTGTGAGATATTTAAAAATTTTTGTAGCCATCTGATGGTTGTATTTGAAAATGAAAGTTTATAGTATTCTGTATTATCAAGACTCATCTATGAACGTCAATCTTTCAATCGTAGTTGAGTTGAACGAACAAGACATAGACCAAGTATAGAAGAAGACAAAGCACCCCATAGAATAAAATGAAGCTTATTCGCCAGCCAGAATCGCGATCCTGGCTGGTTAGGATAGGTCTGGATTGAAAGATTGAGATGAGGTTCATAGATAGTCCATAGATGGCTCTTGATAAAACAGAATACTATAATCTTTTATTTTCAGTTACTACTATCAGATGGCTGCTAATAATGTCAAAGTTATCTTAGAATGATAATCCATGGGCGTACTTTTTCTTATACAGTGGATAGAAGAGATTACTATCAGTGAATAGTTAGATACTTATTACAGAAATAGAGATATGACTTTTTAATAAAATTATAAAAATACATTTTTAGAAGGCAACTCTAAAAATTCAAAATAGTTTCATTATGAGGATTGCGAATATTACTAGGTAAAAATATCACTGTTTAAGATGGAAAAGTTTATTCAACGTTATAACTAATTCGAGCTTTCGTTTATCATCAGACAAGTAGCGAAATCATTTATCATTGCCAAATTTTTTCACATTCCACGATATATAACAATTTAGTACATATCCCGTATTTTTGATGGAAGAGTTTCTAGACCAATATTCATATGAACTCTCTATCCTCAATTCACTGAAAGTATTAGCTCCTGATGTTTGGTTACATATTTAAAGAACACTTGTATATCGTCGAAAAACTTAAATTCTATATTGCGTTCATTATTAAAAATACATTCTAAACTGAACTTCGTAGACAAACTCCAGAACATCATAGAATATATGATTTCTGGGAAAAACTATTACTTGAATGTCTTTGCTTATTGCTACAGAGCCTGCAACCAAAGGCAACCAGTGTTTTTGAAGAATTAAGATTTTCGGACCTTTTTCATAGCATTCTAAAGATGGGATATTTTTTACTTGAGAAAAGATTTGCTGGCGATGATGGGAGCATTATATCGTTGATAAGTACCACCAACAATCTAAATCGGAATTTTTATAGCATTTGAAACAATAACTACAAGACAATTTCGATATAGGAAAAGTAACATGCAATGAATAGTTTTCCATCGAAATATTCATTAAATACCTACGAGAGTGTTGTGATCTTCTAGGTTCTCATAAGATATAATCTCAGTTTCTGAACTGTAAACTACTTCAAATGCATAAAATTATTCATTAAAACAACCCTTCAAAACGGTTAACCCTAAAAAACTGTGGCCATGATTCCCTGTATTGAAGCAAATCGTGGTAAGCCCAATATTTCGCCCACTTGAACAACAGAGAGTTTTTAGAGTTTGTTTTCTTTCTACAATCTATAGTGTCACCACCCCAACCCGGCGACCGGCGACCGGCGAACGATGATTGTTGTCCGTAACTTTGCTGCTGGTGCCTGCTTTCGGGCACCGCCAGAGGCGTCAGACTAAACACACAGTGTTGTCAGATTGATTATGGATAGAAAATATCAATTATTTTATAGATAAAGAAAATTAGTGATGTGCAATCTTCAACGTAGATATATGTTTCCTTTCAAATTTCATATTATATGGAATACGAAAATGGAAAATTTTGTGAATAATTCGAAGCCATTAAGATTTCAAAGTTACGTACCTGAAAATGCACGTTTCATCATATCATTTATTAATAAAATAGATTGGAGCTTTCATACGATTTTATACTTTCGGTTTTCGGTAGCCCCCTCTGGATTATTTTGAAGAAAACCATTTGAGTTCCAAGAGGTGATGAAATAATTGATTATTGAATTCTTTTTAAATCAAGATAATTTCTATTGAATTTTCCATGTTTTTGTCTCAATTTGGAAAAAAATCAATTTCACCAAGAATGGAATGAAAGGAGAACAAAGTATTGTTAGAATAGAAACTGAAAAAATAGAAGTCGGGATATATCCTGCAATCCTACGATTATCGTAGGATCATCTATGCTCGAATTTCCGAAATCACAACATACATTTGTGGTAAAAAAAAAATTACGTAAATTCCCTCAACATTTAAATTCTTCTGAAAAGTAACGTACGAGAGTGAAGTTGTTGAATACCCTGAGAGAGAACTGTTTAGAAAATGATGGGAGGAAGTTTGAATATTTGTGAATAATTTTATCGAATTTTCATTACGTGCAATTTTAGACATTATTTTATTCTCATGCATCATTTGTTATGTACTTCGATTCACAATATTCAGTATCCCATTTTCCATAAGTTAAAAACTTATCTGTATTCTTTTAAATTTTGACTGCTGATTGATTGATTATATATTGGAGTATATTTCGTTAAATCTACAAGTTCTTAATTCGAATTATCGACACTCTGATCATAAAATTATGAGTAATTTCTGTCAATGTTTACCGAAAACCATAGCATTCATATGCAACTGAATCGAACCAATAAAATTATCCTGTGTCTTCTGGATTTTCCATCTATATTTCAATGGGTAGGATGTACATTGAGAAGGGGGATGTCACTTTTTGAGAGTTCGTATATTTCTTGTAGTTTGAAACGAGAATTAATATTTGGTCTGACTTTTGGGTAAATGTTTGTTTCTATTTGATTGATTTTGCCTAGAGCAGGTTTATTTTATATAGGGTCGCAGTCGATTGAAAATTTTTGTTACTGAATTTACTGAAAGAGCTTTCCCAGTAATGGCGATGGTAAAAAATCCAATAACATCCAAGCAATCATGTATAGGTGTTCAGTGAAATATTGTGAAAATAAATATCGCTGCGGGGGGGTTTCAAATGTTTCATTTTTAAGATTTCCGTTGGACTCACGACAAGGTGATTGGCCTCGGGCAATCGATCGGCGGGATTTAATTTCATTTGTTCCGCGTAAAGACATCATGTACAAAAGAATTGGTAGCATACACTTTGCGGATTCGTGTTTTACTGATCATTCAAAACGTTATTTACGCTCTCATGCAGTACCAATTCTGCAACTCGATTTTAAGGATTTCGTCGCTCATTCTGATAAAATTAAAAACATAATTACGTATCCCCTGTGAGGCTGAAGTGACTAAAAAACTACTTTTTGACGAACACGAAAGTCCACTATCGACATATTTCTCCTTTACGGCAAACTTAGATTCTTCATGTTCCTCCCGCGGAATTTTTCAATTCAAATGTAAATTAGCTGCGAAACAAAAGCAAATCGATAAATTAAGGAAATGTATTGATGTCCTTCGTCAAAATAATCGTCCATTACGTCGCGGGCGCGCCAAAGACCAGATCATTTCGAAAGAACATAAAAGAGTGAAGCAACCATTACGAAGTGTCAAAACGTTCATAGATCTCCAAACGGAACATAAGCCGCATACAGAGTATTCAGAAGAAGAAAAAAAAATTTATTTGCTCATACAATTTTTTATAGAAGCCCGGGAATATATAATTTCCTTTGAGTTCGTCAGGGATTCACTCTCCCGCATAAAGGCACAATCTCGAATTGGTTCAATTCGATTAAATTAGAGACGGGTTTCCTTGATAGCGTTTACTTTCGAACATGTGCGTTTGAAATTTGACGGTTCAACCGAAGCAGAAAAAAACTGTGTTATACTTTTTGATGAAATCGGAATAAAGAGGAGTATTAGTTACAATTCTAAATTGATTAGTTTCAGATTATGGAGAATTCGGTCGACAACAAAATTTTAGAAATCACATTCTTGTTTTTATGATTCGAGGACTTTATGCGTATTACAAAATTCCGTTGAGTTATTTCGTCGTTTCTGGAAATATGGCGGGAGGTGAAATAAAAACCATACTGATAACCCTTATTTCAAAATTTAAATCAATTGGTATATTGGTAGGCATTTTGTATCTTTGGAAGTCTGTAAAATAGGAAAGTGAAAACGTGGAATATTTGTTAACGAATCGTTTCAATCAGGACCCATTGGAACATTTTATATATATATATATATATATATATATATATATATATATATATATATATATATATATATATATATATATATATATATATATATATATATATATATATATATATATATATATATATATATATATATATATATATATATATATATATATATATATATATATATATATATATATATATATATATATATATATATATATATATATATAGATCAATGAATAATGTTTTATTCATTGATCTACGGATTTTTGAATGATTTGTCTTGTCTCAGATTTATATACATAGACTACACGCGAAGTTTATCGCAGAAGATATTTGACCATATATATATATATATATATATATATATATATATATATATATATATATATATATATTTTTTTTTTCTTTTCCTGATTGTAGCAATTTTAATAAATTTCCTTCAAGTCATTTCAGAAAGTGTTTCATTGCGTGACAGCATATATATATATATATATATATATATATATATATATATAAAATATTTCATCTTATTTTATATTCATATCCAACACAATAAACGTTTTAATTTAATTATTTGTTTATCAATTAACATTTGAAATCTATTAATAGAAGTATATTTATGTAGATATCTACATGTATAATAAAACAGCCGTCTGTTATCAATTTTATTTCTCGTTATGAACTTGAACATTTGCATTAATTAATTTGATACACTTTACCACTTAATGAATTTCTACGAGCACAAAAAATAATTATTGGCGATAATTTTCAATTATGTCATTATAATAAATCTGATATATTATATACATATTAAAAATAAATATAATTAGATTTTCAGTTTTTTTTGACCTAAATTTTAAGACAAATATTTCAAATTTTTCATCATTCAAATAATAATAATGATAATAAAACCCATAATTGATAAACAGTACCCTGAGCGAAGTTAATTTTAAGGCAATGCGTCTTTTGTTTTGACGGCTTCTCGAGACACAGACGAGTTTACTGGGGTTTTTCGCTGTTTCCTTCGAGAGGCCATCGTCCGACAGAAATCAGCATTTCGTGCTGAACATCGTCCGTTATACGTTTTCTACTTGAATTCGAAAATAGAAATTAATTCTCAGCTTCACTTGTAACAGTGTAGTGAGTTGTTTGGATAATATTAAATTAGAAATTATTGCGGATGGACTTATTGAAACCCAATTTTCTCAATAAATCGTAAAAACTTCGACTAGAGTGACAGAAATCCATATTATTCATCAACTCATTTCCACCAGAATTTACCGAACTAATCACATTTTTTGACGAATTCAATAATCTGTAACTCAATAGCTTCTTATTAAATAGATTCAAAAATATCTATAATTTTTCTTTTTGATTTCCTTTTTCATGAAAAGCTTCTTGTGAGTTAGTTACAGTGTGAAAGAGTAACTTTGATGGCATCATTTCTTTCATAGTTGTACAGAAATATTTCTTCACCAAATTTCACCTGTTTTGAGAATTTTCGCTCTTCCGAAAACTCAAATTTTTTTTGAAATTCACCCTCTTATTACGTTTCATTTTAGTGTTGATTAAGTTTCAATTTCTAAAATATTCAGTATATTTCATAACGATTTCTGAAATTCACGATGGTATTATGACTCCATATGAAAAACCATTCCAATAATGCCTATAGTCATGTATCGTTCTTTCGAAAGTTTGTATTTCATAAATTTCTCCGTTATCATTCTGAAGCATTATCTTCGGAAGATGACGCAGTAAAATTTTTCCTATGATAGAAATTGCCAACATCGGAACTCGAAACCAATCGATTCCAAACTGATATCAAATAGAAATTTCAGCTAGATGGAAAATGCTTCTTCAAAAGCAAAATTTTTGGTTCAACTATGGAAACCGCCCAAAAATTTGCTAAGATATAATCCCATTGTGTAATATAATATAGTTACTTATCCGAAATCTTTTTATGGAATAATGTAAATAATTGATCAAGATTGTAAATACGAATTTAAAACCACAAATGAATGCTAAGAACTGCAGTTGCAGGAAATTTTCAACCCTACATATTATCGCCATTCCTAGCTTTGTGTTCATTTGTAGTCTCTTAGAGGAATTGGAACCTAATTTTAGAAATTTCACAGTTGGTTATTACTCATGAAAATACTAGTATTAATCAGTTTTCAGTTCAACCCTATGTTTCTTATATTTATAATTTTGCTCATTATAAATAGCAGAACGCACACATATACCAAAAATGAACGTATTCAGACAATCCTGATAACTGGTGAATGCTTACAAAACTTTTAATAATTCTGTTAAAATAGCTGGGAAACTGCAAATTCTTCTAATTAATCTGCATTTTCAATATGTTGGCCAGTTGGATTCGACAATAAATTCTGCAACAAATTAAAACTTCAACCCCTTGCAATGAGTTAAAAATTCAATTTTTTCTTAGTTTTTTTTTACATCGTACGCACTATGCAACCTATTGCATGCTTTGCGACACTGACTGGTAGAAAATGGAGAGTGCGAACATAGAATATGATAGCGTCAAATTGTTTGTCTATTTTCGTCTCTGTACAGATTTATTTATGGATAAATGAATTGATGATTTGTTTCGGAATTGTTATGAATCAAATAGACTTTTTTACCAGATATTTCGTCTTTCACTTCATATTTGTTACATTGGTTTACCGATTACTTCTTGTCAAGAATGCTGTCGAATTTGCATTTGCCATTAATATAATGCACAGTAAATACCTAACTGATACAATATCTGCAATTTATTCATTTTCATAATGTATAGATGATATCATAATAATACATCACCTTTAAACAATTATTTAAAAAATATCACAATTATGTATTGAATTACTTCAAAAGTTGTTTTATTTAAACAAAATTAATCATTCTTTTCGAAAATGCACTTAACTAATGATATGAATATTCTTGATATTTTAATACAATTTTCTGAAGGTAAAGTCGGGCATTGCACTTTCGAAACTGAAAATTATTCTCAAAGCAAAGTTCTGGGTCTGAATTGAATTTTCTATTTTACATTCCTATTTTGAAAAAAGCGTGCTACACTCTTCATAAATATAAATTAAAATGCGTATAAGTTGTAATGGAGTCATATAATAGATGTCTGTTCTTCTTTCCTCCGATTTGAAAATTAAACATTCATAGATTGTTTGCATCTCTCTGAAAAGAGATGCTAAAGTAGGGTGGATATTTATAATATTTTGTGTTTGAGTATATATGGGTTTGTGAAAACATATATTGAAAGCTATTGATAAATAATTGAACATATTCTCCTTTTCTGCATTTCTCATTCAATCCTAGACTACGAAATGTAAAAAATGAGTAAAACCCTTTTTTCCTATTCATGTATACGCTCATGTCAGCTGAATATCATAGGTTCTTTCGATTTCACGCGTCATCTATGTGCCATATCAGAATAATTCACTCATTATTTTGTCGTATTAGTGCAGAACACTGCACTGATAGATATAGTACCGCACATATAGTCTATTATCAAAGAGGACGCCAGCAGACGCACTGCTCTGTACGTCAAGTTCACTATACTATGTGAAAATTTTACGTTGAAGTGGGTTCCTCATGTAGAGTATATAAATCATCTTTGTCTGTACTTAGTCTATGTCTTCTGTGATAGTGGCGTTGTGGTTATGTTATGGTGCTAGGATCTGTGATAAAGTATGTTTTTGTTGAATGTTTGATTCGAATAATTTTAATATGAGAAAGAAATAATTTGAAAATGTATTGTGGCCTGAAAAATCCTTACGGGAATAGTTTACTTTACGCAGGATTCAACCAGGATCAAGGTTGTCTATATAAATGGACTATTTGAACCAATATACATCCAACACTGATTTTTTACAGGTTGTTTTGCATGTGCTACCACTACAGGATTCCGAATATTCAATTGCGATCCTCTGAAAGAAAGAGAGAAACAAGAATTCGATAATGGGGGCCTTGGTTTTATCGAGATGCTCTTCCGCTGCAATTATCTAGCTTTAGTGGGAGGTGGCGAAAGGCCCCTTTATCCACTTAATAGGGTCATGATATGGGATGATTTGAAGAAAACTTTTTCTGTAAATTTAGATTTCAAATATCCAGTACTTGGTGTGAGACTAAGAAGAGATAGAATAGTTGTTGTAATGGAAAAAATGATCAAAGTATATACTTTTACCCAAACCCCAACACAAGTTCACGTTTTTGAGACAAGCAAAAATCCTAGAGGTTTGTGTGTTCTATGTCCTAATAGTGATAATGCTTTGCTTGCTTTTCCTTGGACACGAAGGGGTCATGTCCAGTTAGTTGATTTGGGAAATACAGAAAAGGATTTCATAGATATAGCAGCACATGAAGCTAATCTTGCTTGTATGGCACTCAATCTTCAAGGTACCCGTCTTGCCACATCTAGTGAAAAAGGAACACTCATTAGAGTATTTGATACATCCACTGGTCAAATGGTTACTGAACTTCGTAGAGGAGCAAATCAGGTAGGAATATCGTTAAATATAAACTAAGCCTGTGGCTTTTACAAAGTTTTCATTGAGCATTAATTAGGAATTTTATAATCCTGTCTTGTATGATGACGAGTTCTGCGCACCCAAAACGAGTCAATCAGCTGTTTGCCAAATACATTTGGATTTTATATAGTGTTGTCAGATTTGTGACATATTCTTCTTTGATTGAAATTATTCTCGTGTTGTCATTGGAATCATAAGTGTCATTTTGTGATCTCTATTTCTAATAAATTAAAATTGAGGGACAGAGCATAATAATCCATTTCCAATATGTATATACAACAACGATTTAACAGAATAAGAAATTTTCACTTTCAATGCATAATAGCTTTCCCAAAAATGTTCTAGATTTAATATTTGATCAATTAACTTTTCCAACAGAAATTAAAAAATACAAAACACCGAAACTCGCCATGTAGAGTAATAATTTGGCAGTACAACAGTATTCAGAATTTAATTAAAAAATCATTATTGAGAAACACAAAACGAAAAGTATCAGCAAATGGCTAATCATCTAGTATACCTATAACCGAGAATACTGTTTTCCGGATTGCCAATATTTATGTTCTGAATAATTTGAAAACACTAATGAAAATCACCGATTTCAAGAAAGAAAAAACTCCATTCCCAACATTCATTAAAAAAATTGGAAAAGATGATTTTGTATGTCCCACAGTGTATTTCCATATCAACTATTAATGAGATCTAATGAAACACTTTGGAATTGTCTCCGTTAATCTAAATTTAGTTAATAATTTATCCTGTGAACTTTGTTTTTTATGGTAATACCAATATGACATAAGAGAAGTAGTTTATTGTTTATTGACTAGAAACTAGAAAAGAAAAAAGGTCCACTAGAGACAAGAGTGTTCAATTATTGTGTTCGCATACTGACGAACTAGTGCGTCCAAATATTATTTCGTTCTTAATCTGACAACACTGTATAAAATTCAAATCCATTCGGCAAACAGCTGATCGACTCATTTTGGGTGCTCCGAAGTCGTCATCATACAAGACAGGATTACCATGAATTCTCAAAATTGTTGAGCAATTTCTTGTTACTTCAATATTGGTAAACACAGAAGCTTACTTATACATGTGTCTACTCATATGAAGATTATTTTTTCAGATTTTAATGAAGTTATATTAAAACTTACTGAATAAAGCATCTATTTTTCTTTAGTAATCAACAGGAATTATCCTAATATGAAATTGAAATATTTTCATTCAGTTGTATGACATATTCATATCTGAAAATTTACAGTAATTTAATAATTTATGTATTTCAAATGGCAAATAATATAAAAGTAAAATGATCTAAACTATTTATCTACTTTGTTCCATTCCTCTGATGTTTTAATTAAAAATATGGTTATTTCTTCATATTCTACTTAAAATTCTCATTCTGACTATTTGGACCCTGCTTCATGTCACATGTTTACTAAGTAATATCTCTCTTGTTCTAATTTTCATACAAGTTACGTAGATTCTAGATCTGAATATGAGTGTGATCTGAGTGGCAGCTCTGCCACTACAAAAAGTTATGTTGAGTTCTATCTCAAGATCGACTAATTTTGAAGGAAGAAGCTGAGAAATATGCATTTTTGATTGGAGAGGGACCAATTTCTGAGTTGGTTCGATTATGTAAAATTAACCCCCTATCCTCAGCAGCACCTAAGTCAAAATTCATTATAAGGAAAGTGGTCCAAGACACATATATTTGGAAAGGTCTTTAATTCTCTATTAAAAAACAGCATCTTTATAAACATTTAATATCACACAATCAAACACAAAAGTTTCTATTCCACCAAAAATTTGCCACCCTCTTTGTCAAGAAAGACTGATTGTAGCGGAAAAAGTTGAGACAGGTAAATTTTTCAATGCAGGGGACCAATTTCGGAGTTGGTTTGGAGCGTGTGAATCCTCTACACTCAGCTACTCGCTAAGTTTCAATTTATAATTGGGGATCGGGTGACATATATGTGGAAAGTTCTTTCAATTTTCTATTCCAAAATTTTATGAATGTTTAATATCATACAGTCCTAAAACAACAAAAGTTTGTTGAATTAAGTATATATATATATATATATATATATATATATATATATATATATATATATATATATATATATATATATATATATATATATATATATACCAGGTGTAACTGGAAACAGCATATTTTAAGACGAATTTGCCGAACTTTTAATTTTTTTTTGATAAGTTTGTTTTCAAGTCAAGGTGGTTATGACGACAAAAAAACTGCGTGATTTATCGACCGAAATCGAGTACATTTGTTATTGGCTTCGTAGCATTCCAAACATTGTTTCTTTAAAAAAAATCTTATTTCCGCAAGGTATAATAGAGGCTCATTAGCACTATAATACGCAGAATGTTTTTACGAATATTTTGATACCAAATTGATAATTTTTTGTTGAAAATTTCCATTCGTAATTCTGGATATAATATAATACTCTTTTTTCAACTCATTATCTGAAGTGCTTTGGAAATGCATTGAAATCCTATCACAGATAGATCACAGATCATAGAATTTTTTGTATTCAATTTTAAATGTCATAAGATTGTGTTGCATCTGAATCGGTGAGGTGGTATAAATTATTCAGAGTTTTTGAATTTTCACGGCAGAAAAACAGACGAAATGTTGTACACACATAATGAAAAAGTAGATATGCTAATCATTTATGGCGAATGCTGAAAAAACTCTACAGCATCAGCAATTTTATACGCTGAACGCTATCCAGAACGGCAACATCCTTCAAGGCACTATTTTCCAAAACTGGAAGTGAAGTTTAGTCAGCCACCGGTTGTTGCAGATAACCAAAATTTCATAGTGAGCGAAAATTCTGAAATTGACGTATTAGCGTACATTAATTTGAATTGTACGGCATCTACCATATAAATCGCACAAGAAATAGGGATGAGTCATCAGAGTGTTTGGAGAATTCTTAAGAAGCATAAATTTCGCTCGTTCAAATACAATCTTCATCAACACCTTTATGAAAATGATAATGGCCGAAGATTAGAATATTGCAATCAGTTTCTTCAAAAGATGGAAATGGATCCAAGGTATCCTTATAAAATCTCATATTCAGATGAATCCCGATTTACTAACAACGGAATGTTCAATAGAAACAATACGCGCTATTGGGCCCACGAACACGAGCATTTAGTACGTGAGGGCAATTTCCAGGAGCGATTTGGGTTTAATGCATGGATGGCAATGGTAGGGCGACATCTCATAGGTCCAATCATTTTTGATGGACCATTAACAGGGGAAAGATATTTAGGATTTTTACAAAACGAAATAAGCGATCTGATTGATGGTTTACCACTGGCTGTTGCTAATAACTTAATTTTCCAACAAGATGGAGCACCAGCGCACAACTGCAGGGAAGTTGTTCAATACCTAAATAATAATTTAAATGAAAGGTGGATAGGCACCAACGGCCCGACAAGATGGCCAGCTCGATCGCCTTTAGTCCCTTTAAATTTTTTTTGTGGGCCCATGTGATAAATCGTGTTTATAGAACTGCTTCAGAAAATCGAGAGGATTTAGAGAATAGAGTTCGGGGAACAATAAATGAAATTTTTCCAAATGAAATGGATAATGTAGTAGGGGCTACCATTCGCCGCAATAGGCTGTCAGGCACAGAATGGGGGGTCTCTTTGAAAACTTGTTGTGAAATTATGCTCAATTGATTTGATGACATTCCATCTATGGTCCATTTGTGTATTTTGCGTTATTTATGTGTTTTGTTAAATTTTTATTCATCTGGAACAAATTTATCAAGAATGATTTAAAAATTCGGCACATACATCTTCAAATATACTGAATGTATAGACAAAGAGAGTTTCATTCTATTTCCCAAAAATATACAGGGTGAGCCATTTAAAATTGAAACTTTGGCTCATTTCAGATAAACTATCAGTGCCATTCAACTTTAAGTAAATTTTAATCAATTTCAAAAATTTCATATATATATATATATATATATATATATATATATATATATATATATATATATATATATATATATATATATATATATTATTATTATTTATATACTACCTATAAAGATTCTGTTTCCTCACGAAACACCCTGTATATATATATATATATATATATATATATATATATATATATATATATATATATATATATATATATATATATATATATATATATATATATATATATATATATATATATATTCGGGAGGAAACGGAATCTTTCTTGGTAGTGATAAATAATAAAGTGGTGAACTCGAAACGCGCTATTGTTTGAGAACTTGGACGTGTTGTGAGATTCAGAGGAAATTTCAATGATCCATATATCCGGCACTATCTATCCGATTTCATTAAAATTTTGTAGGATTATCACATGCGTCGAGTTTATCAAAGCTTCGCATGTCAAAGAAAAAATATGACCGTACTAAAAACAATTGAGTTTTTTTGGATTTCTATTCATATGCTCACCCTGTTAATCGATATGCTGGATTTTAATATCCTATACTAAAACTTCGAGTCCTGGTCAACTAACTCAGACCATGATATTGAATGGCAACATTCTAGGGATCCAGGAAGGCTCGTTTTGTCCGTTGGTCCCTGAAAGTTTTTATCCACTGAAAAGTCCAATTATTCAGAGAGAAAATAATTATCCGGTATCGAATGAAATCCGTAAGTCCTTCGAAACATTCAAATCCCGATTTCCAGAGTTATTACAGGGCCGGACTACAACATTCAATCCTGTGAACGAAAACTCTGCACATAAAAATAACTAAGTATAATGGTTGTCGCAGTTATGAGATGAGACGCCATTTGCCTGATGGAACGAAATTTAATGTAAAAAATATCATCGAAAGCCAAAAAAACAGGAAATTCTTTCAGAAAAACCATTATTATAAGCAGGTAATAATTCTAAGACCTTGAAAGTGTTTAGACAAAGTACCTTTTTCAAAAATAATTATGAGGTAAAGTAATTCTAATATCAGTTATGGAGTTATTTTCGAAATGTCTACCTACCAACTCTACGCATTCTCATGATTAGTGAATTTTCTCATAATTTCAGGATTAGCTCTGATGGAATGCGCTGTGTCCCTTATTTTCTGCATTAATTGAACTCTGGAATTTATTTCCTCTTCATACACTCGCATTTTCGTAATACCTCATAAGAAAATGTAGATTTAAATTAGGGTATCTAGCTGGTCAATTGACTGGTCCATCATGGCCTATCTAGCGATTCTGATATTAAATATCTAGGTGGTTTCTAACATTCAGAGAAGAATGTGGGGTTGCGCCATCATGTAGAAATCTTATACCCCTCATATTGATTTAGACGTCAGCAATCAAAGTCGGTAAGACATTTTGCAAAAAATGGATGCATTTGTCTCAGGTTACTCTACCCTCGAAAAAATGCGGCCCAATAAGTTTGTCACTGTACGTGCCGCACCATACATTAACTGAAAATAGATTTTGTACACTAGCGCCCGAAGATTGTTTTCCGCCCAAATGTTTGAATTCCTAGAATTATTTCCTCCATCACGTGTGAACTGGGATTCATCCGAAAAGAAAATTCTGCCAACAGTTCTTCTGTGATGAAAGTATATCAATTAACAAGTTTGCTTAGAAATTCCATGAAAAATGTACAATTTTATAGTTCGTAAAAATGATATTAAATGGTTGGTGAGACCTGCTGCTTGTAGCAGAAGGTACTTCATTAAATTGTAGTGCTACCGAAGGCTTCGACATTTAATCAACCATCGAAGAACATGTAATTCTTTGGGTTCATAGTTGTACATACCTTAACAAGAATTCACAGACAATCTGCTAGTTCAATAATTAATAATGCCATAATCTATGATTTCGGAATTGTATATATATCTGTGGGTTTTAATGTGGTCACCCTCTATGTGGTTGAAGATTGACATTTCTATAAAAGTAGAATTTCACAAATTTACCGTAAAAATTACTATAGAGTTTTTAAAGTTTTGAATATGTCTTTTCAATATTTGAACGTAGACTATGTAGACATGATATACATTCAAGGAAATGAACCACAAGCAACTGAATACGGGAGGCGCTTTCGGAATCGCCGAATACCGAATCGTAAAACGTTCAGTCAGGTATTTCCATATTGTAACGTTCCTTATTTCCTAAAGTTGTTTGTGGATTCAAATCAAACACTTATACGTTAGAAAACTCTAACTAGTTTATTCACACGTAGACCGAACAATTATAACACTAACTAAATGACTTAATTTATATAACACAATCGATACTGCTTAATTTATCTCTAACACTGCCCACTTATTCGCGCTCTGTATTCAAACCTAATTCTCTGCGCTTCGCGTTCTCTTTCTATATACAAGTACGAATTGTTCTAGAACATTTGCGTAACTCTGCTCTGTACCAGATCTTCGTTCGAGAACCTTCCAGAAACGGCAACACTGATTTCTTCGTAATACGGCGCGCGGTGTAACATTTAAATATTTCTCGAATTCTCCCGAAAGTGCCCCGTACTGTCACTCCGCCGGGCCGTGACAGGGTCGGCTTCAGGGACGATTGGATATCGTTACACTGCCCCCCTCTTAAAACTGTTCTGTCGCAGAAGAGACTGAGTCTTTGGTCACTATGACGGTATCAGCATTTATTTCCAGCTTTACATCTCCCTTGTTGATGGAAATAACATTCAACTGTCTTCTCACCTTGTCTCGAAGGTGTAGGATTGAAACAGCTCACGAGAACTTCCATTTTGATGCCTTGGAAGATAACTTCGATCAGGCTCAGTACTGTTCCAATTTAACTGGTCCAACCCACAACCAGGTTTCGGTATGGCGAGTTTCTTAACACCCTGCTTGACCAAGTGCTCTTTCAAGTCTAGTAAGGATGACCATAAATCTTCATAGCAGGGTTTCTGGTGTGAATATTCTTTAGTCACCAAGTAGTAGACCGTTCATCCTTCAACATCTAGTTTCAAGGTCTTGCAGATAGTTGCTGCCTGAGTTCAAAAGGTCTTCCATATTTAGCCTTGAAAACATTCGAAGATCTTGAGCGAAACAATGTGGAATGGCGTATTCCTTGCTTACTTCGAAAAGATCTTGTTGTATTTCTCTCGTAACTCCAAATCTAGCTTTTCCAGTGCCGCTACAGTTAGCCATAAAATGATCGTAATCCATAGCTTTATTCACTTGATGGTTTTTCGACTCTTTTGTGTCTCCTCGTTATTTTTTGTTTTCTCCTGCAAAACGAGACAATCGATTGAAATGGACTACTCTAGGTTTCCCCCTCGGCAACTTCCTTATGCGATACACGATGTCGTTGATTCTTTTCATGACTTCATAAGGACCTTCCCAATGTCGCTGTAGTTTTGGAGACAAGCCACGTTTTCTCTGTGGGTTATAAAGCCATAAGGGATCTCCTACAGAAAATCCACGTTCAGAAGCTTTGAGGTCATAGCGGTTTTTCATTTTATCACTGGCAATCTGCATCTGCTTCCTGGCCTTAATATGAATATAATCCAATCTTCGCTCCAGATTAGTGACATAATCTTCTCCAGCAAAATCTTCTCCAGGCTTACACCCGAATGACAGATCACATGGCAACCTCTTCTTACGACCTAACATAACCTGAGCTGGCGTTTCTCCTGTTGAATCTTGCACTGAAGATCTGTAGGCCATTACAAAAAAGTGCAGGTATTGGTGCCAATCTCGCTGATGATCCGATATCACTTTAGGCAGGTATTTTCCCATCGTTCTATTCATTCTTTCAACCATGCCGTCTGATTGAGGATAAAGAGCTGTTGTTCTGGTCTTTCTGATGCCTAGTCTTTCGCAAGTTTCTTGAAACCGCTTCGATTCAAAATTTCTCCCTTGATCGCAATGTAACTCTAAGGGAACTTATAGCAGAAGCCTCAACCCACTTGGTAAAATAGTCCACGCCAACTAGTATGTATTTGTTGCCGTCATCAGTTTCAGGAAAGGGTACTGCTATATCTACAGCAACACGTTCCATCGGACTTCCAACATTGTACTGTTTCATTGGGGCCTTACCTGCTCCATAAGGTAATTTTACCGAAGCGCAAGTCATACACTTCCTGCGATATTCTCGGACATCTGCCTTTGAATTGACCTAATAAAATCTACCTAATCTAACCTGACCTTCTCGAGAGTCTTGATGCCAAAATGTCCTCCTGAAGCTTCATTATGTAACTTCTCCAAAACTGCCTTCACTATGCTTCTTGGCCCAACTAACTGAAGCTGCTCATCATCTCCAGATACGTTTTCCAAGCGTCGCTTCAGCAGAACATCTTCCATTAACAGTGTTTCCCATTGCGTCCAATAAGCCTTGATGTTTCTACTCATCCTGCAGCTTCCAATTCGGTCGTTCATTATCTCTTTTTCATTGCAGAACTACACTCAATTCAGGGTCTGTTTCTTGTTCCTTCCTCAGTTCTGCTGGCAACCAATTCCCATCAACAACTGTTGCCCTCATTAGGCTAATCTTTTCGTCCAAACGAAAGCAGTTACTGCAGTTTACTGGACAGGGCCTCCGCCATAGGGCGTCTGCGTTCTTGTGCCTAGTTCCTGCTCGATGCTCAGTATCAAAGTCATATTCTTGCAGCCGCTCAATCCATCTTGCCATCTGACCCTCAGGATTCTTGAATCGTAATAACCATTTCAGAGCAGCATGATCTGTTCTGAATAGGAATTTACGTCCATACAAGTACTTGTAAAAATGCTCAATACATTTGATCACTTCTAACTGCTCTCTCCGAGTCACGTAATAGTTCCGCTCTGGTTTAGATAGCACTCTACTGAAATATCCTATAACTCTTTTCTGGCCGTCTTGTATTTGGGAAAGAGCGCCGCCAATAGCATTTTTGCTTGCATCCTTATCTAGCACGAATTTTCTATCTGATCTAGGATATGGTAATATTGGGGTTAGTGACCAGAGTGTTTTTGAGCGGCATAAAAGCATTTTCACATTCCCCTTTCCATAAGAATTGCGTTCCATCCTCTGTCAATTTGGTCAAAGGCTTTGTGATGTTGGCAAACCCTGGAATGAACCGTCTATAGTAGGTGAATAAGCCCAGAAAACTTCTGACTTGATGTTTGTCTTGTGGGACAGGCCAGTCTTGGACGGCTGCGACCTTGTCATCCACCTTGATACCTTTCCTTGGTGCGACGTGACCCAAGTTCCTCACTTCTCTCTTGAGGAGACTACATTTCTTAGGACTTAATTTTAAATTGGCGTCACGTAGTCTTTGGAAAACTTCTGATAAATTTTCGGATGTTTTCCAATAACGATGACATCGTTGAAATACACCAAACAGGTTTTCCAAGATAACCCTCTCATGATTGTTTCCATCAATCGCTCAAAGGTGGCAGGAGCTTTGCACAAGCCAAATGGCATAACATTGAATTGCCATAAAGCTGATCCAATTGTGAATGCAGTATTCTCCTTGTCTTTAGGATCCAAACTGACTTGCCAATAGCCGCTTTTCAAATCTAAAGTTGAGAACCTATGCGAACCAGCCAAGGTATCCAAAGTGTCATCGATTCTTGGTAGAGGGTAGCTGTCCTTTTTCGTAACCTGGTTAGGCTCTCGACATAGAATCTCGTGGATCCATCCTTCTTCTTCAGCAATACTACAGGAGAAGCCCAAGGACTACTTGAAGGCTCAATTATACCCTGCCTTTCCATGTCCGTGATTATATTCTCGGCTTTTTCTCTTTTAGCCAAAGGCAGTCTTCTGGGATGTTGTATAGGCTGCGAATCTCCGGTATTGATCTTATGACGTACGATATCAGTTTTTCCGGTCTTGTCGTCATCTGTAGCAAATGTTACGGTTCCGTTGACTGCACAAAGAGGCCTACTCTCTGTATCTAGTTTCAGCGTAACTGGGAATGAATTCACGTTTGAGATTCTTACCGGTACGTTTTTCTTTATTTTCACCAGTATCTTTCCAACTGCTAACCCTTTTCCATGGGGACTATCTTTTTTGTTTTTTCATGTCTCCATCGTACTCTGCCATCACAGTTTCGGTAGCGTAACATCCTCACAGAGATGTACCATCAGCACATCATTCACTGTATTACGAAACGGAATCTCTTCGTTATCTTTCCTTAGAACATCCTTTGAAGGTATTTCGTGTCTAGTCACTGTTCGCAGTTTCACTGACACCTTCCTCTTAGTTGGTTTCTCAAACAATAAAACATCTGGTCTTATAATTGTTTTTGTTGCACCAGTATCTACGAGTAAGCGAACAGTTTTATCATCAACAAAATCAAAAACATATAGGCTTGATCTATCACTAATTGCTCCACGGATAACTATTTCTGGAGCATACGAGGAGTGGGTTGATTTATGCCCCTTGTCATCAAACCCATTCAGTTTTTCTGCCTCTGCTCCTTACGAGGCTTTTTGCATTGCCTTCTTATATGACCAGTCTCATCGAAGTTCCAGCATCTGATTTCTTTCTTTTTCCTTTGATCCAGGAGCCTAAGAATCATCTGTCCTCAGTGATGTTTCTTATAGCATGGCTACTTCCTCTATTCAATACATGTTTTTCAGCTTCAAACTCAAGTGCTTGGGGCCAGAGCATCATCAATTGTTTTTGGCCCAGCCAATCTCAAGGCCTGCTGAGTTTCACCATCTCTGATGCCATCTACGAACGTCTGAACAGCTAATTGCTTCAAGAACGTATCAGGAGCAGTAAGGTAGGCTAATCCTACTAATCTTGCTATATCAGTCACGAATTCTTGCAAGCTCTCAGTAGATTTCTGGCTACGATGCTTGATTTGAGCGTGACATACTTGTTGTAAATGGGTATCCCCGTACATCATTTGTAACTTGGATGTTAACGTGTCGTAGCATACCTGCAGGCTTGCTAGTATTGTCTGCAAAATGCTTAGTGCTTTTCCACGTAGAGCTGCAATTAAAGACGTTGATTTTTCCTGCTCATTCCATCCATTGGCTATGGCTACCGCCTCAAATTGTTTCTGGTACATCGACCAATTAATTTTTCCGTCGAAAGTAGGAGGTTTTATTTTAGTTTTTGGAACTTTAACATCATGTTCCACTTTCGACAAAAGTGGCTTTTCATTAATTTTCACTCTATATGATTGCTCTAACCTTTTTAGTTTTGCCTCCTTTTAATCTAGATGTTCGAATAAGCCACTCAATTTTCCGTTGATCTTTTCCTCTATTTCTTCCTCTATTCTATCTCTCATTTTCTTCAGATTTTCCCTAACCAAATTCAAATTTCCTTCGATTCCGTCCCTAACCTTGTTCAAATTTTTTGTCAAGTTTTCTTTCACAGAATTCAAAGAGTTCGAATTTTCTTTCATCTTTTCTTCAACCTTGTTCAGATTTTCTTTCAGGTTTTCTTTCACAGAATTCAAATTTCCCTCCATCTTATCTTTAACCTCGTTCAAATTTTCATCAATTTTTCCTTTCGCCTCATTCAAATCTTGTTTTAGGTTGTTTAAATTTTCTTCTTGTTTAGTTGAATTTTCAGCTGGTTCCTCCTCTAATCTTTTCGGGTTTTCGTTCATGTTCTTATTGATGTCCATCAGGGCTTGCTGAAGGAATTTGATATTTTGATGATACATCACAGAAGAACTGTTGGCTGAACTTTCTTTCGGATGAATCCTAGTTCACCCTCTATGGAATAGTTAATTCTAGGAATTCACATATTTGGGCGGAAGAAAATCCTCGGGCGCTAGTGCAAACATATTGACAAAATCGGTTTTTGAATAGTTTCGGATTACTTAAGGATCACACTCGATACTGGATAATTTTTTTTTCTTTGAATAATTGAATTTGAAAGTGGCTAAGGATATTCAGTTCTCGTGGATAAAAACTCTAAGGGATCAACGGACATAACGAGCCTCAATTTCTGCATACACCAAATGGTGCCATTCGATATCATGGTCTAATGTGGTTAACCGGGACTCGAAGTTTTACTGAGGGGTACTAAAATTCAGAATATCGATATAGAAGGTGAACTTACGAATAGAAGTCTGACAAAACACAATTGTTTCAGTACCGTCCTGCTTTTTCTTTGACACGTCTAAGTTTTAATGAGGTAAATTCATGTGATAATTCTACAAAATGTTAACAAAATCGGATGGATAGTTCAGGAGAAATTTTGTCCACATCTCACAAGCCTCTATATCGTTTAGAAAGGGGCAAATTTAGAAATAATAGCTTTTATCCAACGTCAGTTGTATGCGGTCGAATCTCGTTACTGAATTTTATACCAGTCCTCTCGATTTAATTGAGCTAAAATTTTAAATATTTTATTCTGGTGGCAATCCAAGAATATGTTTCCTACAACCTGAATATTAATTATATTCAATTATGGCACACCCAAAGGAAGCTTGCTTGCTATCCAAAGTAGTATTCTATACATCATTGTTAAACATCCAAGACATTACTACCGATTGTACCGTGGTTTATTTAGAGCCAAATCTTGTCACTGCCGAGTAAACGTATTTTAACTTGAGCAAAGCAAAATCTTCAAATAAACTCCTCATGAAATAACTAGTTACTTCAGAAGTGTCAACCAAGAAAATGTTTGAAGCCATCTGGAGAATAAAATGACTTCTTGAGTTACTCCTATTTTCAAAAGACTGTTGATGTGCCAATATTCTTTCCTTTAATATAATTTCAATTCCAAATTGTAGAAATGAATGTTATCAGAGATATTTTGATTTTTTCTCGGATTTCATTTCACTTTCCATAAGCTCTGAAATCCAATTTTCTTATCAGCATTAATTTAAGAGATCAAATCTCTTTTCAAAAGAAGATTATTATTTGGCTAGAAGTAAATGTGTTTGATGTATAACTACAATGTTCTATGCCTACAAAATTAAACGGCATGTCATGATCATTTAGTTTCTAATTTTGAGTACGTTGCTTCTGATAAGTGAATAAACCAAGGTCTTCTGATAGTATGCTTTTCAGTGAAGTGTGACTGGTCAGTAGCTTGTTGAAGAGTTGTCATTCTTAGATTTTAATGTGCGCTGGGTCAGTGTGTATTTCTTTATTTATGTATACAATTCATAATACCAGCCACCGAAAATACTTGAGGTTTTAAAATATTCGAAAATTCAAAAAAAAAAGTTTGTAAGATTTCAAACCTTTTATGGGTAATTTTAACAGAAGCATTTGTGGAAAATGCAAATAAAATATCTTCAAATTTTATATTCGACATTCAGTTGTTATTGGCATATTGCTCTTAAATAAACAGGTACTTTCATTATAATAATAGATCAGTAACAAAATGCTGTTGATTCACTTCGCCATGCTTATTTCTGATTAGCAGTCTGAAGAACAAATGGTGTTCGTACCACGAATTACATTCGTGTACATACATTTAATTTATCGAAACAAATTTCATTATTTCATATAGTTTTATGAATTTTATGTGCAATTTTTGAACACCATTTCACTTTGTAACAACAAATAGATCCGTCCATTCTATTTAACTCTTCAATCATTTTAGGCCACCATTTATTGCATCAACTTCAACCACTCATCAACTTGCCTGTGTGTTTCGTCAGACCATGGTACCATACATATTTTTGCTTTAGACGATCAAAAACTGAATAGACAGTCATCGCTTGCGAATTCTGTCTTCTTGCCGAGATATTTTTCGTCCAACTGGTCTTTTTGCAAATTTACTATTCCTAATGGACCACCCTGCGTGTGTGCCTTTGGCCCAAAAGACGACTGTATCATTGGTGAGTAGGAAGTAGGAAGTTTGATATGAAATTGGTCTATTATTTCATAAAAATGGTAATAGCAATAAATAGTTTAGGTAAGGTTAGATATTAAGTTTTATATAAAATTGATCTAATTATTTCATAAAATGCTAATACTAGGTAAGATCAATAAATAGTTAGGAATAATAACACAACGCTTTCAAACTATTTTTCAACATAATCCCCATTTATCAGAATATGTAACGCCATCTGTATTCTTTTTACTTATGGTTCCTCAAATTTTACAAGTCTTCTGCTTCCATGATAACATCCTTATAGGTGCTGAACTGTCGTTATTTCATGATAAGGAACAAAATGAGCCATAGGTATGTCAGAATCAGCGATTGAATTAAATTCTATTTGAACATTTCTTGAATGAATCAATGCTTGTTCCGTTTCGTTACTAATTGTTCCACTTTGTCTGTCGTTAAAATATAGTGTCTGTTGTTTGGTCCTTTATATCACAAAAAGTCATACTTATAATCTTTATTATTGAAATGATTTTCTAGATTAGTAAAATATAACTCATTATTTGAAGAATATTCTGAATATTATCTCAAAATAATGTTTGTTTATTTTAGTGATTTGTGCTGATGGATGGTATTACAAATTCTCCTTCAATCTAAAAGGTGAATGTACCAGGAACAAAGTGCTCAATACTTGGATTTGCCTGATGATGAAGACAATGACGTCAATATGAGTACAACGTAAATCAGAAATATTATTTTAGTGTAAAAAATAGTTCCAAATTGAAATATTATTTTTGTATTAGTTCTATTTAATACATACAATTTTTCAGGAATTAAGGACTGAGTATATCCATTTAGTGTAGGAAGTTTTCATTGACACATAAACACATAAATCTGTATTTCAGTTATATATATATATATATATATATATATATATATATATATATATATATATATATATATATATATATATATATATATATATATATATATATATATATATATATATATATATATATATATATATATATATATATATATATATATATATATATATATATATATATATATATATATATATATATATATATATATATGTATATGTATATATATATGTTACTGTAAAAGCTCGAAGTATGGGTAAATCTTAAGATTTAAGTGTAAGTCTTAGGATTTACCGACATGAGTTGGTAAATATAAGTATTTCTGAAGATACGACAATTTTTTCGAGCTTTTACCATTCGAATTCAGTATATGCTAGGTTTTACCACTGTCAGCTGGTAGATGTTGGTTTTAGGAATAAAACAATGAGTAATTCCTAATTATTTACTTTGAACTATTAGACAAAACAGGTACATAGTATTTTAAAGGTATCATAATGATAATGATAAGTACAAACTAATACCAACTTACTTAAATTATTTTGTAAAAACACAACGTATATCTCTGAATATCTCAATCTCTATCATATCTATCTAATTGAATCATTACTTCTCTATTTGAAATTTAACAACGAAATACAAATATAATGCTTACAAAAGCTAGTTTAACTTAATTATTATTTTTCTTATTATTTGGTTTAGAAGTAAAAAGACAATCAAATGTAATTGATTAATAGGTAAGGTACCCAAAAAAACATTTCACTTGTTACAACACAGATTGCAATTGTGACATTTAGAATTACAAAGTAATCCTGATGATCTGCAGGTATATTTTTTCGTCGAGAATTTTTTTTGACAATTACATTGTTCGAATCCTTGTCCTCCAGTTAACGACAATTTTCCGACAACTTCTTTATCCGTAACAAATTGTTGTATCTTATAAAATCTTCAGAGCATGCGGCGAACTGATTCTTGGTGTAAAGCTGTTTTAGTATTCCCATTTTGTTATCTAGTTGGTGAAACTCATTGTCCTTTACATCTATCACTACTGCAATAATGCTTTTTGGGTCAGTTTTAGCTCTGTCAATTTCTGGTACTTTCAGTCTTACATTTTGGCCCACTTCCACATTTGAATATTTATCAGCTAACATGGTTTCCATTTTTTCAGCTTGGTTATTAAAATTAAAATTAAATTCTGCTTTTGTTCTTATTGTTTGAATAGATTCTATCTTCTTTGGTATTGGATCTCGTTCAGCTTGAATAGCGATTTCTATCTCTGAATCGGTTTGTATTTGAATAGTTAGATTGGTATCATCACTATCATCGGTTATTTGTTTTTCTGTGGTCTGTTTCAGTGCAATAATTTCTTTTTCTTGTGTTTTGTTGTTCACATTGTTACTGTTTCCTTTTTTAATTCCTTCTGACTCATTACCAACCACGTTGTTTTCCTTGTCCTGTTCTATCATATTTTCATCATTTTTTCAGGAATGCAACACAATTTCCAAATTATCTTCAGATTTCAATAGTCTAATCATTGTTATTCATAATTAGAAATAGCTGATGTCGCAATGCTCATTTTCATTGGACTACCAAACATTGCTTCGTAAGGAGAGCATTTGATTCCCTCATGTTATGCTCAATTTTTCATGGCCTGGATAAATTTCAAGCCTTCTGAGCACTTTGTAATCTGATTAGTTTCCGTCCACGTACTGAGCATATTTTCTATGTCTTGATTTGCACGCTCTACCGATCCTTGACTATGGCTATGCCTTGGCTTTCCATTTACGATTTTAACGTCTGGCCACATAGAGCATAAATTTTCATTTATTTGATTACTAAATTCCCGACCATTATCGGAATGAAGAATGTTCGGCGCTCCTAAAGTGGTAAAAATATCCAATAGATGATATGCGACTTCAGTTGCGCGTTTAGTTTGAAGTGCACGAAGGATCACGAATTTAGTGAGATGGTCTTGATAAACTAATATAAATTTATATTTTCCGTCAGGATTAGTTTGTAGATCTATGAGATCTACTTGACAACGTGAGTTCATTTCACTATGAAGTATAGGCTTACGGACAATACCCTTTTTCAAAATCTTCTGTTTCTTTCCACAAGGTTGGCATAATTTCAAATATGTCATGATAGCCTCAACTCTAATATTATTATACTTGCGGTTACATTCTTTGAGCATCCTTGTTCTTCCACCGTGTCCAACAGCAAAATGTGTTTCTTCGAGAATGTTAAATAACATAATATTTGATTTCTCCATTATCTTCCTTCATCGGGGCAATTAGCTTTTCTTCGCCGCCTATAGTCAAAATATCATAGCGTTTTATACGCCTGTAATGAACAGCTTCCTTCTTTTTAATGTTCTTTGCAGTTTTTACTTCCTCTAAACACTTAGCGTATTTGTCCTCATCGGGATAAAAGTTATTCTCTTTCTTGTTTGCCACAAGCTCGTCCATTATTTCATAAAATCTTTGCTTCATACTCACTTTTATAAATAACTTTCAAACACAAAAAATACAATTAGAAATCAATTTATCGTGCGTGTCAAACAAGTGACTGAGGCGCGCGGATTGGCGGAGATGGTGCGCGGGTAGCGGGGGCGGCAAGCTACAAGTCGATGCGCTCAGCACGTTATTAAATATTTCGTTCTTCAACATTTACCTTGCCATTAATGTAAATCCTAAGATTTACCAACGGAATGGTGGTAAATGTTCGCATCGCAAATCTTTTGGGACATTTACCATTAGGAATTGGTAGATCTTAGGTTTTACTGGAATATCTTAGGATTTACTGCAGTTCGAGCTTTTACAGTAATATATATATATATATATATATATATATATATATATATATATATATATATATATATATATATATATATATATATTTTTTTTCTATTTATTTTTCTTTTGATGAATTCTAGTAGGAAAAACCATCCTTGGTAAGTAGTCTAAGAATGAACACAATATCTTTGATTTTGATGTATTATCCTGTTTCTGATCGTAACATTCCAAATAAATGTTTGCTCTTGAATCTAAACGATCGTTTACACTAATAAACCAACTCCATTTTTCACTAACACTTCAATTCATATTCAGCCACATAAGCTCCATAAACTTTGTAGTTAATGCAAAAATAATGCTGAGTATGGCTGGTTTAGATAGTTCAGGATGCATTGTTGATGAGGTACTTTAAATGAGGCTCAAACTTCATGTTTGAACATGATTCTTCATTGAATCATAATAATCATATCAAGTCTACCCCAAATATATTAATGTCAAAGTGGACAATGAGTATTCAAAATGAACTAGGAAAACTTTCCTTTCCCTTGAGATATTTTTTTCTATAATCCATGAAATTCAGAGTGCACCTATTTTGAGATTGAAATCTCGAAAACCAATTCGATCGCTTGGCTTTCTGCGCACTCTTCGATGCATTAGCTCCCTATAAATCTGAATGAAATGAAGTTGTTGTTTTCAATAAGTACCTTATAGAAGATCTTGCTGAGAAGGTTCCTGGTTTCGGCCTCAGTAGAAAGATCTTGTTGTTCTTACATCGTTTGAGAACAAGTCATGGGTGTTTGTAATAGTGTACAATAGTACAGTAAATTTCTCTAAAGTTCAAATTGCGAGTGTGGTGGGGCTGAGGAAACTATAAATCATTGGTCTTGGCTTGTCTTATACCTCGATACGGAGATGGTTTCCAAAATATACATAATCACCAACGGACGATATAGCATTTTTTCTCTCCGTTCTCTTGAATTATATATAAGATCACGTATGGTTTTCCCGTTTCTTATCATTTTCCTAAACGTACACTTTAGGTACGATCGTGAAAGGATTAGCATGTTTGAAATGTTTTTCTTCGATCATCAAAATTTGACTTTGAGCAATATGGTCTTAATTTTTTTTGTTATGTAACTCTCTCTTCATTCGAATAAAAATATTAATATTTTTCTAACCCGAATTTCATTAGACATTCAAAACATTTTCACATTTTTATTATTATATTGAAGATATAATATGTCTTAATCATGTAAGTTGTCTAAACTTAAATACATATGTTCTTTCATAAAATTTGATTGAACATTCATTGCCTAGTCTTAGTAAACCATCATTAAACAGCAGAAAGAATGACTGTAACAGTAGTCCAAGTGAGTTATTAGAAAAATTATATTATTCTCAATCACGAATATATCTGTACCATGACCGGAAATTTTACTGAGATTCTTGAAGCAACTCAGCTCTTGTGTGAATATGCAAAGAATATTTTTATTTCGATATGATTGTCTTACATTGTTATTACTGCATTATTATTACTTTTTATCCATTATTCTTATTTTAGAAACTTTAAATAATTATTCAATCCAGGTATCGCCTAAGTTGAAAAGACATTTTAATGCGAACACAAATTTATGTATATATGGATAACACGTTACATAGGTTTCTCTGAAAAAATTATGATAAACGATTGGTCCGACAAATTTTTCTTATTGAACCCATCGTTTGGAGAACACCGCATCCTATTCAGAATTATTGTTTTCGAGTGATCAACAAGAATTAAGTTTTTCTAATTTATTTTTCTAAAGTTTCCTTCAACTGTTACGTTAATTTGAATTGCGCAAGTTTAAAATTCTTTTTTTTTGTATAACATGATCGTTATTTCATCGAAAATTCTTTAAATAAATAATGACTGTATTTTATATTATGCTTTCATGCATCATGAGATAAGTTATCTTAGAGTCTATAGGGGATTGAGATCTGTCAAAATGATGGAATTAGTGGAATTTTCCGATTTAAATCAAATCAGTTGTCATTCTTCAATGTCTTAGCAAATTATATTCACACAGTATCAAGACGATAAATTTGTTATTCTGTGTACGGTTGGTACATTTTTTTCCATCTTTCAGTTCAGCAGACAGGTGAAATATTATAGTTAGAGAAAAATGATAGCCCTCGTTCGATTTCTTTTACAGGGGCCAGTTTAGTAGTGCACAAATTTCGCAGATATTTCCCTACGATTCAGAATCATCAAAAATTTCTCGAATTTTGGGAAAATCTTCATTCGCTGAACACACGTAGTCAATTTTCACATTCACTACCTTTTTTCAGGAAAAACTCGAAATTATCTCGATTTCATTCTTTTGGTACATGCCATCAACGAATCATGTTCTATGACTACTATAACCGATTTTTCAGGTGCTGCTAAGACCGTACTTGTTTCTATTGATTGATTGAATTCAGATTATAGTAATTACCTGTGAGCTCAGAATTTGACAATTCACGATTTTAGTTTTGAAGTGTATTGATATTTCCAAATATCTAAATCTAACAACTTTGTTGTATTCTCACAAAACTTTATTCATAGAATTTATTTAGGAATGTGTCCAACTGCTTCTGTTGTGCTTTTGACATGCAGAATGAAAATCATCACTACGAAAATCATGCTAAATTTGACGTGATAGAATATTATATTAGAAGTTAGTACGATCAGTTGCATTGACAGAAACATCCGTTTCCTGAAAGTCCAGATTTGTCAATTGTCCGAATGTTGAAAGAAAATCTTATCAAAAGTGGATCGTTCTAAGCACCATAAAAGAAAAAATGAGAGATAAATGAGAAGCAACAATTGAAGTTATGGAAACTGTACCTTTTATTACGAGCAGGCAATTTGTACGGGGTTGTTTGTTTCATCGAAGCAGCTTGCGAGATTGCCGTAGACTCTGAGTAGCCTTAGGAATTTATATAGATACGGTATTTTATGCAGAAGTAAGATTTTTGGTTTTATTTCCGATGTCCTATAAGTCACATAAAAGCAGTGAATTATTCTTCATCAATCATCTACGAGCCTCCAATGAAAATGATATATGTCACCACCTAAGCCCATTTGGAGAAAGAATGACAATATACCTACACATTGATCTGTAGAACTGAAAACTGAATTGATCAAGTACAAATTTAATTCTCTGTCACCAATTGTGGTTGATGACTGACACGAGGAAAAATCGTCACGTTGTTAAAGAAACTTGCAGGACTGAAAACAATCAATCCAGCATAAATTTAATCACTCAAATATAGATCACAGCCAAGCGACTGCTTATAATAAATAAGCAGATATTATATATTTCTCCAACTCTAAATTAACAAATCCATTCAAGATTTTGCTCAATCTATGATCACAAATTGCGCACATTGAAAGAAATCCGAAATGATCCGATTGATTGAATCGTTAATACGTACATTTAAAAGTTAATAAGTTAAATAGTTATCTATCGAATAGTATCAATTGGTCCTGGTGGTATATTTGTATCGAGCATACAGTATACCGCATTCGGGTGAATTCGCAATCGCCATATTTGCCGAGCTGCCTGCCTCAAATCTCAAAGACTCTACTGAAAGCGAGCGGTCGATATACCGATCCATCGTCGGGTTAACGTAGGCTCGATAAAAATCCCGCGAAAGTTTTTAGTTCTGCATTCCGTTTTCGATTTCAATTCAGTTATTCAAGCTTAATAAAAGATATAATTGAATGGCCAGAAAATTATACGTACCACGTGGTCAATTCGAGTGAAATAAGAACAAACTTCAAGACGAAGCACGAAGTCGAGGTCAGTAAGAGGGCAAAATTAAATTATTTACATAACCTTTGAAACAAACAACAAACGTTCAACTCAATTTAGTCTGCGTTGGTTGAAAGTTCCATAGGTGCTTCGTTTTAGCTTTGCTGGGTCTAAGTGCTTTCTCGTAAAAACTTGAGGAAGCGTATGAATCTCACATTTCTATCTTGCTCTTTGATCATCACATGAAATATAACGTAAACTGTATTTTTGACAAATTAATTACCTACTAAATGTGAATATCTATATTTTTTCTTCAACTTGAGACCATTCAAAATCATTGACACAAACAGAATGTTCTTCCATTGGACACCTACCATGTTCATGAGAAATTTGAAATGTGTTGAAAGTTTTCATGGAAAATAACTTAACTACGTCGAGGTTAAGTCTTGAATTCTTAAATACCTAATGCCATTTTGAGATATCAGGGTTTCTCCATAAAATCGTGTATTTGAGTTTAATTCCTAAAATAATGCATGTCTTTTAGCAATGGGTTACTGATCTGGAACTAAAATCAGAAAATACATGGTATATCACTAGGACCACAATTGCACCAATCGAAAAAGCTAGACAGCACGTATTCAAAAGATTATATCGTCAGTTCAAAACAAAAATTAATAAATTGAAAGAAGTCCGAAAGAAAGAACATCCTTCTAGAAATATAAATTGTCCAGCAGTATTGCAAGTTGTTATTAAGAAACAGGAATTTCATTTGAGAACAAGACTTAAGCATGTTGACACTGCTAAAAGAATGGCCATGCATAATCACTTTGAATAATAATCACAACCATACAATAGATAACAAAAAGACGAATTGGGGAAGAAACAAAGAGAGAAATTCTTCAATTGTTTGAAAAGCGACATTCTGTTGCATCAGCTTATATTAGTTTCTGCTCTAGGAAAATGGAAGAGCTAGGTGACAAATATGTTGAAGTTGTATGCGATAGATACTATTTTCCACACAAAGAAGATTTTTCAAATATGTGGAAATATCACTTGAAACGCCAATATGGAGATAGGTCAGATGAAAAAATGTTTTTTAGGCTCGAAGAGAATCTTAAACAATCCATCGATACAGTTTATAAGAAAACCCATAATAACGACTATGCTGTTGAATTATGGACTCCAATAATGCAACGTGCTGCAAGACACTAATTCAGCCATCAGAAATATTATTCGTAGATGCTATAAGTAATTGCGTTGTGCAAAATCATAAGTTGTATTTCTTTGCAACTCAATCGAAATAATGCCTTTCAAACTTATACCGGCAGTCATTATAACAGATGATGATTTAGTAGAACGGCATATTTTACAAAAATATTGGCCTAGATCCACTTTACTTCTTTGAAGTTTTCATGTTTTGAAAGCCGTATGGAAATGGTTGCAGCTCGCTAAAAATGAAATCAAAAAAGAAGGTAGACAATCATTATATACATTATTCAGAAATATACTTATGTCAAAAATGGGAGCATGCGTGGCCAAAAATTGATAGTTATTTTACCAAAACCATAAATATCCACAATACAAAAATACGTTGACAATAAAATTGAAGGAATTCATGTCTGATGCCTGTATTATCGTCAGTCATTAATGATACGTGGAGCTGATAGAAATAACTAATGTCGAAGTAAAGTTTCGTCTATTCAAAAATATTTCCCTCGAAAGAACGAAAGCATATAACCTAACACAGTTAACTGATTTCATTATAAGTAGCTTCGATACTTATTATAAACAAAGATTGCTTGATTTGATAATGAATAAGATGAGCAAGTCAACCTTGAATCGTTTATGTCCCAATGCAAAATATGTATTGCCAAATCAGATAACAGAATTGGGAGAAATGCAGTACCATGTCCTGAGCAGTTCTCAAGAAGGAGTGATCGACTTAGTGGATATGAAGAGTGATATATGTACCTGCCCCATCGGTATCGGTGGAAAAATATGCAAGCATCAATCTGCAATAATAAAAAAGTACAATATAACGAACGCTTGCAATGCTCTATCACTTGAAAGTAAGAAAATTCTATACTTCATAGCCACAGGAAAAGAACCGTCCGAAAACTTGTTACCACTTGAACTTGATTCAACTAAAGTTTCTGAACGTGATTTTCCTAAGCCAATTGAATATATCGACGACAGTACAAATATTCCGTCCACAAGAACTGGTGATCAAGTTATAGAACCTCCTGATGATAGTGATATATAAAACAAGATTGGAGCGAATTAATTTCAAAGTTCAATGCGGATGTATTAACAAATTTGGAAAGTGATCCAGTAGGATTTACTCCAGCCGTTCGAAAATTCATGATAAATTACGCAAAAAATATCAATAGTAGTTCAGCACTGATGAGTGCCATGCACACCTCTTTTGAATTTGATCACTTGCCACGATCTTTGACAGTAGGTTCGAGAAATGTTATGAGAAGGGGGATAAAAATTACAGTTCAGCCAACTTCTGTTTATCGAAGAAAGGTGAAAATAACTGATAAAAGACAAATGCAGGCAGAAAGAAAAATGGGAAGTCCTAGAACAAAGAAGTCTAAAGCTCCTCATTCTCTCAATACATGTGTAAATAAAAATATTGGACTGGGCGAGAATAAATTTGCGAATATATCGCAAATACACAGTAATTTCGGATGTTTTGTAAGTATTATGGTATTCACGATTTTTTCTTCAGTTACTTGTCTTTTATTATAAATACATTCTACAATTTCACTCGTAATGAATATTTTCAGATTAGAAGTGGAACATAAATTTTTTCTATTGAATTTTCCATTTTTTCACCTACAAGTCCTATATGTTCCACTGATGGTTACCATTAGTGAAGTCCGGAAATTCAGTCTAATCGAGCGTACGGTAGCCCGACTGATAGTCGGCTTACCGTGCGTCCTGGTAATCGAACCCTATTGTCGTATTGCTCAAAAAAACTCCAGTTTTATATAACCTATTTCGTTGGTAGGTATACAGGGTGTTCCTGATAAGAGTGGAAATAAATTAACGGTAGATTGCCGATATGGAGGGCACGGAACATCTTATAGGAATGTTCTCAGCAGACTCGTAATACAGTTTTCCGAATTTAATCGAAATTTCGATCGGCCATATCTTCGTTACCAATTCATCAAATTCTATGAAACAGCAGGTTTCTATTCTGCTAAATATCAATCGAAGACACTGCCTAATATTGCCGATTTATTCATTAATTTGTCTTATTCAAATTGTCGGTTAAATTCAACGAAAGTTAATTTCGTTAGTGTAAAAAATTAAAGTGGCCAGGGGAATTATCAAGACTCTTCGTTCGCGGTTGAGAACGTGTTCATGTTAGAAATTCTTTCGAAATGCATAATAGATACTTAAAGGACATGCAGTACTCGTCACGAGCCGATGCTAATCTGATTCCTACAAACAAAAAATATGATCATATAGGAAAGAATGAAATAATGAGTTTCTACTTTATTCAATTCGAATCTGATTGGTAAAATTGCCGAAAAAATTCTTAAGAACGATTTTTTTGCAGATAAAATTATTTTCATTTGATTAATTCCAATTTTATTGGAAATATAATTGTTATAAATAATTGTTTCTTCATAGTAACTTATAATTTTGATAATTATATTATATTTTCGAATATGGCGGATTCTCAGCGTACAACTGCGGTGGACCTCTTAAGAATTTTTTCGAAAGTAGTTGTACGGATACACATTCAATCACTTGCTCTCGAGCTCTTCTGGTGTAAAAGTTTGCAGCGTGTCTTGTATATATAATATATCCGTAATTCAATCGTTTAGTATTGATAAAAATATTTGCTTTTGTCAAAAGCATCCCTTTTTCTTTTTTAGTATAAGTTTTATAATAATTCATACATATTCAATATTATTACAAAATACTTCCATTCATCACCCTTATTTGTAAATACATTTCATCTCAGTAATAAATCATAAATTATTATCTACACACATGAACCAATTGTTAATGATAAAAAAAATTATGAAATGAACTGATATTCCCAAAATTTGCTTCGTGTAGCGCATAAAACCATGACAATAATTTTTTCTCTTCAGCTACATCATTGAAAGTAAGAAAGGATTTTTAGACATCAAATAGAAGCTGAGATATTACGATTTTTTCGAGCGCGAACATATTCGAGTTTAGCTTATCGAGACGACCTAACTTGGTTTCCTCCGCCCTCATAGCATCTTTTACTCCATTATATACATATATGTTCCATCAATATGCAGAGGATATTCTGTATACTCAATAATATGTCATTGAAATTCATCGAATGTATCTTCCAGGATAATTCACCAGGAGTATATTCATAATAAGTATTACCGATGTATATTAAGGTATATACATAAATGTATATCTTCAGGATATACCTAAATGTGTATCTTCAGGATATACGTAAATGTATATCTGCTGTTCATACATATATGTACATCAGTGGTATATCCAGTAGATCTACAATCAAAGTATATTTCAAACTGAAATTTATGTTCAGCATTTTGTATATCATGGTTGATAGCACGTGTTATTGTGAGATATGATTGATATGTGCTACAACCTTCGAACAATGTTCTTAGGTTATTTCCGATTGAAATCTTCAAACAAATATCAATCTGGATACAAGCGAATTCAGTCAGGACAATTGGTAAGTAACAAAATATAACTTTACACCTATTTGATGACTTTCATACGAACTTCACGTAAATGTTGAATTAATGAATAACTGTATTTTATTACTTATGCCAAAGGTGAATGAATGGATAACTCATTATGAATTATTATTGAATTCTTCATATATCCAACAACTACGCAAATATATTGTTGCAGTATCCAAAATAGGTGACGTAATATAAATATGCAGATGACAGGTCAGCATTCCTCCAAACTATATAAATAGGGACAATCCCATGTACAAATTAGTATTATTTTAATCTTCAGCTGGTAACAATCCCAGTACCTATTTTAATCTTAAACTTGTAACACCTCCGTGCATATTGTAACCCCAGTACACCGTGTAAGACCACGTTAAGTAAAATATTCTATCACCCAAATGGTAAATAAGGTATAAAAATTAATAAGTGTTTACTTCAGGTGTCATTCACCGAATCCTCAAGGATATATACAACAGGACAAAGTCCACCAACAGTGTTTCATAAAGTGCAAATATACGGAACCGACCCAACAAGGATTAAATCCACAACAATAATTATTACAGAAATAAGTGCAATAAGCCTAATTTCTCAAAAGCAGTGAGCCTACCATTTTCAAAGGCAGTGGGCCTAACTTTTTCAAGGCAATAAGCCAAATCTTTTAAGGCAGTGAGCCTAAATTCAAGAGTTTACGGGTCACTCCAAGTGTCTTGACTAATATAACCAAATTGTTGTTGTGTTTCCCTAACAACGAGGAATACGAGACGAAAATTGATGTCAGGAGTGGGATTTCAAAGAAAAACTTCTATTTGTGGCATTACAAATAAAGAACACAACAGGACATACTTGGAAATTTTCAGAATAGTACCAACAAACAAAATCAAGTAAGAAGGGGATCTCAGATAGGATACTGTGCATTCGAATTACGGGAGAACTGGTTGACTGAAAATTCTTCAACTTCTGGGCAATGCGTAGGATCTCAGGTAGAATACTGTGTTTCCAGTTGCTAGAGGAGTACTTCGTCAGAAGGCCTGCTTGCCAACACCGTTCTAACCAATATCCACCAGAAAACTAACAAAACAAAATAGAAGATGAAGCCAAGATGACGCACATCAAAAGGAGAATAGCATAAATGAAACTGTAAGTCTTTGAACGAATTACTTTTCTCAATCTGAAGAGTTATTCTTCAAATCAACCAATATGAATAATATTCTAGAAGCAAATACAGGCATTTAAATACCAAATCAATCAAATCAAAATAATTCTAATGATCAAGAGGATAATGAATCAGACGAAAGCGAAAATATTGAAGAGTTACCATTCTAAATTCCTTTAAATTTTTAAAACCATTTAACGGAAACAAATGAACTAAATACATCCATAACCAATACAAATTTCGCTCAAACTCATCAAACACCAAGTTTATTTCTATACGTGGTATCGCAATTAGCCACTCAAGTACTTAATGAAATTGGTATTCATGAAAGAGATTCATGGCAACTTTTGAAAAATAAACTCAAATTATATTATTCTCAATCTAAACTGTAGCACAAGCTCATGAAGAATAAGAAAATCTTAAACAATTGCAAAATGGAACGATTATCGACTTCTTTAAAAGAGTCGAAAAAATAAAAATGATTATTCAAATAGATGAACTCTCAGGAAAAACAGATGAATTTTTAGGGATGAAAATTCAACCAACAGATTTATCATTCACATTAAACCAGAAATAAATCAAATGCTACGAGCAAGATACTTAAATAATCTTAACGACGTATATGAATTAACTTTGCAAGAAGAAAAATAATTAATTATACTATACCTAGAATAAATTTGTATTGCACATTTTGCAAAACGAAAGGTCACAATACACAAAATTGTAAAAGAAACTTAATCAAAGCTCTTCTCAAAGAAAAACTTTTAATTCAAATTAAGTCTCATCATCGAATAAATACCAAAAATATTCTGCAACTATTGCAAAATGGCAGGTCATACATAAGAAAATTGTCGAAACCGTCAATATAATAATAATAATTGAATAACTTAAAACGAAATATGTCAGGATCTGATGAACGTCATAAAAATATAGAAATAAAATATATCATTTAAACAAATGAATACCAATGATAAATAATTTCAATATTGAAAAATTCTTCTAGGAAAAAGTAAAATTTCTCTTAGATACCGGTGCTTCAATTTCTTTTATAAGGCACACAGCATTAATTCCTCAAGAAACATATTTGAATAGAAATGACACCTAACCATCCAATTCTTTCATTAGCAACAACAATCCTTTCATTTAATAATCCAAAGTGAACAATACAACATAAGGTACATGTCATAAGCGAAAAGAGATACGTCTTGTTGATTATGATGGAATTTTAGGTACAGCTTTTATGCGAAATTATAATGCAACTATTGAAAGAAGAATTAAGATTAAATCATTTAAATGTAGAAGGAAAGGAATCTATTTTGCAAATATGCTCACATTATTCAGATTTATTCCATTTACCAAATGGTATACTAACGTCAACGAAAACACTGAAACACACGATTTCAACCACAACGGATATACCAATTTCATCAAACCATTATTGATATCCAAAAATCCATGAAGAACAAGTAAAAACGTAACCCGAGAAAATGCTGGAACAAAATATAATTTCTTATTCACATTCACCATATTCAAGTCCAGTATGGGTATTACCAAAGAAAATTGAGTCTTCAGGCAAAAGAAAATGGAGGTTAGTCATTGATTATAGGCAACTCAATGAAGATACATTTGGAGATAATAATCCATTACCGAGTATTGATAATATACTTGATCAATTAGGAAATTCTATTTATTTCTCTACATTGGATCTTGCATCAGGATTTCATCAAATATAGATGACTGAATAAGATGAACATTAAACTGCATTCAGCACACCTTCAGTACATTTTTAATTCAATAAAATGCCATTTTATCTAAAGAATAGTCCAGCAACTTTTGTAAGATTAATGTTTGTACATTGTTGTCCTGAAAGTACTATACTCATTAATCATGCTACCTAGACGATATTCGTGTTTATGGATCTTCTTTACAAGATTACAACGAGAATTTAAAAAAGGTCTTCAATCAATTGAGACAACATAACTTGAAACTACAACCAGATAAATGTGAATTTTTACACAAGGATATCACATACTTAGGACATAACATTACGGATGAAGGAGTAGAACCTGATCCAAAAAAAGTAAAAGCAATCACGGACATACAAGCTCCGATAAAAGGCCAAAAAAATAAAAAGTGTTTTTTAGGATTTATTGGATATTATAGGAAATTTATCCAAAATTTCTCTGAGATAGCAAATCCACTTACAATTTTAATAAGAAAGGACGTGGCATTTAAATGGGAAGAAAATCAAGAAAAACTTTCCAAACACTAAAAATATAATTACCAGTGATAAAATATTAATTTATCCTAAGAAGATGATAATGTCTTATTGTATGATGATCAAGCAAAAAACACGAGTAGAAAACTAAGAAGTACAAGGGACCATATAAAACTATTCAAATACTTAATAATCAAACTGCTACCCTCGAATACAATAAATTGAAAACATATCGTTTTAATTAAATGAAATCGTTCCATGTTACTGAATTAGACGAATCAGACACAGAGGAACAAGAACATTAAGACATTAATAATTGTTATCCATCTATTGATGATCGAGGTCCAAGCAAACGAACTTAAAAATGAATCCAGCATCAAGATAATAAATTCATCATCAGGAATATTATTCCAAAATATTGGCAAAGTCCAAGTATCAAATGACGATTTCACCCTATTAACCTATATAAACTTAACACATAAACAAAAAAAATCGAAGTCGCCACAAACTATTATTCATTATCCACTAATATATGCCTGAGCATTTAACAGATGACTTTCTAAATCAGTTAAAATACATTAAAACTTAAATATTGAATATTCAGACTGCTTTTGATATAATAGCTCATAAGATTAATATTAGAGCAAAGAGAAATAATAAATGCCATAGGAAACGCATTTAGATGGTTATTCGGAAAGGCCAGACTCCGAAGACGCAGAATTCTATTCCGACTCAATCAATTAATGAATTAGCAACCAGAAGAATAGTGATGTGCTTATGCAGCAGCAAGTGTCAATCATTTCTGAAATAATTACTAATTTCAATAATTCATTAACAAGAATGAATCGAAACATAAATACTTTAAACCTTAACTTAAAAACTTAAAGGATCTGAAACAACGTAAAAGCATATATATATATATATATATATATATATATATATATATATATATATATATATATATATATATATATTATATATATATATATATGTATATATATCTTTTCCTGAGATAAGACCTCCCGTCGGTAAATATTTGATGGGACAAATATCTTCCGCGATAATCTTCGCGAGGAGTCTACATATGTAAACTGGTGACAAAAAGAATTATTCAAAATCCGTAGATCAATGAATAATCCTTCCTGACAAGAGCTAGTTTCCAAATCTGCCCGCCATGCACGCAGCCCCCAAGCGCCACAATAATGCAACTCTTTTTGTCTAGACTCCTCGCGAAATTTGTCGCGGAAGATATTTGTACCACCAAATATTTACCGATGGGAGGTTTATATCGGAAACAGAGGAAAAGAGCACTATTCCAGCGGGATTATTTCGCTCGTTTTCTACCGTTGATGTGATTCACGGAACGGCGAAAGATATCTCCCAAATGTTTGGAATATTTAACGTTTTCATATCTGTTTGTTATTGTTCGTATCTTTCTCGAAGTCTGGTAGCGGGTTCGCCGTGTCGGTCCATAGAGGGCGACTTTCATACGTATGTACGAGGATTATTCATTGATCTACAGATTTTTGAATAATTGTTTTTGTCCCCAGTTTACATATATATATATATATATATATATATATATATATATATATATATATATATATATATATATATATATATATATTTTCATTATCGGTACCACATACCGAAGGCACAATATTATACCTAAATCTTGCAAAAGGAGAAATTTCATAGCCAATTTATAAATATGGCATAAGTTAAATAATATTAATAGTATTAGTAGTCCAACTCAAGTTTCTATTGTATGTGAAGATAAAACCACTATGATAGGAAATATTCAAAAATTGGAATATTTGAATTTCAGAAAAATTATAAAACTGTAACCTCAATTGTTATTCTCGAAATTCAGAATCAAATAGATTAGCAAAAACTGGAAAATATTATTCCATCAACTGACATCAACGATGATGACTGTTGTAGAAATTTGAAAAGAATATAGCTCAGCGTTATCAAGCTGGAGCTAATAAAACTGTCGAATCTTAACCTGAATAAATATTAAAAAAATAAAATAAAATAAATCAATTTGATGAGCAATTACAAGCTCAATTGAGTGAAGCTCTTATAATACAAAAATCAGAATGGTATACTACAATTTTATAAATCATCATAGGAATCATAATATTAGTAATTATATATAACATTTGCAAATGGTGTGGCCTAATTAAAATGTTAAAACATATTTGTTGCTTCACCAGAGAACCAAGACACCAACGAAGTCTTCCATACAGTTTTTTAATCAATGTAATACTGCAGAAAACACAGAACCATTTAGGATTAGTTATACAAACACAATCGTTTTATTAGAATCTAATAAATGATACCCAGTCAGGGAATGAATCTCCACCACAATCTTTAAGAATTAGATACTTCATTTATAGAATTGCTATTTTATGAACTTATTTTGAATTGTGGAGGCCGATAATTGATGTAGATCCATGATATTTTTGGCCCTTTGGTATTTTAAGTTGTTACTCAAAAATGCTATAACATCCCAAGACCTGTGGTTTTTACCCACGTGTTTGAAGAGTGAAGTGTGTCCTAAATACATCAAACTCAAGACCAACAACAACAGTTATGCAGCTCGAAGAGCAGTCATCTCTGGACAGAAGATATGGATCAAATCAGAATGCAAGATTTTGTTCCATAAACGAGACATCTACAATATTTATCTCAAGGTAATTCATACCGAGTTATTATACAGACTTCATCCACTTGAATTCGATTCATTAGATTACAAAAATAGATTCAAAATTAGATCAATAATACATAATAAATATACCATCCAATACTGCAAATTAAAGTTTCTCGTGTCACAAAAACCGAAACCTACTCCACGTAAAACTAAATTTTCTGACCATCAATTTTTTGATAGATTCGTTAACCTTTCTGATACTAATTTCACTACTGATGAAACAAATCTCTTGGAGAAAGGTTTCAAACACAATATTAAATCAAACAAGATAAAATCTGATTTAGAGGAACTTGGCATAGATACTGAAATTTCTCTGAAAAATATTCCTAATAACACTCACCTTAAATATTTAGTATCTAACATTATTAAAAATGAATCATTAGCTGACTTTAAACCGAGTAAAGAACAAAATATTTTAAAGGCCATCAAACAAAAGTCTCAACTAAATGAAGTTATTTTCACAAAAGCAGATAAGGGTAATATTGTTATTGCGTTAAATAAAAATGACTACCTATTTAAAACACTAAATTTCATTTCGTCCGGAAACTATACAATTTTAAACAATGATCCAACTATTACATTCCAGAAAAATATTAAAATTGAAATAAATGACGCAAAATCTTTAATTAAAGCAATGGATAAATACAAATTAATTTTACCAAACCCTCAACCACCTCAACTGTATTCACTCATTAAATTGCATAAAGTAAATAACCCCGTTAGACCAGTCGTATCTTACGTTACAGCCCCAGCCGTGAAATTGTCTCACTACCTTATAGATATCATTAAAAATTATTGTTCATTCATACCAAAATTTTCTATAAAAAATTCTTTCGAATTGATAAATAACATAAAAAACGTTAACCTACCACCTAACGCAAAACTTATTTCGTTTGATGTTGAGAATCTATACCCAAGTGTTCCTCCAGGTGATGTCAAAATGTTAATCGAAAACATGTTGAATTCGAATCATGTTAACCACATAATTAAATCAGAAATATTAAATCTGTTGGACGTTTGCATTGAACAAAATTATTTTTCTTTCAACAACATCTATTACAGTAGTGAAACTGGTTTGATCATGGGAAATCCTTTGAGTCCACTTCTAGCAGAGATTTTTATGAATAATATTGAACAGAAAATTCATACACATCCACTCATTTCCAAATTTCTTTATTGGTATAGATATGTTGACGACATCTTAGTATGTTTCATTGGAACTACTCGTCAATTAGACTTATTTTCTTAATTTCAATAATTCCATCCATTTGAACATTTAATTCACGATAGAAATTGAACAGAACGATTCCTTTAATTTTTGGACTTGAAAATCACTAAACGAAATAATAATCATGTTTTTCGGTCTTTCGTAAACCAACACATACTGATACAATTATACATAACTACTCATTACATACAATTCAACACAAAGTTGCAGCTTTAAACAGCATGGTACATCGTTTACTCAATTTACCTTTATCAGTAGAAGATTATAATAAAGAGTTAAACATCATCAAACAGATAGCCATTAATAATTCATATATTCCGGATATGATAGATCTAATCATTCGTAAAAAACTGTATCAGAAAGCAATAAATGAAGTATATCCTATTCATAAAGACTATAAAATATTCAACAGTTTAACATTCTGCGGTTCTGCAAGTACAAATATTAAATCCTTTCTCGTCAAACAAAATCTTAATATAACTCTCAAAACTTCTAATAACTTAGGTAAACATATTAAAAATAATAAATCTCGTGTTGAAAAATCAAGTAAATCAGGAATCTATAAACTCAATTGCGGTTCTTGTGATAAAATTTATATCGTTAGGACCTATAGGAGTTTTGGCATGAGAATATCTGAACATAAACGTAGCTTCGATAAAAATAAATCTGATTCAAATTATTCAATCCACTTAATAATAGAAAACCATTCATTCAATAAAAACTTTGACATATGACATATAAAATCAAAAAGTTTAAAATTAGATCTCCTAGAAGCATTAGAAATAAATAGACATTCGGACAAGCTTTTGAATGAGCAGGTAGATGTGAATTATTCACTCCTACTTAACTTTAATTAGTTTTTAAATACCTTTCATACTAACTGTACAATGGCTCGCTGTGGGTTTTTCCTATTATTCATCCAACTTCTACGATTTGTTTATAATACCATACTTTTCATTCTGTTTGCCATTCTTGATAAAGCTGCTGTGTCAGCGAAACGTCGTCGAATATTTTCCAATAAAGTGTAGATTAAAGTTAAACCTTGTGTTTTTTATCTCATTTACTACTTATTTTGTTCCATGCAAAGTTAAGGGTCTGAATTTTGCATTGTCTCCTGAGGAAAATTTAACTAATTTAGTAGGACACATTGAAAGTTCAATACAAAAACTTTCGTACAGTAAAAAAATCTTTCATTATGTATGTATGCATGTAGAAACCAGATTTCCAAAAATTTAATTAATAAAACTAAACCTTCTAAGTGGGAAGGCGCCTCATAAAAATGATTATTCCGAGAGAATAGATGATTTGGTCCACTCCGGTCCATATAAATCAATCAAAAAGAACCCGTTGCCAAAAATGGTTTTGGATGTGAAGAACGTATTGAAGAAATGTAAGAACCTTATTACCGATAATAATGGATCTAAGTTACACGTAAGCAATCCTTCCATGCCAAAGTTGTATTGTCTTCCAAAAATTCACAAACTTGGAGAGACAATGCGACCAATCACGTCAGCTTTGAATGCACCAACATATAAAATTACTAAATGGCTATTAAACGAGTTCAAAAAACTTTCCATAAAGTATCCAAGTTTTTCAGTTCAGAATTCATAGGAATTCATAAATAATATCAAAGATATTCAATTAGAAGAACGAGAAATTTTGGTCTCGTTTGATGTAAATTCATTATTTCCTAACACTCCTGTGACACAGATCTTGAGAATTGGCTCAGGACCAATAATCTTGATCACGAAATTATTCAAGAATATGTACTCTTGGCCAAACTTTGCATGGAACAAAATTGTTTTCAATATAAAAATCAATACTTCAAACAAGTCGAAGGTACGACCATGGGAAACTGTCTTTCTCCTTTCATTGCAGATATATTCATGGGTAATTTCGAGTCTGAAATTATAAAAAATTTACATATTTTCCAAGAGTATGGGTACGATATATAGACGATATCTTTGCTGTTTTTGATACTAAGAAAGCGAACATTGATGATTTTTCAAATGATTTGAATTCAGTTTATTCATTAATTGAGTTCACTTATGAATTAGAAAATAATAATCAATCATCATTTTAGACACACTAGTTATCAAAGACAGCAACGGTAATTTAGAATTCGATGTATATAGATAAATACCGCTACAACTAGATATATTCCATCTGAATCTTTTCATTGTCAACAACACAAAATGGCTAGCTTGCATTTCTTAGTTCACCGTTTAGTGCACTTTTCGATCAACGAAGAACGCTTCAATAAAGAAAAGGTTCACATAAAGAATATAGCTACTTTGAACGGTTATAACGATAAGTTGATAAGTTAATTAATAGACATAATTTTAAGAAAAATTTGTTAGATACAACTCTTCTCCAAACAGAGAAAGCAAAAGAAAAATTCATCGCCTTACCTTACGACCATCGTTATACACGAGGATTGGAAAAATTTTTCAAAAACATTGATATTCGAGTTGCATTCAAATCTGACTCAACTCTGAAACAACTTTTTGGTAACCCAAAAGTGAGCAATTTGGAAAAGAGTGGTATCTACCAAATTAGCTGTAAGGATTGTAATTCGAAGTAAGTCTATTACCACTAGAGTAAAAGAACATATGGCACACTTGAAATATGGACGAACAGAAAAATCTAGTATAGCAGAACATGCTTTCGAATGCGATCACAATGTAGATTTCGATAATGTTAAGTTGTTAAGAAATATCAATTATGTCAATACTTTGAATGCGTTTGGAAGTATTTAGATTATTAAATGCAATAATAGATTAAATAGAGACAGAGACCCGATACCCACGAGACCGTTGTACAGCTTGATCGATTAATATACGCTCCTCCCACTGTAAGCAAGTCGGCCAATCAGGAAACAGGTTTGGCGAATAACCTGATTCGCCGATCGCTTTTGATGATACTAACGTAGTGAAACGCGCGTCGAGAGTTATGGTTAAAGTTTTGGTGTAGTGGTGATATAGTGTCTTCATTATCATATCATGTTTAAGTATACATGTGCATATCCATATGATCTAGCTGTATATCCATCATTTGCAATAAGTATTTTGTCGGAGGAAAATTACATATACATATACATTACATATGTATGTTACTAACTCCATTGCACTATTTGCAGATGATTTCAGGCTAGCTGAGGGAAAACCAATAAAGCTAAGAATACAAGTGTGATTGGCGATTAAGTGACATAAGCTTTGAAGGAAAAGGCATGGGGCAACCTAAAACAAATAAAAAATACAGCCAACAACAAAATGATTATTCTCATTCAGAGGGAGAGGTGAGCTCTTATGTTATGACCTGTCCTCAAACATCTAAGTATATGGAGGAGAAAAAGACAAATGAGGAAAACAAATAACTTTGATCAAAATTTATATCGTGAAGGTGGTAATGGTAAATTAATCAATATTATTTTCGTCCATTTAAAAATAACCCATTAAAGAAAAATAAAAATTCTGAGTTTAGAGGGCAACAAGAGTTCAAATCACAGTAGCAAGTGCGGAACACCTGTGATCGGTCGCATCTCCGAGAGCCGGGCGTTTAAAAACCGTACACGTGTTTCTAACAATACGATAAACAAAATAAATTATTCGGAATCAAGTGAAATTCAAAACCGATAACTGAAATCCGGTATATAAAACCCTGGTGGGCCGAGCCAGTTGTCAAAATGGCTCCACCAGGGACTCCAACGAAAAATCAAAACTTAACGGAACAAAGTCAAGTGAATTCAAGAACTTACGCTAAGGCTGCTCAGCGGTGTAACTATCCGAAAGGAGAACAGGGAATCGTCATTGATTCTATAGATGGTGCACAAGTGTGTGAATACATGTTAGCAATTAGTAAAATACTCGATGTTACTAAGGTAGGGTGGATCTCTAGAATTTCAAATTCTAGAGTCTGCATGTTCCTGGATTCGAAAGAAACTGCAGATCTTATTATTGACAAGGAAATTACTGTTCAAGGCCAGTCCCTCTTGATAAGACCGTGGCTAACGAGGAATAAGAGAATTGTACTCTCAAACGTCTTTCCTATCATTCCTAATGAAGTCATTGAAAAAAGTTTAGACAAATTGAATATCAGAAGAACTTCAACGATTACATTTATGAGAGCGGGACTTAGTGACGAAGAGATATATATGGGCCACATTAAAAGTTTTAGACGCCAAGTCTACATTCATCCTGAAGATGTGGCAAAACTTCCCGAAACCTTGAAAGTAGAAATTGATGGTTTTGCCTTTTGGATTTATGTCTCATCTGACAATGGGACCTGTTTCCAATGTAAGGAGGCAGGTCACATTGCCAAGAATTGCCCCTCTATCTCCACCAATCCTCCCAGAGGGGGACTTGGAAACGGGGACACACAGAATCAAGAAACAATTACAGAGAATTCAGCAATCGAAAGCATTCCACTGAACACGTCTACGTGTTCAATGAGCACAGAATCATTGAGCCAAAATGATTCGTCTCAACCTGCATCGATTACCAAAGTAGTCTTCAAGCGACCACTGTCGCCTTCTACTTCAACAGATAAATCTGATGTTATACCTGAAGATCCAATTATAAACGAGAACAACAAGATAACAAAAAATACTAGTACAAAACCAAAGGCCAAACGGAAGAAAACCCAAGAAATATCCTCAGAAGAAGAAGCTCAAAAAATACAGAATACAATCGATTTTATTAAAAACCAGATAACCGACCCCACAAAAAAACATCCTCTTAACGTCACACAACTCAAATGTTTTTTGGAAAACGCGAAAGGCAAACCTAATGTCAGAGATATAGCCCTGCAATTCACAAACGACATTCATGAATTAGACATTATGCTTACAGACCTTTATCCATACATCAAAGACAGAGGTATGAAAACCACATTCACGAAAATAAGGAACAAATTACGAGACACGCAGAACAAGGAAGAGCGATGGTCGACTACTGATGTTTCAGCGACGGTTGATGAATAATTTCCCTACTATTGTTATTATTGAAATTTTATTTTTGTTGTTCTAATGACCTCAATACTGCAATGGAATTTAAATGGTTTCTACACACCGTGAATTCTTAGAAAAACTTTACAAACACGACGATGCAGACATAATTTGCTTACAAGAAACGAACTTCAAAAACAACCATGTTGCCAATATTAACCACTATACAGCGTGGCACAAAAACAGAATAACGCCACACGCTAGTGGTGGAGTAGCGATTTTTGCGAAAACATCATTATCGCAGAGAGCCGTCTATCTGAACACCGCCTTAGAAGCAGTTGCTATCACATTTATTTCACAAGCCAATTACAATTTGTAATATTTATCTACCAAATAGTCAAGAACTAGACACACAAGAGCTCTCGAACATCATATCACAACTACCAAAACCATTCATAATCGTAGGAGACTTCAACAGCCACAGTCCTCTTTGGGGATCTAAATACATTGACACAAGAGGAAAAAAAATTGAAAATGGATAATGGATGAACAGATTATATTGCTAAACAATGGTCAAGCTACACATTTCACTACAGCAACAGGCGAAACAAGTTGCATTGATCTGACCTTCAGCAGCCCTGATATTGCACATATGATTAACTGGCGTGCAAGCGAAGATTTACATAATAGTGACCACTTCCCCATCAAAATTACTATCGAAACATCGAATCGAAAAAGACAAATAGAACAACCTAAATGGATTTTCAGCAAGCTGACTGGAATTTATACGAACTGAGTATAGAAAGTGGTCTGGAACGCATCAAATCAAACTTAAATGACGAACACGTCCCCATTGATGTCATAGTTTCAGAATTTACGGACATAATTAAACGAGCGGCTGACATATCCATCCCAAAGACGACAGGTAAACACAACAAGCCAAAAGTACCATGGTGGAATGATAAATGCAACGAAGTGACCAAAAACAAAAATAAAGCCTTCAACAAATATAAGAAAAACAAAACGGAGGAAAATAAAGTAGAGTTCAAGAAACAAAGAGCTTTGGCAAGAAGAGCAACAAAAGAAAGTAAGAGAGATAGTTGGCGACAATATGTAGCCTCCATAACATTTGATTCAACGAATATGTGGGAAAAAATGAAATCAGGTAATGGAAAATCATATAGTGGAAATATCACTTCTATACGAACCAGTGATGGGCATATAATCACTAACACAACACAAATTGCCAACCACTTAGCTGACACCTTTGCATCAAACTCCAGCAACATTAATTATTCCCAAGAATTCATTGAGCATAAAAATAACTTCAGCCTGCCCCCGCTTAACCACAACGACAATTACTATATAGGCTTAAACGAACTGAATAACGAAATCCGAAAAGAAGAAATTCTAGAGGTACTAAAAAAAACCAACAACTCAAGCCCTGGACCAGATGGAATCCCAAACATTCTTCTTAAAAAGCTTCCTCAAGCGGGCCTTGAACACATTCAAAAAATGTTTAACATTATTTTTACTGAAAATAAATTTCCTACTGGTTGGAGAGAGGCGGTAGTTATACCCATACTCAAACCAAGCAAAGTGGTGATGCTCGAAACTATCGCCCCATATCTCTCACCTGTACGATCTGCAAAATTCTCGAAAAAGTTTTGAGTCAAAGATTGAGATGGTTTCTGGAAACAAATAATGTTCTGTCTACCAAACAATATGGATTTCGCCAAGGAAGGTCAACGATGGATCATCTAGTCGACCTGGAAACCAACATATGTGAAGGACTAGCCAACAGGGTTCACACAGTAGTGGTATCTATGGACATTGAAAAAGCCTACGAAATGGTTTGGAAGCAACGCATCATAGTTCAACTGTCCAAGTGGGGAATTGAAGGTAAATTATTGAACTTTATTAAAATTTCCTTAAAGATCGAGTTATAAGAGTGAGAATAAATGGCATGCTCTCTAAGTCAACATTCATGGAAAACGGGGTACCTCAGGGGTCAGTATTGAGCATCTTGTTGTTTTTAATTGCCATAGACGAAATAATAGCGAAAGTAGAGGCGCCGGTCAAAGCGCAACTATTCGCCGACGATGTAACACTCTCTGTTAGCGGCAAAGTTTTAGCATGTTTAATCACCGTTATGCAGTCAACCATTGACAAAATTACTGAATGGACAAAGACATCCGGATTCAAAATCTCACCCACTAAAACAAAACATATGAACTTTTCACGCACTCATTCAAACCAACAAGTTCTGCCACTCTACCTAAACGGACAACACATAGAACAGGTGAAAACTCTGAAAATCCTTGGATTACTGTTCGATGACAAACTCACTTGGGTCCAACACATAAAGAAAATTAAAACCGAATGCCAAAAAAAACTTAATATCATTAAAACGCTATCTTCACTACACTGGGGCGCAGACAGGAAGTACTCATCATTACATATAAGGCTATCATACAATCGAAACTAGACTACGGTTGTATCATATATGATTCAGCAAAGAGAGCACCTTAAATATGCTAGACCCGGTTATTAATACGGCTTTAAGATTATCCATTGGAGCATTTAGAACTAGCCCCACCTACAGCATTCTGGTTGAATCAAACTCGATGCCTTTAAGTTTCAGGAGAATGGAATTATGTTTGAAATATGGCATAAGGATATCAAGACAATCAAAAATCCGGCATATAAAGCCACGTTCAAATAGAATTTCCATGATCTGTACGATAAACAATTTAGAACACCTAAACCACTCAATTATAGATTGAAAAATACCTGAGTAAGACCAGCATTACCTTACCCTAACAAATGAAAATATTCATCAAACTCGGCCTCCTTGGACGACGAAAGCACCTAAAGTAAACCTGCAACTGGAAGCACTCGGCTCGAAAGCCAACACCAAACCAAGCCACTACCAACGTTTGCACGACAGAATCCGCAAAAACCATCCAGACCACAGTTACTATTACACTGACGGATCAAAAACCAATGAAGGCGCGGGATGCTCAATAGTGCTCGACACCATTGAACCACAGGTGTGGTCTTTCAAATTACCCAGTGACACAGCAATATTTACATGCGAGGCCTTCGCCATTCTAAAAGCTCTCGAGATCGCGCGTGAAAAAGAAAAATTCTTAATTCTCACCGATTCGAAAAGTGTTCTATCAGCCATAGGTAATTATCACTCAACGAATATATTAATAAAAAAAATCCAGAATATCCTATATGAATATCAGACGGTCAAACAAATTACGTTAGTATGGGTCCCGTCCCACATGGGTATCCGAGGAAACGAAATAGCGGATGACAGGGCTAAAACTTCCATAACACATGGGACCAGGGCAGGGGTAGATAGGACAATACAAGAGCTACAAAAAATAGTTAAAACTGAAATTAATGAATTATGGAACAGAAAATGGGGTGAAGGCATGCCGAGTAGAATATCTGAAGTTAGAAGCAATGTCCACGAAGCTTTTCCACATCTGGAAATCCGCAGGCACCAAACAATCATCCAGAGATTCCGAATAGGACATACAAACATAACACATTTACACCTATTGTTAAACGAAGAACCACCAATCTGCGACGTCTGTAGAGAACCACTAACGGTGAAACACGTATTATCAACATGCCTCAAGTATTATAATCAGCGTAACCAATTTTTGACCAACAACTTCAAGGACAACCTGAAAAAACAACAGCAGTGCCTAAAGACGATACAGTTTCTCAAATCCATAGGATTATACACACTTATTTAAAACAGTCTACAAGAAATTGCTTAAGTATTTATTATCCTAGTACTGTATGAATAAACCATTGTGATACTGTTGAATGAGCAGTCGCTAATGACCTCGATGTAGATGCGACTTTAAATAAAGGCAAAAAAAAAAGAGTTCAAATCTGTTACAATCATTGAATGTAAAAAGATCCCAATATACGATAAGTCTTGCTGCATTATAATTTCAAACAGATATGGATTCTGAGATATCAGGTACATAATATGATGAGTATTGATGAATTATGAGTTTAAAGATTAATGAGCTTCCTAATTATTTCAGAGTTCAAAAATTAGTTCTTCAAGAATTTGCAACTATTAATATTAAAATGAACCGATTGATCGATTAGGTGAGAACTCTGGTGCAAATAGAACGTTCACAAAATGAACAAGAAATAAAATTAAATAGAGAAGTGAAAATCAAGAATTGATGTCCATCCTGCAATTGATACCCATAAAAGATGAAGTAGATTTGAATTATATTGACCTTTTACATGGAAACAGAAATGAACAATTATTCAGAAGTTAATTCAACAATTGAATGTATTAATTCAAATATTTCAATAATTTCTTGATTTTTAATTTATTTAAATGATCACTAGCAAAAATTTCCATGAATTTTTGCATTCGAAGAGAAATATGAATATTAAAAGTATGAAAATAAATTATAGCAGCAAGCTACACTGTTTTCAGTTGAAAGAATAAAGCTGTTGTTAGAAATTCTGATACTCTTTTCTTCTTCACTACTCTTTTTGCTTTTTCTTTTGTTTTCAACAGAAGACATACAATTTTATGCCGTGCATTTTTATTTTAGATCAAGAAGTTGTTCAGAATGGGAGGAAGTAGTATGAAAAAGGAAGTACGAAAATGTTTATAATATAGATGAATGACCAAGGAGTTGGAGACTCAATATTCATGGGAAGGCACCAAAAAGAAGAAACCTTTCAAAATTCTTAAGCTATCATTGGTGAGTTAACAAATCTCTACAATATTCATAAGATTGTAATGAATGTTTGTAGCTGGGGAAAATTGGACATCAGGTCTACTGCTAATTGACACTTTAGAAAATTTAGGTGTGTCTTAAATATATTTACTATATGGAGGAATAAGATGTTGTTTGAATACTATATGTAAAATCGAGCTTCTCCCTACCAAAATCTGTACTCCTAACAATGATAAATATATTTCCTGCTTAAGAGATGGAACATTAATTCTAAACAGAAAAATTTGAATCGGAAATACCCTAAACCATTTATATAAGTTATATATAATACACAAAATCTTGAAATATCAATTCAATATAAATTATCGTACCATTCCTTTCCTCATTGATTTCCTGTTAACATTTCCAACACACTATATATATAAATATATATATATATATATATATATATATATATATATATATATTTCTTATTGTCATGTTTGTTGAGGTCATCAGTAAGACTTTTCACTTAATGTTAAACTTTCAGATTTGTATTTTATCATAGAAGATATAGATGAACTTATATGATTGATGTTATTTCCTGAACATTAGTTCAAGTACGTATAACTGTGAGTGGATTTCTCTTTATTATAAATAAAAATTTGTTTGTAAGATATATTTGTAGTATTCATTCGCTCTTGATGAAGATACTGTGTATCGAAACTCGTCGAGCATTTACTAATATATTTAGTAGAATTCATCGTTTACTTGTATTTATATTCTGAATTTGTCTATTAATGCACAAGGCGAAATATGTTTCTCCAGAACTTGTATACAATACGCTACTGACTGTTTGCATTCTAATGAACTGATTCCTTGTCTTGGTTGGAATTTGAAAAACTTCTAATTTTTCGATATACCATAAAAAAGACCGCGTTCATTTCTGCCTTCAATTTTATTACCTTTGAGATAAACAAGAGTATCAGATTCTTTTTCATAGGCTGGAATTTGGAATTTCGCCTACTGAAGGGATTTATTACAATGATAAATATGAATTTGAGGTTCTACCGAATTTTCATTTTATTCTTATTTTTCTGAATAATAACTAAGATTTTTGAAATTCCTATCTTATGAATATGAATATTTTGCGAAACGAGCACTGGAAACTTTATTAGTTTTGACAGTTTGATTTGAAAATTGAATGCTTGTAATGTGGAGATTTTGTCACCAGATACCTTGTAAAGTCTAGTAATCCACAAAGTGTGTGCACGTGCACAAAAATCTACTATAGCAGAGGCATTGTCATAGGGTCCCGCTTAATTAATTTATAACTTTTTCAATTATTGCACATAACCAATATGAAATAATTCTAAACATTGGCGGAATCTCACCAAAAATATTTCAGAAACGCTGTGCTCAGGATATAGCGCAACTTTCACAGTTACCGAAAACTCTTTCACTACTCAATAAGTGTACGTGTGTTCTTTATGCTTGTGAATGATTCGCCAATTTTTGGGGGACGTATGATAATGCCTCTGGTGTAGTAGATTTTATTGCACGCTCGCACATTTTGAGGATTACAAACAAAAAAAATCTAGACTTTACAAGGTATCTGGTAAAAATTGCATATCTACATTATACCCATTCAATAGGTATACCCGATTGTATTTTTCAGGCCGTAGAAGCAAATTTCTCGAATATTACCTATATCTATTATCCAAGATTTTCATAACATTTGATATATTCTGTGGTGTCTAAAACAATTTTGAAATCGAATTCCCAAAACTAATAAAATTTCACAGTTCTTGTTCCGCAATAAGTTTTCATAAAATAGTTCATTAATGAAAGATGAACCAAATTGCACTTCAGAATGTACTCAGAATATCAAATTCATTGGATTCGGAACAGGAATAAAATATCTCAGACTATATCCTTAACGGTGCTGTACGAAAGAAAGAGAGTAATTCTTCCGTTTAGTTCTTTAAAAAATTGCCTTCGGAAGAATGTGGTCTCATTCTTAGAATATTTAGTGGCATTATAGTTCTTTTTTAGAAGGGGTCCATCGAAAGCATGCGACGCAAATGGTTTCAAGTTTGCGTAATATTTTCCGAAAATAAAGTTTTTTATGTGGTCAAGTGCAGAATTCCAATTCCCTGTACGACCAAAGATTCTGATGTAAGTTATTTTTCTTTTCAAAAAGGGGAACTTTGATACCCTAAATTTTGAATTTCCCCTTAGTGTTTTTTTGTTGCTAGGTGTTATTGGAAAGTACACATGTTTGGACAATCTCAGATTTGATCATTTACTTTTCGGTTTTAAATGAGTAAATTTTTTTGTGAAAAATAAAGGGGTAGCTAAGGGGTTCTTGATGAAAAATATTCAGATAATTTTTCCTTTTTTTTATGCTGCCAATACGCGCTTCTGGAAATTCCAAAATATCGTTTTATATTAAAAATTATGCTTCTTTGAAAGTTTTCAAGTTTTCGACTCATAAAATCTTTCACTTCAATAGTATGAACGGTTAACAAAAAACTTAAATTTGATTGCATCTTTCGATTAAACTTTTACACACTATTTACTGGCCCTGCTCAGAACTTCAAATTTCAGACTGTTCCTCTATTCGGGATACAAATTACTCATAAGCACTTTTTTTTGGCATCGTCAACGTCATATTGACGTCAGTCATAAATGCAAAGTTCACATTTTTCAAAAAAACCCTACATAATACTTCACTAATCATAGCCTACGCTGAGAAGTTTGAATTGGGATCTGTTACCAGTGAGTTACCTACTACAGTGTATTCGGTGAAGTGTGACATGTTTCTCAACATTTTATTACTGTTTTTCTAAAAAATAACTATAATTTTTGAAATCTGTACCTTGAGCCATAATATAATTTATTATTATTCATAAGCACTGCATAGAAAAAAGTACATGTTTTAGATATTTGAATTATATCTACTACAGCTCTTCTAATGTGAAAATTAATTTAATTTTTGATTTCATTTGATTTTAGATTACAACAAATTAATTAAATGGGTCAGAAATTACTGCTCTAATTCTGAGAATGCGACAAGACTTTGAGGAGCTACAAAGATAGGGGATTTTAGGAAACATGCCATTATTTGTGGAGTAATTGCTATTGCTTTGTAGGATTGTCTAATTGAAGAGTATCCCAAATTTGATTTCTATGTCTACGAAAGTCTGAACCATGTATCAACCAAGCTCTGCACAATATCCTATATTCTAAATGGATTCCTCAATCAAATGGAAAAAAAATAGATTGGATTGAAGGAACTTGAACTCTAATCCAATAATTTTGAGATTCTCTGTACATTTTGAAGTGCAGTTCAGTTCATATTTTCAATAATGAACTATTTCATGAAAATTTATTGCGAAACAACCACTGTGAAATTATATTAGACTTAAAAGTTTGATTTGAAAATTGTATTTAGAGACCACAGAATATGTAAAATATTAAGAGAAACATGGAAATTAGATATAGGTAATATTCAAAAATTCGCTTTTTTGGTCTGAAAAATACAATCTGGGATGCCAATTGAATAATTGTAATGTGGATATGCAATTTTGTCACTAGATACCTTGTATAGTCTAGATTTTTTTTGTTTGTAATCCTCAAAGTGTGCGAGCGTGCAGAAAATCTACTACTGCAGAGGCATTATCATAAATTACCGCATAATTGGCTAATCATTCACATGCAACAAGTACACACGTACGCTTATTAAGTATTAGAAGAATTTTCATGTTGAAGATTATGACATTACTTTCATAGGTACTGTGAAAGTTGCGCTATATCTAGAGCGTTTCTGAACCCACCGAATTTTCGAGAAAGTATTGTTCGAATACTTCTCGTAATTATTATTTCATGCGGAAATCTAAAGTCATTTTTATTACGCATATTACACACTTAATTCTGATCGCATAAAATGTTCATGATTATCTCTTGAAATGTACTACGATACTGCAGTCCATGTCTTGAAATGTTGACCTATTTTCAGTTCTGTCTAGTTCACAACTTCTCAGTTGGAGTGGGCCAAAATAAAAGTTAGTTTAGTTGCTAAATACTATATCAAGTGGTGCACTAAATGTAAATAGCATCAATATTCGAAGTATTAATACCAGCACTTTCGATATCAAAAAAAGAATTAGAAACATTCGGCCTTAACCTGCTTTTTGCATTTAGTGCGCTACTCGATAGAATAATTGGCAAATGAAACCAACTTTTATCGTGGCACACTTTGAGGATTACATAAAAAATAATCTGGGCTTTACAATGTATCTGATAACAAAATTGCATATCCTCATTATAATTATTCAAACACATTTTTGGCGAATTTGTCGAATATTACCTGTTTCTCTTTTCCATAGCTTTCAAAATATTTGACATATTCAGTGGTCTGAAAACACTTTTCAAATCAAAGTCTTAAGTAAAGAAGGGTATTTTGTTCTATTAAGTTAGTTTTCATAAAGAAGTAGAACCTTAATAGTTGAATTAATTTCAGAAAAATATGGGTGTTTTTCGTTCAATATCTCTCGAAATAACTTCAGAAAAATACAGGGGGAATTCGAAAATGTTTCATTTTCATGCTTTCATGCATACGTATAATTTTATGCTTCTTTTGATATGTGTAAGGTTGACAGTAATGCATATCCACAACACAATTATTTAAATGCCATACCCGATTGCATTTTTCAGGCCAAAAAGCGAATTTCTCAAATATTACCTTATTTTTGCCATAGTTTTCAAAATATTAGACATATTCTGATGTCTGTACACAGACAAGTTTTGAATTAGCCTTGTATTCATCTGAAGTTATTTCGAGAGGAATTGAACGAAGATCACTCAAAATTTTACTGAATTTAATACAACTTACAGCGCCATCATGTTAAGGTTCCACTTGTTTATGAAAACTTAACACAGATCTCGTTTGTGTAATTTCTGCAAAGAAGCCAGTATTTTTTAGCGGCAGTATGTAGGAAGGAATGTAAAAAAAATTATTCTCCAGGACCATCAATACATAATTATTCAGAAGATGTCGGTTTGTGTGAACAATTAGATGAAATGAACTTATATTCTCTGAAGGGCAATTTTAGCATTCCGTTTAGTCTTATAATGATGAGGAGATTTTAAAAGAAATAGATAGCGGAAATGAATCAACTACATCTTTATCATTTTATATTAGAAGTGCTATATTGAAGACAACTTGAAAATATAAAACCATTGATTCTATTCAGTGCATATGTATATAAAGAAATATATTATGGCTAAAGGTACAGGTCTCAAAAACCATAGTCATTATTCACATAAAATTGAAAAAATGTTGAGAAACGAGTCACCAATTTCCGACTACAGAGCAGGAGTGGTTACTCGATGTTAACAGATTTGCAATTCGAGATTGTCAGAGTAGGCTATGATTTGTAAATTATTATGTTAGGAAGTTTTGAAAAAACTGAACTATACATTTATAACGGACGTCAATATGACGGTGAAGATGCCAAAATAACGTGCCTATATGTAAAGCAGGGAAAATGCTGCACCAGAATTGTGAATGATCAAATCTAAGATTGTCCAAACATGTGTACTTTCTAATAAAACCTAGCAACAAAAAAAATTTAGAGGAAATTCAAGATTTAGGGTATAAAAGTTCCTCTTTTCGAATAAATAAAATATGAATTGAGATTCTGAGCAGTATAAACTGAAGAGAAAACCTATGACTCTACCTCATTATTTTTTTCGAAAAAAACCTACAAAGAATATTACAAGATTTGATGACTGTTATCTTTGTAACTGTTCATACAAATTTTTCTTCAGACCCAAAATCTCAATACTTTTGTGAAGATTTCTAGGAATAACACCTGTTGTGGAAATAATAATCGGTAGAATAATTTTTTTTATTTTCCACATTTTTTAATCTCGTCGCCAAACATCATATATTTAGAAATTTTTTCAATGTATTCATTTTGTATATTATGTGTGTCGGGTATAGCAATATTAATTATATATGTTATTTGATTCTGTTTAGCAGTAAGAATGATATCTGGTCTATTGTGTTTCATGTTTCATAGCTCTGTTGCAAAGAATTGTTTTATCAAAATAAAGAATTATATTTGTCATTTTCACAAAAATCTCAGGTTCATATTTGTAAAATTTTTTCTTTTGAGAATTAGGTCATGTTTCATTCCTATGAATGAATAATATTAGCGACGGCATTATTTCTTTCTAAATAATCTGTTGAAGCAAGGACTGAGTAAGATGATAATATATGAAAAACTGTTTCTGAAGCACAGAAACATCTACGGCAAAAATCATATATATATATATATATATATATATATATATATATATATATATATATATTTTTTCTACTTCTCTGGCGCAGGAAGCTATAATCACAGCGGTTGAGATCGTGAGACATGCCGCACGGATCTGATATTTAAAGTTTTCCACATTAGCTGACAGTACTTGATAAAAAAGATCTTTTGTGTATCCCCACAAGAAAAAATCTAAGTCAAATCTGGAGAACGAGCAGGCCACTGAATTTGACCTCTATTACAATCCATCCACGGGCAAATGAGTCATTTGAAGAATTTGTCACAATATGTGCATTATGGGGAGGAGTCCCATCTTGTTACCACACCATTACTCGTACTTCTGCCAAGGGAACATCTTCTAATAAATCTTGTAACGTATTCACCAAAAAATCAAAATATCGTTCCCCTTTTAATGTTCCTTCATAAAAATGGGGCCCAATCAAATGTCCATACAATACGCGCACCATACATTTATAATCTAACCTAACCTAACCCATACTGTTTGAAAGCGACTCTCTTTTATAAAGTGTGGATTTTCTGTAAACCAGTAATGGGTGTTATGCTCATTAACTGCCCAATTATCATGGAATCTATTCTCATCACTCCAGCATATATGATTGAGCAAGTCTGCATGTCTTTGCGTGAATGCGATGAAATCCTTTCGACGTTCCAAATCTATTGGTCGTAATCCTTGTACTAAATGAATTTTAAATGCGTGGCACTTATGCTCTTTGAGTATTCTATGGATAGTACTCTTACCATTTCCCAGTTCTCTTGCTAGAGTTCGCAATGAAATATGTGGATTCACATCAGTATACGCTAAAATATTTAAAGGTTTTTGTCTGTTTTTAATGGTGTTCGATGGTGCCTATGTGTGAAATTAGGAAATGATACAGTACGCATTTTCCGTTCAAACTTTAGAAATTTTGAATGCGATTAGCATTTATATTGTAAACCTTACAACTATAATTCCCAAATATACCTACCTCACAATGAGTAGGAATTCGATGACAAACAATATAGATATCTCAACCCTGGTTATCTTCGCGGAGATGACAAGCTTGCAAGCCACGCCGACTAAGAGGACTGCCTATTTTCAATTCTTCAAATCGAAAATTCTTCCACTGTTCCTGACTGCAAAATATTGCAAGTTGAAGTGAAGAAATCTTTTGTTAAAGAAGGATAAGTGTGAAAAAGTAGATTTCACAACCCTCAAGGGAACATTCCTCATCCGAATTCCGTATGGATGCAGCATTCTAACAGTTGAGTTCATGTATACCTATATAAGAGGCACCTCTTACCAAGTACCGATATTTTTAACCAAAGTAAAAATACCTACATTAGATAATCATTCAGAAACCCTTTGAAATTCAAGGAATTTCACTGGATTAGTTACACCACCTTCAGAAGAAAGTCGAGAAACTCCAATCGATTTCAGAAGATAATATGAGGAATCAGCTTATCCACATATTTACCTGACCACCCCCGTATACTTCATAATTTTTATGGTATTCGTTTGAAAAATTTGTACAAAATTACGTCGAAAGAATGAAGTACCAGAAAACAATCTAGAGGAAGAATCTCCGAGTGTTCAACATGATTTCAGTCAATCGCCAGAACAAGTCAAAGAACGAGCATTGGTCTTCCCGTCCATAACTCTTCCCTAAGGATGGAGGAGTTACATTCCTGAAAAAGCTGCTTTCTGGAGGAACTGCAGTATCAGCGGATCTTATTTCGCGATCGATGTAATAAATTATCTTTGTATATCTTATATTATTCAGTCCGACAATAGCTCCCATTTAATTCAGTTTGTAATCAAATAAATGTTTTTAAAAAAGATTCTCCTTAAGTGAAAAACTCAAGTCGGGTTTGTGTTCAAATATAAAAACTTTTTTTCCTTTTGATTCCTGGAAAAATGTACGCAGCGATTGCCTGTCCAGGCGTACATGTGACTGAATAACTTCTAATTAAGGTGGAAATGCCCAAAGTGGCTAAGCGAAAATATTTCCCAGAATCTCATGAGTGGTACAGATATATGTCAGTGGCTTGGCACCTACTCTAAGTTCGGAAAAGGATTCCAACTTTGATATCTGTGATCTGCAAAGTCGATATTCTAATCTGTACGCTTTTCAAGATTCTTAAATAAGCTGTTAAAAAGATCGAATCCGCTGCATCTTTCTATACAAGATAGTTTGCTCGGATTATTTTTGCCATGTGACACTCATGTATCCTCCTTGCTTTTTGATTAAAACGTTACAAAGAGGACTAAAATTAACTCTTTTGATACTCAGCGGAAAGTTCAGGATTGTCAGGCCTAGAAAGCTTTATAAGGGTAATATAAGAAAATCTCATACTTGCCTAGGCTTTAAGAAAATTACTAATTATTCGAAACTTGGTAATTGACCAGAATTTCGAATTAAATTATGTCGCCTTTCTTGAAATTTGGCGTAGAATACTCTGAACCATTTAATTCGAGTGCTTCTACTGATCGGCGCCAGAAATCCTATAAGGGTTATATAACAGTTTTTGTCTCAGTAATAAAAAACTTCCATACATTTTGACGGTGTGTGGGAAGCTGCAGTGATATCCGCAAAAATACCATTTAAAGCGAATAGTATCCCTTCATTTTCCACTTTCGGAGATTTGTTCACCTTGCTATCACAGGTATAAGCTGGATTTCTAGGCCTCTTATAGCTTTGGATGATGACGTCAGTGACATTCAACCTCATTCCTGCATATTTTTTTTATTAACTCACCATCTGACACTTATATTTTTTCTGAGCTCGACCACTCCGAAAATTAAAAGAACTCCAACATAAAAGTAGAGATTGTTACAACAAATATTTACACATTGGTGGAAGAGATGGACAACAAATGATCAAGAAATTTTATCTTTAGAATTTATTGTCAACATTTTGTTAGAAAGAAGTGAGTTGTGAGAATGTTAGAGATTATTTAAATGAGTATAAGATTTCTTCTTGTAAATCAGTATGTGCCTTTGTCGTTAAACATCTGATAGATCGATGTATCGAGCCTTCGAGAATAATAGTCAATTGTTAATATTACTGAATATTTGCCCAAGCTTTCTTTTCTTGCTAAATAATAAACACTTATACTACTTAATCTCTTCATTTACCGCCAGGTCGGTGATAATTACCAATTCGCCAAAAGCCTGAAAATAAAAATGAAAAAGATAGAGCTAGCCAACTAATCAATAATGATTTCAGTTATAGTTGAAAATGAACAAAGAAGAGAAAAGAGAAATGATCACTTAGTTCGATGCAGTTTCGTCAGTACAGGTGAGCAGAGTAGCTTATCGAACATTATCGAAGTTTCAACGAGCAGCTGAGCTCAAAGGTTGTGCGATTGAGGCAAGCAAGCATTTATCATGACATGGGTATTTGGGTGCTGTTCAGAAACAGTGACCTGCCACGGTCCTAGCTTCGAAAGGAGACAACAACCTTCGGGTAATGCCTAAGCAAAATTTATTTATCTATTCAAATGAAAGAGAGTGCTATTGAAATTTTGGGAGCTTCACTGATTATGTCATTTCAAATTCTGATGTAATTAAAAACATGATTGGAGGAAAGTAGAGTTTGTAGAATGGATGAACATTCAAATTACACCAAACTTCCTACGATCACTCCTGAAGTATAAGCTAAGAAAGAGGAAAAAGAGGTGAAATATACGTAATCTTTTATGATTCAGAAGAATTGGAGAAAAAAAACCGAAGGAAACCCTTTCTCCCCCGTTGCTGATACATCCGTAGGAGCTTAACGATGAGTGAATTGTGAAGCAAACGTGAAATGAGAATTATTGTGTCTAGGCTGCATTTTCCATTCTATCCTGTTCTTCTATTGGTAGTGAAATTGCAGTAACCTGAAAAACGAGAGAGAAAAACAGCAAAAAGGCATAGTCTGAATAATAAATATCCTTTCGTACTTTATGGGTCCCGGAAAAAGGGTTAACCTTTCCTTCTTTCAATTAACAAATTCTAAACTGATGATTCAAAAAGAAATCAGGAGAAAATATCTGACAATTAAAATAATGTAATTGTTATTTTGAATGAAATATAATGTATTTCCTTATTGGATCGAGTCAAGAAATTCATCTATTAATTTCACTGACCCATTAAGTGTATTCGTATGCGCGGGGTATATTTTGATTCCCCGAAAATCGATAATTGGAGCCGAACAGTTAATTGAATTGAGTCTAGAGGGTCAATGTTTTCTTCCTTGAATGCTCAATTTCCCACTGCAGGTACATGCACTCGGCCTTTTCTTGCTGCCTCACAGCATCCAAAATGTGCATTACAGCCTTTGGCGGACTAATAGGATATTGCTGAAAGTATAGTAACTGGGACACCGTAGTCTAAGGTAGTCGACTGATGGAGATATTCTTCTGCTCCTTTCTCCCAACCACAAAAGTTAGGGAATAGTTTATTGCCCAGCTATTTTTGCACTTACAAATAGGCTTTAGTAGGTGGTAGTCTAGCCTCATTTGCGTGGTGGAATGTAGAAAGACTTTCAAACGTTGAGGATAGGGCCCATATGGATACCACTTACCCTTCAATAAACTGTTTATTTCAATATAATCAATTTACTTACCTGCTTGTATTAAATTTATTCATACTGTAATTTGAAATTAACGTTATAACCAATTTTTATCTGATATTAGTTAACAGGTAATGAGATGTAATTTGTAGAATAATGTTACTTCTGAGACCTTTAGTTCTTTACAGGTTAGTTATCAAAGCATAAGCATATTTCTTTGAAAAATTTTGTGAGCTTCAATTTTATTTATTCAGTATTTATCAGTAGAAATCATAATTTCTGAGACATATGCGAAAAACTAAAACTTAGGATTCCTAAACTCCTCTTCTACTACTCTAGTAAACTAGTTTCCTCTCCAACTTTCACACTCATTAACCTAAGGTACAGAAAGAAGGGTCTCTGACTCATAAGTCTCACTCTTAGAATTCATTCAATTACTTTCTATGAATAATAAAACTATATCTTATGTGGAAGAACTTCGGATGTAGAAATAGAATATTCAGTATGCAAACTTGATAGTCACAGTTCGGAAAGCAGAAATCATGGACAAAAATGTGTAAAACCAATTTTACTGAGAATTTCATGAAATTTTATTTTATATATTAAGAATTTTTCGTTATCGGAAGTTGTGAAATATAAGCGTTAAAATGAAAAGGGACCACTAAACCTTATCCGTTCTTCGAGCTCAATACCCTCTTCGAGAACTCTGACACACACTAACGTTAACCAAAATTAAAATGAACCGTTCAAGACTATTAAAAAAGGATTCCTTTAATTAATTCGTCTCATTTGGCTGGGTTAAGTACCAATTATTGCTGTGTGCTGCATTGAAAAACTCTTGCTGAATAAAGAAATTTACCTAAAAAGAATCAAGCATATTCTGTCGGAAATCTTTGAATTTAATGATCAACTCAAATATTAAACAGTAATTCCACATACTTTTGTGAACAAAGCAACTTTCTGAAAAGCAGTAACCGCTGCAAACATGTTATATCATGTAATATTAACACATTAGCGCGTTCTTTTATTTATATCAAAAAGAAATATTAGTTTAAGATATCCTTACATATGTAAAATCCTCAATGTTAAAATAAACGGCACTGCTTAACCAAGAGATACATTTTAATGTATTTACATTACAAAAATATAACTCATCAAAACATCGCATTAAATTCTAGCAAATCTTATGGGTAGCTAAAAACACTAACATGTTTTCAGTACACCAAAAGCATAAAATAACCAATAAAGAAACCTAAAATAACCAAAATTATTTGAACAAAGTATTTTTTAGGAATAGGTAATTTGCGTTTTCTTGTCAAGAAGGACAGGGTTTTGATTTTTCTTTCACTATATGGAGCATATCTTGAATCTTGAAACATTTCATGAAATTTATCGATTGATTTTTCGAGAATAGGCTTCTGGTGTGAAAAAGTATCGAATGAGAATTTCCCGTGATAAGCGCCTAGTCCACTATTTCCAACACCGCCAAACGGCAGAGCGTCACAAGCAAAATGCATGATCGTATCATTGACACAAATGCCTCCGCTAGATGTTTGTTTTTCGAATAGATCCACAATTTCTCCGTCGTTTGAAAATACGTATAATGCTAACGGTTTTTCTCTTTCATTAATGAAATTGATAGCTTCTGATGCATTGTTTACTCTTATAATCGGTAATATTGGTCCAAATATTTCTTCCGACATTATTGGACTCCTAGGATCAACTTTCGTACATATGGTTGGTTCGATGAAACGATTATTTGCATCATGAGATCCACCTAGAGCTATATTCTGTCCTTCAAGAAGTTTAATAATTCTGTTGAAGTGATTGTTGTTGATGATCCTAGGATAATCTGGCGAAGCTTTAATATCTGATCCATACTGTTTTTCTTGCATCTTCTTGAATGCTTGTATAAAGCTCTCTTCTACTTCTTCAGAGCAAAGTAAGTAATCCGGAGCAATGCAGGTTTGGCCAGCATTCACACATTTACCCCAAAGAATTCTAGCTGCTGCAATTTCAATATCTACGGTCGAATCTAAATAACAAGGGCTTTTACCGCCCAATTCTAGAGTTATAGGCGTTAAATATTTAGCAGCAGCTTGAGCTACAATAGTACCAATTCTAGTTGATCCAGTGAAAAAAATGTAATCGAATCTCTGCTCCAATAATTTCTGTGTTTCAAATGGTTGTCCTAAAAATATTTTGTAGCAGTTTGAGTCTAAATACTTAGGTAATAATTCTGCTATAACCTTGGCGGTAGCTGGGGCAACTTCTGATGGTTTAACAATTGCGCAATTTCCTGATGCAATTGCTGCTGTAAGTGGAGATAACGTTAACTGTAAGGGATAATTCCAAGCTCCTATGATAAGTACAACGCCATAAGGTTCTGGGACTAACTTAGCTGTATCCATGATATTTATGAGTTCTTTATCAACGTAATTCGGTTTTGCCCAATCTGATAAGTTATATAACATATTCAAAGCATCGTTTTTGAGGTAATCGATTTCACAAACCATACTTTCTTGAGTACTTTTATTCAAATCATCATGCAAAGCTTCCAAAAGAATCGTTGTGTTTTCATCGTAGAGACGAATGAGGTTTTTCAATTGTGTCTCTCGAAAGCTAAGCGTTTTTGTTAAACCGCTATTGAAAGAATTTCTTAGATGGGACAGGATTTCTGCGGGGTTCTGCATTTTTGTATCTGAAAGAAAAAAATTGTAATATAGGTATAGATAATAATTGAAATGTTTATCAGTATATCAAATATTTTAATTTCGTACCCAGTAATATAGAAGTAATTAGGCGTTATATATATATATATGACGCAAGAAGAATAATTCAAAAATCCATAGTAATCAATAATCCTTCCCGCCAAGAGTTAGTTCTCAAATCTGCCCTCAAGAGCCACAATAGTAATTAAGCAGGATGCCAAGAAACGAAGCGGCAGACTACAGTTTCGTATTTATTAGGAGCTCATCGACATCGGAGTACCCCGGCGATTCCAAAAAAGACGCATCTCGTACATACAAACGTGAGTCGCCCTTTATGTACTGAGATGGTGAACCCGCTACCAGACTTCGAGAAAAGGAACGAACAGTAACAAACAGATGAGAAAACGTAAAAGTTCCAACACTTGTAGAACATCTTTCGCCGGTGCGTGAATCACATCACAGTTGAAAACCAGCGAAATAGTCCCGTTGGTTTCGGTGCTCTTGACCTCTTTTTCAGGAAAAACCTCGTGTCGGCTTACATATGATGAAACAAATATACTTCTTGACAAGAGCTCAATATAATGCCTGCCATGCACGCAGCCCCCAATAGCTACAATAGTGCAACTGAGCAGGATGCCGAGAAACGAAGCGGCAGACTGCAGTTTCGTATTTATTAGGAGGGCATCAGTGTCACATATCGTTTCTCAACATCCTAACCAACTATATCGGAGTACCGTAACGATTCCAGAAAAGACGCATCTCGTACATATGAGAGTCGCCCTCTATGGACCGAGACGATGAAACCGCTACCGGACTCGAATAATCACAAACAGATGTGAGAATATAAAAATTCCAACACTTGTGAAACATCTTTCGCCGACACTGATGAGCTTTAATAAAGACGAAACTGTAGTCTGCTGCTATTACGTTAAACGTTTGAACGAAAACTTTGCACTTAAAAATAACTGATTATAATGGTTATCGCAATTATGAATTGAGGCGCTATTTCCTTGAGATATAATGAAACTCATGGTGAAATATATCCTCGAAAGCCAAAAACGAGAAAATTCTTTCAGAAAAACGATTATTATGAACAGATAATAACTCTAAAACCTAGACAGTGTTTACACAAAGTAGTTTTTCAAAAATAATTATGTGGTAAAGTAATTCTGAGATCAATTATGGAGTTGATTTTCGAAATTTCCACCTCCTAACTCTACGTATTTAGTTGCTCGTTGAATCACATGATTTCAGGATTAGCTCTAATGGAATGCTCTACGTCCCTCATTTTCGGCATTGTTTGTTATTTTGAATATATTTCCTGGTTATAAGACCAGAAAGAAAAAGTCCAGTAGATTCAAATCCGGGGATCTACCCGGCCAGATGACCGGTCGACCTCAGCATATCCAGAGATTTGGATATTCAATATCTGGGTGGTTTCTAACGTTCAAAGAAAAATGTGTGGTTGCGCAATCATGTTGAAACCACCAACTGTCGTATTTAAGAGGGCTTTTTTAAGCAAATTCGGTAAAACATCTTGCCGAAAATGGAGGTACACGTCTCCGGTTAGTCTACCCTCGAAAAAATGCGCACCAATAAATTTGTCACTGAACCTACCGCACCTATCATTAAGGAAAGAAATTTTCTGTTTTAATTATTTTCTTTATTGATGATGAAGGCATTTCCAGCTGACCACCAGCTCGCCTGGTTTCACGATTCGGTATTCGGCGATTCAGAGAGCGCTATATCTCTAGCTCTCACGCTGAAATAAGCAGGGGCTGCTCCATCATGCATGGACCATAGCTGCTGTTTTAAAGTGCTTGGCACAGCTTTCGTCAAATAGGCAGTGAATTTTCAAAGACATGGCGATATTCCTACCCATTTAACATTGTTCGAAGAGAGAATGGCTCTGTAAGGGAGTCGTCAGTTATACTAGCGCTAGAATTCACGAAAATAAGTGCTGATTGGAAATTTCTGATATTCAAAAAAATTTCAGAAGCCCATACATGATTGGTGCGGAAATTTCGGATACTACTACGAAAAAAGTGTGCCTCGTCAGCGACTAATATTTATTCCTCAATTCACAAAATCGGGACTATCTGCCATTGTTTCCTGAAGTAATTGTCAAAATGTCAATCTTTTTGAAAAATCGACAGACAACGGAGTATATATGCTCTGAATATGATACGGGCAGAGTGGATTATCAAGTAATATTCTTAAACTTCTTTGATATCCCACGTTCACTTCTCTACCCTCTTTTGTAGTATTCGTTGGGTTGGCAGTAAATTTGTTCAGTACAAATTGACCATTTTCCGGAGTTCTTCGTATTGTGGATCTTCCATTAATTTCGAGTCTTCTTCCGGGTCTTCTCTCGAAAGAACTTCCTTACAAAGCTGATGGATATTCATATGTTCTGAAATATTGGTATATGGGGATATCATTTTCGATAAATCTATTAGTCATTTGCCTCTTACATTGCATTGAGACTTTTTAACAGAATGCTCTTTTAGTGTGAGAGTCGGCGATTACTTTTCGAATGAACAGCCTGTAATCAATGGGGATCTTTAGGGATAAGTGTTGGGTCCAATATTGTTTTTTGAAATTATCTCTTATATTAAATATCATGTTACATTTCGTTCTTCTTGCTACACCGATGTCTTGAAAATCTGTGATTTATGTGAAAGTGTTCAATTATGTCCTTACTTAAGTTCTTTTGAGGTACATTTCTTTTTTGTATGGAATAATAATAATTACAATAGTTCCATATGAAAAATAAATGTCGCTGTTGGGAAATTCATAAATTCGACCATCTTAATGCAGAACAATTTCAGTCAAACCTATGAAGTTCCGAAAGTTTACACTACAGAAAAAAAATATAGTGGCGGATGAAAATTTCAGGCACATCAAATTTATCGATATGTCAGATAAGCATCTTTTATTCTATTCTCTATTCTCTGTTTAGATACACAGAAATGAAAAATAAGACGAAGACCAAAAATCAAATTCATTAATGTTGATTGTGACACGTGAATAGAATTCGATGAACAATTGGAAAACTCTTAGTCCTACAGAAAAATATCAAGAGATATTTCAATTGTATTTTGAAGAATTGGAATAAAGAAATAGTTAAAAATATCTGGCCTAACGTAGTCTAATTTGGACGAACAACTGATAAACTATAAGTGGTTAAAAAAGCAAAAGGATACTTCTTTTTCCGAAAAATTGATGCGCTTTTCGAAAAAGTACTCATTTGTAGATAACAGTCAGTAGCGTAGAGTCTTGTTTGCAGGAAGTCTAGTTTAGGTTTGATTTCTCTCTGAGTAAACTTACTCACAAGCTGTTCATTCGAAAAGTCATTGGCGACTCTAACCGTAACAGAACATTCCGTCAAAAAGTTCCCAATTCAGTGAAAAATATCGTCACAGAGGAACACAGTGTTAGTTAATTTTTGATAATATTTATCGAAGATTTTGTGACAGAGGCTCTTTCGAGAGAAGACACGATAAAGTCAAGATCAACTATTTACCCAGATATGAGTATTATATGAGTACTATAAAGGTGATGGAGAATTAAACTTCAGTCATTCATTGCCAGAGGGTGCAAGCTCTGTTGCTGATCAATTTTTCAAATGATTATCATTTTGTAGATAGCTCTTGGGGAAAATAGCAGAGACTTCTGATTTTGTGGATTGTGGAAAAAATAATAATCATCAAAGGAGCAAACTTTTCGCGTGATAGAATACATACTTTTCTCAATAATTATACATGGGCGTCGGAAATCCACATTGAATATCACGAATTTTTCTTCGGCACCAATTTTTCTTGAATGTTTGGGCTGGTATAAATGATAACTTCCTTACATTCTATCTTCCAGAAAGTTCAAATGAAAAGGCCATTTTATTGAAAATGAACTGCCTATATTGATGGAGGCTATGCCAATTCCATTAAGTCAGCAGTTATAATAATAATTCGTTTCTTCAGAAACGCTGCAAAGCTTACGAGAAGAGGTCATAATGGAACTGAGAAGCGAAAATGATACTCATAACAGTATACCTGCTGGAGGCAATGAAAGTGTTACAGATAACATTGAAGCCACGGAAACGAATATAAACATGGAACACCCTCCTGAGCCGAATCAGCAGAACGAATATATGTATTTAGCAAGATCAGAACTTAATAACTGAATTCAGTGGTAGTAACCCAACTAAAAGAACTAAACTGCCCAAACTCAAGACGAACATGAACACCAATATCATCCTAGCAAGCGTAAACTCAGTGTTTGAAGAATATACCGACCAGTACACCTTGGAGAAGATTCACACTTTGATTTACTGTGGAGCAGTAGCGGTTCTTCGACTTCACAAACAACAAATCTCCACAACTCTGATTCAAGCTGAGCCAAAAAGCGTAAGAAAACCACCATGGCAAAAACGACTGGAGAAGGATATTGATAATATTAGAGCAGAAATCGGTCGCCTCACATAATTCCTGAGAAACAGAAAACCCTCAAGGCGCTTGAAATCACACATACTCAAAATTTATAGGAAAATTGGTACGAACACAAAACACCCTGGTCACAAACAACACTTCGACGTGTATATGGATACTTTGAAACAGAAACTCCAAGCAAAAGCAAAGAGGCTTTCAAGATAAGTCAAGTGTACTGAAAGGAAACACCAAAACCAAAGGTTCCTCCAAAACGCCGCCAATTTCCATAAGGGAAATAACAAAACTGCGACCAACAATAAGACAGAAGTACCTGACGCACAGTGCTTGACCGACTATTGGTCATCACTATGGTCGAACCCCAGAGAACACAATAGATATGCGGAATGGATCACGAATGAAAAAGAACGCCTCGATATCAGACATATGGACTTCGATGGAATAACGGAGAAAGAAATCACAACAGTAATTAGAGCGACCAACAATTGGAAGGCCACAGGTATAGATAATATCCACAACTACTGGTACAAGAAGTTTGATAAGTTCCGTGGAGCCCTAGCGAAACAGCTCACGTATGTTCTTCAACATCCCAAGAAAACACCCACTTTCCTAACACAAGGCTTAACATATATGCTACCTAAGAGCGATAGAACACAGGATCCGTCTCAATATAGGCCAATCACTTGCCTGCCAACACTCTACAAAATACTCACTTCATGCATATCCAATCGAATATACCAACACCTTGACGACAACAATATATTAGCAGAGGAGCAGAAAGGATGCAGAAAGAAACACCACGGGTGCAGGGAACAACTCATCATCGATTCTGTGATAATGAAACAGGCACACGTAGGGCATCGGAATGTTCATTCAGGTCTTCTCGATTATCTGAAGGCATTCGATAGTACCGCCCATTCTTGGCTTGTTGAAGTATTGCAGATATACAAAATTCACCCACCCCTGGTAGAGTTCTTGAAGACAACAATGACACACTGGCGCACGTCTCTGCAGGTCAACATGTACAATAAATCAATTAAAACCGACGAGATACCCATACGTCGTGGAATTTTTCAAGGAGACACTTTAAGTCCACTATGGTTCTGTTTAGCTATGAACCCATTGTCCTCAATGCTGGATACGGATTTAGGATAAAGGCAGAAAGGAATTATCATGCAATCTCCCACCTGCTGTAAATGGATGAAATCGAATTATATGCTTCGAACAAGAAGAAATTGGATGATTTGCTGAAAACTGTCAGTGAGTTCTCGGAAGATGTTCATATGAAATTCGGGATTGAAAAATGTAAGACCCTGAACATTCAAAGACGGAAAGTCATAGATGGTGAAACACAATGTCCAAACGGTGATATTATACAGTGCATGAGAGATGGCGAAACTTACAAATGTCTGGGATACCAACAAACCAGATTGCTAGACCAAAAACAATCAAAGGAGAAGATTCGATGTTGAACTCGGGGAATCTAGTCAAGGCAATTAACAGCTTCGCCATTCCAGTGTTGCTTTACTCATTTGGAATAATTAGATGGACTAAGACAGAACTGGATGATATTCAAAGGCAGACCCGAACGATGCTAACAAAGTACAACAACCATAATCCAAAATCGTCTGTGATACGGACAACTTTGAAGCGGAAAGAAGGAGGACGCGGATTAATAGATGAAGTCAATTTACACACCGAACAGATAAAAAATCTCAGAGAATTCTTCTCAGCAAAAGCTCTCGCTTCTGACTTACATAGAGTGGTATCGTTGGCTGATAAGGGATATACACCTCCAAATCTTGCTACCAGAGATGACCTGCTGAATCTACCATTCCTATCAGATAATGAAAAACAAGAGCAATTGTCAAGAAAGGAATTGCATGGACGACATCACCATGAGATTAATCAACCACACATCGACAAAGAAGCCTATAACAAATGATTGATGAAAGGAAAATTATTCGCGGAAACAGAGGGATTCCTTATGGCCATCCAAGACCAAGTAATCGCTTCAAACAACTACGAAAAATTTACTATGAAGGACGGAACATTACAAACAGGTAGATGCAGAAAATGCCATATAAGATCGGAGACTATACTGCATATTACGTCCGGATGCTAACAACTGGCCAATACGGACTATCTTCACAGGCATAATCAAGTGAGCAACATTATCCATCAGAAACTTGCACACAAGTACGGACTTCTGAATACGTTCCAGCCATATTACAAGTATCAACCGGCACCCGTATTGGAAAATGACTATCAAATTATACTACGATAGGCCTGTTATCACTGACAGAATGGTGACGAATAATAGGCCAGACATAGTGGTGTATGATAAGAGAGCCACGACAGCAATGCTGGTGGATGTCGCCATACCGAATAATAACAACGTGCTGAACAAGTTCCAGGAGAAAAAGTCGAAATACACAGACCTTGCTATTGAGATCAAGCAGATGTGGCACCTCGATTAAATAGATATTGTTCCTGTCATCGTATCCTCGACTGGTTTAATACCCAAAACTTTGCATGATAGCCTTCAGAAATCAGAATTGCATAAGAATACCTATATAGAAATACAAAAAGCTGTAATTCTCAATACATGTAGGATAGTTAGAAAATTTATGTCAAGTATATTGTAATCGAGCCTATTCCCTTTGATTGCTAGATCTGGGAAAGGTAAATTATATCCAGCTAACAGCTGAGATAGTGCATAAGTCCATGATAATAAATAACTATAATATCTATCGATTCTGTGATAATGAAACAGGCACACGTAGGGAATCGAAATGTTCATTCAGCTTTTCTCGATTTTCTGAAGGCATTCGATAGTTCCGCCCATTCTTGGCTTGTTGAAGTATTGCAAATATACAAAATTCACCCAGCCCTGGTAGAGTTTTTGAAGACAACAATGACACACTGGCGCACGTCTCTGCTGGTCAACATAAACAATTAATCAATTAAAACCACGAGATACCCATACGTCGTGGAATTTTTCAAGGAGACTCTCTGAGTCTACTATGGGTCTGTTTAGCAATGAACCCATTGTCCTCAATGCTCAATAGAACAGGATACGGATTTAGGTTAAAAGCAGAAAGGAATTATCATACAATCTCCCACCTGCTGTATATGGATGACATCAAATTATATGCTTCGAACAAGAAGCAATTGGATGATTTGCTGAAAAATGTCAGTGAGTTCTCGGCAGATGGTTCATATGAAATTCGGGATTGAAAAATGTGAGACCCTGAACATTCGAAGAGGAAAAGGCATAGATGGTGAAACACAACTTCCAAACGGTGATATTACACAGTGCATGAGAGATGGCGAAACATACAAATATCTGGGATACCAACAAGCCAGATTGCTAGACCAAAAACAATCAAAGGAGAAGATTCGTTCAGAATGCAGTCAGTGTCTGAAGTATGTGCTGAAATCGATGTTGAACTCAGGGAATCTAGTCAAGGCAATTAACACCCACGCCATTCCAGTGTTGCTTTACTCATTTGGAATAATCAGATGGACTAAGACTGAACTGGATGATATTCTAATTGAGACCCGAACGATGCTGACAAAGTACAAAAATCGTCATCCAAAATCGTCTGTGATACGAACAACTTCGAAGCGAAAAGAAGGAGGACGCGGATTAATAGATGTAGTCAATTTACACACCGAACAGATAAAAAATCCCAGAGAATTCTTCCCTGCAAAAGCTTTCACTTCTGACCTCCATAGAGTGGTATCGTTGGCTGATAGGGTATATACACCACTAAATCTTGCTACCAGGGACGACCTGCTGAATCTAAGGTTCCTATCAGATACTGAAAAAAAAGAGCAATAGTCAAGAAAGGAATTGCATGGACGATATCACCATGAGATTAATCAACCACACATCGACAAAGAAGCCTCCAACAAATGGTTCATGAAAGGAGAATTATTCGCAGAAACAGAGGGACTCCTTATGGCCATCCAAGACCAAGTGATCGCTACATACAATCACAAAAAATTTATAATGAAGGACGGAACATTACAAACAGATAAGTGCAGAAAATGCCATATAAGATACGGAGTATCTTCACAGGCATAATCAAGTGTGCAACATTATCCACCAGAAACTTGCACTCAAGTACGGACTTCTGAACACCTTCCAGCCATATTACAAGTATCAGCCGGAGCCCGTATTATAAAACGACTCTATCAGATTATACTACGATATGCCTGTTATCACTGACAGAATGGTGACGAATAATAGGCCGGACATAGTGGTGTATGATAAGGGAGCGAAAACAGCAAAGCTGGTGGATGTCGCCTTACCGAATAATAACAACGTGCTGAATAAGTTCCAGGAGAAAAAGTCCAAATACACAGACCTTGCTATTGAGATCAAGCAGATGTGGCACCTCGAGAAAATAGATATTGTTCCTGTCATCGTATCCTCGACTGGTTTAATACCCAAAACTTTGCATGATAGCCGTAAGAAATTAGAATTGCATAAGAATATCTATATGGAAATGCAAAAAGCTGTAATTCTTAATTCATGTAGGATAGTTAGGAAATATATGTCAAGTAATCGAGGCTATTCCCTTTGATTGCTAAATCTGGGAAAGGTAAATTATATCCAGCAACTAGCTGAGATAGTGCATAAGTCCACGATAATAAATAATAATAAGACAGGCATAATAATACAGTCAGCGTCTGGAGACTCTGCTGAAGTCAATGCTGAACTTGGGGAATCTAGTAATTATTAATTATATATTAATACTCATCTGGAATAATCAGATGGACTAACACCGACCTGGATGATATTCAGAGGCAGACCCGAACGATGCTGACAAAGTACAACAACCACCATAAAAAGTCGTCTGTGATAAGAACAACTTTGAAGCGGAAAGAAGGAGTATGCGGATTGATGGATGTTGTCAACTTACACACCGAACAGATAAACAATTTTCGATGAATATTCTTCTCTGCAAACGCTCGTACTTCTGACCCCCACAGAATGATATCCTTGGCTGATAAGGGATATACACCTCTGAATCTTGCTACGAGTGATGACTTGCAGAATATACCGTTCCTATCAGATTCTCAAAAACAAGAGCAATGGTCAAGAAAAGAATTGCATGGACAAAATCACCATGAGATTAATCAACCACACATCGACAAAGAAGCCTTTAACAAATGATTGATGAAAGGAGAACTATTCGCTGAAACAGAAGGATTATTTATGGTCATTCAAGACCAAGTCATAGCTATAAATAATCACAAAAAAATTATAATTAAGGACGGAACATTACAAACACATAAGTTCAGAAAATGCCATATAAAATCGGAGACTATACAGCATATTACATCCGGCTGCGAACAACTGGCCAATACAGACTATCTTCACAGGCATAATCAGGTATGCAACATTATCCATCAGAAACTTGTACACAAGTACGGACTTTTGAATGCATTCCAGCCATATTACAAGTATCAATAGGCGCCCGAATTGGAAAATGACCCTATCAGATTATACTACGATAAGCCTGTTATTACTAACAGAATAGTGACGAATAATAGGACGGACATAGTGGTGTATGATAAGAGAGCCAGAACAGCAACGCTGGTGGATGTCGCCATACCGAATAATAACAAAGTGCTGTACAAGTTTCAGGAGAAAAAGTCCAAATACACAGACCTTGCTATTGAGATCAAGCAGATGTGGCTCCTCGATAAAATAGAGATCGTTCCTGTCATAATTTCTTTTACAGAGTTAGTACCCAAAAGTTAGCATGATAGCCTTAAGACATTGGAATTGCATAAGAATACTTATATAGAAATGCAAACAGCTGTAATTCTCAATACACATAGGATAGTAAGAAAATTGATGTCACGTATATTGTAATCTTGCCTATTTCCTTCGGTTGCTGAATCTGGGCAAGGTAAATTATATCCAGCTAAAAGCTGAGATAGTGCACAAGTCCACGATAAATATTAATAATGAATTTTATTGTCCTCTGACTACAAATATTACAATATAATTACAATAAATGCAGGTAACATAGTATGGGACATGTCAGCAAGTAAAGAAAAAGAAAGGTCTAATAATAAATAAAAAAACTTACATTCTATAATTATAATTGCAAAAATTCACTCAATGAATAGAGACATTTTGAGAGCAAAAATCTTTTTGCAGCCTCCCCAAACTATACTATACCATTGATCACCCTAAGTTGTTGGGGTAGAGTATTATACACTCTAATTCCCATATATTCGGCTCCCTTCATATAGCTAGATAAAGTGTGTTGAGGTATGGCGAGGAATTCCGATGTTCGTGTTTTATATGAGTGAAAAAATCCATTTGGCACAAAAAAATTACGTTTTACATACTTAAATAATTCTAAAATATATATACAAGCCAACGGTAATAAGCCCAAGTATCGGAAGAGGCTTCTACATGAAGTTCTACGAAAAACTCCCATTATATTTCTTATAGCTCTCTTCTACAACTTGAATATTCACAGACATGAGAACCACCCTAAAACAAAATCCCATACGTAGTTCTGAACTAAAATGTACCTGATTATATGACAGACACACCTCCTTATAGGTTGACACACGCAATCTGTGCAAAGCATAACAAGCAGGAGACAGCACACAACACAACTGATTGATGGGGTGACACCAGCTGAGATTGTTATAAATTCTGATGCCTAGGAACTTCGTTGACTGAACCTGTTGGATTGATTGATTGTTTACTCTTATTTAGTAACTAGATGAATTAGTAGCAATTTAATTCTTGAGAGAAAATTTGAAAAAATTGTTTTTGACACGTTTACGAACAATTGATTGTCATCGAACCATTTGGGAAATTTGTTCAGAAGAGTTTGAACTTGTTGATGTTCCAGTAATAGATGTATCACCACATAATAATGTATTGTCATCAGCAAACATGGTCAAACTACCAAGCCCGTTCAAAATATCTGGCATATCGTTCACGAACAGTAAAAAAAAATCGGGCCAAGTACTGATCCCTGAAGGACACCACATTCAATATTTGCAGTTGATTTCGAACCATCCAAATCTACGAACTGAACTATATCAGAGAGATACGATCTTAACAGTTTATGAATGGGTCCTCGAAAACCAAGACCAAGACTTGTCTTATAACAAGCAATGTAGAACTAAGTCAAAGGCCTTACTGACATCCATGAAAAATTGCAACACATTATTCATTCCCATTTAGAGATTCATATAATGGATTAATGAAATTCATAATGGCTGTTCGAGTGGATCTACCTTTACGAAATCTATGTTGAGAATTAGTAAGAACATTATATTTTTCGAGGAATAAAACCATTCTATTGAATAAAACCCTCTCTTATATTTTAGAAATAGCAGGCAACACTGAGATGAGCCTGTAATTTTCTGTTAGTCTTTCATTTCCTTTCTTGAAAATTATTCGAATCCTTGCTACTTTTAGTATGGCTGGGAATATTCCTTTAAACATTGATTTATTAATCAACAGGGTTAGAACTGACAACACTGGAATAGCGACTTTTTCAAGTAGATTCATCGTTACATTGTCAACGCTACGGGAATTTGAATTTTTAGTACTTTAAATAACGTTAAAGACTTCTGTTTCAGTGACAGGAGTTAAAAACACAGATTGGCCAACCCAGTTAGCAGGAGGAAGCATCCCACCCCTGGATTTCCTATGTTGTAATCTCTGAAGTTTTTCAGATGAGATACTTAGTAAATGAACATTGAAGTAATAAGAAAGAGTATTAGGATCGCTTACTAATAATAATAATAAGTCACAAATCTCGATTGCATACTTACTGCTTCTGGGAGTTGAGTTCATTATGTTGTTGTAAATTATAGACCATACTGCCTTAGACTTATTCGAAGCTGTCTCATACAACTTTACATTATGTAGTTTTTTTGCAGCCTGTAATATTCCATAATATATTTTTTGTATTTTTTATAGAATGCAATATAATCAGGGTGTTGGGTCGAGTTTTTGAGGTTGAACAAAAACTTCAACATGTTTGAGAACACGGTTATACCTAGATTACCCAATGTTTATTCGTACGTTTCTTAGGCTTATCAATTTGTAACGAAAAGAATACATCAACATAATACGCGAAAGTGTTAACAAAGCTGTTGAAGGCATCATTAACAGATGTCGCGTTCACCGATTCGGACCATAACTCTCGAGAGAGAAAATGAAGGAGACTGATGTAGCCAGAGTCATTGAAGTATCTTCTGTATCTTGGATATGTAAACAATTCTTTGCTCATATTGCATAATAACATCTGGGAAGTGTGATCAGATATGGCATACTCATGTACCTTCGAACTGACAATTTCGCGTTCAGGCATATTGCTCCAGATGTAGTAAATGCAGCTATTTTTAGTACTAGAATATCGAATAAAGTTTTTCATAAGTACCTTCATGTTACAAGAAGTTGAGATATAGTCTAACTTTTGTTTGAAAAGACTATTCTGCAGGTAATCAATGTTAAGGTCTCCACATAAAACTACCCTAGAATTAATCGAGCAAACTTTATTTAACACACCCTTTAGCTGGTGGAAAAAATCTCTTAGGTTAGCTGTATTAGGAGATCTATAGACCGCGATAACAATTAACTTGAGCTTATTCGGAAAGCTAAGCTATGTTCCACATATTTCGAATGATTGCTCAATCGACTCAAAGGACACTAAAGGGATCGCTCCACAAACAACATCAAGCCCACTCCTAAGAAAGATGACAACTCCCCCACCTTCAATATTTTTTCTACAGTATATGTCACAAATTAGTATCCATCTACAGAAAGAGCCTGGATTCGTCTCCTCGTAGCCAATGTTCAGAAAAGCACGCAATGTCTATATCATGAGTATTTAGTATCAGTTCTAACTGCTTCACCTTATTTCGCAGACATTGAACATTTCGATGAAATATTTTCAGGCAGTTTGATTGATGATCTGGTTTTGAACTCAATTGGTTTGATTGTTTATTCACCACACTTTCAATACCCTGGATAGCTACTTCTGAATTTCTTTGATTTTCATAAGTCGGTATAAAAATTACTTACACAAGCACCTTCTGTCCATGATTTACGCATTATGAAGCCCATGCTCATTTAAGCGCGAGGGCAAGGGAATTTCTGAATGAGCAGTAGTATCATGGGCGGTAGATAGGTTGAGGAGCACAACAGTCTAACAAACTGTGGAGTCATAAGACCCCTAAATTGAATTTTCAAGGTTTTTTCTCTGGAGACAGCTGAAATCACTTGTGAATGAATCAATAATCAGTGGTATTGAACATGTAAGATACAGAATAGAAGAATCCGAAACTATTAGGAATACACCATATAGATTCAAACGGATTGATCTGCCTTTTCTGAATCGGAACTGGTTTTGTATTAACGGAGACTCTGCAAGTCTAATCTTATTTTCATTCTTAAAAAATTATCAATTATACATACATTTGTTTAACGCAGCGCAAAGTAGGTCTCTTCCTTTAATGGCAAAACAATATTTTATTAAGTGTACCGGTCTCAAGATTTTATATTTTCTAGTGCGTAGCCGCCATCACTACCTCTCCCGCTGTTATCGGTGGTCTATTATCACATTTTTTCTTTTCGTTTTTGTCATTTAGTAGGATATCCAATTCAAGAATCATGTTTATTAATCAGAATTGTGAAGAGAGTATAATCGATGAAAAGTTTCGTTACTTATACGGACATATGTTTATTTGAAAGTGTGCCAAATATTTTAAGGAGAAGGAAAACGTAAGGCTCACACGGGTTTTTTTATTTCAAAACCATCTGCTCGATTATATCCAATCAAATCAAAAGAATTTTCGGAGAACGCTCAAATTGCAAAGCGACAGGCTTTTGATAAACTTCTCAATTTTTTGTGCCAGATTTGTCTATTTACTTGAACAATATTTTTCCCGTAGGTTCAAACTGCTCAGTAACGAAAAACACTGCTTCACTGATTCAAACGAAAAAGAAGCAAAACTGAGTAATGAATAACCTATGTATACTAATTAAGTTCCGTTATTTACCAAAACTGGTTTCTTTTTTCATGAATTCAAGAAACAGGAAAATGCGTATAATAGAAGATCAAAAGCTTGCAGTTTAGGCAACTATTCAACCTCTATTAATTCGCAATCAAGTAGAGACGCTGATCCTAGAGAATTTCATAGCCATTTTGACGCTTAAAATATAAATTCTTCTCTTTGTTAGCTTGAAAATATATTTGATAGTTATACCCGAGAGGAAGCATATTAATTTGACGATTGATTCAATAATATTTTCATTATCACTCCTTGCTATAGATGAAGTATTTCCATGAAATAACCGACTGCTAGTCGATTGAAAAAGTTGGTGAAACATGAAATGAATAATTAATCGAATAATTAATCGAATAATTCAGTTCCCTATGTATAGTTCTATATTAGGTGTTATAATCATTAAATTTTCATTTTTCTTCAATGTTCATTTTCATTACAATGAAAACCATTGAACAGTGGTTTGAAAAATTCATAACAAAAAAAAAATAATACAAGTGAGTTTCAACTACAATGAGATTGAATTCAATTACAAAAGCACTCATCAACTTCTCATGAATCACTTGAAATAATAATAATCTTTACTTCAAATTGATATTATGTGATTATCTCATTAAATATAATTCCTTGAATGAATATAGATTATTATTGATTCAATCGTATGAGAGAGAGGGGGGTAGTATTTTAGTTTTAATTGTCATCGATAGTTTCGATGTGTGCTGAAGCACGAGCAGAAGGAAACATAGGAAGCAGAATAGGGAATCAACAAATCACAAGCAACGTTTCAAACACTTATGACTAAAGTGTAAACTCAGAATAGAGAAAACGAAAGGGCGACCATTAATCTCTATTTTGATTCAAGAGATCAAAGATAAATCTAACCGACGGGAAAACCAATCTGCCTGTACCTAGCGCCAGATAGTTTAGTTTTAGTTTGATAAGTGTAATGTGAACAAAAGAGGAACTAGATGGTTTATATTATTGTCCGCTTTTTTCTTCCATATCAATTGTTTTCTTGATGACGTAGTAGTATATAACGGTGTTTCATTCAAAATGAAATAATCTGATCAGTTTCGTTGGATCATCATTTCACGAAAAATATTTTGGGAGACGTTTGTTTGATATTAGAAACTCTAAATTTTTATGCTGAACTACATTAATTTGTTTATATAGCCAATTCAATTTGGTTGTTATAACAAAATTATCATTTTTAGCACAAAGAGATTTGTAATAATCATGCAGTATTTTGTTGAGAGAAAGTGACATTTTAGTTGACGGGATAAAAACAATTTTGTCACTTTAAAGAAGTTACTTATTATTATTTATTAATTTATTTTTTCTCAGTGTAGGTAAAGCATTTGGTTTCTCACAGGCATGAATACATATCACTGGGAATCTGCATTGAATGCTTGTAGCTAGGTTGGCGAATTTACAATGGAAATTACTTTTGTGCCAGAAACGTCAGAAAGTGTTGGTTAAGGTTCAAACCGAGCATAAAGAGGTTTAGGAAGGATTTAGTTAGGTTTACACACATGAAGCAATAGTTTTTTGCCTGCTGGTAAGGAACAAGATTCCGCAAACAGATTCCTGCATTAATCAATGGTTGATCGTCACGAATAACTGTCACCATTCAATTCAGTTTAGTTTTCAGACATGATAATTCTGAAAATTTTGAGTAGTTAATCGATCGAGATGAGGGCCCGATGCTGAAGTAGGCGCGATAAATTAGGAGTAAGTGCGCGCATGGCTATTAATGATTACCAATCTTCCTTTGAGATAATGGCGTTTTTTCGCAAATGGAACCTGTTGAATCCTTTAATCGCGTGTGCGTACACTATCATTTAATAACCTGTTCCATTCTTTCGACTAATTCATCGCGCTACTTGAAATCGTAACTGTAATTGATTGCCTAGCAAAACTATCAATAACTGGGTGGTAGATTTTTATATTTTCATGGAATATCATTGCGCGCATACAGGTACTCGTCAGGACTTCACCCATTTTCTTATATTTCTCTATTTTTAGGAAAAACATTGTGAGGGCGAAATTACAATAGCCCCCGCAGACTGAAAACATTCTTGTGTTGCCTTGCACAGAGGGGAAGAATCCCCAAAGGCTAAGGAAAAAATCCTCAAAAAAAACCAGCCTAGTAGTAGGCATATAATGCATTGGATGAAACTATTTCAAAAACCAAGCATGGATTCTCGTGAAGACAAAATATTCATGGTGCAGGAGAACGATACCCCAGTACCGATAGGATGTGGAAGTAGCAGTGAAGGCTCCACCTGATTGTTATTCTAGGTGTGTACAACCTCTTGGGTAAACCAGCAAGGAACCTGGTATGTGAGATACGACGTGGCCTTGGAAGACGATAACCAAATCGTGACCCCGCCGTTACACAGGAGACTCTACACCACACACACATTTAAAGTTGAAAATAATATTTTGTACAAACATGTGTTCCCTAGGAATAAATTTGATGACAATATTTTCGATTGGAAAATAGTGGTTCCGAGGTCTCATATTTCTGAAGTTCTTAACATGTTTCATGATGCGGCAATTGTAGGTCAATTAGGGGCATTTAAAACCTCAAATAGAATTGCCGAAGTTCATTACTGGCCAAAAATGCGGTTTTCAGTAATGAGATATGTTAGGAAATGTAAGGTTTGTGCTGCCTCGAAATCAAGTAATTTATCTCAAGCTGGTTTAATGGGACAGTATCGTAACATAAGTTTTCCTTTCCAATTGATTAGTGCTGATCTTTTAGGTCCATTTCCACGTTCGAAAAACGGAAATCGATATCTTCTGGTTGTGGTGGATTGCTTTACTCAATTTGTTATGGTACATCTCATGCCTAAGGCTACTTCCCGTAATGTTGTCAAATTTTTGGAGAACCAGGTTTTTCTTGTGTTTGGAGTTCCTCAAATCATTACCGTGGATAATGGAGTACAGTTTACGTCCAAGGAATTTAAGAGCCTCATGAATGAGTATAAAGTCCAGAAAATTTGGTACAACGCTAGGTATCACCCCCAAGTTAATCCCACAGAGCGTGTCAACCGAACAATAACAACAGCTATCAGGTCGTATATTCATGATAATCATAAGCTTTGGGATCAGTTTATTTTTAAGATAGCTCAGGCTATACGTTTAGCAGTTCATGAGGTCACACAACTGTCACCATCCTTATTAGTTTTTGATAGAAATATTGCTGTGGATGGACGTTTTTTTGGGGGTATCGCTGAGAATGCTAGGAATAATGTGGAGATTTCCGAACGGCTTTTTAATGAAAATTTAAAAATTAGTTTACCAGAGTTATACTCTAACGTTCAGAGACGTCTACATCATTCATATCTGGTTAATTCAAAGCGATACAACCTTAGAAAACGCCCCTTACAATTTCATGTTGGTGATAGGGTGTGGAAACGTAACTTTGTCTTGTCTAAGGCTGTAGATAATTTTGCTGCTAAACTGGCCCCAAAGTTCACACCCTGTGTGATTGGCAAGGTGATATCTCCGTTAGTTTTCAATGTTAAAGATCTCCAAGGCAATGATTTGGGAAATTTTCATGTTTAGGTCCTTAAATTGGATGTTTCAGATAATGTTTCAGATGATGAGGATAATATTTCACAGGTTTAGGTTGTCTGTCCAAGTTTAATTTCTGTTTAGTTTAATTTATTCATATTTTATTTAGGTCATTTTTAATTTTTAGTAGTCATTTTTCAATAAATTCTTTTAGTAATACCTCTAGTTTTTCAGCAAGTTCAGTTAAGGTCAAATTTTCTTTTCCTCTTTGAGTTTAGTTTTCTTTTAGTCTCAGTTTAATTCTCTTTACTTCATGTTTTAGTTTAGGTTAGGCCCCATATGAGGTATGGACATTTTAAGGTTTTATATGGTTTTTGTGGGAGCACCCTATATGTTAGGTGTGCTCAGTATTGGGCTGATGTAGAAAGCATCTACCAATTTGCCATATAATAGAGTTTTTGTAGAGTTAATGGTTTTCTGAATGAAGTAAAGGGATGGCATTTAGTAAAGAGGAAAATAGCTTATATTATTGTTGTCAGTTATCTATTTTGGTACCCATTTTCTTTGTCAGGCCACCCCATTTTCGGTGTGCTACGGTAAAGCTCTGGCAAAACCGTACGGTCTGTAGCCTTTATACTTCAACACCTTGTATTTCTTTGTCAGGCCACTCTAACATACCTGTGCTACGAAAAAACCTAGAGGCAAAACCGTACCATTTGTAGCCCTCAGTGCTTTAACATTTAGTATATTTTTTTTTGGGACTTCGTAATTTTTTTTTTGGTACCAAAATATGCAGATAATACAGTCATTTTCAAGTTTTGTTTGTAGCTTAATATTCTCTAGACAAACGTTACTTTCCTTTCCAATTTTAGTTTTCCGACTCTTAATTTTTCTGTTCATTTTTCATCTCACTTTCGCAGTGTCAGATAAGAAGCTTCACTTCTCCTATTTATTTTCATTTCCTTTTATTTAACTTTTGAACTTCACTCGTCCTGTATCATGCCAGTTTCAGAATTCCACTTTTCAATATTTTTTTTTTATCATTCAGATAACTTCTCCTTTTAAATTTTTCAAAGTTTTTTTTTGTTTTAAATAGGTTTCTTTAGTCATGTTGTAGGTTTTCAGATTACTTAGTGTTATTTTGTGGGTCACGCTGGACTATGCCGTTCTATTCAAGTTTCTTTCAGGCGTAGTTATGCTTGTTGAGTTCTGTTTTAGGTTGGTACTTGCTTTTTGTGTAAGAGTACTCTTTGTTTAGATATTCTCTTATTTAGGTATGGTTTGAGAATTATCTTGGGTATATTTTATTGCCTGGTGGCCGTTTGTTGTAGCACCCTTTGTTTAGGTCTGCTATGTTAGGTTGTACTCAAGATATATTTAGTTGCGTGGTGGCTTTATGAGTAGCACCCTTTGTTTAGGTCTGCCACGTTTAATATAAAAGCAAGAACAATCTTTCTGTATACATAGTCTGGAGCTATAGGATGAAATTGGCACAGCTACTTGACATCTTGTTTTTTTTTGGAAATATTGTAAAATTTTTATGAATTTAGAGTAACGGACTTGTGCCATTTTTGTCCCACTCTCGTAGATTTTCAATATTTTCAAGCTACCCTTATAACTGTGGAAAACCTACTTCATTTGAAAGCTTTGAAATTTTGCCATAGTATTCAGTATTTCTGGTTTGATATTGACTTTAGATTTCATATTTTTTTTAGTATCTTTGTTGTAAGTTGTAAGTCGTTGCTGGCTTACTGGCGCCCATATTTTTGGTTTTTTTTTCTTACTCAGATTTTGGTAAAATTTTCATTTTCTCAATTTTGAAAATTTTTGTTCACCTGATTTTTACCTGATGCTGAAATAATCCTTTATAGATTCAATTGTAGATATGTAAATTTTACTTCAATTATTTCTTTATTCATCAGTCTTACTAGCTATAATATTTATTAGTTCATATTTTGATTTTTTTGTCACTCATAGTTTTAATATGCAGTTTGATTGGTTTGTTTTTTAATTCTTCATTTAGCTCAATTTAAAAAATTTTTTTGTAGCTTCAAATTTTTTTTTTTTGCTGGTAAGGGAAGTGTGTAACGTGCGTAATGCCCGTTACATTTTATTTACGCCGTACCTGATATATATTCATAAATATGCACAGTATAAATTTTGTTTCGGTGATCGGCATTTTGTCACTTCCACCTCACCCTACCAGATCGAGTTCGGTGTTCCAGGATTTTTAACATGAATATCACATGGAGTGAACGCCACTCAACTTGTACGACTTAAGATCTATTTAATTACGAAGAAAACCAGGAAAATAATTATTATATTAAGAACCATCGTTACAAGTGAAAGAGTTCATAAACTTTTATTTATCGATCAGTGTTTATTCCTGTTGTAAAACGGGGTAAGTTGAATTTTCGTCTGCCATTTTTTGTTACTATAAAACTGCGTATTAATTCTTGTTTCAGTTTTTTCTATATTTCTTTAATTGTTTCTTGAGCTAATATATTTAGCTCATTTAGTGAACCACGTGCTGTCTACGTTTTTTTTGTAATTCTAATGCAGTTTTTTTTATAAAGTTTTCTGTAGGCAGTCATGTTCATTAGAGTTTTGTGTATACCGTTTTCTTATATGTATTGAATTAGTCCTAGGTCCGGGCTCGTTGAAAGCAATAGAAACCTCAAGGAATTCCTTAACCAGGCCTGGAAGCACTGAATAACCGCCTAAGTACCAAGGGACCATAGCACAGGACAGAATCACTGTTATTTGTCCAAGCTACGTTTTTTTTATTGTATAAATTCAAATATAGTCCGCAAGTTCAATTTAATTGTTTGATATCCCCGAAAATGTACAACCTCTAAGTTTCACTATTAAGTAAAAGAGTCTCTTGTTACAAGATGTAATGTCTGGTGATTGGGCATCTCGTGGTGTGCGCATTAAACTTACGAGTAGAAACTCCTGACGACGATCATCATTTCGAGGTGCTCATCGTTGCAGTGACCAGCGTTTGATGGATAAACGATAGATGTCTCGGAAATCACAGAGGATCCAACCTTAGTAAAGCTAGCAAGCGGTAAATCCCCTGGATTGAATGACATCCCCCAGAGGCCATTAAGTGGGACGTTGCTAAAAATACAGGTTTATTCGCTGCCGTTTTGACAGCCACCCTGAAGGAGCGCTCATATCCTGCCGAGTGGATACGTGATCAGTGGGTTCTCATCCATAAGGCCGAAACAACAATAAAAAAGCTGTAGTTCCCATTACATGCTCGGTAATGCTGGAAAGTGATCCGGCCTTACCGAGTTACTTACCTACTTACAGTTACTAGTAGTAAGATTACAGAGATATCAGAAATTTAAGAACAATTTCGCTAATTTTCAGTTCAGATTCAGACTGGGACAATCAGCAGGAACAGCCTTAAGCGCAATGGATTGTGCTGAATTGAGGAGCGTCTTGTACACCCTCCGTCGGATGTACGCCTTGTTGACTTTCGACAACAAAAACGCATTTAACAGTGCGCCATTGTAGGATCTGTGGGGGAGGAGTGTGCCTTCTTATCTTGTGAGGCAACCAATTCACCATGACGTGTAGTGTTCCGCAGGGTTCCGTGTTTGGTTCACTTAAAAATAATATATTGCAAGACTCCGTTCTGAAACTGGTTGTTCGAGATGGCATCATACTTATACGGTATGATGGACGAGAGTGATGTTTGGAGCAGAAGACTCATTTCGGGGCCTAAGCGTGTGGTATGTAAGGGCGTTTGTGAAGGTCGTTTATTACCTCTTCCAACTGTTGACATTGAGATTTCTGGGAATACCTATATCAACTGAATCATGGGACCCGAATGTCTAAATTGCAAGAGGTGGACACCGTCGAGTACACAATTTACAACTGTGGGCGTTGGAAGCATTAGGATATGATTCATGGGACCAAGAACATGAAGGACAGCTTGTGAATGCGAGACCCAGGAAGCAGACTCGTCACCTGTATATGAATTATTACTATCGCTGAATCCCTTATTATCAGAGCCAAAACCATCGCTGGCCTTCTGGTGTGCATAAAAGCATTTTCCAAGACAGGTGAGAAATATCAAAAGAAATTTTCCACCACTAAAATAGTCCCTGAAAAAGAGATCAAGAGAGGTGGTTTCATTATTTTCAACTGATTTTTAATTATAATATCTCATTTAGCTGCCTTACTATAACATCAAAACTTCGCCACCCTGTATATTACCACGAAGTGATATCTCGAACAAGCATCATTCGTTTCATTGAAGTTTCATACTTTTATTATATTTTTCTGTCGATTGAATTCAATTAAATGCATATCTAAATATTAATGATTGTTTCAAACAGGTTTTAGTAATCAAAAAAATATGAGTACTAAGATTATAAATTTTGCAACTAATGAATGATGAACTGTGTTTGAAAAAACAGACAACGTATAAAATAAAATGAACGGTTTGGCCTTGTAACTTGTTTTCATTGAATGTGACCTCATGAACAAAAATACCCATTATTATGAACATTATGAAGTCCATATCGAAGTCGAATCTGGAGAATAGCATTGAAATGAATTCGTTGACTGAATATTTAGATGACACTCAAGTGACTCGCGCTATATCCATAGTTCTCGAAATCTTGTAGTTTTAGATATAGCTGAAAGATCTTCGACGATTCATTCGTTTTTCTCAGTCGGAGTTGAGATACTTTTCTTTTGTGCTTGAGTATTTCACCACTTTGAATAGCTTTTTCACATACAAAATATATATTCCTGAATCAATAAGAGCTATAAATAACGAAGTGAGAACGAAAGATTTGGTTCTTTTGTGCTATTCTATAGTTATCGAAATATTAATGTTATGAAACCAATATCTAACAAAACACTACTCACATCAATTCAACAAAAATTCAGAAATATAGAATTCAACTAAATAATCAACAAAGAATTAAAAATTTGGAGTACAACCGCCCAATACCAATTTTTGGAAGTTGAATGTACTCCTTTGAACCAAAAATCAATAACCTCTCTGGCTTAGCTTTATCAGGTTTTCAGTTTAACGAGATATTTGGTTTTTTCTTGTCCGATTTCATCTTCATATCATATCATATCAAATATTGAAGCATCCTGTCCAGTTTTACCTGCTTTGTTGGAATTTTATTATTGTAAAGAATATTTACTTATTAGAATTGGGCAAATTTGATCAATTCGATCAATTTCATGAACTTAAATTTTAACATGAACAATCCTTCGATAAACATATCAATTATCAAATTTTCTTGGTAGATTCAGGTATCAAGATCTTTTCCAGCTCTGATCCTTTTTATGAAAATCGGCAAATCTTCTTTCTCTTTATAACGGTTTCTCATTTATACTGAAACACTCTTATATTTTCAGTTAGTATTTGCAAAAGCAAGGATAAGTGTATTTATATCGTAGTCTTTTGAGCATGTAAAGTTTGCGTTCTGATTAAATATAGTTATTCTCAATAACTCAAATGCTCATTTCAGAATAACGTGATTAATAGTATTAATATAATGTTCTAATGCCGAACAACTACTTCGAATATCAACTGCGAATCAATGAAAGCAATTTTCTTTAAATTTCTGGAATCAACAAATTTTCTCTGTTTGCTTCAAAGCACATAATGATTCAAAAAATAGACGGGAATAGAATACGCGATAAAAAAAAAGAACGACGAAAAGTACACAATGAAATTTATATCATGAACAGTTCATAAACGGAATTTGTCCTTCGCGTGCTTTTCCAATGCTCTTTCATTTGCTCCAAATATCTTTTATTTTCAAATTCTCTGATCAATACATTGCACTCACTTATGAATAATTCGAAGTAAAATTCAATTTTATATGCCCGTGTGACCGGCCATAATCACGATAATTCCGATAGCAAAAACTAATTAGATAGTCATAATCTACCAATGATTTCGAAATAATGCCATACACTCTTGTGACTTTATCTTTTCGATAGACTTCCCCTATAGATCCAATGGCATTCAAGTATTTAAGTGACGACTTGATGGCTCGTGTCACTAGAAGCATAAAAAAATTAATCTCAGGAAATAGAAGCACCACATTTCTTATGTACGGATTGACGGAATGAGATAATTCCATCGCCATATACTGTCAGAGGATGATTCGATTGACTTTATTTGTTAGAGGGATGAAAGTGAGATGATACCTGTGGATTATTGATTATTGTACACAGTTAGGAGAAAATGAACACGTTGAGTAATAAGGCCACAAAATGATCTTATTCTGTAAAACTTGAATGCTTCTCATAAGTAGGTATTACTTTCTAATTCTCATTGAACATCGTACCTTTTAGGAAAATAAATAGCTGTTAAGATACTACAAAGTATCTATGACTGACACCAAGTTCACAAATAATTATTCAATCGTTGAAAGTCAATATATCATTTGAAAATAACAAATTATTATGCCTTTTAGAATGAAAACCATAAATTCATGATTACCTTTAGAACGCTATTTATGATTAGAAATCAATAATCTTCTATAATGAAATTAAGCAGTTTGTTAAACCGTCTGACATACTAGTTGTATATCAGAGTTATTTAAATGTGATCATTCACTTCGATCCTTTCATTCTTAAATGTTTTCGAATGATTAATCTGACAAATATATATATATATATATATATATATATATATATATATATATATATATATATATATATATATATATATATATATATATATATATATATATATATATATATATATATATATATATATATATATATATATATATATATATATATATATATCAGGATCAACGACGTGGACGTAGAAATTGTCCTTTGACTCTCAGTCCGGGGTGCTTTTTAAAAGTTAGTTCCTTTGTCACTAATTCATCCTATGTGCTTTTTTATGATGGGTTTTGCTCGTCTCTTTCTTCAGGGTGCATCATTGAAGCGGTTTGCATTTCCTCCTACTTTTGGGTCTTTTAATAAAATAGGTAAATTACACCAGATAGTCGAATTCCTATCCGTTCGCTTCGTGGCAGCTACCAATTCAATTGAAACATGTTTAGTCGTTCCTTGCTTGCCTATCCACCTTTCAAAAAAAAAGGCTTATCCAGATATCATATTACGGTGCTGATACGCCATCTTGATGATATCATCTATTCTCAAAATTGTCTCCTTTCAAACCTTGGATTGGCTGGTAATTTGGTTTCACGAGAGTTTTTTTTTGAATGAAACATTAAAGTTCGAATTTTCGTTGTATCAATTAATTAAGATATGTATATCAATTTTCATCCGGTAACGACTTTCTCAATCAAATTATTCACAAGAGTTGTTCAAAGCTAGCTACTACATATTGCCTTCGATAAAGAAGGGAGCTATTATTGTTTCACGTACATTACCTGCCCACACATTTAGTGACTGATTTTTTCTGATGCAAAGGGGATTTATATGAGAGCCAAGGTTGAAAGGATTTACATTGCTTTTAATTCAAATGATGCTTCGCCAAAAAACACAATATTTTATGAAATTCGTGAATTATGATTTATGATGTCCAGCGTCGTATCAAGAAATTCTTTTTTACGATCTCAATAATCCCATTATATCCTTGCAAAAGTCTCAGTTTATACGGATGAAATTTGAATACTTTTAAAATATCAAGATCAAACCTGCGACCAATATTGTGAGTTAAAATAACGGCGTCTTCGACTAAGTATAGATTTAATGGGCTTCCATATATTCCATTTCCCGCGACATCGACGGGGAAAAATCTCTATTCCAGTAAGAGGAAAGGACGCGAAGCGACTTCCTCGTTCCCCCACCGCAAATGTATTTCACCACTACAGTTGTTTGATGTATAGAAACTAACAAGGAAACTGCAGCTAAGTGGATATTTCGAGACGGTAATCCAATTCGTAGGCAATCGGTCTGTGAATCTCGATGAATTCTGTACAATAGAGATGCTAATCTCTTGTAACGAAAGTGGTTTAATATGAAATCTTCGTTTTTTCAATTAATCTCGTCATGAAAAGCAAAGAACAAAATATTCATGGAGTTATGATTCTCATATTCAGTGAATATTTCTAATACTGAAAAGGTTTGATTAATTTTCCTTTGCTAATAACTTAAATAAATAAATAAAAAAACTTCACTTCAATATTCAGTACTAGAGACAAGATTTTATTCCTACGCAGCAGTTTTGATTAACACGTTAACGAAGTTATTGCCATCATATAAGTTAAGTACATCTGTTGATGATAGTTGAACTTTCAAATAGATCAAATGCATGATGCTTCAAGTCTATTAATTTACAATTTGCCTATACTATCTAGTATCAGAACTAAATAAATTGATACAACTAATTTCAAGACGAAGATATTCTAGTAACATAGGCATAGTAGTCCTTTTAGGTCTTAAATATCCAAATATGTCAAATTATTATTAATTATTATTTCAAAAGACGAATTTCTTGGTTCATGGTAGCGCTATTCAAAAGGATACATTCAATCCCTCGTTTTATGTAGAATTATTTTAGGTTTTCCTTTTTTACGTACTCGGAACGGTTTCAAATGAAAAATTATTCATCGAATTTAATCGATATTACGGCAGCTTTAGTAAACAATTCAGCTTTCGATTGAGAAATACATCGCAGCTTACGAAAGAGTGCACTGTGGAATTTAATCATTTTGGTGATAGCGAGTTGAATAAGCAACAATTATCAATTATATAAACAGGGTACGTACTCATTCTAAACCTCTGGGTTTTGGATGAATATATACCAATATTATATTTTTTCAACTCAATATCTCATTTGTAGGCCATAGGGCTAAAACAGTATTCCCAAATCTCTTTGCTCTTTCACCTATTGAAAATCACTTCAATCTTCAATTACATTCATGGGAAGATTTTTGGGGAACTATTGTCAGAAAACGAATAAATAGAAAATACAGTTGATACAGTTCGAGAATAAGGAAATCAGGAGACATTTGGACAGGAATGAAATTGAGGGGATTATGGTTTTTGCTATTCTAGGTCGACAATTAGCATCGAATGAACTTGGAGGAAGTTGTAAGATATTAGGAAGTGTACAATTAAATTGTAAACATTCATGAGTGTAACTCCTAAATTTCCGAAAGGATTTAAAATTTCGTAGTTATCTGAGTTTTCAATTTTGGAAAAAATATAATCTTGAAATTTTGGCTCAATTTAGTTTTTCTCTCTTCTGAGAAGAATTTCACAACAGACTTTCTTTTTACACATAAATATTTTGATTTTACCTAAAACACCCAAGCCAATCACCTCCCCTAATAATTAATCTCAGAAAAATGAGAAAAAAACATTGAATCATACGTACTATATAATTATATAGTTGGAGAAAATTTTGTCTCTCTGGTCGCTGATACCTCAGTAACCGCTAGTCTGTGAGTGAGTTGTGAACAAAAACTGTAATCAGAATGCTTGTGCACTTTCTGTACTTCTGTATGGTGGAATTCACCCTGTAGTACTAAGGAATTGTTCAACATAAACAAAATATTCACTCTACGACAAAACTATAATTAAGATTTTCGAACTTCCAAGAAAAATGTTTCTAAGCTATTATCTAACCAAAAACTCTTCTCGCTACAACGGTTAGCTCCGTGAAATGCATCTATCATATGTAGGACACATCGAAAGACGTAGTTGGTACATTCAAGCCTTCTCTTGTAATTTTTATAATATGATTATGTCTTGTAATAACAATGAATTGAATCGTAATATTCTTTGAAAAGCAAATGACAGTAAAAAGGAATTCACTGAAGGTACACACGATAAGAACAATTGGAATTTTGTGACAGAAAAACCTATTGAAGTTTGAGGAAAAAAAGCGACTACTAAAATCAATATCAATCAAATGATAATGACAGTGATGTCTTATACAGATAGCGGGATTTCCAATTATTGCTTGCCTTGAAAAAAGGGAAAGCAGATTTTGATTGAACTGGGGTGCAATTAATTCAATCTCAAGTTAAGTTCACGAAAAAAAACGCAGATTCATCCCTCATTACAAATATTAATTTAAAAAAATTTCCTATTGCAATGAAATATCAGAGATTTAAAACTACCACGTTCAGTTGAAATATTTTAAAATCAACTAGCAGCGTATGAAACAATACATCATATATTATGTGAATCAATTCTTCATCATGAATTTGAGTGAGAAGTCTTACAAACAAAAACCGCATATTCCTTAGTAGTGAACTAAATTTGTGCAAAATTGTTGCTATTCAATGAAATTCTTCAAAATAGCTCGCGGCTCAATAAACAATATATGAAATTAACGACCACCTCATGAAAGGTGTGAAAAGTTGAGATCCTTCTCATGTTCAATGCTTTCTGTTTGGAGGAAAACTATGAACAATGTTCTCTTTTTTAAAATATTCGCGCTGTAAATATTCGGCCGGCTGAAAACCAGGGAAGAAAATTTCTTTCTTCTCACGACAAAATTGTGAAAGAAATGATATTCAAAACCCGTATTTCTTTTCAAATATGATTTATCAGTAGATATGATCTAAAGGGATCACAATACTGAAGTTTAATGTATAGGAAGTCTTAGGTTCGCCGATTTTCATCTAGTGCCATCAAAATTTGGGTGAATATAAAGAGATCAGAGTGAAAAGGATTCAGTAAACATAATACTTCTGTCATTGTATACCATCATACTGTAGAATTAAAATGCGGGTAGATCGTTCGTTTAATTAAATGCCCCGGTGAAGTTTTCACGCAAATTTATTTTGAATGATAAATCTCGCTCCACATAAATCCGTCTCCTGAATCAGCGAAATTTAGGACGAAGTGAGTACTTTTACTCCCATATTGCAATGAACGCGTATCCCAAAAGTCCTAAATATCTTATTCAATGCCTCCTTGAATAGATGAATATATTTGTAATATATGCCACACGATACTATAAGCGGAATAGGGACAGGAATTTTCTAGATTTCGCAAATCACTATCTATTAATGCAATAGGAGAGACTGTTAACAGTATAAGCAACTGAAATCCTCTAATAACAGAGGATTGAAAATACTTTCCGACACTCAAGCTGTGCTAAAACATTAATCAAGTAGAATTCATATTAAAAGTTTTATGAGGATATCATAGTTGCCTTAGCGAACTGTGAAAAAGAATAGAGCTTGTCTAGATTCCGAGTGATGAGGGGTATGTCGATAAGGAAATATTGAATCAAATCGGAACAATCAGGCAAATATATCGTATGTAAATTGAAATTACAGTAGGAGTTTTTTAAGGCGGTCATCATAATGGAGTTACGAAGTAGGTACACAGAAAAAAACCAGAAGTACAGAAAAGAGATCGAAGGACTGAGCCGTCCAAGGCTCTGCTCGACTTCAACTCAAGGAGACCAACTCAAGGCTACTACTGGAACAAGGAGAAAGATTTCATAATCTTTAGGAAAATATCGTGAAAATTATCCAAGGGGAGCAAGAACTGCACTCCAATCACTGTCGACATGTCCTGTTCTCGCTAGGAACAAGGCATGAGCTGTAGGATTACAGTATAGTCTCATCCGTTTGATTAAGATCAGCAATCGCCAGCCAGATGACCTAGGGAGAAGAGCATCCAACTAGTGAATATCTGGTGGTTCTGAATGAGTTTGAGCCAAAAAGGAAGAGGCAACAGGAAAAAGAAAAATCACCTAATCAAGACAAAAAGACAAATACTCAATGTTCCTCAAGGTCTCAGTGTAATGCCTGAGCCAACGTGATGGCAAAGAGCGAGTTGTTAATGATGGCAATAAAAAGAGAGAACTGGATAGAAAAAGAAAAACTCTAATATTTTTCCTATTTCAATAAAGATGGATAATAAACGAAGTTCTGAGATCAGATCAGCTTCAGAACTGCAGGTTGAATTATATCGAAAATCTTTATGTGCCATGGAGTATATATATATATATATATATATATATATATATATATATATATATATATATATATATATATATATATATATATATATATATATATATATATATAGGGTTTTACCCCGACGAGTTGCCCATATATCTGTTCATGCAATCAAACTGATTTCATGAAAAATAAAAATATAAATCCACCACCCGGTAATTAATACCAGGCAATGATTATAATCAAAACATATCCTGGAGTAATTATGTATTAAGATAACGTTATGAGAATATATCAATTTACCAGAATATATACATACTATAGCATCATCAGACAATGATATCAATGTACCAACGAGTAGTGTTAGAGGCTTTCTCCCCGGAAAAATCCAGTGTACGGACCTTAGTCAAGTAACACTGAATGTTACTCATTAATAGTTTCCTTTGTGTGAAGTGGTGAACGATCGAATAGAATACTGCTCTGAATAAAAATATGACAAAATTGTCAGTTAATTATATTACATTTATATAAACAAATAAATGAAATATGAAATGAGATTCTTAGCAGTATAAACTAAAGAGAAAACCTATGACTCTACCTCATTATTATTTTCGGAAAGAAACCTACGAAGAATATTACAAGATTTGATGACTGTTATCCTTTGTAACTGTTCAAACAAATTTTTCTTCAGACCCAAAATCTCAATACTTTTGTTAAGATTTCTAGGAATAACGCCTGTTGTAGAAATAATAATCGGTAGAATAAATATTTTCTTCATTTTCCACATTTTTTAATCTCATCGCCAAGCATTATATATTTAGAAATTTTTTCATTGTATTTATTTTGTATATTATGTGTGTCGGGTATAGCAATATCAATTATATATGTTATTTGATTCTGTTTATCATTAAGAACGATATCTGGTCTATTGTGTTTTACAGCTCTGTTGCAAAGAATTGTTTTATCAAAATAAAGTTTATATTTGTCATTTTCATATTTGTGAAATTTTTTTCTTTTGGGAATTAGGTCATGTTTAATTCCTAGATTAAAGTGAATAATATTAGCGACGGCATTATGTCTTTCTAAATAATCTGTTGAAGCAAGGACTGAGCAAGATGATAATATATGAAAAACTGTTTCTGAAGAACAGAAACATCTACGGCAAGAATCATCTATATTTTGTTTGATGATTTGTTTTCTATAATTCCTCGTGAAAACAACCTGATCCTGGATCGCAATTGCCAAGCCTTCTGTTTCAGCAAACAATTCTCCAGATACTAACCATTTATTCGATGCAAGTTCATCAATATAATCATTTTTCAATTCTTTAGGGTGCTTTCCGTGTAATTCTTCTGCATCCAACTTTCTCTTTTAGAATTATCATCAAATATATCAAAATCTACCTTTTGCATTGTCAAGTTCAGAGGTGTAAGATTATAATCTGAAGCAACAACAATATCATGTAATTTAGATGTTCTCTGTTTATCATGAAAATGGGAACGTAGATGAAAAATCTGTTTACTATGAAGATTATTCAAATCAATTAATCCACGACCTCCAAGATGTCTAGGTAGTGTAACTCTCTGAACAGCTGACTTTGGGTGGTGCTTATGATATTTACAGAGCATTTTCCTCGTATGACATTGTAATTCATTTAGATCAGTTTTAGACCATTTAATAATTCCAAAAGAAGATGTAAGAATAGGAACAGCATAAAGGCTTTTACTAGTTAAATAACTCTTGATGATAATTCTAAGTCCTTTGTAATATGAACTTCTAATATTTTCTTTAGTGCTGCTATGGTTAATTGTCTTCTCTTGACAAAATCCAAGATATTTATATGTATCTCCTTGATGCATTGGCTCGATTTCGATATTGGAAATCTTTATATAATCAGAGGTGATCTTTCCTTTTCAATAGAAAGATTTTTACACTTTGGAAGCCCTAATTTTATATGAATATCATTGGAATAGTTGAAAGTAATCTCAAGTAGACTTTTTAAATGAGATCTGGTTCCGGCATATAATTTAATATCATCTAAATAAATTAAGTGATTTAATTTGAATTCAGTTAATAGACTCTTTATTTTGAAGCCGAAACTAGTAGCATTTAATTAATGAGATAATGGATTGAGGCAAAGACAAAACCAAAGAGCTCTTAAAGAATCACCTTGAAAAATGCCTCTTTTGATTGGAATTACTTCGGATTTTAACGATTGTTTTGAAATATTTAAATGAAGATTGGTTCTCCAATTTTTCATTACAAATTCAAGAAAATGACGAAGTGTCTTATCAATTTTATAAATTTCCAAAATTTCTTGAAGCCATGAATGGGGAGAACTATCAAAAGACTTTTGGTAATCAATGAAGGCTCTATAAATATTTCTCTTCTTAGTTTGAGCTTGATTCAAAGCAACAGAATCAATTACAAGTTGCTCTTTAGTACCAAGGTGTTTTATTCTAAATCCTTTTGATGTTCGGAAAGAATATTATAATTCTCCAAATGTGCATAAATTTTTGGGTAATACATGCAGTTAGAATTTTATATATTGTTGGAAGGCAAGTAATTGGTCTATATTGAGACGGATCAATAGTATTAGCACTTTTCGGTTTTAAATAAGTAATTCCTTGTGTGAAAAATAAAGGAGTAGTTGAGGGTTCTTTATTATAAATGAAAAATATTCAGCCAATTTTTCATGAACGCAAGAGAATTTCTTGTACAAAAGTTATGAATACTATATATATATATATATATATATATATATATATATATATATATATATATATATATATATATATATATATATATATATATGTCTGAATCATATAAATATACCGAATCAATGCTTTTAGTGACAATTGAAGGTGAATTCCTTCATAAGAAATGAGCTAATCAGATTTCAATTCAAAGTTTAGTACATTTCTATACTTATTTGAATAAGAAATGCAACGATCTTTATAGATGTCAGCAAATATAATAACGCATAGTCCATTCTAAGTGCCGAATTTTCGTTTTGTCTATAGCATTGATTGAAAGAGAACTTTGTACCTTTGTACGAGTTAAATTTGAAATTAAAATCTCAGGCTCAGAAAAGTCTGAATTCAGATTCCTCTGCCAGTTACAATTGTTCAAACGTGAGATAGAAGCATTAAGATTATGTAAGGAGAAGGATCGAATGAATGATATTATGAGAAACTATAAACCACTCTTTTGTAGAAGATCGAAGTTGATTGAAAAAATAGTTGCGATTAAAAACGTTTTACAAACAACGATAGAAAGACAATTTACTCAATAATATTAAATACTTTTCATAGTGTAATAATTTCAATCTTTCATTTTGAAATAACCAACTGGCATATGAATATTTAGTACCTCTCTTAGTTTGCGTGATTTAAGTAGCAAAAGGATACTAATTGACTTCATTACATTCTAATTTCAGCGGTTAGGATGTTATCTGAAAATACAATATTATGGCTCAATGAATTTCGTAGTCAGAAATAACCATAAAGGAGGAAGCGTAATAGTCAAAAATAAAATATCTGTAGAGAAAATACTAATAGGAACGGATACGAGTTCATTGATAAAATATGTTTATTATAACCTTCCAATTTGCTTTGCCTATGAATGTATTTCAATGGAATATAAGTAAGAAGAGATTAGATAAATGGAATAATTATGGATTGATAAAACATACATGTATTTCTACTTGGTACCGTTGGTTTGCGAAAAACAATTGGAAACATGGAGACGATATTGACTCCTACTCAAATATTTCAAAGGTGAAGATGGTACTTCGTTTATGAGTCATCTTTCTAGTTGAATTTTAAAGAGATAATATTGAATATCGTGTATGAAACTCGAGAGGTAACTTGAGTCAAATATTTTAGTTCTGATCATATCCAACAAATTTTAACTCTTCGAGAAACAGAACCAATTATATTATAGAAAAAGTGGTATATTATAAGGGTCTATTTATTTTTTCTACATTTTTCAATGTAACTACACTCATCTCCTCAAATAAATTAATTATGCTTAAGTCTTTCGGAAACTATCGCATGTTCAAAGGATAATAAGAATATATTCGGAGGATCTCGATATTTTCTAGAAAACTTAATCTTGAGCATATTCGACAGAGTATTCTGAATTAAGACCGATAATTTTGGTTGACTATGAGTTGAAGAAAGCCATTTCATATTTTTTGAATAAATTTTTCTGAAAATATGGCTTTTGAAAATTAAAATATATTCCTTTGAAATATCTTTCTATTAAGCTGGTTTTGAAAGATGGCTACTGAGTATACGTTCGGAACACTTCCACATAAGTTTATTATATGTACCTCTGCAAATATAGATGAATAACTCTTCAGCAGCTGGGAAATAGATAAAACAATAATAATATACTGAATATCCAAATCAAAACATATTGACTTTTTAAAATAATCGAAGTTTTTGGTTTTCGCTAGTACTCCTATTATGTTAAATGCTTATGTTCATACCTTAGGAATTCAGTATCTCATGGAGACGATTCAATGGATTTTACAATTCACGCATTCACACAACACTACGAAGATACGTACAATATTAATTTCAGATTACCAAACTGAACGCTTTCAAATATTAAAACAAGTTTCAAAGATAGTGATGTTATCATTAACCTTAGAACGTCTATAATGAATCCAGTGCTGATAATGCATACATGATAACTGATGACGTATGACAAAATATAAGTACATTAATTTGAAAATATCCAAAAAGTTCGTTTGCAAACAAGTGGTTCAGAGTTCAAACTACACAGATTTAAACAAAGTGGAAATATTATCTGAAACAAATAAAATCGTGCCAACGGATAGTAACCAAATTAAATGAATTTGAAACGCTTGCATGCATCACCCTTATTGTAACGCCACAATTACCTATCATGACACGGTAAATGTTCATAGAGTCGGAACTACTAATAGCCAATTAAGATGATGTTTGAATGAATTTTGAGTGCCTATAAGAGGGAACTCTCTTTTTCGAAGAAGACACTTTCTGTTGGAGAATATCGCATTAGAAATTCTTCAATGAACGTGGATGCACCATCATGGTAATTTTGAAGCAGACGATGTTCATAAATTTTTCCATGAAATAAAAAATATATATATATATATATATACATCACAATACGTCTGACGAAGCCATTGCATGGTAGTAATCCTAAGATGACTTGTGACTATTAATTTAATGGTCTGAAAAAAGAGGCTCGACATGTGTGGGGACCCTCAAGAAGAACAAAAGAAGTTCCGAAAGAGTTCTTGCCATCGAAAACAGAGTTATTTTATCACCTGAAGTCGCTGTACACGCTGATGACCAATGGCGATCTTTTATCGTATGCTGGACATAAGTATGGTGAACACGCAAATATTATAATAGGCTGACGGAGGTAGAACCATCGAGAGAGGGGTTTTCATCAAAACTTTGGCCAGAAGCTTAGTCTTACAGCACATGCAGCGCAGAGTTTACAACTCGTGATTGCCACTCGAAATAAGGTGAAACATCAAACAAATTTTGGTCTTGGATTCACAACCTAACCGCAAAACTTGCACGAAACGTAAAAGACGCGAAAGAAATAATTCTGCTGTCCTTCCAAGAGGGACCGGAAATCTTTCTACCAATGCATTTCTTGTAAGAAGCATATATGCCTGCAGTGTGCGAAACAGTAATGTCCTGAATGTCAATAAAAATAGCTAAAGTTTATTCCTTGTCAATTTTGTGATTTTGAATTGTTTAAGAAATGAATGTTATTTTATAAGAACGTTTGAGTTTATACTCAGATCTGATTGATTTTTATGACCAAATGTTGATTTCATGTCTTTTTTTCTAGTAATAAGAAAGTTTGTTGACTCAATTTCCAACTTTTGAATCAAGATTCAAAGAACATCTCTCCTCAGATATTAAATCCGCATTTTTGAACATATATAGATAATTCAGAAATTCTCCACAAATATAATGAAAGATGACAATGAATTCGTTGGAAAGTTTGGAAATCAATAAACTAACTTAACCTAACCCAAAATTCACCCTTTCAATAATCGACTAGAATTACTCTTCACTGATAATTTTATTTATATTATAATGAACGAAAGAAACATAAAACAATTTAAAACGAGAAACGCAAACTATGGAAAGTTCTGAAAATAAAATGAAAATATTAAGAAGAATAAACAATTGACTGTCAAAAAGAAGAATCAAAAATACTCAAAATGGACGATTATCAACTGGAAAATGTTCGAAATATAAGAAGGGAAAATGAGAAAATAATCACTCTCAATCACTACGAAAAAAAAGTTCACTTCGGATGAACGTAATACTACTTTTTATGTTATTTTATGTGCATTTCGTGAAATCAATGATAATATAAATTGATAAAATACAAAATCATTGGTTTCTGTATCTATTCAGAATATGTATGGGATATCAAATAACTTTCGATACAAAATGGAATAGTCTTTTGATATATCACTAAGGATGACATAATGTAAACAACTCGAGATACATTCCATAATATTTGTCCGGATAGTCCCAATTACTTCAGGAGAAATTTTGTGTGTCGATTTGAAACATGCATCCGAGAAAATGGTACACTTTCATAGCGTGTGTAAGTAATCCTTCTCTCGGAAATTGTTCCTTGTTAGATCACAGTATAAATGTTGTTTATGCTGTGGTTACAACAGGTTTTTTCAGCTAAATTGGATAAGATTATGTGAAAATTTTAGCATGAGATTCAAAATCCTTCTTAACTCTAAATCTAAATATAAGTATAGGAACACCTAATAGATTTCAATAGGTATTGAAATTGTCTTTCATTTGTACTCATCAAATACAGTGTGTTCCATTCGAAATACGAAAAATAATGCGGTTTCAACCTAAACAAAATAGGATATCCATCACAGAACACCCTATATAACCGTATCAACAATAACTCATTGTTCATGAATAATTAGATTTATGAGAATAATTTTGTATTAAAGCTAAGATTCTAAGGAGATTCCATTAGATGCATGAGATGTTCGAAAAATAAGTTATATTATTCGAAATCTGAAGATATAAAGCATATTAGGATCTAGTACTTTTTGTTTATACTTCACCCGGTATAATTATGAATCTCTCTAATTCTAAATCAGATTTCAAGTAAGTTTACTACAGAACGAATTGAGATCTGTTGGTGAATAAAGTATAATAGGTGATATTGAGTTATTATTACATCAGCATTATAAACAAATTTGCTCAGGAAATGATTATTGCACGTTAGCCAACATTTTAATTTTACGAGGTTTGTGAATACAGTGATGAAACTGGCAACGTCACTTTCGATCCGACATCGCGTGAGACGAGAGGCTAAGCAGTCTGTATGAGTATATTTATCCGCAGCGTTACTTCAGCTTGGATTTAGTTTTTTCTTGTGCGTTATAAAAATTTCGCACAACGATGTGCTATCAAGTTTTGCTTCAAACTTAAATACAATGCAACATTAACATTGGAGGAACTTCAGCAGGCCTATGAGTAAAGTGTTCTGTCAACGACCCAGGTTTTCCGGTAGTTTAAGGCATTTTCAGAAGGAAAAGGGTCGATTGAAGATGAACCACGATGCAGAAGGTCCTCAAGTGTAAGAACCGATGAAAATGTGAACAGAGTCCAGGATCTTGTGCGTTCAGATCAACACTTGATACTCAGAATGATCGCAGAAAAGTTGAATTTGAATCACACCTTCGTTCATCAGATTTTCCTATTTTGTTTAAGTTTTAAACCGCATTATTTTTCGTATTTCGAATGGAACACACTGTATTTGATGAGTACAAATGAAAGACAATTCCAATACCTATTGAAATCTATTAGGTGTTCCTATACTTATATTTAGATTTAGAGTTAAGAAGGATTTTGAATCTCATGCTAAAATTTTCACATAATCTTATCCAATTTAGCTGAAAAAACCTGTTGTAACCACAGCATAAAGAACATTTATACTGTGATCTAACAAGGAACAATTTCCGAGAGAAGGATTACTTACACACGCTATGAAAGTGTACCATTTTCTCGGATGCATGTTTCAAATCGACACACAAAATTTCTCCTGAAGTAATTGGGACTATCCGGACAAATAATATGGAATGTATCTCGAGTTGTTTACATTATGTCATCCTTAGTGATATATCAAAAAGACTATTCCATTTTGTATCGAAAGTTATTTGATATCCCATACATATTCTGAATAGATACAGAAACCAATGATTTTGTATTTTATCAATTTATATTATCATTGATTTCACGAAATGCACATAAAATAACATAAAATTAGTATTACGTTCATCCGAAGTGAACTTTTTTTCGTAGTGATTGAGAGTGATTATTTTCTCATTTTCCCTTCTTTTATTTCGAACATTTTCCAGTTGATAATCGTCCATTTTGAGTATTTTTTGATTCTTCTTTTTGACAGTCAATTGTTTATTCTTACTATTTTCATTTTATTTTGAGAACTTTCCATAGTTTGCGTTTCTCGTTTTAAATTGTTTTATCTTTCTTTCGTTCATTATAATATAAATAAAATTATTAGTGAAGAGTAATTCTAATCGATTATTGAAAGGGATGAATTTTGGGTTAGGTTAAGTTAGTTTATTGATTTCCAAACTTTCCAACGAATTCATTGTCATCTTTCATTATATTTGTGGAGAATTTCTGAATTATCTATATATGTTAAAAAATGCGGATTTAATATCTGAGGAGAGATGTTCTTTGAATCTTGATTAGAAGTTGAAAAGTGGAGTCAACAAACTTTCTTATTACTAGAAAAAGACATGAAATCAACATTTGGTCATAAAATCAATCAGATCTGAGTATAAACTCCAACGTTCTTATAAAATAACATTCATTTCTTAAACAATTCAAAATCACAAAATTGACAAGGAATAAACTTTAGCTATTTTTATTGACATTCAGGACATTACTGTTTCGCACACTGCAGGCAACATGCTTTTAACAAGAAATGCATTGGTAGAAAGATTTCCGGTCCCTCTTGGGAGGACAGCAGAATTATTTCTTTCGCGCCTTTTACGTTTCGTGCAAGTTTTGCGGTTAGGTTGTGAATCCGAGACCAAAATTTGTTTGATGTTTCACCTTATTTCGAGTGGCAATCACGAGTTGTAAACTCTGCGCTGCATGTGCTGTAAGACTAAGCTTCTGGCCAAAGTTTTGATGAAAACCCCTCTCTCGATGGTTCTACCTCCGTCAGCCTATTATAATATTTGCGTGTTCACCATACTTATGTCCAGCATACGATAAAAGATCGCCATTGGTCATCAGCGTGTACAGCGACTTCAGGTGATAAAATAACTCTGTTTTTCGATGGCAAGAACTCTTTCGGAACTTCTCTTTTGTTCTTCTTGAGGGGTCCCTACACATGTCGAGCCTCTTTTTTCAGACCATTAAATCAATAGTCACAAGTCATCTAAGGATTACTACCATGCAATGGCTTCGTCAGACGTATTGTGATGGACCCCACAAATTTTTCTCTTTATTTGTTATAGTTTCACCATAAGATTTTCTGCCACAATGAATGTAGGCGTTGTAGAAGGAATTGGTATTTGCATCGCACAAACAGTTTTACTTCGATGGTTCGCTTGGCATGCATAAAAAGAATTACAAGCGACTTCTGAATGCAACCGTTTGGTATTTTTCCTTTCTGTCAAGTCTGTTATCAAAACCTTAGTACAACAGTACATTCAGGAATCGTTTTTTGGACATGACACATCTGAAAATGTCTGCTCCGGTAGCATTGGTTCCGAATATGTGGGTATTCAATGTTTTCATTGTTTGACTTGAACAGCGGTGTACCAAAAAACGTGTACAATTCAAATATATCAATATCTTATAGTTCGGGTTGATTTTCTCGGATGTACTTGGATCTAAGATGGTTAAGTTGTACATTGGTTCACCTTATAATCCCTCATAGAATGTCGGGGCTCATAATTTTATTCCAGAGAAGAAAATGATCCATTTGATCACTGTCTGTTAGTCTTGACTCACGCGTGCGAACTATTATATTATGCTCTGGGGTTCTGACAGCCCTGTTTGGTAGCTGTTTTGCTCACTTGTACATATATGTTTTTTCCGTGGAAATTAATTACTAGCTATTCTTGACAAAGGTTGATCATCAACAGTGTCAGGGTCTTGATAGGCCTGGTTGGATTTCATCCCTCTCGTTATCAGATGCGCTTTCTTCAGTTTTTGAGTTGTGGTCAACTCGCAAATAGTTATCTGCTAAATCATCAGCTTCAGAACCACTAAAGTCTTCATAAGCCTACCATTCTTCGATTTGTTGTACGAAATTAGAACTGCTTCCCGATATGACTTGTCTACTAGTACTTGGTACTGAATTTCTCTGGTCCGGTACACTACGTCCTCTTCTAGGTGATTGTATACTTCCATCCCTTATTTATGTGGCTTCACTCCAAAGTAGAACACAAATAACAATTTAACAACACTGAAAAAAAGTAACGTAAGCTGTGACGTGAGGACTGAAAGGCCTCAATAAAACGTATTACTTACCGCAATCTCTCCCGCCGACACTATTATGCCCGTTAACGGTCATGCCACTCAACTAAACGGGGGAAGGTGTAAAATAACGTTTTCATTACTGCCGTCAGGTTTGTGACGTCCGACGTCACCAGTTAAAGGCTAAAAGAGATATTCGAAAAACGTAATGTTTTCACAAGATATCGATAACAAAATCAATTCAGGTAAATCATATTCTGATCTGAGGGAACTTATCTTTCTAGGCGTTCACAGGTTCAAAAATGATAAGAGACAAGGGATATCATATTTAAGAAAACATAACTTTGAAATGAACCTCTAAGCCGGAACACCCTTTTTACAATATATTCAACAAAGTTATGGAGCTATTATGCAAAAACCTGCCACATGACATGTCAAATGACGAGTAGTGTATTTCGTGATAAAGTATTTTGAAAAGAGTTTCATTAACTTTTTATGGAAGTGACTGATTTCGTCTAACCGAACTATTTTAATATGTGATTCGTTCATAAAATATGATACTAGGGTGTTAACCTAATCTAGAATTTAATAATTTCAACAAAGAAATGAAAGCTTCTCTATCGAACAGAAATATATCTCTAATTTCAATATATCGTTATCGAGATGAAATGTTATGCGATTCTAAATGTTTATTATTAAGATTTGATCTGTGTAATATTTTCGCCGCTCTGAATGACCGCAACCTATGGAGATTTATTCATTCAATCAGTATTGTTTAAAAGTTGTGATTCTTCCAGTAATTCAACAGTGAGCATTTCGTGAAATTCTATCATGTTATTACCATTACCGATTCACTGCCAAAGTCAAGGCAAACTTGTGTGGAAATTTTATTCAGTGATGTTTGGGTTATTCGCAATTCGGGAAGTGCGGATCGTATTGATAAACATTAAAATAAGCAAAATGTTAACAACCGTATCTTCATCATTTTTCATGCACTTCCATCAAAAATATTAAGAATTCTATTTTTCAAGTTACAGAATACTATTATCTTGAACTTTCGAAGCTTATTGGTAGAAAATTTGAATATCTTTCGTTAAATATTCTGCAAGTTCTTGAAATTTTTTATGGTACTGAACATGAATCATAAATAAATGCATAGTTTGTTATTTTCAAAATTCAATTGTTTTATTAGTATACGAATCAAGGGTACCACATTCAGAGAGAAGTTATTCTTATTTCATGCTTCCCAAATAACCAGCAGGTCTTCAATGAAATCCTAAATAAACCGATAAAAGAGCCATTGAAGGCAAAGGAAAAACAAATGAGACAATCTGGAAACAGGTCTTCTAGAATATGAAAAGAAAAAAAAGGAAAATGTATTTTAGCGAACTGACTTTATTTACGATTTAGTTGAAAAATTACAAATAATCTACGTTATACAGATTCGAGTTTGCATGGTCGACATATTTAATTCATTCATATATATATATATATATATATATATATATATATATATATATATATATATATATATATATATATATATATATATATATATATATATATATATATATATATATATATATATATATATATATATATATATATATATATATATATATATATATATATATATATATATATATATATATATATATATATATATATATATATATATATATATATATATATATATATATATATATATATATATATATATATATATATATATATATATATATATATATATATATATATATATATATATATATATATATATATATATATATATATATATATATATATATATATATATATATATATATATATATATATATATATATATATATATATATATATATATATATATTTTACATTTATGAATATTGTGTCAATCTTTCTAAATATATGCCGTCGGATCCATGGAATAGATCAATCTTTAAATCCTTCGGATCCATGGTCAGATTCGTAGAATTCCATTATCAATAACAAAAACAAGTAATATTTTTGAGGAATTTTACTGAATAATTGTGATTCGCAACGCTACCTTGTAGTGAAACGCGTTACGAATCACATTTATTCAGTAAAATTCTCAAAAATATTACTTGTTTTTGTTATTGATAATGGAATTCTACGAAGTAAAAACCTCCCAAATTCAAATATTTGTTGAACTCTTGAAATTTGTTCAATCTATCTCTCAGAGGAATTTTTATGTTCTTTTCACAAAGGCTTACTGTTCTCAAAATTATAGTGTCATGATAATACTTATGGAAAAGGTTTTTACTAGTTGAATAACCCTTGATAATAATTCTAAGTCTGTTATAATGAAAACTTCTAATATTTTCTTCAGTACTGCTAAGGTAAATTGTCTTCTTTTGAACAACTTCTAGATATTTATGTGTATCTCTTTGATGCATTGGCTCGATTTTTATTTTAAAAGTCCTTATATAATCAGAGAAGATCTTTCACTTTTCAATAGAAAGATTTTTACATTTAGGAAGCCCACATTCCTTATGAATCTAATTAGAATTGTTAAAAGTAATCTCAAGTAGACTTTTCGAATGGGATCTAGTTCCGGTATATAATCTAAATAAATTAAGTGTGTTAATTTGAATTCAGTTGATTGACTTTTCAATTCAAAGCCGAAAATTGTAGCATTTAATTCATGAGATGATGGATGAAGGCAAAGACAAAACCAAAGAGCACTTAAAGAATCTCCTTGAAAAATGCCTTTTTTGATTGGAATGACTTCAGATATTAACGATTGTTTTGAAATATTTAAATGAAGTTTGGTTCTCCAATTTTTCATTACAAATTCAAGAAGACGAAGTGTCTTATCAATTTTGTATATTTCCAAAATTTCTTGAAGCCATGAATAAGGAGAACTATCGAAAGCCATTTCGTAATCAATGAAAGCTGTATGAATATTTCTCTTCTTAGTTTGAGCTTGATTCAAAGTAACAGAATCCTTTTTTTTCTACATCCTTTGTTATATTAGGAATGAATATTATAATTCTCTCTTCTAAGTATATATATATATATATATATATATATATATATATATATATATATATATATATATATATATATATATATATATATATATATATATATATATATGTATATATATATATAACATGAGACAAGAAGAATTATTCAAAATTCTTAGATCAATGAATAATCCTTTCTGACAAGTACTAGTTCCCTGCCATGCACGCAGCCCCCAAGAGCCACAATAGTGCAGTTCAGCAGGATGCCGAGAAACGACACGGCAGACTGCAGTTTCGCCCTTATTAGAGCTCATCAGTGTCGCATATCGCTTCTCAGCATCCTACCAAGCCACATCAGGGGTACCCCATCGATTCCAGAAAGGACGCTAAAGATGTCACATTGTCTCAAGTTTAATATATATATATATATATATATATATATATATATATATATATATATATATATATATATATATATATTTCACGATGAATTATAGAAAACACATCATTAAACAAAATAACAAAATATAAAAAAATATAAAAAGGTCAAATTGAAAAAATCATACAAAACAACGCAATGAACATTTGACATGTGTAGATTGCTTAAAAAATTCCTTGATCACCCAAGGAGAAATTGTGTCAGTAGTGCAAAAAATCTACGAGCTATAATTCTTTTAAATGTTCCGGTATAACCGGAAATGGTATCACTTCGAAAATATGTCACTCCAATTGGAAATCGCTATTGTAATTGCAACTTAAAAAGCTTTTAACGGACGGTCCCGGTTGATATCCCAGTATCTAAATCCAATGACCATGGATCCGACGTGATTTAGATAGGTGGACAAAATATTCCAAAGGTAATCAATCAAGAAAACTTATGGCATATATTGAAAAAATATTCCTAAAATGAAAATAAAACCCATAAATTTAATGAGATAAATGAGAAAACTAATAGAATAATGAATTCAAACAAAAACTTTCAATATATTCCATTAAACTACGTGAATATAAAATCAATTCAGATAGAAAAGTCCAAAACGAGCTATTCAAAAATAATGGTAAATATTTTTAAAAACTTATTTCAGGTTCAAATGAAAACATTCCTGGAAATGGAGCTCCTAAAATTGATATTCATACTAATTATTGGTCTTCAATTTGGGCTGTTCCAAAGCAACACAATTCCAGTGTAAGTTCGATTTTAAATGAAAGGTCTCGACCTTCTAAAATTGAATGCATGCGATTTAAAAATTTTCATACGAGAATATAGCATCAGTAATTAAACATTCGAAAAATTGGAAATCTCCAGGTGTTGATGGTATTCATAACTTTTGGTTTAAAAAATTCTCTTACGTTCATGAAAAATTGGCTGAATATTTTTCACTTATAATAAAGAACCGCTCAGCATTTTCTTTATTTATCACACAAGGAATTACTTATTTAAAACCGAAAAGTTCTAATATTATTGATCCATCTCATAATAGATCAATTACTAGCCTTCCGATAATATATAACATATTAACTAAATGCATAACCCGAAGAATTTGTGCACATTTGGAAAATTATGATATTCATTTTAATATAATAAAGTATGTAGAAAAAGCACCTAGGTACTAAAGAACAACTTGTAATAGATTCTGTTGCTTTGAATCAAGCTCAAACTAAGAAGAGAAATATTCATACAGCTTTTATTGATTACGAAATGGCTTTCGATAGTTCCCTTGGCTTCAAGAAATTTTAGAAATATATAAAATTGATAAGACACTTCGTCTTCTTGAATTTGTAATGAAAAAAAATGAAAATAATGAAAAAATAATTCCAATCAAAAAGGCATTTTTTCAAGGAGATTATTTAAGTGCTCTTTGGCTTTGTATTTGCCTTAATCCATTATCTCATGAATTAAATGCTTCTATTTTCGGCTTTAAATTAAAAAGTCAATCAACTGAATTCAAATTAACTCACTAAATTTATTTAGATGATATTAAAATATATGCCGGAACTAGATCTCACTTGAAAAGTCTACTTGATTACTTTCAACTATTCTAATGAGATTCATAAGGAATTTGGGCTTCCTAAATTTAAAAATCTTTCCATTGATAAAGGAAAGATCACCTATGATTATATAAGGATTTTCAATATCGAAAACGAGCCAATGCATCAGGGAGATAAGATAAGACAATTAACCTCTTAGTAGTACTAATGAAAATATTAGAGGTTTTCATTATAACAGACTTAGAATTATTATCAAGAGTTATTTAACTAGTAAAAACCTTTTCAGAGCTATCAACTCCTATGCAGTTCCTATTATTACATCTTCTTTTGGAATTATAAAATGGTCTAAAACTGACCTAAATGAATTACAATGTCAAACGTTGAAAATGGTTTTCAATATAAGCTAAGCCCAAAGTCAGCAATTCAAAGAGTTACACTACCTAGACATCTTGGAGTTCGTGGACTAACTGATTTGAACAATCTGCATAGTGAACAGATTTTTCTGCTACGTTCCCATTTTCATGATAAACAGAGTACGTCTACATTACATGATATTATTATTACTTCAGATTATAATCTTTCACCTCTGAACTTGACAATTCAGGAGGTAGATTTTGATATATTTGGTAATAATTCTTGAAGAGAAAGTTGGATGCAGAAGGAATTACACGGAAAGCGCCCTTAAGAATTGAAAAATGATTAAATTGATGAAATCGTATCAAATAGATGGTTAGTATCTGGAGAACTGTTCGCTGAAACAGAAGCCTTGGCAATTGCGATCCAAGATCAGCTTGTTTTCACTAGTAATTATAGAAAACACATCATCAAGCAAAATATAGATGATACCGTATGTGTTCGGTTCTTAAGAATCAGGTTTTCATATATTATCATCTTGCTCAGTACTTGCCTTAACAGAATTATTATGAAGACATAATGCTGTCGCTAATATTATTCATTTAATTTAGGAATAAAACATGACCTCATTGCAAAAGGAAAAAAAATGTTACAAATATGAACCTGAGATAACCTGTGAAAATGACAAATATAAACTTCAGTTTGGTAAAACAATTTCATTCAACAGAGCTGTAAATGACAATAGGCCAGATATCATTCTCACAGATAAACAGAATCGAATAAAATAGATATATAATTAATATTGCTATACCTACATACAATACAGAATAAATACAATAAAAAATTCCTAAATATATGATGCTTGTCAACGAAATGAAAAAATGTGGAAAATGAAAAATATTTATTCTACCGATTATTATTTCTACAACAGGTTCCTAAGAGTCTTTACAAAATTATTGAGATTTTAGGTCTGAAGAAAAATTTATTTGAACAGTTACAGAAGACAACAGCCATCAAATCTTGTAATATTCTTCGTAGGCTTCTTTCCGAAATAAATAGTGAGGTAGAGTTTTCTCTTTAGTTTATACTGCCCAGAATCTTATTTTTTATTTAATTCATTTGAATATATAAATGTGATATAATTAACTAAAAATATTATCATTCATATTCAAAGTAGTATTCTATTCGATCATTCATCATTTAACACAAATAAAACTATGACTGAATAACTTTGAGTGTTGACTGAGGTCCGTACACTGGATTTCTCCGAGAGCAGTATTCTATTTGATCGTTTACCACTTCACACAAAGGAAACTATTAATGAGTTACATTCAGTGTTACTTGACGTAGGTCAGTACACTGGATTTTTCTGGGGAGAAAGCCTCTGACACTACTCGTTGGTACATTGATATCATTGCCTGATAATGCTATAGTTTATATATTTTCTGTTAGATTGATATATTTTCATAACATTTATATTATTAACAATATTTATATGTTCGCCTCCGAATTTTGGGGCGAGTTGGTTAATATATATATATATATATATATATATATATATATATATATATATATATATATATATATATATATATATATATATATATATAAACAATAAAAATATTGATAACAAAGATATAGAAAATTTATTTCTCAATCAAATGAATTTATGTGAAAATATTGACCCAACTATAAGACCTAAACTTCCTAAAATTCATTATTCAAAGAAAATTTTCGATTGTATAAACAAGTTTAATGAGAATATTCTTCCAAAATTCTTTCAAAGCAACCTGTTAAAGTAACGAATATTTATACACTTCATCTGATTATATATTGTGCCGCTATTACAGTAGTTAAACATTCTGGATACAAATTAGGAAATTATGGATCTAATTATAATATCAAGAAAAACCTCCATGGCAAAAAAAGATTAGAAGGTAAAATTTCTTGTATCAGATGTGATTTAGGAAGATTGACTCAATATTCCAGAGGTAATCGATCAAAAAACTCATGGCACATATTGGAAAAATATTCCTCCAATATAAAACCCATAAAAATAATGAGATAAGTAATATACAACTGATAAATACATCGATACTTTAAAACAAAAACTTTCAGTATACTCCATTAGAATACGTGAATATAAAATAAATTCAGATAGAAAATTCCAAAACAAACTATTCAAATATAATGAAAAACATTTTCACAAAGTTATTTCAATTTCAAATGAAAGTATTTCTGGAAATGGAGTTCCTAAAATTGATATTCTTACTGATTATTGCTCTTCAATATGGGCAGTTCCAATGCAACACAATTCCAATGCAAGTTGGATTTTAAATGAAAGGTCTCGATTTTCTAAAATAGAATGCATGCAATTTGAAAAATTTTCAAACGAAGATATAACATCAGTTATGAAACACACAAAAAATTGGAAATATCCAGGTGTTGATGGTATTCATAACTTTTGGTTCAATAAAAAAAATGTTCATTTTCTGCTTTTTCGAATGAATATCTAGTGGAAACGTACAAGATACATTACTCATCTAGGCATTACGCGAATTGAATTTTAAATTTTGATGGAGTTGGTCATATCAGTGAAAGGGGTTTTAAGGTACAAGAACGTTCCTTGAGGATTTTCAAGAATAATAAATACATATCTCATATGTAGTTCATATATAAAAGATAAGCTGCATGATATTCTATGTATGGAATTCTGTGCCAATTTGTTGAATTATTCACTAAAACTATGCAATGTCGTCGGGCATTATCATCGACTAGGCAGAAATTGACACCAATACAATTACGAGAGTTTTATCGATGAATGCTTCGAAAGAACCATGTCTGTACGACGGCCTAAAGCTATTCCAATCCCAACATAAGTGAATCCTCACACAAAGCCTGTCACTGGCTCACAGAAAGCTGATCTTGCTCTTAACTAAGATTTGCATGCTCATAAAAATGAAATCAGCAAAATTTTGACTCATCTAAAATATGACTAGTTTCTCTTTCATTTAAATTCCGATGTCATTCAATATATTGTCGTCATATAAAACCATAGAGGCATAGACATCTTCTTGTCATTGACCCAACCAACAGAACTTTCTTCGCACTGTTTGGTTGGATATAATTATTCTAGGTGCACTTCAAAATGCATTATTGATGTCTTCAAATACGGTTTCTCCTTTCCGTTATCTGCGGAAGAGGAATGTGTCAAAGTAGTCAAGACCATATTAAAAAAGACGATCAATGGCTCAAAAAAGAAAGCTTGGAGGACCCCTTTGACGAAGTGGATGGAGAGAATTGCAACCTGACATTTCAGCCAAGCAGCGATCTGAGAAAAAATGAATGAAGTCTATGAAGTGCAGGTTAGGTTAGGTTCAATACTCTTGCGTTCATGAAAAATTGGCTGAATATTTTTCATTTATAATAAAGAACCCCTCAGCTACTCCTTTATTTTTCACACAAGGAATTAATTATTCAAAACCGAAAAGTGCTAATACTATTGATCCGTCTCAATATAGACTAATTACTTGCCTTCCAACAATATATAAAATTCTAACTGCATGTATTACCCAAAAAATTTATGCACATTTGGAGAGTTATAATATTCTTTCCGAACAACAAAAAGGATGTAGAAAAAAACACTTTGGTACTAAAGAGCAACTTGTAATTGATTCTGTTGCTTTGAATCAAGCTCAAACTAAGAAGAGAAATATTCATACAGCCTTCATTGATTACCAAAAGGCTTTTAATAGTTCTCCCCATTCATGGCTTCAAGAAATTTTGGAAATTTATAAAATCGATAAGACACTTCGTCTTTTTCTTGAATTTGTAATGAAAATTTGGAGAACCATTCTTCATTTAAATATTTCAAAACAATCGTTAAAATCCGAAGTAATCCAATCAAATGAGGCATATTTCAAGGTGATTCTTTAAGTGGTCTTTGGTTTTGTCTTTGCCTTAATCCATTATCTCATGAATTAAATGCTACTAGTTTCGGCTTTAAAATAAAGAGTCTCTCAACTGAATTCAAATTAAGTCACTTAATTTATTTAGATGATATTAAATTATATGCCGGAACCAGATCTCATTTAAAAAGTCTACTTGAGATTACTTTCAACTATTCCAATGATATTCATATGAAATTTGGGCTTCCAAAATGTAAAAATCTTTCTATTGAAAAGGAAAGATCACCTCTGATTATATAAAGATTTCCAATATCGAAATCGAGCCAATACATCAAGGAGATACATATAAATATCTTGGATTTTGTCAAGAGAAGACAATTAACCATAGCAACACTAAAGGAAATATTAGAAGTTCGTATTACAAAAGACTTAGAATTATCATCAAGAGTCATTTAACTAGTAAAAACCTTTTCAGAGCCAACTCCTATGCAGTTCCTATTCTTACAACTTCTTTTGGAATTATTAAATGGTTTAAAACTGATCTAAATGAATTACAATGTCAAACGAGGAAAATGATTTGTAAATATCATAAGCACTACCCAAAGTCAACTGTTCAGAGAGTTACACTACCTAGACATCTTGGAGGTCTTGGATTAACTGATTTGAATAATCTTCATAGTAAACAGATTTTTCATTTACGTTCCCATTTTCATGATAAACAGAGAACGTCTAAATTACATGATATTGTTGTTGCTTCAGATTATAATCTTACACCTCTGAACTTGACAATGCAAAAGGTAGATTTTGATATATTTGATGATAATTCTGAAAGAGAAAGTTGGAAGCAGAAAGAATTACACGGAAAGCATCCTAAAGAATAGAAAAATGATTATATTGATGAAATCGCATCGAATAAATGGTTAGTTTCTGGAGAATTGTTTGCTGAAACAGAAGGCTTGGCAATTAGTTAATATAGATGATTCTTGCCGTAGATGTTTCTGTTCTTCAGAAACAGTTTTTCATATATTATCATCTTGCTTAGTCCTTGCTTCAACAGATTATTTAGAAAGACATAATGCCGTCGCTAATATTATTCATTTTAATCTAGGAATTAAACATGACCTAATTCCCAAAAGAAAAAAATTTAACAAATATGAACCTGAGATTATTTGTAAAATGACAAACATGAACTTTATTTTGATAAAACAATTCTTTGCAACAGAGCTGTAAAACACAATAGACCAGATATTATTCTAACTGATAAAAGATCAAATAACATATATAATTGATATTGCTATACCAGACACACATTATATACAAAATAAATACAATGAAAAAATTTCTAAATATATGATGCTTGGCGACGAGATTAAAAAATGTGGAAAATGAAAAAATTTTATTCTACCGATTATTATTTCCACAACAGGTGTTATTCCTAAGAATCTTCACAAAAGTATTGAGATTTTGGGTCTGAAGAAAAATTTATTTGAACAGTTACAAAAGATAACAGTCATAAAATCTTGTAATATTCTTCGTAGGTTACTTTCGGAAAAAATAATGAGGTAGAGTCATAGGTTTTCTTTAGTTTATACTGCTCAAAATCTCATTTCATATTTTATTTATTTGTTTATATAAATGTAATATAATTAACTGACAATTTTGTATTTATATATTAAATATAAATATATTATATTTATATTCAGAGCAGTATTCTATTTGATCGTTTACCACTTCAAACAAAGGAAACTATTAATGAGTAACATTCAGTGTTACTTGACGTAGGTCAGTACACTGGATTTTTCCGGGGAGAAAGCCTCTGACACTACTCGTTGGTACATTGATATCATTGTCTGATGATGCTATAGTATGTATATATTCTGGTAGATTGATATATTCTCATAACATTTAACGTTATCCTATTATATAATTATTCCAGGATGTTTTGATTATAATCATTGCCTGGCAATGGTATTAATTACCGGATGGTGGATTTATAATTTTTCATGAAATCAGTTTGATTGCATGAACAGATATATGGGCATTTCGTCGGGGTGAAACCCCCTATATTTATATATTCGCCTCCGAATGCCTACCTGCATCTGCGGTTGCAGGTAGGCATTGAGTCTTCACCGGGCGATTACTCGCCCAGATGAACACCAAATAATTGAATCACCCCATATTGAGGAATCGCCGAACAATATGGGTTGTGCCGAGTATGACGTCCCTCTGAGCTGCGGAAATGATGGAAGTGTCCAACCCCAATTACTTGGTGTTCTCTGCGAGATGGATTTCGACCAGGCCGTTGACAGATATTATAAGTGGCATAACTATGACAGATTGCAATCCGTATATTTTCTTCATCTCGAAGGTCAAGTCAAGGTTCTTTTCGACTGTTTCGGTGTATGCTCTACTCATATTGTCGTCCGCTGGGATTGTCACGTCGAGAAGGATGGCTTTCTTTTCTGTTTTGAAGAAAACAGCAATATCTGGCCTATTATGTGGCACTGGACGGTCAGTGATAATAGGGTTGTCCCAGTACAATTTATAATGTTGATCTTCCATTATCGTTTCTGGCATGTACAAGTGGTTCTTCATCTTCACCTTTCCGACTCCTAGGTTCAATGCAATATGTTGGTGATAGATCTTAGCCATCGCGTTATGTCGGTTGAGATACTCTTTGGGCGCAAGAATCGAGCAAGATGAAGTGACATGCTGTATTGACCCAAGATGACGTGAGCAACGACGACAGAGATCCGAGGGAACAGCAAGGCCCGATGTGCTTCTGGTATGATCGGGTTGGCACGACTTGATCTTGAATGGCTGGTAGCCTTCCTTCAGTCTCCGCGTGTAAGTATCCCGTAGTCAGTTAAGTAAGTGTTTCTTTTTTATTTACATTGCCACCTTTCAGACTTTTCGGATATCGTCCATGGAGTGCCTTCGACATCCATTCCTCTTGTAGTTCACCTGAGGTTTGGCTTGTGAATTTGATTTCTGTCCCAGCCAGTTGGAGAGGAGTCAAATCATCTAGCCGTCGGATAGACCTATAGAAAGGTAAGTTCTTCCCAGCGAAGTATCCCCTCAGGTTCATCAGGTTTTGAGCATGACTATTTTCTATGTTGGTAAGACCTCTACCACCCTCACCCCTTGGTAAATAAAGCCGGCTTACTGAGCTTTGCGGATGATGCATGCCGTACCTGTTGAGCATGTTTCTAATTTTTTGATCGAGCTTGCGCAATTCGGTCATTGACCAGTCAACCACTTCGAATGAGTATGTGATGCTCGGGACCGCCCAAGTGTTGAGTGCAGTTACCATAGCTTTTGAGTTCAACCCCGATTGAATCACTCGCTTGACCCGGGTAAACAGCTTCGCCCCAAAGAACTCCCTAACTTCAACTGTTTTTTGATCCAGAGCTTGTTGAATTCCTAGATATTTGTAAACGTTTTTGGGTGGTAGTGCAGGAAATACACTCTCATCATTATTTTTGGTGATGTATTGACGTCCTTTTCCCTTTCAAAACTCAGAACAGCACATTTTTCGAGTACGAGCTCCATACGTATGGCCTCACTGAATGCCTTAACCATTTCTTGTTGCCTCTTCATCTGGTCTTTCGAGCTTGTGTAAAGTTTAAGGTCTTCTAAGTATAACTGATGAGATATACTGATCTCTGTCTCCCTATCGAACATATAGGAATTGGGACTGTTGTTCAGAAGGCAGCTCAGGAGGTTCAGGGCGAGGCAAAACCATAGAGGACTGAGAGTATCCCCCTGGAAGATACCCCGTTTGATAGAAATTTCATCAGTGTTGATTTCCCCTGATTTCGTTTTTATTTGTATGGATGTTCGCCAAGTGCTCATCAGGTGCTTCAAATGTCCCTAATATCCTGTGACACACCGTACATACCCAAGACTGTCAACAACCAGGAATGCGGGATAAAATCGAACGCTTTTCGGTAGTCTATCTAGGCCACCGAGAGGTTCGCCTCTTTGCCCCCTTACGACAACCATTCTGTTCATACGCTATCAGATTGTGCTCTCTAATGTGGGCGTTGATGTGGAAGGCCATTACTCCAGTGAGGAGTTTATAGATGGTTGGCAAGCATGTTATAGGACGGTACAGCTTAGGGTCCTGAGAGATATCTCCCTTTGGTAGTAGATGAGTAATGCCAAGTGTTAAATCTTTACTGATTGTAGTTAGGTCTGTCAGTCCTCCCTGAAACAGAGATGCAATGGTAGAATGTGTGGACGTGAAGTATTTCCACCAGTAGTGCAATCTGTCTGCTCCAGGAGCAGCCCAGTTGTTTGTTCTTTTAAGACTCGAGTGATGTCTTCCTCTGTCACATTTATATTTGCCATGTAGTGCTTAGTAGTTTTTGCTTCAACCTCGGGGATCCAGAATGTTGAATCGTCGTGAGTGGTATAGTCTTATCAAATGTCACTCCAGAACTTGTGAATTGTCTCTTGAGTGGGAGGAGTACCGACCATGCTTTCAGTGTTCTCAAGGCCCCGGAAAAATGGCTTTCTGTTTTTATAGAAGAGCTTGTCGTTCTTAAATTTCTTGACACGTTCGTTATATCTTCGTGACCTGTTTCCTAAAGACTTAATTTTTTGTTTCAGTCTGTCGCAAATGACTTTCATCTTGCTGTCGAAGGATTGATCCTTAGCTCTAATGCGGAACTCAGATGCCACTTGACGGACAGACCTCTTCCGTTTCTTGGATGGTACAGCAACGTTGAGGTAAGTATGTATAATACTCTTTCTCATCTTAACGATTTTTACTTCTAGGCGGACTTTTCACGGCGCAGTTTTACCTTCCCTCTCTTCTCGTTCAATAGTTGGTAGAGTTCCGTGAATCTCACACACTGTAACTGACCCAGCGTAGACCAGGTCTACCAGGTCATCAAGCGTGAAGACATCATCCATTTATTCTCGAATCAAATTATTGATGGTCTCAACATTTCCCATCATTTTCTTCGACTGAGTCATTCTCGGGATCTTGGGTCTACTGGTCGGAGTTGCTCCTTTATATTTCAACAGATTACGTGCTAGATGGTCCTTGATCTTATCTACTTCTACATCACCGGAATTCTCAGAATTATCTGCTACCGCGTGACTGACCCTCTTCCTGAGCGACGCGCTACTGTTGTGCACTTTATTTTTACAACATGATGGAAATCAGTTCGAGCAATATATGTAAATCATTATGAGAAGTAAATTTGAGTAAATTATTAGGTGCCTATTATTATTCTCATGTAGGTATTTCTCAGAGAACTCTAGAAACTAAACGACAATCTCAAAAATAAAATAAAAAGCGGAAATTGCGGATGTCATAAATAACGATGGAATCTTAGGAGCAGCCTAGCTCCATTATTTCGGTCAAGAAGATTTTGCATTGTTTTGATCGTTTTCATCGAATAACTACAATTGTTCTATGGTTTGTCCGCTCACGTGTGTTCCTTCGCCCAGCCATTAGGGGTAAATCATTATTCCATTATTTTCTTCAGATTGGGTGAAAATTTTGTCATCATGTTATATATTTTTGAAAAGGAAAAAAAACGGCAATCGGAATTTGCCAAAAAAAAACTATGTTCGTATTTAAAAAAATGCAACTTTATGTCATATCTGTCATAATTAATGAAAAAAAAAAACTTCGAGTACGTCACTGGAATCTACTCAGAAAACCGTTTTCGAAACGTAAAAACAGATTTCAATTATCTTCTATAAGAACCGAGATATCGGGAAAAAAAGAAATCCGGAAATTTTCAAGATTCGCGAATAACTCAAAAACCACTGAAGTTAGAATAATTCTGATTAGCTCTATGAATTTGTCTCGAAAAAGTTGCCAAGGGTCGTGAAAACCCCATCTCTCTATCCTAAATAATAACAGAGATGCTCCTGGTGGCACCCGCAAAATGGGACATGCTGTACAATGTGCATTGCCTATCTGCTATCATTATGTCTGGAAATCATGGAGTTCAAGATGACAATGAAAGAATGAAGCTGCTAAGCAGAAAAATTTTTGGTATTCTTTTTGAACACACGACACTAACACACCATAAACAGACAAGCTAGTGCAATAGCGACATGGAAACGAGTTTTTTCCACAGGGTTTTTCCACTCGTTTACTGAATCATACGCAAGACAGTATGGTTCCCCTGTTACATTTCCTGTGCTCACACTTTAGGGGCAATCGTAGGAGGCATGATGCGAGTTTAGATGCCTGGTTAAGGAACGGACATTGTCTGTTTTTCTGCTGGTATTCTATTTCTTCGCTTGTTTTATTTTTTAAATCAGACAGGTCTGATGTGTTTTGCTTTTTTATTGAAGATTGTGAACATATAATGTAAGAAGAAAGAAAATTTCTGATTGTGATTGATTTGCAATTTTGCTATTTATGTCTCTGTGATTTCTAGTCTCATTCATTTAATTCCTGAAAGGGCAATATCTGTTAACTTGTAAGTTGTGTATTGTATGTCGTCAATTTTGGTGAGCGGTTTTATTTTTCTTATATAAGTAAGGAAGATATGTAGGATATATATATATATATATATATATATATATATATATATATATATATATATATATATATATATATATATATATATATATATATATATATATATATATATATATATATGAATAAATCGAGTAGCGGTCTAGAGACAGGAAAATTAATTGTTTTTTTTACTTGGAAATGTGGCATTCATATCACATTCACATTCTGTCGTTCATGGAAAAATTGATGTTTGAGATTTTCCGAACAATCGCGCAGGACTATGACTTCATACGTATGGTATTTCTTCATCAAGAGAATGACTGCGCCTTATACCGAGTGTTTCTCTGGGTATGATGTGCTCGGAGCTTATTCAGCTTTTCAAATCGGCTCTATACCGATATTTGTTTTCAACAATTCCTTTGATGAGATACCTCATTAGAAACTTGAAAGTAAAGAGAGTGATTTCCTTCAAACAATTAGCTCATATTATTTTAGCTTGGTTACCGTATGAAAAGTTTCAACATGAACTACCGAAAAAATTCAGGACACTTTGTTATATTTTCAAAAATTAAACTGCTTCAATAACGTTAGGTTATTCACATTTCAGTGTGATTAAAAGGATTGATATTTTCCAAACTACTTGTCCTATCCCTACGACTTTTGGAAAACTTCTTGAAAGAAATTTTGATATGAGGTAACAAGTTCATAATTCTTCTCCTTCTGGTGAGATCTACGAAATTTAACAAGATGTTAAAATGTTTTTCAATCATTAACTTCATAGAAATCATTTTGATAATGAAAACTGTTCGACTGAACCCGAGTTCTCAACCGTTAATTTTCCACTGCTTGTCTTTGTGGCTACCTAGATAAATGACGGTTGGTTTTCCACATAGTTTATTCATTGACAGCAGAAGAACCCTCAAAAAACTAGTTCCATCTTGAGAAAAGTAATACATGCAAAGAATGTTAAAATATCAGAATGTTTACGAAACTCTTTTGTCCTTGAACATTTTAAAATGTTAATAATAAGCGACTAAAGAAAGAAAAATGTCCAAAGCAGTAGCTTTGATTCTTAGAGAATAGGCAATTCTCTCGGGACTTAAAAACTGTTCAACAAGTTTTTCTGTTTTTCGATACAAAATCGTCTAATAAGTTTTCGCTATTACGAAAAAGGATTACGAAATATCTTGACAGTCCACGATATGTTGGTCTAAGAGACTCTGCTCGTCAATGGTTTGGGCAACGGCATTTTTAGTTAAAATTAATATCCCATAATACGAAAACCAAGGACGAAAAGATTAGATATGGAATCCAAGATATTGATTCATTTTCGATGAATGAGCGCTTTGTATACTTGGTTCCGAACTGAGAGTTACCCAATGATCATTTAAAAGAGGAATCTAATTGATTTCGAAAGCGCATGCGCAGAAAACAATGAAGTCTCCAAATAACAAGTGCAAAAACTCTGTCTATAAATACCTTTCTGCATAAGAGAGGATCGACTTATTCGAAAGGAATTTATTAGAGGTAGCCACTTCTTATTTATACCAACCTCTTACCTGAGCCACATTACAAAGCTCTTCAGAAATTCTTCATGGTTCTATTGAAATTCGCTCACTTTCATGGTGTTCTTTCGGTAAGAATGTTGTTGGAAATGAAAATGGATTTTTTCACATAATTTAAAGGTTCTACTGATATTGTCGTAATATTTCAATTCATTCATGAAAAGTTGAAGTGATTTCTCATCAAGAACAAATAGCTATATGGAAATGATATTGTAAGAATTTCGCATATTTTCGCAATAGTCACCTTTGTGTTGAGACGAGTGTTACTCTTATAAACAGCATCAATTACAAGAAGTTGCAAAATTATTTCAAGAAATCTATTCTGAACTTTTTTTGAACAGGTTGAATCTCTTAGAAAAACGTGTCAATTAGAGAATCACGTTCTCTTTCAGTTCCCTAAATTAGGGTGACTAAGGCATGAGGTGTAACTTTGGCAGAGGACGTATTGCAATTTTTGCATACTTGTCGGTTATCCCAAAGTTGTTGAAATGTAGATTTTTCGTTATTGAGAGACACGAAATCAAAATTTGTATAGCATTAAAACTTTTGAAACTTCCTAACAGTTATTAAGATTTACGTAGAGATACACTATCATTAGTATGGAATTGAAGAAAAAAATGACTTAGGCTTGGCAATTGCGATCCAGGATCAGGTTGTTTTCACCAGGAATTATAGAAAACACATCATCCAACAAAATATAGATGATTCTTGCCGTAGATGTTTCTGTTCTTCAGAAACAGTTTTTCATATATTATCAACTTGCTTAGTCCTTGCTTCAACAGATTATTTAGAAAGACATAATGCCGTCGCTAATATTATTCATTTTAATCTAGGAATTAAACATGACCTAATTTCCAAAAGAAAAAATTTAACAAATATGAACCTGAGATAATTTGTAAAATGACAAACATGAACTTTATTTTGATAAAACAATTCTTTGCAACAGAGCTGTAAAACACAATAGACCAGATATCATTCTAACTGATAAAAGATCAAATAACATATATAATTGATATTGCTATACCAGACACACATTATATACAAAATAAATACAATGAAAAAATTTCTAAATATATGATGCTTGGCGACGAGATTAGAAAAATGTGGAAAATGGAAAAAAATTTTTATTCTACCGATTTTAATTTCCACAACTGGTGTTATTCCTAGGAATCTTCACAAAAGTATTGAGATTTTGGGTCTGAAGAAAAATTTGTTTGAACAGTTACAAAAGATAACAGTCATCAAATCTTGTAATATTCTTTGTAGGTTTCTTTCCGAAAAAAATAATGAGGTAGAGTCATAGGTTTTCTCTTCAGTTTATACTGTTCAGTATCTCATTTCATATTTTATTTATTTGTATATATAAATGTAATATAATTAACTGACCATTTTGTCATATTTATGTTCAGAGCAATATTCTATTTGATCGTTCATCACTTCACACAAAGGAAACTATTAATAAGTAATATTCAGTGTTACTTGACTAAGGTCCGTAAACTGGATTTTTCCGGTGAGAAAGCCTCTGACACTACTCGTTGGTACATTGATGTGATTGTCTGATGATGCTTTAGTTTGTATATTTTCTGGTAGATTGATATATTCTTATAACATTTAATGTTATCCTAATATATAATCATTCCGGGATATGTTTTGATTATAATCATTGCCGTACATTTCAAGAGAGGTAGAATCCTCTAGTTTCGTGCTTTTCTAGGTTTTAGTACGTGTCATTTTGATTGGAATTAACTCTAGGAGTTTCCTACATATTTTTCGATGTTTAATAAAATAAATAAATTCAATTTACATCTGAAATAATAGTTCTTGAGCGAAAGACTGGAAAAGCCTTCTCCAAAATTGGAAATATTCTTCTTAGGACGTTTGAGTGTAAAGTCTTTCCACAAGTTTTGAGCATTGAGGTAATTCTTTTCTTCAATTCCATACTAATGATAGTGTATCTCTACGTAAATCTGAATAACTCTGTGGAGGTTTCAGAAGTTTTAATGCTATACAGATTTGATTTCGTGTATTTCAATAACGAAAAATCTGCATTTCAACAATTTTGGAGTAACCGACAAGTATGCAAAAATTGGTACATGCTGTTAATTAAATAGAGTAATTAATTAATTAATTTAGCAACCAGCGCAAATGAAAATTATTATCCATCTCTTATTTAGCCGCTGGGATCTAAATTAGTGATATGTTTTCGATGTTCCAAAAATAAATATTCTTGTCGGAAAACTCATGAATCATGGAAAAAAACCAAGAAATTGAAAACGAACTCAAAACTACAAGAATATATTTGGAATAGGCTTTATTCATGATTTCGGAATATTATATGCTCCTTTTCCGAAATCGAGAAGTAAAATAAGCTTGGTTTCTCATACCTACCTCTAAATTCCTTTCGGAAAATAAAAAAAAAGTATTCCTCAAAATCTGGATATTCAAAAATATTTCCCATAAAACATTTGATTCACGCATTGATTGTTGATTATGAAATAATAGAATGTGATGAACTCTTTTAAGGTGAAAAATTTGAGAAAAATGAAAGTACGAAAAAGTTTTCTTTGGAATACGTCCTCTGCCAAAGTTACCCCTCATGCCTTAGTAACCCTAATTTAGGGATCTGAAAGAGAACGTGATTCTCGAATTGACACGTTTTTCTAAGAGATTCAACGTGTTCAGAATAGATTTCTTGCAACTGCTTGTAATTGATGCTGTTTATAAGAGTGAAACTCGTCACAACACAAAGGCGACTATTGCGAAAATATGCGAAATTCTTACAATATCATTTCCATTTAGCTATTTGTTCTTGATGAGAATTCACATGAACTTTTCATGAATGCATTGAAATATTACGACAATATCAGTAGCAATCATTAAGTTATGTGAAGAAAACACATTTTCATTTCCAACAACATTCTTACCGAAAGAACACCATGGAAGTAAACGAATTTTGATAGAGCCATGAAGAATCAGTCGTTCCTTTCTTATGCAGGAAGGTATTTATAGACATTACAGAGTTTTTGCACTTCTTATTTGGAGTTTTCGTTGTTTTCTGCGCATGCGCTTTCGAAATCAATTAGGTTTCTCTATTTAATGATCATTGGGTAACTCTCAGTTCGGAACATAGTATACAAAGTGCTCATTCATCGAAAATGAATCAATATCTTGGGTTCCATATCTAATCCTTTCGTCCTTGGATTTCGTATTATGGAATATTAAATTTAACTAAAAATGCCGTTGCCCAAACCATTGACGAGAAGAGTCTCTTAGACCAACATATCGTGGACTGTCAAGATATTTCGTAATCCTTCTTCGTAATAGCGAAAACTAATTAGACGATTTCGTATCGGAGAACAGAAAAACTTGTTGAACAGTTTTTGAGTCCCGAGAGAATTGCCTACTCTCGAAGCATCAAAGCTACTGCTTTGGACATTTTGCTCTCTTTAGTTGGTTATTATTCACATTTTAAAATGTTCAAGCAAAAAACAGTTTCGTAAACATTCAGATATTTTAATATTCTCTGCATGTATTACTTCTCTCAAGATGAAACTAGTTTTTTGAGGGTTTTTCTGCTGTCAGTGAATAAACTATGCGGAAAACGAACCGTCATTTTCTAGGTACCTACAAAGACAAACAGTGGAAAATTAACGGTTCAAATATCGGATTCAGTTCAATAATTTTCATCATTAAAATGATTTTTGTGAAGTTAATGATTGAAAAAGATTTCAACATCATGTTAAATTTCGTAGATCTCACCAGAAGGAAAAGATTTATGAACCTGTTACCCATATCAAAATCATTTCCGAGAAGTTCTCCAAAAGTCGTAGGGATAGGACAAGTAGTTTGTAAAATATCAATTCTTTGAATCACACTGAAATCTGAATAACCTAACGTTATTGAAGCAGTTCAATTTTTGAAAATACAACAGAGTGTCCTGAATTTTTTCGCTAGTTCATGTTGAAACTTTTCATTCGGTAACAAAGCAAGTATAATATTTATAAGCTAATATTTTGAAGAAAATAAATTTCTCTACTTTTAAGTTTCTAAAGTGGTAACTCATCAAAGAAATTGGTGAAAAAAAACATCGGATTTTAAGAGATAAATAAGTTCTGCGCTTATCATATCGAGAAAAACACTCAGTATATGGTGCAGTCATTCTTTAGTTTTCTTGATGAAGAAATACAATACGTATATAGTAACAGTCCTGCGCGATTGTTCGGAAAATCTTAAACATCTTTAATTTTTTCATAAACGAAAGCATATGATTGTGATATGAATGCCACATTTTCAGTTTCACTAAACAATAATATAATTGGATTAAATAAATAGAGTTTTTAATAGATCCCGAGCTTCAAAAGTTTCACGTCTCATCTAACTCACCCTACAGAAAAATATTGGCAAATTTGCGCATTTCGTACCTCCGACATTAATTCCTGATTAAAATTGATTCTGGAAATCACCTACTTCATAATTCAAAGAGAAATAATTACCAATCAAGAAATTTTCCGAAAACGACCAGACATAATGATAGCCGATAGGCAATGCACATTGCTCACCTCATATGTGTGAAAATAACATGCCACGTTCTTCCCACTTTGTCTAGCTCTGGAACTTTTGAAACAGCGAATTATAACTTTCATTTAAATACCTCCTTGGAAATTAACTTCCACAATATTTCGTACTGACAAACAATCCAAATTATCTAACTCACAACTGATTTTGGGTATGCTTCTAAGGGGGCTTCTGAACCCGTTGTTTGCTCAAATTTTGTTTCAAGTCCAATAAATCTGACCATAAATCTCCGTAGCGGGACGTTTGATCTGAACACTCTACAGTGAGAGTAAATAGTAGACCATCTGCCCGTCAACACTCACAACTGATTTTGGGTTAGGTTAGGTTAGGTTAGGCCTTTAAGGGGACTTCTTAATTCGTTGTTTGCTCAAATTTTGTTTCAAGTCCACTTAACATAAATCATCCTAGCGGGACGTTTGATGACGTGAACACTCTTCAGTGAGTAAATAGACCAAATAAGTTTCCTAGGGTTGGGGTTTGTCTTGGTGATTCGAAAGGCCTTCCATATTTGGCCTCGAAAAGTCAACTCAATGCCTGTATTTTAAAGAATATCATGAGCCACATAGTGCGCGGGGCCTGTTCTTTGCCTAATCGAAAAAAATCCTGTTGTACACCTCTCGTGACTTTGAACCTTGCATTGCCAGTGGTGCCAGAATTAATAATCATGAGTTGGCCGTAGTCCATAACTCCATTTCCTGACCTTTTTCCGTTATACAACGGATCTTCGGATCTTCTTATTCTCTCTCATGATTTTTTATATAAAACATTTGATTCACGCATTGATTGTTGATTATGAAATAATAGAATGTGATGAACTCTTTTAAGGTGAAAAATTTGAGAAAAATGAAAGTACGAAAAAGTTTTCTTTGGAATACGTCCTCTGCCAAAGTTACCCCTCATGCCTTAGTAACCCTAATTTAGGGATCTGAAAGAGAACGTGATTCTCGAATTGACACGTTTTTCTAAGAGATTCAACGTGTTCAGAATAGATTTCTTGCAACTGTTTGTAATTGATGCTGTTTATAAGAGTGACACTCGTCACAACACAAAGGCGACTATTGCGAAAATATGCGAAATTCTTACAATATCATTTCCATTTAGCTATTTGTTCTTGATGAGAATTCACATGAACTTTTCATGAATGCATTGAAATATTACGACAATATCAGTAGCAATCTTTAAGTTATGTGAAGAAAACACATTTTCATTTCCAACAACATTCTTACCGAAAGAACACCATGGAAGTAAACGAATTTTGATAGATCCATGAAGAATCAGTCGTTCCTTTCTTATGCAGGAAGGTATTTATAGACATTACAGAGTTTTTGCACTTCTTATTTGGAGTTTTCGTTGTTTTCTGCGCATGCGCTTTCGAAATCAATTAGGTTTCTCTATTTAATGATCATTGGGTAACTCTCAGTTCGGAACATAGTATACAAAGTGCTCATTCATCGAAAATGAATCAATATCTTGGGTTCCATATCTAATCCTTTCGTCCTTGGATTTCGTATTATGGAATATTAAATTTAACTAAAAATGCCGTTGCCCAAACCATTGACGAGAAGAGTCTCTTAGACCAACATATCGTGGACTGTCAAGATATTTCGTAATCCTTCTTCGTAATAGCGAAAACTAATTAGACGATTTCGTATCGGAGAACAGAAAAACTTGTTGAACAGTTTTGAGTCCCGAGAGAATTGCCTACTCTCGAAGCATCAAAGCTACTGCTTTGGACATTTTGCTCTCTTTAGTTGGTTATTATTCACATTTTAAAATGTTCAAGCAAAAAACAGTTTCGTAAACATTCAGATATTTTAATATTCTCTGCATGTATTACTTCTCTCAAGATGAAACTAGTTTTTTGAGGGTTTTTCTGCTGTCAGTGAATAAACTATGCGGAAAACGAACCGTCATTTTTCTAGGTACCTACAAAGACAAACAGTGGAAAATTAACGGTTCAAATATCGGATTCAGTTCAATAATTTTCATCATTAAAATGATTTTTGTGAAGTTAATGATTGAAAAAGATTTCAACATCATGTTAAATTTCGTAGATCTCACCAGAAGGAAAAGATTTATGAACCTGTTACCCATATCAAAATCATTTCCAAGAAGTTCTCCAAAAGTCGTAGGGATAGGACAAGTAGTTTGTAAAATATCAATTCTTTGAATCACACTGAAATCTGAATAACCTAACGTTATTGAAGCAGTTCAATTTTTGAAAATACAACAGAGTGTCCTGAATTTTTTCGCTAGTTCATGTTGAAACTTTTCATTCGGTAACCAAGCAAGTATAATATTTATAAGCTAATATTTTGAAGAAAATCACTTTCTCTACTTTTAAGTTTCTAAAGTGGTAACTCATCAAAGAAATTGGTGAAAAAAAACATCGGATTTTAAGAGCTAAATAAGTTCTGCGCTTATCATATCGAGAAAAACACTCAGTATATGGTGCAGTCATTCTTTAGTTTTCTTGATGAAGAAATACAATACGTATACAGTAACACTCCTGCGCGATTGTTCGGAAAATCTTAAACATCTTTAATTTTTTCATAAACGAAAGCATATGATTGTGATATGAATGCCACATTTTCAATTTCACTAAACAATAATATAAATGGATTAAAATAAATAGAGTTTTTAATAGATCCCGAGCTTCAAAAGTTTCACGTCTCATCTAACTCACCCTACAGAAAAATATTGGCAAATTTGCCCATTTCGTACCTCCGACATTAATTCCTGATTAAAATTGATTCTGGAAATCACCTACTTCATAATTCAAAGAGAAATAATTACCAATCAAGAAATTTTCCGAAAACGACCAGACATAATGATAGCCGATAGGCAATGCACATTGCTCACCTCATATGTGTGAAAATAACATGCCACGTTCTTCCCACTTTGTCTAGCTCTGGAACTTTTGAAACAGCGAATTATAACTTTCATTTAAATACCTCCTTGGAAATTAACTTCCACAATATTTCGTACTGACAAACAATCCAAATTATCTAACTCACAACTGATTTTGGGTATGCTTCTAAGGGGGCTTCTGAACCCGTTGTTTGCTCAAATTTTGTTTCAAGTCCAATAAATCTGACCATAAATCTCCGTAGCGGGACGTTTGATCTGAACACTCTACAGTGAGAGTAAATAGTAGACCATCTGCCCGTCAACACTCACAACTGATTTTGGGTTAGGTTAGGTTAGGTTAGGCCTTTAAGGGGACTTCTTAATTCGTTGTTTGCTCAATTTTTGTTTCAAGTCCACTTAACATAAATCATCCTAGCGGGACGTTTGATGACGTGAACACTCTTCAGTGAGTAAATGGACCAAATAAGTTTCCTAGGGTTGGGGTTTGTCTTGGTGATTCGAAAGGCCTTCCATATTTGGCCTCGAAAAGTCAACTCAATGCCTGTATTTCAAAGAATATCATGAGCCACATAGTGCGCGGGGCCTGTTCTTTGCCTAATCGAAAAAAATCCTGTTGTACACCTCTCGTGACTTTGAACCTTGCATTGCCAGTGGTGCCAGAATTAATAATCATGAGTGTGCCGTAGTCCATAACCCCATTTCCTGACCTTTTTCCGTTATACAACGGATCTTCGGATCTTCTTATTCTCTCTCAAGCTGTAACTTCTCTCCGATGTATTTGTGGATTGTAGAGCCATACCAGATCACGACAGAAAACCCGCTTCTGCGGCTTTGAGACCGTATCGGGTTTTCTGTTGCTGGTAATCTGCATATGCTCATGAACCATCTTATGTAAACAGTCCCTATTTGTTTCAAGATGGAATACAATGTCTTCGCCAGAAACCTCTTGCCTCTGGTGTACAAGCAAATTCGAGGTCACACGGTAACCTTAATTCATGGTCAAACATAACTTGGGACTGTGTCTATCCCGTGGACTCTTGAACTGAAATTCTGTAACCCATAGAAAGTAGGTGTAGATATTAATTACAATTTTATTGGTGGTCGGGAACTACTTCCGCTAAATATTTTCCCATTCTTCGATTCATTCTTTCGGCTATGCCGCTGCACGTTTCCTAGAACAAGTTCGTTTCGAAGTTTCTGACTTGGTCACAATGCAATTCTTGTGAGTGGAACTCAAAAACGGCAGAAGAATTTTCTCACTAAAATATTAGCCAGTGAAGGTTTCCTGATTTGCAATGGTATATATTCTTTAACTCATTTGGTGAAATAATCCATAGCTACTAGGATGTATTTGTGGCCAACTTGTTTCTGGGAGAGGGCCCAGCTATATCCATGGCTGCACTCTCCATTGATCATACGATATTGTATTGTTTCATCGGGTTCCGGCTCCTTTCATTGGGACCATTTGCAGTAGCACAAACCACACCTTTTCCACAATATTCACGAACTTATGTCTCAGACGAACCTCTTCTAATGTTTTCCTAATGCCGAAGTGTCCTCCAGATGCTCCATCGTGTAACTTCTCTAGAAAGTCTTTCACTCGGCTCTTGGGTACAATAAACCCAAGACGCTTATCATCATCAGCTTCGTTTTCCCAATATTGCTTCAGACGACAAATTTCTACAATCAGCGTGATCTATTGCGCCCAATAGGCCTTAACGTTTGCACTCAAGTTATATATCTGCCCGTTTTGGCCGTTCGTCAACTCCTCATCAGGTTATTTCTGACCTCCAGCCGAGAGTATTGGTTACAATTCATTGCATAAAGTATTCATGACAAAGCGTCAGCATTCCGGTGGAAAATCCCTACTCTGTGGTCGAAATCAAAGTTGTATTCTTGCAGCCGTTCCATCCATCCATTTGGACATCTGACTTTCAGGGCTCTTCAGGCAATAACTATTTCAGAGCAGCATGGCACAAATCGCCTGTAAGGCGATAAGCCTAGAAAACACGGTATTTGGTGTTCACTCTTTTGGACAGGCCATTCTTGGGCAGCTGCTATCTAGTCAGTATCTATTCTGACGCCTTCCCTCGTAACGATATGGCCCAAATATTCAACTCTGGTCTTGAAAAGATTGTATTTCTTCTCTTTTAACTTCAGATTAGTCCGCTTAAGCTCTAGAATACCTCTGACAGATTCTGCGGGTCTTCCCAATCACTAATACGTCGTCTGAACATACTAGGCATGTTTTTCCCTATAACCCTTTCGAAGTTGTTTCCATCAGTCGCTCAAAGGTAGCAGGATTATTGTACAAACTAAATCGCATAACGTTGAATTGCCATAAACCCAATGTTGAAAGCTTTATCATTTGGATGTAGGTGGAATTGCCAATAATCACCACTCTCCAGATCTAATGATGAGAGATAATTGTGAGCCTGTAAATGAATCCAAGGTATCATAAGTTGTTTGCGAAGGATAGGTATCTTTCTTAGTGACCTGATTTAGCTTTCGATAATCTAGACAAAATCTTGTGGATCCATCTTTCTTCTTCACAAATAAAACAGAAGAAGCCCAAGGCCTATTTAATGGTTCCTCCCCCCTTTGTTGTTCTTTTTCAGATATTATTTTCTCTGCTTCTTCCCGTTTGGCCGATGGTACACTTCTAGGGTGCCAGAGGATGGGACCTCTCAGTATTGATTTTATGTCTTAGAAAGTCCGCTATTTCAGTCCTATCTTTCGTGGCAATGACATCATGGTCTCTTTAAACGATTTCACAATATTTAATTTTTCTGTATCAACATCATGGCAACAAACTGGCATAATATCGGCAACTACAGTATTTTGCTGCAGGCGAACTGAGAATGAACTTAAGTTTGAAAGCGTAACAGGTACAACAGTATTCATTTTCACCAGAATCTTTTTCTTTTTCAGAGATTTTTTTTTTGGCTCGGTTATCTGCTCGTTGCGCAACCTGTTTTGTGGCTCCAAATTCTAATGCTCAAGCCAATGCATAATCTACTGCTTTTAGCCTGACCAAACTAAACGCCTTTTCATTTCATTATCCCTAGTAAACTCTGGATAGCTAAATTTTCCAAGTAATTATTCTGGGCTGTGGGGCAGGCCATTCTTACTAACCGAGCAATACCTACCTAAGGCTCTTCTAGGGCTTCTGCATGTTTCTGGCAACGGTTTTTAATGTTAGCGTGGTTAACTTATTGTAAATGAACATCTCAATATTTTATTTGCAGATTAGAAGTAAGAGTGTCATTATATATCTGCTGGTTTGCTGGGATGGTCTGTAAAATATTAAGATCTTTCCCTCGTAGAGCAATAATCAAAGATGTTGCTTTTTCTTGTTCATTCCACCCATTAGCCATATCAACTGCTTCAAATTGCTTCTGGTAAGTGAACCAAAGGGTTTTTCCTTCGAAAGTAGGTGGTTTGATTTTCAATTTAGTTATTTCTATATTCATCTAAACCACTGGATAAATATTCACTTCAAATAGAGAAACTCTTCTAATATTTTTAACTTTTCTTCCGCATCTTCTAGTCTGTTATCGAATTTTTTCCTCAATATTTTCTATTCTGTCATCTACACCGGCCTATTTTCCTTCCATTTTAGCCAATTAACTTCAAATTCCTTCATTTTATTTTCCAGACCACCTAAGTTTTCTTCTATTTAGTCTTTTACCTCATTTAGTTTCTCCTCCATGGTAGTTCTTGATTCATTTGAGGTCTGTTTCAATTTGTTAGAATTTCCTTTCAGATACTTGGAATTTTCATTCATTTTATTATTTGTTATTATTGATGTGTTTATGATTTTCTGTAGTGCACGTGTAACTGGCCTTCGAAAAACCACTGCTTTTATCATTTTCTTTTTTTCCTTGAAACTCACACCTTACACCAACTATAACGTTGTTTCTGTTTATTTCTCGGTTAGTTCTTTTACAATGGACAAACGTCACCATGTTTGAAATTAATTCATTTTCTATAGAAATACTCACTGAGGGATATTCCGGAATAGTTTGGTTCACATCCACCTTAAAACCATCGTTACCCGTTCATTATATACATTTGTTGTTACATGTCTCACACTTCTTCCTTTCTTTTTAATTGGCTTATTGCACTGACCCACTTCTTTCTTTTCCTTGCGCTTTTTTATTTTTTAGGTTCCAACCTAGAAAGCTCTCGAGCATTCTAGACATAGCCAGAGAGACGGTTATTTTGTTACAATACTTTGGTTTGAGTTTCCGAATTTTCATGTTTTGTTGTTCATTTCATTGAAATTCATCCGAGTATTTGATTGACAATAAGAATGAAAACATTCCTATCATAAAGTAAAAGTTGACTATCTAATTATCAAAATTTTTTAAAAGGAATATAAATATTTTTTCGTTTGACCTCTGTGAATAACTTGAAGGCCTGTGGCAGCATAATATGGTTATTCACGATGTGATGATAAGTTTAAATACCATTCATTTTATGCAAAATAGATTTTTTTTGAATTTCGTCGTCATAATACAATTAGGGTCTTATCAATATGGATTATGGATTGACCCCGTCTATCATATGGAAATTCCGTTTATAATTTCATTGCGAAGAATAATTCTTCTGATATTTGCGATTAACATGATATGAAAATGAATTAGTACACATAAATGTAATTACTAACTTCGGAACCCGATTTGCTCATTGACATATATTAACATGATTCTTATAACATTCTAGGTGACCGCAAAAGTTCAAGCAATATAATTTTCAAACATAAATAATATGAGAAAGTTGAAATTTCCAGCATTGATATGGAACAGGTTAACAACATTTTGGAGTAGTGGTGATGATTTAAATTTGTTTATACAACGGTGTTTTCATATTTTATAGCGTATTGTTGTATATCGAAAAGTTGTCTTGCTAGTGGGTAGATATTATTAACGTCTTCGATAACCATGGCAGATCTAAGTTTCATTAATCTTATTTACTTCTTTCTCTAGTCTTTACTACTTAATTATGCCTAATTGTGAATACGTTTGTTACAAATCGAAGGCATTTCGTTATAATCAAAATTCCTCCAAAACGCCACGTGCGAAAGATTAGTCTGGATTTCGTAGAATATCAAAATCACCTCGAAGCTTCAGAATTCTGCAAAAATTTTATTGAAAAATTGAAAACTACTGGCTATCGGATCAGTTAACGATTCGAGAATAAACACTTCAACCAAAAACGCAAAGCAAAAAGCATCAGAAGTCTATGGAACTTCAAAAAATAGTAGGTCAACCTCACTGAAGTTGGAGAATGAACTACAATTATAACGCCCCAGGAGATCGTTATAAAAGAAAACTACCGAACAATGAAGAAATTGGAATTCGTTCAGATCAATCGAAATCACGTAAAATTTTTAACAAGCACGTTCTATAGGCTGGCCATAAAAAGGCAAATACGTTTGACATTATTCGAAGAACTCTTCACAAAAAAATGAATCATTCGAGGTATCAGATGCGAAATCCTCTAACAGCGGTAATGCTCAGGAAAAACATCATTTTCTACATCTGTTCTAGATTTCGTTACCAGAGACCTAGTGACAGCGCTAGCGAATGTTCCTATGGCGCAAGGCAAGAAGCAGATATTCTAAACTTCAGCCTCATTATCAGGAGACTTGTAAGCTACGATGATAACCCCCAACACATAGTATGCACGAACATTACGAAAGTGATAATTATCTTCTACATTTGCCCTAACAATAAAGAAATTTCACATATATTTGATAAACCAATTTTTATGAAATTGATATGGAAGTATGTAGACACATAAAAGACTTTTATTCAAGGAATAATATTCAAAGTTTTGTCTAACGTTAAATACCCTTCCCAGAAAGATCTGATTTTTTGAGCCACCCTTCATAATCATCGTCAACCAGGGCCACACAGCAGGGGTACAATTAGGTCAGATGTCATGAATAAGAGCAATAAACTGCAGATACGGCCTCATTTGACCTCGTCAGTATTGCACTCCCATTAAAAACACCAAGCTAAAGCGCCACTGATCTTAATCTGTATCACGGATCCGGCTCAGAAACGGCTTAGGAAACCATATCTTTCAGGGAAGGAGATTCAACAGTCTTCAATGTAACTATATATATAGTGATTATTCTGCCTTTTATCATTGTTGAGATAGGAATATGTCTTAGACCTCACTTTAGGCCTCGCCCTCATTAACGCAACAAAAATGTCCGTTTACCAATTGCTTTTTTCATAATTGAGTCCAATATGAAAATGGAGCACTATGAAGGACAGTCTCAGCTGAAAAGTCTCGAATATAACTTAGTCACAGAAGAGGAACTATTAAGTGCTCCCATTCAATTCAAATTTTAATTTCAGCATTTCAATAGAGCTATCTATCCAAAAAGCAATTCTGTATGAACTCTTTTTGAAATACAAGGATCTTGTGGACTAAAAGCTGAAGCCAGCAAGGATTCAAACAGCGCGAAAAAAAAAGAAAACAGAACACCTATCAGGAAGATTTAACCAAATATAATAAAGAAACTTAGAAAATCCGAACGAGAATCATTGCGTGCTCATTGCGAGGAGATCAAAAGTTTTGTTCCAGCTCCACGAATCTACAATTAATAGATCACTAAAATACATCAGGCTTAGTTCAAGAGTCTGAAAGGGAGTATTCTACAGATTTCAGTGAAATTTTGTAGGAACTTTCCTGGAATCGAAACTATACTCCTTAGGATGCTCAAAATCAAGAGATGTATAGCACCACTAGCGACAGAAGAAGTTTAGCAGGAAAAATTTTCATTCTAAAAATAGGAAAATTAGCCCATACAAACTTGCAGCTGTTTAAATCTCCATAGGTCAAAAGAAAAAACCCAGTCATGTTGCAAAGAAGCGACTTATATATTGGGCCTTTTTTAGAAGCAATTGCTCACTGTTGAGAAATGAAGTGAAAATTCTATTTATACAAAATAGAGAAGAAGGGAAAAAATCATCAACAATTATTTCACGAGTAATATTAGAAAAACGATTTACCTATTATTCAGGCAAAATTATGATTGATTCACAACACTCTCTAGTACAAAGTGGAAAAATCCCTAGAGGTTAGGTTAGATTAACATTTTCGGAAGTAAATGAAATTGATATTTTATGACAAATTTTTAATTTTAATGATCCACACCAACTTGATTATGACTCTGTTGTCCAAAAAAATTGCAATATACAATTCAGACATTGAATAGATTTTTGTCTGAGCGATTTTTATCTTGAGTCGCGTGTCCTTCTTGCCTCCCCCTCCTTTTTTTCCAATTCCCCGTCCTGGTAATTGAAAAAACTGACAATGAATTCTTCATCAATTGGAACGTTTTTGTTCGTGATTTTTTTTATCAGTAATCGTTTTGGTGTGAAAAATCAATCTATATTGAGTATATAGTGGATAGATTATGGTTGAACTATAATTCATTTATCTAACATGCTACAGTCATATTGTATTCTGAAGGAATTTAACATAATTGCTGTTAATTCATACTAAACGATACACACCGATAGTTGTGAGAGATTATTTGCCCATTTTCATCAAGATCGAACGCAGAAGCGTCAAGAAAATATGCCGAAATGTATTCCCAACGAGCAACTCCGTATTATGTAGTTATTGTAGTTCGAGTGATGTTAGAAGAAGCAGTTTGTAATTTAATCGACCATCAAACCGGCGCTAGTACAAGAAAGATTGCCTGTAGCTACATGTTAATAATATGCAAATATTTGTCATCTAAAACAAAACAGCACCCATATTCATATCATGTACAACGAGCCCAGGCCCTGTTACCTCGTGATTTTTCTAACCATGTTGCATGTATCATCCATAAACTAAACAAATCTTTTATGGAAGCCATTATTAATAACCACAACAACCATATATGGGTTCGTGACGAGCCACACGCTACTGTTGAAGCTCCCGACCAGGAAAAATTTTCTTTACTCTTGTTGGTTGGAATTATTGCGAATCACTAAATTGATTCCACATTATTTTTTTCTACTTAGATTGAATGGATATACATACACTAAACGAAGAGCTGTTCTATATGATCCTATTCCTTTACTTGTCAGAGTGGCAGTGTGATGAATGCATGATGGTGTTTACGCCCATTTTAGTATAAGAGCAGGTCAGTATATAAACCAAACATATCTAGATGGCTAGATAGGTCAAGGTGGACCTCAATGTCGCTCAGCTCCGACTCCAGATTCAAATCGGTTAGAATTCTCTGCTTAGAGATATTTGAAAACTTTGCTTTATAAAATTCCTGTTCCATACAACGAATACCGTATTTTGTGCACTTACTTGCATTTACAGCATCATAAAATTAAATTAAATAATCTAGTTTACTTCTTGAATAGAAAAGTAAGGAAGACGTTACTCTAGAAAAAATATCGTCCTAAAAATTTTCATAACTGCTTCAATGTGGACGCTAAAGAGGTAGGCATGTTGAAAATTTGATCTAAATATCTGAACTGTAGAAGTCATCAAGAAAAAGCTGAAAAAATCCTAAAATTTAGCACCCTTTAGATCGCTAGTGCAGCGTTTGCGAGCATATAGGAACTTTCAGTTATAAAATGACTTTCACTTATTTATTTACACCCTGTATCGAATACTACTCCTTGTTGAATTCAAGTTATACATTAGCAAAACTTCCCCTATCCCAAAACGTCAATTTTCAAGACAGTAACACATAAATTTCAATCCTCGGAAAATTGTTGAAATGAAATTTTGTAAACCACTTGCTGTCTCCTTCGATATCTACATCTTATAGAAGATGAGTGAAATATATTATCACAACTAAGCCAAGAAAATAAGATTGGGCTTTCAAAGCTATTTTTCAGCAATAAAATTCAGTATAATGTCCAATTGGGGAAAGATACTAATGTAATATTTTCATAAAATTCCAAATTGTTTGAAAATTGAACTTGGGGTTTCATGTTGAAATGAAAAATATTCATTTATCAAAATAATAAAAGCTACTAAAAACCTAACGTCACTCACTTGACATTATGGAATTAATTCATTTAACCAATGCACGAAACTTCAAGGTATTTAAAAATTAAAAGTTGAACTAAAAACACACCATTTCAAGCACGAAGTATTCATACAATGCGCGTAACCAATATAATCACTGGAACCCAACTTTATAATAAGGAACTTGATTATCAAGGTTATTGAGTTTCGGGATAGCCCGAGTGAAGGTACCCACTCATGCCGCAGAACTGTATATATTAGATACATATATCGAATCGCTGCAAATTTGCAGGATAATAGAGGTAGAATCAAATATTAATTCTTTTAAAATGTAAAGATGGTAGAATAGAATTGCTGAAAGGAATATTCATGAAGCTAAAGATTAAAAGCGTATTGAATGAAGTCCTACGATTAACGAAGAAAATATGGCATGGTCTCATGGCATATCAGCCCATATATTTGAAATATGTTAAATTGCTATTTAGCGATTTTCCAACCTACTTTCATGCTTTAACTCTTGTATAGAAGTTAAACATACCTAAATCTATAAGTAGGTAAATTTTTCCAAAACTTCATGATTTTCTTATACACTTTGTAGAGATTTATTCGGATATTTTAGGTTAGATTAGTCAAAGGGATATTGAAAATATACGAAGACATACTGATCTGTTTAAAAGTATTAACATCTTAATTCGAATATCATTTCAATAATGTCATATTTTTCAATGTACTCTAGAAATATGAAGGAATTATTCCTTCAGATTTAGTTTGCAAAATTGATTTTGATACAACACACAGTATGTGGTAGGAAGAAGAATTCAAAGTGTTTAATTCAGAAGACTAATCTGTTATTGAAAAGCGTTTACAGTTAACTTTATAAGCTTTAGGTTTAATGTATTTTTTCGTTATCAATCGAATAAGATTCAATAAGTAGTTTACTGGGACGATGACGCCTAGAAATACTTCAGAAGAATGCATTCATTAGGAACAAGTACTATCTTTCTATAGGTTGTTCTAATTAATGGTGAAGTGATAATAAGTTTGCATCTGAGAATTACTTCTCATTTTAATTCAAAATAAAATTTTTAAATTGTCGAAAAATTCGTTGAGGGTTTTTTATAAGGCGAAATTTAGTCATAGAAAGAATTCTTCAATTTGAACGTAATTTTCATTCAAGCAAACCTCATATCCATAATTATATTTTTGTATCAGAAGCAGATAATTTATAAAACGTTTTGATCAAAAACTGAAGAACATATATATTTGACATCATAATACTACCGAGGTGACCCGATAAAATTTTACTTTTTTTCCTTTCTGTCCTTATGTTGGTCATACCTAAAAGAGATAATAAAAATACTGAAATACAAGAACTAAAAGTTTTTCGACTATTTAACCCAACGCTGTTCATTGTTTCTCATGTCAAAAGTTAACTTGCAATAATATTCATGAATTGACTGTCAAAGACTTTAATTATATAAATGGTTGAATGATTTTTCACATGGCATGTGTTTCAAGCAAATCGAACAGAACCTTATAATAATCTACTTCTGAAATAGAAAATTAAATTATTATTTGATAAATAATTTCACTATCTCAGTTCAATCAAAATGAAAATAATAGTTCATGATGATCGTGTAAAATCTGAAGACTAATATCGTTTTTACGCTACAGCGTTTTTGAGATAAATTCAGTAAGGGTTGCTTGCGCCATGTCATCTTCATACTAACATTGAATAGACTCTTCTTCCTTTTTTGGTAAAGTTTTTATCGAGTCAATATCGTCCATACTTTCAATTGTCAGTGTAGTTCCATTATACTGGGTGATTCACCAGTGGCGCGGTGCTCTGTAGCTCGTACACTCTTGGAGATTTCTTTTTTTTTGAACAGTATTGTATTCAGAAAGTGAAGATCTACTTCAGCAATTTATTTTGAAGTGAACAGGTATCACAATTTTCTATAAAGAATCTTGGGAGGTTTTTTCAGACTGGAAGACCACTTTTCTGTTAAAGATTCAAAGGCGTCCTAAACTCTGCTATAATGTATTTAAGTAATAAGTTTTTTTGACGAGTAGTTTCGTCACAATATTTTTCTTTCCGTAAAAATTCATGAAAATAGGCTCTCACATCATCGCATGCTCCTTCCGTCAGAGAGGATGAATGCTTTCTTCCTTTCGTTTTCTTATTGGCCAAGGATAGCTTCATTGATGAATTGAAATAGATTATCCTTATTTTATACAACAGTGACTCAAAAAAAATTATTGAATATTGTAATTCTAAAAATATCATATTTTGATTTTTTTCAATTGGAACATCCTGTATTTCATTATTCGTGTCAGCGCATAAAATATTGTGCCATATTTTTGCAGAAGTAACCTTAGTTTATTAGTACATATCATCATACTTGATCGGAGAAATGGAGATACTTTAAGGTTGTCGTGTATGAAATACGTAATAGATTGGTTGTTGGTGAGATGATCTACAAGGTGTTGAACTATTTCAATAGGTGTTCGAAATGTTGCCCGTTCATTTGTAGACACAACACAATCCTTCTGAGGAAAGACCGTTGAACTCTCGACAACATTTGCAGATTAACTGACTGAAAGGCATCGACTACGTCCTATCCATTTGTTAGGAAATACATGATTCAAATGCACCCTAACCTGATGTGAGTAATGTGCCGGTGTTCCATCCTGTTGAAACCACAAATCTTGTCTTATATGCTCTGGTACATGGGCAAGTAACATTGGTAGATGATTTTGCAGAAAATCTAAATATATTTTACTATTGACGTGCTTGTCGAGAAAGTGTGGCTCAATTAGATATCCATCTACTAAAGCTGCCCATACATTCAAGGACCAACGCTGCTGGTGATCTATTTGTCTCATGAGGTATGGATTTTCTGTGGCGTAATAATGAATGTTGTGCCTGTTAACAAGTCCATTCTTGTAGAAAGTTGCCTTGTCCGAGAAAAGAACTCTGCTGAACATATTTAGATTTTCCGCTACTTTATCACTTGTCCAATTGCAAAAATTGACTCGATTTTCATAGTCTTGATTGTTCAGTTTCTGGTGCAGCTGTACATGTTATGCATGAAATTCATTCACTTCCAAGATTCTCTGGATGGAAGTTTGACTTATATCTGTTAACTGAGAAATCTCTCTTTGGCTTTTATGTGGGTCCTCTGCCACTGTCAACAAAACTGATAACTGGTTGTCTTGAGCTGTAGCAATTTTTGGTTTTTCATGTTTTTTGTAAGTGATATTACCTGTTCTGATAAATCTAATTAGAAGTTTTTCAAGGCACCTTTCATCCGGATACCTCTTATGACGAAACCTTAAACAATAAACTTTACTTTCCAACAAAGAATTTCTATCACATCCTCCCAGAAAAAAAATCATATCAACTATTTCTTCTTTGGAGAACTTCATGGTAGTCAATTGAGAAAATTGGGTTCAAACCTCACTTTAACAATGTTTAATAACGAAACACTGATAAGTTCACCATGTAAAATGCAGAAGATATGTCCGGACACCTGACAGAAGGAAGTAATGAAAAAAAAAAACAACACATACCTCGATTTACGTTTTAATCATCTTGATTTTATCATTCGTTAAAAGAATTTTCTTGTTTGGGTTTCATTTTTTTCTACTTGAATCGTTAGAGAAAAAAAAACTTCTGTGTGAATAATGATGCATGTTGATGAGTTTGATACGTTTTGTAGAATTTTCATCGAAAATTTTTACAAATAATCGAATATTTCGAAAATATTCGAAGATAAAGATAAGGTTACTTCTGCAAAAATATAGCACAATATTTTATGCGTTGACATGAATAATAAAATACAGGATGTGCCATTCGAAAAAATTAAGATATGATATTTTTAAAATTACAATACACTATTCAATAATTTTTTTAAGTTTATTCTGTATAAAATGAGGATAATCTATTTCAATTCATCAATAAAGCTATCCTTGGGCACTAAGAAAACGACGGGAAAAAGTATTCATCCTATCTGGCCGCAGGGCCATGCGATGATGTGAAAGCCCATTTTCATGAATCTTTACGGAGGAAAAAGTATTGTGATGAAACTACTCTCCAAAAAAACTTATTACTCAAACACATTATAGCAATTATAGCATAGTTTAAGCCACTCCTGAATCTAGAACAAAACAGTGGTGTTCCAATCTGAAAAAAGCACCCAAGATATTTTTATAGACAATTGGGACACCCTGTTTACTGCAAAATAAATTGGTGAAGTAGATTCTTACTTTCTAAATACAATACCGTTCGAACAAAAATGAAATCTACAGAGCACCGCGCCACTGGTGAATCACCCAGTATATGTAAACTTGGGACAAGAAGGATTATTCAAAACCCGTAGATAAATATATATATATATATATATATATATATATATATATATATATATATATATGAGGATGTTCCATTTGAAAAATCAAGATATGATATTTTTAATATAAAGCTATTCTTGGGCAATAAGAAAACAAAAGGAAAGGAGTATTCATTCTCTCTGGCTGAAGGAGAATGCGATTATGTGAGAGCCTTATTTCATGAATTTTTACAAAAAAAAATATTGTGACGAAACTACTCACCAAAAAAACTTATTACTTCAAGACATTATAGCAGAGTTTAGGACGCCTTTGAATCTTCAACAAAAAAGTGGTCTTCCAGTCTGGAAAAACCACCCAAATTTTTTTTTTTTAAATTGGGACACTCTGTTCCTTCATAATAAATTGCTGAAGTAGAGTTTTACTTTCACAATACAATACAATTCGAACAAAAATAAAATCTTCAAGAGGGTACGAGCTACAGAGCACCGCGACACTGGTGAATCACCCAGTATATTATAGTGCTAAGGTTTAGTTTGGAGAAAATGGAGGGAATGGCGGGAGTTTGAACCGGGCGGGGAAAACAGAACGATACAGTCGAGGGGTACCGAAGGCCCCTGCGTGTATTTTTTTCCGGTAGAGACCTATTAGGGAAGGTCCGTGCAAAATTCGGAGCTCTTAGATCGAACGACGGAGGCTTCGCAGGAACGTCGCCCATGGCCAACGGAACGTCGAAACCGCGGGACTTCTTCGAAATCGATAACTTGGATATTTTGGAAGGCGATCGGAGAAATCGATCAAGCGAAAACTCCGAGGAAGAGTCCCAAAAAATCGAAAATAAAATACGACTCCGAAATCTCGCGGATAGGGAGGATAATTTTTAATCGTCTTTTGCAGCTATACAAATTTTCTATCTCCTTCGACCACTACGAAACCGAACGAGGACGAAACTTCGACTTTCGTATGTTGCGCTGCAAGACCTATCGGCGGACTTTCGCAAAATTTTGCGCTACTTCCTTCATTTGGAGAATCTTCGACGGCCAAAACTCAACGAAATTGTCGAACCTCGAGAGTTCAGTATATGGGTTTTTCTTTCAACCTTCCTACCTATGCGGGGTCAGCGGGAGAAAGGGTTCTGGCGTGGACCGCTTCCTACATATCTCGAGATCGGGTCCGCGAAGAGAAATCGTCCTTCTATCACTTAATTTTCGAATCTGAGACAACTATCAACACCTACATTTTCAAGGAAAAGACCAGAAACACGGGGGCGTGAATGAATCCATTATGTATCTGTTTATCAATCTGACGAGACGAAGAAGTTGTGAAGTCTTACTTCGCCATCTTGACGGCGTTGAAACCAGGTCGTTTCCTATTGTTGATTTAATTACCGATTGTCTGGCTGAATAGATTTTTATTCATGTTGATACTCCAAATTCTCGAACGGATACGGCGGACTTTTCATAAGGGAACAATATCCAAGTTTGAAACCAAACAATTACCAGCATATAATATAGTAAGTATTCTCTCACTATTGAATACTCAAAGAGAGATAAAAAATAACCATTTCGCAGAAATGTCGCTCTGGGCGAACGGAACGTCGAACGGCGAGATTTCTTCGGAATCGATAACTCGGATCATTCGGAGGGCGATCGGAGAGGTCGAAAAAGCGAAAATAAAATTTTCGTGTTTTTTCGTTTCAGTTTATTCAAGCGGAGGTACGTTTCTACAATTATTAAATGTAGAAGTTCATGAGATTCAATGTGTTTGACAATGTTTAAGTTTCAAACAAAGAAAATAAGATCTCAAATTTGCACAAAAGGTTATTATAGTGAGTTCCTTCTATTCATAACTCATAGTTACTGCTTCTCAGGAAATTTTATCAAGTATGTTGAATGAAATACAGCAATTCCTCATTGATTTGAAGTTGAAAGTTTCTCTGTTATAGGAGTCTGATAGTGGGAAACATGATGTTTAAATATGTAGAAGTTGCATATGAAGTTTTATTTTGTACAACCACAATTTCCAATCCAAGATTTATGAAGGTCACAGGAAACATGTGCTGCTTATGTGAATCATATTTTGGAAAAAATTCAACTACCACTTGGAGAATGCTATGCAATTTGACAATTTTTGTAATAGTGGTTGTAATATAAGTATTTTGTATAATTGTGTAAAATGAGTATGTTCATCACGTAATACGGAAATATGAGGTTGTTTTAATGCAATTTCTTCCGTTCATTTTCATTTCATAGTATATTATAAATTTTCACAAAAAATGAATTGAAGAGAAGTAAAATTGAAGAATAGAAATTTCACTTATTAGAGAGCAAGTTTATAAGAAGCTGACTTCCCCAAACCAACTGCCAACTCGACAGTAAAGGATCTAGAAAATTAACAGTAACAAGAAACAGTTTCACTGAAACTGATATATACTTTACATCATTGTATTGTATATGAGAGTCCATAAGGAAATCAAATTGAGTGAATTTTGTTCAATTTGAATTTTACAAATTGTTACGTATAAGGCAATCACATACAGTGAAATTACTATGTATTCAGTAGTGTTCCTTAATTTGATTACTAATTTCTCGATGTGTCTTTTGGGTACTCCCAAGAAATTTTAATTTGAAAAGAACTCTTATTTTCTATTTCATTAATATACTTAAGAAGTAATTCTTCTATTTTGCTGTTTTAAGCTCATATTTGTTTTTATTATAATTTATGAATCTTATTGGATTCTTGTCGGATCTAATAATATATAATAATAAATACGAACTGTTGAGTAAAAATTAAAATTCGAAACTATAGATCTTCATATATTGATCTTTCTGAACTATATATTTAATACTTAACTGAATATTTGGAATATTGTGAATTAATATTAGAGTTGTTGATGCTTGAATTTCTATGCATAAAGGGTGGTTGAACAATTTGTTTTTTGAATCAATGTTGAAATGTTTTAATTTCATCTTATGCTAGCTCAATTGGAGAAAGTTGAGATTTTCAAATTGAATGTTTCCTTTTGAATTGGGATATTAGTGAATAGTGTTGAAATTTATGTGGTTGATGAGTCAGTATCCATAAAACAATACTGGAAGCTGCTATACCTTAAGGATGACTGAGGTAATAAATGACAGATTTCCATGTAATATTAAGAACTATTAAGTAAAAATATAAATAATGAAGTGAATATAATAAGGAGTTCAGTATAGATAGACATTGATATAAAAAGACGTTCAGTATATTAGGCGTTTAGTATATTGGCTATTTTGATATAAAAGGCGATCTTAATGGGCTCACTAGTGTATATATACTAATTGCGTGAGGCACTTTTCTGTCCAAATGGAGGGGATAGAATTTGGTAGAACTTGGACGGGGATTTTTCGAATGGCTCTGGAGCTGGAGGCGGAGGCCGGACCGAGTAATTTTTTTACGAAACTAGGTAGTCGGTCGAAGGTGCGTCCGAAATCGGGAGGCCGCGGGACTCCGAACGGTGGAGATACGAATTTTCGAAAATTTTCTCGATATCACCAGATATCGAAAACGGAAAGATTCGAGTGCCGGACTCCTTCGGTATCGGTAAATTTCGTCTTTCGAAAGACGATTCGTACAGCGATAATCTCGAAATTTCCAGAAAAACCTTTCGAAAATGCCAAAAAGAAAAAGGTCCACGATTTTCTCGAAACGGCAGGGAGGAAATTACCCAAACAAGCAGGCTATAGAAATTTTTCCATTCGCCTAATCGGTCCCGCACTTTTTACCGAACGAAGCGTTCGTCTTTTCCATCTTGCTTCCCTATATTTTTATCGCGTCTTTTCCACGGGAAACCTTATAAATCCGCGTCCGAAAATAGGTCCATTTTCAGACGCGGAAGATATTTCCTCATTTTCGAAAAAACTGACACGCCCATCGAAAGTCGTCACCGAAAACGCTTCGGTTTGAGGTTTAAATCTATCGGCAAAAGGGGGAAAAGACCCAGAATCCGAGAAGAAAGACGAAATTTTATTTTCACGTCTTTCTTTTTCGCGAAAAGGGCATTCCAATATTTTTAATTAATTCCGGAAAAACGACAAATTTGCTCGATACCCCTGTCGTCCTCATTTCCTTTTCCACCAATAGGAAACGAAACACGTCGGGAACACGACGATTACCGAGCGTCGACGTTGACGTTGACGTCTCTCAAACTCAAATTCTAGGGTTTGGCTCGTTGAATGTCATTTTAAATAAGAGTATAATATCAATCAATTACGTATTTCGTTCGTTTTTGCACGAAAATTCATATATTCTCACGAAACAAACATTTCAAACGATGCGTTAATTCGTCTAAATTTTCATTTACGTCGTATGTTTACCTATTCACTGGATTAAAATACGTATTTTCTTCTATTTCCATGCACAGCGTTCTTGACGAAAGTTGAAGTAGGTTGTTTACATTCCAGTCAGTCGGCCATATTGTCCGACGTTCCCGAAAAGGACGCTCGAAAATGAAAATGAGCTTCGAAAATGGATTTGTACATTTATTTTCGCTACGAGTGAAGGCCTATTGTTATTACCTACGATACCAAATCCAGCGATATAAACCATCCGTATTTTCCAATGTTATTAGAAAAATAAGCTACTCGAAAAGTAAGTATTTACATATAAGCTCTCTAATGCATGTAGTAATCGTAGCAAACCATAACATTATGATTATTTTGCAGATATATATGAGCTATGTTTATCGAAACCTCACTAACAACATCTATGCAACAGTGTTACTGCTGCTTCTCCATGAGTGGAATAATTTTCAATAACTTAATTTTCGAGCAGGAGGAATGGGCCTTTTTTATATTTAGGTTAGTAAGGTTTCCTTATTTATGAAAGTGAAAAGAATATGCTCGACAATAAGTGCTCATTGAGATATGTTATGACTCTTATATTACTCATTAGTTTTAATTTATCACAGCAACAATTTCTGAGGAGGGATTTGATGTTTACCAAGAAAATTGGTTCAACTTCGTATTTCATCATACAAAAATGCAACGTTTATCGTTACAAGATGAGATAAAATTTTGGCGAGGAATGAAATCTGAACGGGTAAGTGCTCAAGAACCTCAATGGAATTTGAAATGGTATTAGTAGTATTGGCTTTATTTATCTTCATATTGTACAAGCATTGATAAAAATATGTGTCTATTCATCTTGAAATTGTTTCTTAATTATCACGAGGTGAAAATTTCGTGCATGTTTAAGACTGAATTTCTTATTCAACATTTCTCAATTTTAACTCTATTTCAAAACACCAATTATGAATCTTGTAATGCTCTGAATGTTGGGAGATAATTATTGTATCCATCAATTACAGATTCAAGAATTATCTCTTCGAAACTGATATAAGAAAGAAAAATCATGTTACATTTTTCTCAGAATAATTCTTCTGCTTTCAAAATAAAATTTTAATTTTTTTCAGATTTTTGGCAGCTCTTTAATAGTTCAGTAACTGAGAAACCTATGGTACGAGACCAGAAAATTAAATTTGGGATTTCCAGAACAAAGAGCAAATATTCGGCAATTTCGGAGGTACTTTTTTTCTGCATATACCTGTACATCATATATCAGTTTTAATATCAACTTCCACTGAATATTTTCTCAATTGGAATTTGTGTCAAGCATTTTGATGTAGTATGTGAATTCTTTCACAGAAAATTTTCTGTATATTTCAATATCAATTTGAAATAAATTTTTAACCTTTCATCAGTTTTTCTAGCTTCGATAAAGAATGTAGTTGGTTGTTTCTTTGAAAAATTTCTCGAATGTCTATGTATTCAGAACTCTGAAAATAAGATATCTATTATCACATACTTCTTGAATTCTTGATATAATCAATTAATATATTCTTCATTAGTCATCAATATACAAGTTAAGAGTATTCATGATAAGTCACTCAAAAATCGACATTAATAGATTTTAACTTGAATTGAGACAATTACAGTGTGTATAGACTCTATCCGAAAAAAATGGCAAACATACATCAATATAAACACAAAAATTCAGAATAGGAGTAAAAGGGAAACAATCAGAACATGATATAAATATAGAGACAATTAGACCGAGGTATCAATACAAAACGGTAAGTATAATATATTAAAAGACAGTTCGAAACATAAAAACTTTCCATTATCGGCATTTCATTCACTTAAAGTGTCTAGAATTCCTATTACTATGAACTCATTAACTTTCTGGGTTTCATTTTGAAATTTGCTTCACTATAAAAATTTCTTCAAACATTTAAGATTCAAAATAACTGCTCCAGGACGAAAGGTCTAAAGACATTCCAAACCGAATAGCATTCAGTGCTCTTTGTGTCCAACGAACGACCTGCAGCAACATAAAATTAATGGAAACCATATTAAACTATGTTTATTTGTATTACCTCTGATGTCTTTCTCGATGGTATTTTCCTGCATCACTTCATCTCAGTTTTTTTATTATTTTGAAGATTGTGGTTGTTCAGAACTTTGATGATTAACTTGATATGAAGCCCAATTTTGAATTTTGCCTTTGTCAAATGTTCAAGTGTCTCTTTTTGTAGTTGATATTGAACACTTACAATTCTTTCAATCGGTTCTGACAACTTCAACTTTCAACTTTACTTATAGCAATATATCAATGGTACCTGTCTTCTAAGTATGTTTATTTCACTCATCTTTGATGTCTTTCTCGATTGTATATGTCTTTATGCATCACTTCTTCTTACATTGCTATCATCTTGATTCGTTCATTAATCTTTGCGAATACAAAGCAAAACAACTTCAATTTTATATAGGTTATGTCACAAACAGTCGTCAATTTGATCATCTTCTTTTACTTGGCTCTTGTTAACCTTTACCTACTCTATCGAGGAATACGGAATGGGCTCAGCTTTCGAGCATTCTACCCAGACTCTGTTGTCGGAATTTGTTAATTCGAAATTCAATAATGCTTACATCGAAACAGTAACCCTGTCTTTAACACGACATTAGTAGCTAAGACCATTTCGGCAGGCTTACAGATCATTTCCAGATCACACCAAATTATTGAAATGGTTTTATTTCATCAACCAGTTAATATGACGTTTTGCCACAACTTATCTGGTCGTTTTCGAAGTTTCGAACGTGATTTTCGACATTCACACGTGACAGGTTAGTTTGAAATTTTTCAATAAAAAACAAAGGTAAATCGAGGGTTTTCCTGAAGGCAACCTAGGTACGAGCGTAAAATTGTTTATAACGCAAGGTTAGTTGGAGTAAAGTTACGTGGAGGACGGAAATACATAAAATTGTTATGCCTAACTCCCCTGATTCAATCCATTGCTTTATATTTATACTATTCGATCAATGATCAGTTATAAAAGAGACTTCTATCCTCGATACAAGTTAAGGTACATCCCATCCGGAAATTACCGATCGAGTTACATCCATTACAGAAATAGTACAGCATAAGCAACTTATTGTCGATGCATTCATAGCCCACGAACTGTAAAGATGATAATGTGTTGCGTCGGTCTATTCTATCTTAAAGTTTTCGTTTCGAATTATTAAAAGAGATAACAAAAAAGTCTCAGTATTTCTTATTAAAGACACTTTACACGATTGAGTTCACAAATAAGTTAGTGTAAAAGTATTTGAAATTGTGCCAAGAAACTCACAACATTTTAGACGGGTATAATTCCAAGGCCCTTTGAAGAAAGCCATCGCGTAGTATATAAAATTAAAACCTATAAAGGCACCCATCACACACACACCCTACTCTGAGTGTATTTGGGCAGAATTTATAAGTTATTTTGTGATATTAAACATATTGAAATTGCATAAATTTATGCATTTGAACACATCTACACACAAACACACACACACACATATAACTATTATTATAATATATTGAATTAATAATGACAGAAGACGAACCAAAAGCTTACCAAAAAAGTCCAAAGAAAAATGTTATATCATTCATTATGAGCCATATGTTATATTACATACAAGATATAAATTGAATCTATATATATATATATATATATATATATATATATATATATATATATATATATATATATATATATATATATATATATATATATATATATTATATATGAACTTTTTCGGAGAATAGAACGGAAACACGGGAATGGAGCCAGTCACCGCTCGTTCTGCCCCTTATACCAACATGTAAAATTTGATGCTCTCTCTTTCTTCTGAACGAAAATAATGAGATGGTAATAGTTAGTAACTTCTAGAATAGAGTGCTCTTTCTCTTCTGAGTGACAATCGAATCTAACCTTATTTCAATTAGTCTTATATTTGGTCTGTCAAAACAAGCGATTCCAAATTTTATTTGTATGAAAAGTTTGACGAAACTTGAAATAAACTTTCAGAGGTAAGAGTTCGTAGTTTGATGTTTATTTTATCCATTTTAATCTATATTTTGTTCAAGGAAAGAAACGTTATACTTTCAAAATTCATAAATTCAACATTTTGTGGTTATTCTAACCTAATCAACCACAATTTCACTCCAATATTTATGAAATGTACTATAGGTATTTTATTAAATTGTGTAAAATGAGTATGTTCATCCGTAATATGGAAATATGAAGTTGTTTTAATGCAATTTCCTGCTTTCATTTTCATTTCATAGTATATATAAAGTTTCACAAGAAATAAATTGAAGAGAAGTAAAATTAAAGAATAGAGATTTCAATTATCAGAGAGCAAGTTTATAAAAAGGTGACTGCTCGAAGCCAACTGCTAACTCGACATTTAAAGATCTAGGAAATTAACAGTTACAAGAAACAGTTTCACTGAAACTGATATATAATTAACATCACTGTATTGTTTATCAGAGTCCATTTCTGTTGTCCACAAGAGCCCTTCAATTCAGAAGATGTTGGTTCTTCCTGGTAAGCAGATTGTATAAATTTTGGTCGATTTGAATTTATACGAAATAGTTGAGTATAGTTCAATCACATAAGGTGAAATTTTTATGTATTCAGTAGTGTTCCTTTATTGGATTACTAATTTCTCGCTTTTGTCTTTTGGATACTCCCAAGAAATTTTAATTTGATGCGAACTTTTATTTTCTATTTCATTAATATACTTGAGAAGTAATTCTTCTATCTTGCTGTTTCAAGCTCATATTTGTTGTTTATTATAATTCATGAATCTCATTGGATTCTTATCAGATCTAATACGAATCAGAACTGTTGAGTAAAAATTAAAAATGTGAACCTATAGATCTGCATATATTGATCTTCCTGAAGTATATATTTAATACTTTTGGAACTAAAAATTTGGAATATTGAGAATTAATATTAGAGTTGTTGATGATTGAATTTCTATGCTTAAAGAGTGATCGAACAATTTGGTTTTTTGAATCAATGTTGAAAGGTTTTTAATTTCATCTTATGCTGGCTCAATTGGAGGAAGTTGAGATTTTCCAATGAATGTTTCCTTTTGAATTGGGATAGTAGTGAATAGTGTTGAAATTTGTGTGGTTGATGAGCCAGTATCCATAAAACAATACTGGAAGCTGCGTTACCCTAAGGATGACTGAGGTAATATATGAGAGATTTCCATGTAACATAAAGAACTAATCAGTAAAAATATGAATGAGACAGACAGGCTCGGCAGAGTCAATAGTCTGTGTGCAATGAAATAAGGTCTACAGCTATCTCTACTGTTTACTCCAAACAACAGTGGTATGTCCCTTTTTTGTAGTATGAATATTCTCTTGTTATAGGTACTGTTTCCCCATAGTATCACATTATGTTTTATGTGACTGTAAATCAGGATATAATACGCTTTGATCAAACCAAATTGATCTAGTGATCCTCCGATTTGTGTTAGAGCATTGTAACCCGACTTTAACTTATTGGTGATAAGCTCAATATGATTTTCGAAGCTCAAAAGCACGTCTACCATTAACCCCAGAAATCTTCAACAACTGAAGGAATTGAATCCGGGAATATCTACTTTTGGTGAGTTGCGATTATAGCGGAAGTTCAGTTAAACCGTTTTTTCTATATTCGGGTGTGTCGTCCGCAAAGATGATTTTTTTACCCTCTGTAACGTAGTCGGATATTTCGTTGCTGAATAATAAGAATAGTAGTGGTCCAAGCACGGAGCCCTGTGGAACCCCATACCCATATTCTCTAGTCTTATATACTAAAGCAGTAAGCCTTATTTCGAGGAAAGTGGAGGGGACGGTTGGAGTTTGAACCGGGCGGGAAGAAAGGGTCGGCGCGGACGAGCGGGGTCCGTAGGCCCCCGCGAATAATTTTTTTCCGGTAGAGAAACGTCCGAGGAAGATCCGAGCGAAATTCGGAGTCCCTAGCTCGAACGACGGAGGCGCGACGATTTTTCGAAAAATTTCGCCGAAACGTCGCCCTGGGCGAACGGAACGTCGAAACGGCGAGATTTCTTCGGAATCGATAACTCGGATCTTTCGGAGGGCGATCGATGAGGTCGATCGGGCGAAAATTCCGGCAAAAAGTTCCGAAAAAGCGAAAATAAAATACGTCTCCGAAATCTCCGGGATGGAGGGGATAATTTCTACGGACTTTTGCAGCTATACGAAATATTTAAATCGCCTTCGATCGCTACGAAACCCGGACGACGAAAAAGCCTCGAGTTTCGCATTTCGCGCCGCCATAGTTAGATTCTCATAAAACCACGGGAAAACGGAAAAATCTTCCATCGAACGGAGGGCTATCGGCCGACTTTCGCAAATTTTCGCTCTACTTTCCATATTCCGAAAATCTCCGACGGCCAGAAATTCGCGAAATAAATAAACCTCGAGCTGTCAAAATACGGGTTTTTGTTTCAAACATCCTACTTAAACGGGGTCACCGGGAGAAAGGATTCGACCTTCGAACGATTCCTACATATCTCGAGATCGGGTCCCCGGCGAGAAAACGTCATTTCAGGACTTAATTTTCGAATTTGGGACGGTTTTTGAGACCTACATTTTCGAAGAATAGAACGGAAACACGGGGGCGGAGCCAATCACCCTCCCTTACTCTCCTTAAACCGCCGTTTCACAATCTGACAAGGCAAAGAAGAAGAAGTTTTAAAGAGGACCGTACCCGGAAACATAGGTGAAAAGAGTAGACGGGATATAAACGAACACTTATATCCCCTCTATTCTCTCACTAAACGATCGAATATCCGTCCCGTACGACGGATATCGTCGTGTACGGCGGACTTTGCCGTTAAGTTGATAATGTCTAGATGTTCAATATTATCAAGGGCAACAAAAAGAAGAGAAGAAGAAGAAAAATTGTTAATAATGTGAGACTACGTTTAATTAACAAAACCTCAAATAATCATTCCAAGGTAAGTGAACGTAATTTAATGAATATTTGATGCATCGTAATGTATTTTTTTTCAGCATAATGAAGAATCCACATATTTCATATTTACATTCTGTGTTCTAACCTATGTATTCCAATGAAAGAAAACAATAATAAATAAGGTATTTTAAACTGAATTTTGTGTTCATCTGTATTGAATTTTTGTTTCAGTTTATAAACGTGGTAGTATTTTTTTGACTACAATTATGAAATTACAAAATGTAAATGGAATTCAATGTATTTGAAGTAAAGTTATTCAAATTAAAATGTATGAAAGTGACTCTTTGAAAGTGAGTTTTACTTTGAGTGCATATAAGTAGTTTCATTTTAATGAAATATTTATTTTAGATTACAATCCTATTGATAACAAGAAAGAATTAATTGGATCCACTGTAAACAGGTTGGAAAATTAAATGAAAATTAAGCAAAGACAATATTAAGCAATAACAAGAAAGTTTCAAGTAAATATAAATGTAATACATCCCTGTTCTCTGATAATAATCTTCGTAGATATTTTTGTGTAAGTAAACCAGTCTGATTAATAATAGTTACAATAGAGTCAGATTTCAAACTCTAAAGGAAAGAGATCAAGTAAATTACCTGCAATTCTTAACTTCAAAATTTATTTGTTGAACAATTCTTATATAGTTGCCATGAAAACTTGAGATTTTCAGGATATTCCAATATTTACAAAACACATAAGGTACATGTTTTGAGCTACTTCTGTGCATAACACATTCTTCTGTATTTTAAGAAGTTTAGTCACTGAATAACAGGTAGTCTATACATTTAGAATGTAAAGTTTCTTTCTTATTGGTGTTTGTGGAAAAGTTGATGAAATCAGGTGAAGCAAATTATGAAGCTTCATTACAACAGGAACTTTCAGTTCGAGAAAATCACATATTTTGTGGAAAATGAAATTACTTCTTGAAAAATGCTGTGTATAGTTGATGATTTTCGTTAAAGATGGTATTTCATCAGGATACATAATGACAAGACCTATCATAAGACAACGCATGGTACATAAGAGAAGAAAAGATCTGACTGCAACATTCAGAAGGTCTTGAGAAAGTTTAACAGCTCAAAATAATTGAAGGATTGACATTTGGTAAACAATACTGCAAAAGAAGACTGCAGGAACTGAGAATATTCTGAAGGACTTCCATTAATACCAACCTCTTCGAAAGACTTCTTCGAAGAAAAGTGAGAGAATTCTATGTAAAATAACTTAAGAGACACACACTTCATATGAGTAAGAAGTGTGTTCAGGATCTTATTTTTACGATCAACCTCCTTAGAACAACAGACTGAATATATATCTGAAAATATTGTGGTTTCGTCTCTATACATTTAGAATATAAAGTTTCTTTTTTATTGGTATTGGTGGGAAACTCGATAAAATCAGGAATATATATATATATATATATATATATATATATATATATATATATATATATATATATATATATATATATATATATATATATATATATATATATATATATATATATATATATATATATATATATATATATATATATATATATATATCCACAAAGAAGCAAAAGATCAAAGAACTTAAAATTGGTGTTTCACCAGGATATATCATAACAAGACCTATCATAAGACAATGCATGGTACATAGGTACATAAGGGAAGAAGAGATCTGACTGCTATCTGCAATATCCAGGAGGGCTTGAGAAAGTTCAACAGCTCATAATGATTGACATTTGAAAAACAATACTGTAAAAAAAAGCCTGCAGGAACTGAGAAAATTCTGAAGGACTTACATTGATGCCAAACTCTTCGAAAGACTTCTTCGAAGAAAAGTGAGAGAATTATATGTAAGATAACTTAAGAGACACACACTTCATATGAGGAAGAAGTGTGTTCAGGATCTTATTTTTACGATTAACCACCTTAGAACAACAGACTGAATATATAACTGAAAATATTGTGGTTTCGTCTCTATACATTTAGAATATAAAGTTTCTTTTTATTGGTATTGGTAGGAAACTCGATAATATCATAATATATATATATATATATATATATATATATATATATATATATATATATATCCACAAAGAAGCAAAAGATCAAAGAACTTAAAATTGATGTTTCACCAGGATATATAAATACAAGACCTATCATAAGACAATGCATGGTACATAGGTACATAAGGGAAGAAGAGATCTGACTGCAATCTGCAATATTCAGAAGGGCTTGAGAAAGTTTAACAGCTCATAATGATTGACATTTGAAAAACAATACTGTAAAAAACTGCAGGAACTGAGAAAATTCTGAAGGACTTACATTAATGCTAAACTCTTCGAGAGACTTCTTCGAAGAAAAGTGAGAGAGTTCTATGTAAAACAACTTAAGAAATACACTCTTCATATAAGGAAGAAGTGTATTCAGGATTTTCACAATTAACCATCTTATAGAGAATAACAAATTGAAAGCAGAAAAAAAAATTATAGTTAACCCTCATCTGGAGAAGGCTTTCGACAGAACACTGAGAAGAGCAGTATGAGAGTCTTAGGAAACGAGAAGTGATGTATAAACTGAGAAAGAATAGCAGAAGTCTTATAAAGTAATTCAGGAGGATATGACATCAATGTTGAGATTAGAAAATGAATCGAAGATAGGGGAAGAAGAAAACAGCAACTGAGCAAATTTTAAAGAACCTATACTATTGGGAAACAATATAAAAGAATTCTAGAAACCAAACAGAGATATAATTGGAAAACATACCCTTCAGGAGAGGAGAAAGTGTTCAGAATAACATTTCCACTATCAACCAGCTCAGAGAATAACAAACTAAAGGGCAAGAAGATATTCCTTGCTTTTCATTATCTGGGAAGGCTTTTGAAAGAAAACTGAGAAGAGTAAAATGGGAGAGTCTAAGGAAAGGAGAAGTGAATTATAGATTGAGGAAGAGTATCAAAAGCCTTGAAATGGGTAAATCAGTATAATATGTTAATATCTTAGTTAGGATGAGAAGATGAATTGAAGATAGGAGAAGAATCATGACAGCAATATTCAGAATAACAATATTTTATTATCAGTTCATATGTACAGCAAGTTAGCTTAGTAGCAGTGAAGTAAGATATTAGTCTCAATACTTAATTTTTCATTAGTATGTGGGAAGTTCTTTATACATGACTGTTTTCATATTTCCTTCAACTATTACTAGCATTAATACTGGGATATAAAAGAGCAATTTAAAAATAACTGTCAAATTGATAATTTGAACTTTCTCACATACTGTTAGAAAGTTTGACTTCTTCCCAAATGTTTCTGTCATCAATATAAACTACATGTTTGTCTTTGAATTAGAGAAATGATTGAAAAACAACATGGAAAACACACTTCAAGAAAGGAAGAAGAGTTCAGGATCACAATTTCACCATAGACTAGCAAATAGAGAACATATTTAAGGACAAAATATAATTATAGGTTTTCTCTGATGTGGGAAAGGCTTTCAAGAGAGAACTGAGAAGAATACTATGGGAGAGTTGGGAGAGTCTAAGGAAAAGAGGAGTGAATTATAAACTGAGAATGTGTTTAAGGTAGAATGTTGAAAATAGTAGTATGAGAGAGGAGTCTAAGGAAAAAAGGAGTAAATCAGAGACTAGAAGAGTATCAAAAGCCTTTGTAATTGGTATATCATAATAATGTGACAACACAAATTATGAGATGAGAAAATGCATTGATGATAGGAGAAAAAGAATTCAGTCAGCAAATTCAGAAGGGATATAAAAAATGTAAAATGTAAATGTAAAAAATACACTTTTCAGGAATACTAGAAGTTTGTGAGATTGTCATTTTACCATCAACCAGTTATAGAGAAGAGCAGACTAAAAGACAAAATGTTTGTTCTGGAGAAAGCTTTCGGCAGAATGCTGAAAAGAGTAGTAAGTGAGAGGAGCCTAAGGAAAAGAGGAGTAAATTATAGACTGAGAAAGAGTATCAAAAGCATTTAAGAATGGTATATCAGTAAAATGTGGCAACAATGTTGATATAAGAAAATGCATCAAAGATAAGGGAAGAAGAATCCTGACAGCTATATTCAGAAAGGAATGGAAAAATGTATCTGCTCATATGATTGGAGTATTGGCCTTATATTTCCTAAAGGTAAAAGAGACCTGCGCAAATTTCAAGGATCTTATACTATTGAGAAACTATTTCAAAGAATTCTAAAACCAAACAGAGATATAATTTGAAAACAACATAGGAAAAACTCTTCAGAAAAAGAAGAAGAACACAGATGAAAGCATCTAACAAGAATTCATGATGACATCTAACAAGGAAACAGTATTCATGATGACCATATATATATATATATATATATATATATATATATATATATATATATATATATATATATATATATATATATATATATATATATATATATATGCTATATATTTGGTGATAGAATGTGGGTTGAGCATCTAGGAAATCTGTTGTACTGAAACTGATATATAGTTAACATTATTGTAATCTATATGAAGGTTCATAACGTAATTACAAATTTGTGGATACTTGAATCTGATTTGTACTTTCTACAAGAATACTTCAATTCAGAAGATGTTTGTTTTTCTGGTAAGCAAATTGTGTGAATTTTCGTCAATTTGAGGTGATACAAAATAGTACAGGGCAATCATATAAGGTAAACTTTCTATGTATTCAGTAGTGTTCCTTTATTTCATTACTAAGTTCTCGCCTTTATCTTTTAGATACGTTCAAGAAATTTTAATTTGAAGAGAATTTTCAGTTTCTATTTCATTAATATTCTTGAGCAGTAATTCGTCCATCTTGATGTTTCATACTCATATTTTTGTTTTAATTTTAATGCTTCCTCAATAGGAGAAAGTTGATATTTTCAAATTTAATTGGGATAGTTGTGAATAGTGTTTAAATTTATATGGTTGATGAGTCAGTATCCGTAAAACAATACTGGAAGCTGCATTACCATAAGGATGTGTTGAGCAATATATGAGAGAGTTCCATATAACATAAAGAACTATTAAATATAAATATCGTATCTAATGAGACGTTCATTTTAGTTAGAGCTGGATATGGAAAGGCGTTCAGTATATTTTGCGTTTAGTGTATTAGGCGTTTTTGTATATCAGGCATTTTATATATAAGGCGTTTTGGTATATTAGGCGTTTCGTCTATTAGGCGTTTTGTATATTAGGCGTTTTTGTATATTAGGCGTTTTTGTATATTAGGCGTTTTTGTATATTAGGCGTTTTTGTATATTAGTATATTAGGCGTTTTTGTTTAGGCGATATATTAGGCGTTTTTGTATATGAGGCGATCTTAATGAGCTCACTAGTCTATATTACTAAAGCAGTAAGCCTTATTTCGAGGAAAGTGGAGGGGACGGTTGGAGTTTGAACCGGGCGGGAAGAAAGGGTTGGCGCGGACGAGCGGGGTCCGTAGGCCCCCGCGAATAATTTTTTTCCGGTAGAGAAACGTCCGAGGAAGATCCGAGCGAAATTCGGAGTCCCTAGCTCGAACGACGGAGGCGCGACGATTTTTCGAAAAATTTCGCCGAAACGTCGCCCCGGGCGAACGGAACGTCGAAACGGCGAGATTTCTTCGGAATCGATAACTCGGATCTTTCGGAGGGCGATCGGAGAGGTCGATCGGGCGAAAATTCCGGCAAAAAGTTCCGAAAAAGCGAAAATAAAATACGTCTCCGAAATCTCCGGGATGGAGGGGATAATTTCTATGGACTTTTGCAGCTATACGAAATATTTATATCGCCTTCGATCGCTACGAAACCCGGACGACGAAAAAGCCTCGAGTTTCGCATTTCGCGCCGCCATAGTTAGATTCTCATAAAACCACGGGAAAACGGAAAAATCTTCCATCGAACGGAGGGCTATCGGCCGACTTTCGCAAATTTTCGCTCTACTTTCCATATTCCGAAAATCTCCGACGGCCAGAAATTCGCGAAATAAACAAACCTCGAGCTGTCAAAATACGGGTTTTTGTTTTAACCATCCTACTTAAACGGGGTCACCGGGAGAAAGGATTCGACCTTCGAACGATTCCTACATATCTCGAGATCGGGTCCCCGGCGAGAAAACGTCTTTTCAGGATTTAATTTTCGAATTTGGGAAGGTTTTTGAGACCTACATTTTCGAAGAATAGAACGGAAACACGGGGGCGGAGCCAATCACCCTCCCTTACTCTCCTTAAACCGCCGATTCACAATCTGACAAGGCAAAGAAGAAGAAGTTTTAAAGAGGACCGTACCCGGAAACATAGGTGAAAAGAGTAGACGGGATATAAACGAACACTTATATCCCCTCTATTCTCTCACTAAACGATCGAATATCCGTCCCGTACGACGGACATCGTCGTGTACGGCGGACTTTGCCGTTAAGTTGATAATGTCTAGATGTTCAATATTATCAAGGGCAACAAAAGAAGAAAAAGAAGAAGAAAATTGTAAATAATGTGAGACTGTTTACGTTTAATTAACTAAACCTCAAATAATCATTCCAAGGTAAGTGAACGTAATTTAATGAATATTTAATAAATCGTAATGTATTTTTTTCAGCATAATGAAGAATCCACATATTTCATATTTACATTCTGTGTTCTAACCTATGTATTCCAATGAAAGAAAACAATAATAAATAAGGTATTTTAAACTGAATTTTGTGTTCATCTGTATTGAATTTTTGTTTCAGTTTATAAACGTGGTAGTATTTATTCGACTACAATTATGAAATTACAAAAATGTAAATGGAATTCAATGTATTTGAAGTAAAGTTATTCAAATTAAAATGTATGAAAGTGACTCTTTGAAAGTGAGTTTTACTTTGAGTGCATATAAGTAGTTTCATTTTAATGAAATATTTATTTTAGATTACAATCCACTTGATAACAAGAAAGAATTAATTGGATCCACTGTAAACAGGTTGGAAAATTAAATGAAAATTAAGCAAAGACAATATTAAGCAATAACAAGAAAGTTTCAAGTAAATATAAATGTAATACATCCCTGTTCTCTGATAATAATCTTCGTAGATATTTTTGTGTAAGTAAACCAGTCTGATTAATAATAGTTACAATAGAGTCAGATTTCAAACTCTAAAGGAAAGAGATCAAGTAAATTACCTGCAATTCTTAACTTCAAAATTTATTTGTTGAACAATTCTTATATAGTTGCCATGAAAACTTGAGATTTTCAGGATATTCCAATATTTACAAAACACATAAGGTACATGTTTTGAGCTACTTCTGTGCATAACACATTCTTTTGTATTTTAAGAAGTTTAGTCACTGAATAACAGGTAGTCTATACATTTAGAATGTAAAGTTTCTTTCTTATTGGTGTTTGTGGAAAACTTGATAAAATCAGGTGAAGCAAATTATGAAGCTTCATTACAACAGGAACTTTCAGTTCGAGAAAATCACATATTTTGTGGAAAATGAAATTACTTCTTGAAAAATGCTGTGTATAGTTGATGATTTTCGTTAAAGATGGTATTTCATCAGGATACATAATGACAAGACCTATCATAAGACAATGCATGGTACATAAGACATAAGAAAAGATCTGACTGCAACATTCAGAAGGGCTTGAGAAAGTTTAACAGCTCAAAATAATTGAAGGATTGACATTTGGAAAACAATACTGCAAAAGAAGACTGCAGGAACTGAGAATATTCTGAAGGACTTCCATTAATACCAACCTCTTCGAAAGACTTCTTCGAAGAAAAGTGAGAGAATTCTATGTAAGATAACTTAAGAGACACACACTTCATATGAGTAAGAAGTGTGTTCAGGATCTTATTTTTACGATTAACCACCTTAGAACAACAGACTGAATATATAACTGAAAATATTGTGGTTTCGTCTCTATACATTTAGAATATAAAGTTTCTTTTTTATTGGTATTGGTAGGAAACTCGATAAAATCAGGAATATATATATATATATATATATATATATATATATATATATATATATATATATATATATATATATATATATAATATATATATAAAAGATCAAAGAACTTAAAATTGGTAGATTTTCACCAGGATATATCATAACAAGACCTATTCATATTTAGACAAATGCGTGGTTACATAGGAATTAAACATAAATTCCCAAAAGAAGAACCTGAGATCTTTGAAAATGCTATCTGCAATATTCAGGAACAGGCTTGAGAAGATATCGTTCTTAACAGCTAACATAATGATTGATATTTGAAAATAATATACAAAATACTACAATGAAAAAATTTCTAAATATATGATGCGACGAGATGCAGGAACTGGCGAAGAAATCTGAAGGACTGAAGAAAAATTTGTTTGAACAGTTACAAAAGATAACAGCCAAACTCTTCGAAAGACTTCTTCGAAGAAGAATAGTTTTCTCTTTAGATACTGAGAATCTCATTTCATATATTTAGATAACTTAAATTAACTGACAATTTTGTCATATTTATATTCAGAGCAGTTCATATCGAGGAACAAGTGTGTAACATTCAGGATCTTATTTTACACTGGATTTTTCGATCAACCTCCTTAGAACAACAGACTGATGATATATATCTGAAAATATTGTGGTTTCTATCTTCTATACATTTAACGAATAATATAAGTTACTCCAGGATTTTTTAATTATAATCATTGCCTGGCAATGGTATTGGTGGTGGATTTATATTTTTCATGAAATCAGTTTGATTGCATGAACAGATATATATAGCAAACTATATATATATATATATATATATATATATATATATATATATATATATATATATATATATATATATATATATATATATATATATATATATATATATATATATATATATATATATATATATATATATCCATAAAAAGCAAAAGATCAAAGAACTTAAAATTGATGTTTCACCAGGATATATAAATACAAGACCTATCATAAGACAATGCATGGTACATAGGTACATAAGGGAAGAAGAGATCTGACTGCAATCTGCAATATTCAGAAGGGCTTGAGAAAGTTTAACAGCTCATAATGATTGACATTTGAAAAACAATACTGTAAAAAAAGACTGCAGGAACTGAGAAAATTCTGAAGGACTTACATTAATGCTAAACTCTTCGAAAGACTTCTTCGAAGAAAAGTGAGAGAGTTCTATGTAAAATAACTTAAGAAACACTCTTCATATAAGGAAGAAGTGTATTCAGGATTTATTTTCACAATTAACCATCTTATAGAGAATAACAAATTGAAAGCAGAAAAAAATATTTATAGTTAACCCTCATCTGGAGAAGGCTTTCGACAGAACACTGAGAAGAGCAGTATGAGAGTCTTAGGAAACGAGAAGTGATGTATAAACTGAGAAAGAATAGCAGAAGTCTTATAAAGTAATTCAGGAGGATATGACATCAATGTTGAGATTAGAAAATGAATCGAAGATAGGGGAAGAAGAAAACAGCAACTGAGCAAATTTTAAAGAACCTATACTATTGGGAAACAATATAAAAGAATTCTAGAAACCAAACAGAGATATAATTGGAAAACATACCCTTCAGGAGAAGAGAAAGTGTTCAGAATAACATTTCCACTATCAACCAGCTCAGAGAATAACAAACTAAAGGGCAAGAAGATATTCCTTGCTTTTCATTATCTGGGAAGGCTTTTGAAAGAAAACTGAGAAGAGTAAAATGGGAGAGTCTAAGGAAAGGAGAAGTGAATTATAGATTGAGGAAGAGTATCAAAAGCCTTGAAATGGGTAAATCAGTATAATATGTTATTATCTTAGTTAGGATGAGAAGATGAATTGAAGATAGGAGAAGAATCATGACAGCAATATTCAGAATAACAATATTTTATTATCAGTTCATATGTACAGCAAGTTAGCTTAGTAGCAGTGAAGTAAGATATTAGTCTCAATACTTAATTTTTCATTAGTATGTGGGAAGTTCTTTATACATGACTGTTTTCATATTTCCTTCAACTATTACTAGCATTAATACTGGGATATAAAAGAGCAATTTAAAAATAACTGTCAAATTGATAATTTGAACTTTCTCACATACTGTTAGAAAGTTTGACTTCTTCCCAAATGTTTCTGTCATCAATATAAACTACATGTTTGTCTTTGAATTAGAGAAATGATTGAAAAACAACATGGAAAACACACTTCAAGAAAGGAAGAAGAGTTCAGGATCACAATTTCACCATAGACTAGCAAATAGAGAACATATTTAAGGACAAAATATAATTATAGGTTTTCTCTGATGTGGGAAAGGCTTTCAAGAGAGAACTGAGAAGAATACTATGGGAGAGTTGGGAGAGTCTAAGGAAAAGAGGAGTGAATTATAAACTGAGAATGTGTTTAAGGTAGAATAATGAAAATAGTAGTATGAGAGAGGAGTCTAAGGAAAAAAGGAGTAAATCAGAGACTAGAAGAGTATCAAAAGCCTTTGTAATTGGTATATCATAATAATGTGACAACACAAATTATGAGATGAGAAAATGCATTGATGATAGGAGAAAAAGCATTCAGTCAGCAAATTCAGAAGGGATATAAAAAATGTAAAATGTAAATGTAAAAAATACACTTTTCAGGAATACTAGAAGTTTGTGAGAATGTCATTTTACCATCAACCAGTTATAGAGAAGAGCAGACTAAAAGACAAAATCTTTGTTCTGGAGAAAGCTTTCGGCAGAATGCTGAAAAGAGTAGTAAGTGAGAGGAGCCTAAGGAAAGAGGAGTAAATTATAGACTGAGAAAGAGTATCAAAAGCATTTAAGAATGGTATATCAGTAAAATGTGGCAACAATGTTGATATAAGAAAATGCATCAAAGATAAGGGAAGAAGAATCCTGACAGCTATATTCAGAAAGGAATGGAAAAATGTATCTGCTCATATGATTGGAGTATTGGCCTTATATTTCCTAAAGGTAAAAGAGACCTGCGCAAATTTCAAGGATCTTATACTATTGAGAAACTATTTCAAAGAATTCTAAAAACCAAACAGAGATATAATTTGAAAACAACATAGGAAAAACTCTTCAGGAAAAGAAGAAATACAGAACACAGATGAAAGCATCTAACAAGGAAACAGTATTCATGATGACCAAGATTACTCAACAGTAATGGCTGAGGAAATATATATATATATATATATATATATATATATATATATATATATATATATATATATATATATATATATATATATATATATATATATATAATGCTGTGAAGATTTGGTGATAGAATGTGGGTTGAGCATCTAGGAAATCTGTTGTACTGAAACTGATATATAGTTAACATTATTGTAATCTATATGAAGGTTCATAACGTAATTTACAAATTTGTGGATACTTGAATCTGATTTGTACTTTCTACAAGAATACTTCAATTCAGAAGATGTTTGTTTTTCTGGTAAGCAAATTGTGTGAATTTTCGTCAATTTGAGGTGATACAAAATAGTACAGGGCAATCATATAAGGTAAACTTTCTATGTATTCAGTAGTGTTCCTTTATTTCATTACTAAGTTCTCGCCTTTATCTTTTAGATACGTTCAAGAAATTTTAATTTGAAGAGAATTTTCAGTTTCTATTTCATTAATATTCTTGAGCAGTAATTCGTCCATCTTGCTGTTTCATACTCATATTTTTGTTTTAATTTTAATGCTTCCTCAATAGGAGAAAGTTGATATTTTCAAATTTAATTGGGATAGTTGTGAATAGTGTTTAAATTTATATGGTTGATGAGTCAGTATCCGTAAAACAATACTGGAAGCTGCATTACCATAAGGATGTGTTAAGCAATATATGAGAGAGTTCCATATAACATAAAGAACTATTAAATATAAATATCGTATCTAATGAGACGTTCATTTTAGTTAGAGCTGGATATGGAAAGGCGTTCAGTATATTTTGCGTTTAGTGTATTAGGCGTTTTTGTATATCAGGCATTTTTTTATATAAGGCGTTTTGGTATATTAGGCGTTTCGTCTATTAGGCGTTTTTGTATATTAGGCGTTTTTGTATATTAGGCGTTTTTGTATATTAGGCGTTTTTGTATATTAGGCGTTTTTGTATATTAGGCGTTTTTGTATATTAGGCGATTTTGTATATTAGGCGTTTTTGTATATGAGGCGATCTTAATGAGCTCACTAGTGCATAATTAAAGACAGAAGCTCTTCATCTATCTATGGATTCAATATCTTCTCCTTAGTATGTCTAGGTTTGCGTGTGACAATAATATGCACATCTAACCTATTCCACAGTGTAGTCTCCTAAATTTCTCAAAATTTCCACCCAATCGCCATTCATAACTATTCGTTCAAATTTGAGAAAGTGACTTTTGAAACTGCGGTTCTGCCGGGGCTAGGCGTTAGATGATCTTCAATAGTTAGTTGATAAATGGTCAATATTTGATTTTTCGTTTCTGAATATGAAGCAGCTAATCTATAATTAGTTAGATAATATTATATGAGTGGGGGCTGCCTACCAGTCCGGCCACTACGACCCAGTGGTCTATTGTGGCACACTTTGTCCTAAATTTCATCCACTAGCTCCATCCTTATCATGAGCCCAGTCAGCTTCAGTTTGCAAGATCCAAGTTCTTCCATCCTGACCCTGTCCCCAACTATACACTCGCACATAACATATTTCATTGATTCTATATCTTCTTCACCTAGCCCACATAAAGGATCCTCAATCAATTCTAATTTATTTAGGTGTTTCCTGAGGCGACAGTGCCCCGTTAGTATGGCAGTTGAAACTCTCACTTCCGACCTAGATAGTTTAAGCCAGGCTTCGACTTCTGCAGTGGAAGGTCCACTGATAGCACGTCGAGCGTATCTGAGACCTAGGAGGCTCATCCAATGCTCACGTACCCTCAAGTCCAGCCATCGGTTGGTTTCCATCCTTGCAGTTTCCAGGGGAATTCCGAGCTTAGGCCTCGGTCCTATGAACTCCAAGTTAGTTCATCGAGCGGCCAATGAGACCATTTTCTCATTTCCCCTAATGTCCGAGTGACCAGAAACCCATAGTAGACGGAACCTACTCCGCTCTCTTAGTTTAGCAAGGGTGGAGCGACATTTCTGCCCCATAACAAAAACAAGTATCCTCCTCTTCCTGGTAAATAGTACCATTGAGGTTTTATTGGGGTTTCTGCTAAGTTTCTCTCCTTCACAACACCCCTCAATTCCAGACATGGCCTCTTGAAGTCTGTCGGAAACATCGCTATCATTTCCGACAGTCAGAATGACTATATCATCAGCGTATGCTTGTACATAAACATCAAGTGCGCCAATTATTGCCAGAAGGTCATCAACTAGGAGGGACCACAACAGTGGGGATAGTACTCCTTCCTGTGGGCAGCCCCTGCCAGCCACAAAAGTGACTACTTCCCCTTTCAGTGAAGTGTTTATCACTCTGGCATTTAGAATTTTACTAATCCATTCCGCAAGAATATTTGGTACTACTCTGGCTCTCGCAGCCCCATACAACGAGCCAATGGGGGCCGCATTTAGCGCACGTTATTGTAGATTCAAACGAGAAAGTGTGATTCTGCCCGTGCTAGGTTATTCATGTTCTAAAGTGGCTTGAAGCCAGCATGTGATGAATGCGTGACAAGAAACGTCTGAAGGAGAGCCAAAACATGGGTCCAAAAGTTCTTCAAAGTTAATCAATAAAACATCGACAGATGATAGCGTGTTACTGACCCTGAACCGAGTAGGTTATACTATCATATATATAGATTGAAATTGCAAATAAAATTAATGGAAACAAATTCATGGAATTGACTACTTCTCCAAGTGAGCTAGTCTTATATACTAAAGCAGTAAGCCTTATTTCGAGGAAAGTGGAGGGGACGGTTGGAGTTTGAACCGGGCGGGAAGAAAGGGTCAGCGCGGACGAGCGAGGTCCGTAGGCCCCCGCGAATAATTTTTTTCCGGTAGAGAAACGTCCGAGGAAGATCCGGGCGAAATTCGGAGTCCCTAGCTCGAACGACGGAGGCGCGACGATTTTTCGAAAAATTTCGCCGAAACGTCGCCCCGGGCGAACGGAACGTCGAAACGTCGAGATTTCTTCGGAATCGATAACTCGGATCTTTCGGAGAGCGATCGGAGAGGTCGATCGGGCGAAAATTCCGGCAAAAAGTTCCGAAAAAGCGAAAATAAAATACGTCTCCGAAATCTCCGGGATGGAGGGGATAATTTCTATGGACTTTTGCAGCTATACGAAATATTTATATCGCCTTCGATCGCTACGAAACCCGGACGACGAAAAAGCCTCGAGTTTCGCATTTCGCGCCGCCATAGTTAGATTCTCATAAAACCACGGGAAAACGGAAAAATCTTCCATCGAACGAAGGGCTATCGGCCGACTTTCGCAAATTTTCGCTCTACTTTCCATATTCCGAAAATCTCCGACGGCCAGAAATTCGCGAAATAAATAAACCTCGAGCTGTCAAAATACGGGTTTTTGTTTCAAACGTCCTACTTAAACGGGGTCACCGGGCGAAAGGATTCGATCTTCGAACGATTCCTACATATCTCGAGATCGGGTCCCCGGCGAGAAAACGTCTTTTCAGGATTTAATTTTCGAATTTGGGAGGGTTTTTGAGACCTACATTTTCGAAGAATAGAACGGAAACACGGGGGTGGAGCCATCACCGCTCCTTCTGCCCCTTATATCGCTATTCAATGTCGGAAGTGAGCGTTACCAACGTGTAAAATGTAATGCTCTCTCTCTCTTCTGAACGAAAATAGTGAGATGGAAATAGTTAGTAACTTTAATTTTCACCAACATAATTTCGGTATTAACAACATCTAGAATATAGTGCTCTCTCTCTTCTGAGTAACATTCGAATCTAACCTCATTTCAATTAGTCTTATATTTGGTCTGTCAAAACAATTGATTCCGAATTTTATTTGTATGCAAAGTTTGACGAAACTTGAAATAAATTTTCAGAGGTAAGTGATCGTAGTTTGATGTTTATTTTATCCATGTTAATGTATAATTTGTTTAAGGAAAGAAACGATAGACTTTCAAAATTCATAAATTTAACATTCTGTGGTTATTCTAACCTAAACAATATGATTCAAACGAAATGTTATAAAGGAATTAAGAAGACTTACAATAATGTTTGAAAGGTAAGTGAATGTAATTTGAGGTTTATTCATGTAATTTAATGTATATTTTTTAGGCATTCTCAAGAAATGTACTCAGAATTCACATATTTCATTTTTCTTTCATGGTTATTTCAACCTCTATGCATTGAAAAATGTCCTGGAATTACTAGGATTTTTAACGAATCAATTGGAGGATCTTACAAAATGATGGGAGTTATCCTTCGAGTTGCTATTAATAGGTATTGAGCTCTTATATATAATAATTTTTTCTGGAAAGAATTCAATAAAATTTTCGTTAGGTCATTTAGAGTATGTATCATATGAATATTGAAAGCTATCCACTTAAGGCTATATGTGTATTAAAATATTTCAAGCTGGATGTCAATATGACCGTGCCATTTCAAATTGAATTTTCGTTTCAGTTTATTCAAGTGGAAGTAAGTTTCAATTCTACAATTATTCCGATGTAAAAGTTGATGAGATTCAATGTGTTTGACAATGTTCAAGTTTGAACCAAAGAAAATATGATCACAAATTTGCACAAAAGGTAATTATTGTGAGTTCCTTCCATTCATAACTCATAGTTACTGTTTCTCAGGAAATTTTATCAAGGTTGTTGAATGAATGACAAGAATTCCTCATTGATTTGAAGTTGAAAGTTTCTCTGTTATAGGTGTCTGATAGTGGAAACATGATGTTCAAAAATGTAGAAGTAGCATATGAAGTTTCATTTTGTACAACTACAACTTTCAATCCAAGATTTATGAAAGTCACAGGAAACAAGCTGCTACTTTTCCGACTCATATTTTGGAAAAAATTCAACTACTACTTGGAGAATGCTATGGAATTTGACAATTTTTGTAATAGGTGGTTGTACTATAGGTAATTTATATAATTGTGTAAAATGAGTATGTTCATCACATATGGAAAGTTATTCAAGTTGAAATGTATGAAAGTGACTCTTTGAAAGTGAGTTTTTACTTTGTGTGCATATGAGTAGTTCCTTTTCAATGAAATATTTACTTTTAGATTACAATACAGGTTGGAAAATTAAACGAAAAATATGCAAAGACAATAATAAGCAATAACAAGAAACTTTCAAGTAAATATGAATGTAATACATCTCTGTTCTCTGATAATAATCTTCGTAGATATTTTTGTCTGAGTAAACCAGTCTGATTAATAATAGTTACAATAGAGTCAGATCTCAAACTCTAAAGGAAAGAGATCAAGTAAATTACCTGCAATTCTTAACTTCAAAATTTATTTGTTGAACAATTCTTCATATAGTTGCCATGAAAACTTGAGCTTTTCAGGATATTCCAATATTTACATAACACGTAAGGTACATGTTTTGAGCTACTTCTGTGCATAACACATTCTTTTGTATTTCAAGAAATTTAGTCAAAGCTGTTCACTGAATAACAGGTAGTCTATACATTTAGAATGTAAAGTTTCTTTTTTATTCGTGTTTGTGGGAAACTCGATAAAATCAGGAGAAGCAAATTGTGAAGCTTCATTACAACAGGAACTTTTAGTTCGAGAAAATCATATATTTTGTGGAAAATGCAATTACTTCTTGAAAAATGCTGTGTACAGTTGATCATTTTCGTTAAAGATACTCACGTTATATGTTATTTCAGTCCAGTTTGCTCATAAATTTTCATTTTACATCATATAATGAATTGAAGATAAGTAAGATTATATAATATAAAATTCAAATATGAAGAGATATTTAAGTTTTATATGTACAAAGTCTAGATACTTCAATGTTACAAATATTTATTAATATATATATATATATATATATATATATATATATATATATATATATATATATATATATATATATATATATATATATCCACAAAGAAGTAAAAGATCAAAGAACTTAAAATTCACCAGGATATATAATAACAAGACCTATCATAAGACAATGCATAGGTACATAAGGGAAGAAAAGATCTGACTGCAATATTCAGAAGGTCTTGAGAAAGTATAACAGCTCATAATGATTGACATTCGAAAACCAATTCTGTAAAAGAAGGATGCAGGAACTGAGAAAATTCTGAAGGACTCACATTAATGCCAAACTCTTCGAAAGACTTCTTCGAAGAAAAGTGAGAGAATTATATGTCAAATATCTTAAGAAACTCACACTTCATATTACGAAGAAGTGTATTCAGGATCTTACTTTCACGATTAACCACCGTTTAAAGAACAACAGATTGGGTATATGACTGAAAATTTATTTATTGATACAAACTCAACAAGATTACTCCCAATTATGAGCCAAAACCATATTTATGGTTTTCCTCCATCTGTAGAAGGCTTTTGACAGTACACCGCGAAGAGTAGTATGAGATTCTCAGAAAAAAAGGAGTAAGAGAAAGAGTAGCAAAAGCTTTATAATGTACAACAGTATGTGAGAAAGTTTGACTTCTTCCCAAATTTTTCTGTCATCAATATAAACTACCTGTTTGTCTTTGAATTGAAGAAAGAATTCTAAAGACCAAATAGGGATATAATTGAAAAACAACATAGGAAACACTCCCCACTCATATTTATGGGTTTCCCTCATCTGTGAGAAAGTTTGACTTCTTCCTAAATTTTTCTGTGATCAATATAAAGTACCTGTTTGTCTTTGAATTAGAGAAATAATTGAAAACAATATGGAAAACACTTCCAGAAAGGAAGAAGTGTTCAAGATTACATTGTCACCATTGACTAGCAAATAGAGAAGAACAGACTTAAGGACATAATATGATTATTATAGGTTTTCTCTGATGTGGTATAGGCTTTCAACAAAGAACTGAGAAGAACACTATGGGAGCGTTGGGAGATTCTAAGGAAAAGAGGAGTGAATTATTAACTGTGAACGTGTTTAAGGTAGATTTCAGTCCTGTCCCCACTTAGGATGGCAACACTTTGGAAAATGTGCCAGCTCATAACAATTAAAGTATTGACATTATAATTCCAATACTGAATAGAGGAGACAAAAGTCAAAGAGCAAATTTTAGGGGATTTACTTTATTGCAAAAGAATTCTTGAAACCAAACTGAGAGGATTAATTGAAAAACAACTTAAGAAACACACTTCTCAGGGATGCAAGAGGTTATTGAGATTGCATCTTTACCATCAAACAGTTATAAGGAAGTATAGACTAAAAGACAAAAAAATATGAATGGCTTCCTTGATCTGGAGGAAGCTCTTGGCAGAATGTTGAAAATAGTAGTAGGGAGAGTCTAAGAAAAGAGGAGTGACTTATGAACTGAAGAAGTATATCAGAAGCCCATATACAGCAGATAAAAATCATATAAGGACTGGAAATTCCATATTGGACTCATTTTTACTGAGAACTCAGGCAGGGTGGAGTGTTGAGTTAATTATTATTTCTTATTGTTATAGATGTTATCCACGAAGTAATGGATAAACATCATACATGATACAAAAGCCTGGAATCAATTGGAATTGTAAATTATGTGATGGTATGTCCTAAGAACAAAACGAGATTGCGCGATAATTTGCAAGTATGGACAATAGAGTTGGAAAAAAATGAGATATGATTGGAACAAAAGAAAAATGATGGTCATGGAAAGGAATCACAAACAGGTATATATGGCAATAGTCGAAATAAAACTTGATCGAGAGAGAATATAAGAGGATAGGAAATGCTTCTAAGCTGCATTCTTCAATAGCAAACTAATTTATGAGAAACAGGAAGATGAGTAATTGAACAAAAATATTTCAATTGAAGAAGGCATTAATTAGATCTGTTATCGCATGCGGTAGTGAAAGCAGGCTTCTGAGTTTGGCACTGAAGAGCAAACTACAGGTTATAAAAATGAAGTACCTGCAAAGAGTAAAGTGAGTGACACAAAAAAGAGACTGACTGAAAAAGGAAGATATGAGAAATGAACTGGAAGTAGAATCTTTCTTGGAATGTATCAAAAGGCATCTGTTGATATGGTTGAACATTTGGTGAGAATGAGAAGGGGGACCAGTGAAACGCATATAGCAAACATAAGTCAGGAACTGCTCAGTGAGTGGAAAACTTAAGGAGACATCGAATGACGAATGACATTCTACAATTATAGAAGAAAGGCACAAATTGGAATGAAACCAAACAGTTTGCTAAAAATAGAATATGAAGAACAATTATATATATATATATATATATATATATATATATATATATATATATATATATATATATATATATATATATATATATATATATATATATATATATATATATATATATATATATATATATATATATATATATATATATATATATATATATATATATATATATATATATATATATATATATATATATATATATATATATATATATATATATATATATATATATATATATATATATATATATATATATATATATATATATATATATATATATATATATATATATATATATATGAGAGAGTGCTAGAAGGAAACTGTTACAGAAAGTGGAACAACAACTGGCTGACTCTCACAGAACAGATTTCAGAAGGGGTACAGTATCCAGGATCATATTTTCAGCCTTAAACAGATCACCGAGAAAATACTCATTCAGGATCTCAAGGTGTGGATAGCATTTATTGATCTAGAGAAAGCCTTCGATAGGATATTGAGACATCAAGTTTAAAAAATTTTGGCACAAAGACAAATAGAACACAATTTTCTAAGGGCACTAAAAAGCTTATATGCTGTATTCAGGAACGTGGTATGAGTAAGAGGGATAGAATCTGAAGAGTTTGTCACCGATCAAGGCTTGAGACGTATTGAGTCCCCTTCTGTACATAGTGGTCATGGATGAAATTATCAAAGAGGCGAGAACTAAAGTCAGAAAACTCCACTTGGGTTTCAAAAATTTCTATCCAGTTGAAATCACTGAGTGCGCTTTTGCTGATGATTTGGCGATTTTTGCCAAAAATGATCTCCAGTACAATAAGGATGTTTGGACTAACTGCCTTACGAGATGATCCCTAAAAATCAACGAAGGAAAAACGAAAATTATAGTTATATCGAATAACAGAAATAATCCGAAGGTGACACTCAACAACAAAATCATAGAAAGAGTAGAAACTTTTAAATATTAGGGGTATATAGTGGAGGAAAAGGGTAAATAGGATTTGGAAATCGAAAAAGTGCTGCGAAAGTTTATGGAACATTCAGCAAAAGTTTTCTTATAAAAAGAAGGATCGGGAGAAAATCGAAATTGAAAGTTTATAAGTCAATATACGCGCCGATTATTTTGGCTCTGAATCATGGACATTGAGTAGAAAAGAGAAAAATAGTTCCGATGGAGATGAAGTATCTGAGAGGTGTGGTTGGAGTGACAAAGAGAGATAGACTAAGAAATGAAGATATAAGACAACAGCTAGAAGTAGACAGTATTGTGAAGATAATTGGCCGAAACCAGCTTGGACATTTATGCAGAATGGATAATTCAAGACAGGTAAATCTATTTGGGATACACGAACGAAGACGAAGAGAAAAAAGGGACGACCGAGGGAAACGTGGAATGGGGTGGTAGCGAAGATACTAGCGGGACAAAATTTAGAGATGACAGAAGCGAAGAGAATGGCACAAAATAGGGACACTGGCGAAATAGTGTTTCGAATGTAAATTATTTAAGTTGATTTTCATTATTTGATTTTTGATTAAGTTTTCTCTATTTCGAATATTGTAAAATTATGTTTTGTATCAAGCCTTACACCATTACTCGGTAGAAAGGCTTTAAATGATAAATATATATGCTAGCACAATTGGAGTAAGTTGAGATTTTCAAATTGATTGTATCTCTTTGAATTAGAATAGTAGTGAATAGTGTTGACATTCGTATGGTTGAAGAGTCAGTATACATAAAACAATACTGAAAACTGCGTTACCATAAGGATGTATGAGGCAATCTATGAGAGAGTTCCATATAAAATAAAGAATTATTAAGTATAAATATCAGTGAATATATGAGGCTTTCCGTATAGATAGAGTTGGATATGAAAAGGCGTTCAGTATATTTGGTTTTTAGTACATTAGGCGTTTAGTTTACTAGGCGTTTTGTATATTAGGAGTTTCGTATATTAAGTTTTTGTATATTAGGCGTTTTTGTATATTAGACGTTTTGGTATATTAGGCGTTTCGTATATTAGGCGTTTTTGTATATTAGGCGTTTTTGTATATTAGGCGTTTTTGTATATTAGGCGTTTAGTATATTTGCTGTTTAGATATAAAAGGCGATCTTAATGAGCTCACTAGTATATATACTAAACGATTAAGGCACTTTTCCGTCAAAATGGAGGGGATGGTCGCGGGTTGAACCGGGACGGGGATTTTCCGATTAGCTCTCGAGCGAGAGGGGGAGGTCGAGCCGAGTAATTTTTTTATAAAACTAGGGAGTTGGCCGTAGGCGTATGTGAAATGGGGAGGCCGTGGGCCCCGAAGGGCGGAGATACGAATTTACGAAAATTTTCGCTATATCGCCAGATCTCGAAAACGGAAAGAGCCAAGTGCCAGATTCTTTCGGTGTCGGTAAATTTCGTCTTTCGGAAGGCGATTCGTGCAGCGATAATCTCGAAATTCCTCGAAAAACCTTTCGAAAACGCCAAAAAGAAAAAGATCCACGATTTTTTCTAAACGGTGGGGAGGAAATTATCCAAACGAGTAGGCTATACAAATTTTTTCCTTCGCCCAATCGGTCCCGCACTTTTTACCAACTGAAGCGTTCGTCTTTCCCATCATGCTTTCTGATATTTTTATCGCGTATTTTTCATGGGAAAACGGGAAAATTTTCGATCGAACGAAGGTCTATCGGCCGACTTTCGCAAAATTTCGCTCTACTTTCCTCATTCCGAATATCTCTGACGGCCAGAAATCAAATGAATTAACGAACGTCGAGCTGTCGAAATACGGGTTTTTCTTTCATCTATCCTACTTAAACGGGGTCACAGGAAGAAAGGATTCGACCGTGGAACGATTCCTACATACCTCGAGATCAGGTCCCCGAAGAGAAATCGTCATTACAAGACTTAATTGTCGAATTTGAGACTGTTTTTGAGACCTAGATTTTCGAGAAAAAGACCGGAAACTCGGGGGCGGAGCCAGTCACCGCTCCTACTGTCCCTTAGATCGCTATTCAAGATCGGTCGACAGTCAACGTAATTTACGGGCCAAAGTCGATGTCCGTCGCCGGCACAGCTGCGTATTTCTTCCGACTTTGTTTCATCGGAAGTCGGCCTTACCAACGTGTAAAATTTAATGCTCTCTCTCTTTCGAATGAAAATAGTGAAATAGAAATAGTTAGTTACTTTAGCGTTACCAACATAATTTTGGTACTAACAACATCTAGAAGATAATGTTCTCTCTCTCTTCTGAATGAAATATCCTGCGTCACAGACATCATTTCATTCAGTCTTATAGTCGATATGTCAGATTTGAGATTTCCGAATTTTATGTCAATGAAAAATTTAACGAAACTTAAAAGAAACTTTTGAAGGTAAGGTTACGTAATTTGAGGTTTATTTTGTCCATTTTATATATATTTTGTTTAAAGAAAGACATGACAAACTTTCGAATATTATAAATTCAAGATTCTGAGGTTATTCTGACCTAAATAATGAGATTCAAACCGAATGTTGAAGATATAAAATTATTTATTATTCGAGATTATCGAATAACTAACTGCCTATAGAATTCTAACTCAATTCTTATGAAGAATAAGAAAGTATTTTGCTGGGTAATGGAGCGAAATGGCGTAATGTGAATTTGTCCAAGTTATAGATTGAGAAATTGAACCAGGCTTTAAATAATGTTTGAAAGGTAAGTGAACGTGTTCTGTCGTCAGTTTGTTATTTTGTTATATATATTTTTTCAGCGCACTGAAGAAAAACCGATATAATCAGTATTTACATCGAACCTAACATTCAATTGAAGAAAATCACATATTTTCTGAAAAATTCAAAATCTCCAAAAGTGCCGTTTATATTTCATGATTTTTGTTGAAGATACTCACTTATATGATGTTGTTGTTGCTCCTTTATATTTTCATTTCATATTCACAAAATCAGAATATAAATAAGATATAATATCAAATATATATATATATATATATATATATATATATATATATATATATTATATATATATATTTATATATATATATATATATATATATATATATATATATATATATATATATATATATATATATATATATATATATATATATATATATATATATATATATATATATATATATATATATATATATATATATATATATATATATATATATATATATATATATATATATATATATATATATATATATATATATATATATATATATATATATATATATATATATATATATATATATATATATATATATATATATATATATATATATACAGAGTTTAGATACTTTCAATGCTTCATGTATATTTATATATGGTGTTTTACCAGGATATATAATAACAAGACCTATCATGAGAAAATGCATGGAACATAAGGGAAAAAGAGATCTGACTGCAATATTCAGAAGGGCTTTTTAAATTCTAAGGGACTTATATTAATGCTGAACACTTCGAAAGACTTCTTCGAAGAAAAGTGAGAGAATTTTATGTAAAACAACTTAAGGATCACACTTCAGGTGAGTATCGAAAAATATATGTCAAATTCTTGATTTGTTTTTTAACAGGATGTTAGAAAGTTCGAATTTTTCCCAAATTTCTCTGTCATTACTATAAACTGTAGCATGGATTGGGGATGTAGAAGAGAAGTGAGTTAGATATGAGTGCCAGAGAAATATCTGAAACAATATCTATAAATTTGTTTTAATTCAAATAGAAATGTCAATAACTTAAAATTGGGCTTGAAAGTGTTCATAATAATTTTTATATTGTTTTTGTAGTGATAGATAATCAATTTATATGGACAGCAAGTTAGCTTGGTAGCAGTGAAGTAATATTTAGGTTTCAACATTCAATTTTTATAAACATGTAGGAAGTTTACTTTATCCATGACTGATTTAAGTTTTTCTTCAATTCTTACTAGCTTAAATGATGGAATAGAAAGGACAATTGAAAAAACTATGTCAAATTTTTGATTTGTTTTCTCACAGTATGTGAGAAAGTTTGATTTTTCCCATATTTTTCTGTAGGAAAAAAAATTCAGGAGTAATAATACGAGAAGATGGTGATATGCATTATAAGACAATAGGTAACCAAGATCATTTGTGAAGAAGAGAGAAATAAGAAACAGAACAAGAATATCCTCACTTCAGGCATTAATATATATATATATATATATATATATATATATATATATATATATATATATATATATATATATATATATATATATATATATATATATATATATATATATATCATAATATGGCGATATCAATTTGATTTGATGCAATTTGTTCGTTTCATTCTAATTTCACATTATATTACAAAGTTTTAGTAGAACATGAATTGAAGAAAACTGAGGTTCAATAATTGAAAATTCTAATAACTGGATATTTACAGGATTTCGATGTATTACATATTTCTAACCAGAAATGAACACTGGGGAATAAGCAGATAAATTAGAAGACAAAATGTAGAAGAGGTATAGCTAGAATTCAAAGGTAAAGTATTGAACATAGCAAATAGAAAAGTTTTATGGAAAAAACACCTGAGCTATAAAAGTAGTGAAATTTATAAGGAATACAATGAATTAATTTGGTGAGAAAATGGATACTAACAATTAATTCGACCCTAAGAAAATGCATTAAACACTTCAATGAGTTCTTAATCACATATGAGAACCACTCATGAGGAAATAATAGTGTGAAAAAACTTTGAATGAAAAAATCAGCAGGATTTCATAATATAACATCAGCGATGGTGGAATGTATGAGAAAAAGAGGAAGAAGAATAATGAGTACAAAAAAAAACGTTGGAAAATGAAACTGCTCTTGATGATATATATATATATATATATATATATATATATATATATATATATATATATATATATATATATATATATATATATTCTGGTAGATTGATATATTCTCATAACATTTAACGTTATCCTAATATATAATTACTCCAGGATATGTTTTGATTATAATCATTGCCTGGCAATGGTATTAATTACCGGGTGGGGATTTATATTTTCTCATGAAATCAGTTTGATTGCATGAACAGATATATGGGCAACTCGTCGGGGTAAAACCCTTCTTATATATATATATATATATATATATATATATATATATATATATATATATATATATATATATATATATATATATATATATATATATATAATGGTGAAAATGTGATCCTGAACATTTTCTCTATTACTGATGAAGAATGATGTTCACCAAGATGTTTTTCTATTATTTCTCTCAGCTTGATTTTTTGAAATCTTTCATAACCTAACCTTTCATCAGTTTTTCTTGCTTCTGTGAAGAATGTAGTTGGTTGTTTCTTTGAAAAATTTCTCGAATTTGTTATCCATATTCATCTTCCATATCATGTAAACTAAATAATTGAGAAAATTCTAACAAAGTCTTTGTATTCAGAACTCTGAAAATGAGATATCTAATATCACATAGTTGTTGAATTCTTGATATAATTAATTAATATATTCTTTATTAGTCATCAATATACAAGTTAAGAGTATTCATGACAAGTCATTAAAAAATCGACATAAATAGATTTGAATTGAGACAAACATTGTGTGTATAAACTATATCCGAAAAAAATGGCAAACATACATCAATATAAACACAAAAAATTCAGAATAGGAGTAAAAGGGAAACAATCAGAACATGATATAGAAACAATTAGACTGAGGTATCAATACAAAAAGGTAAGTTTCATATATTAAAAAGACAGATCGAAATATAAAACTTTCCATTATCGGCATATCATTCACTTAAGATATCTAGAATTCCTATTACTATGAACTAATTAACGTTTTGGGTTTCATTTTGAAATTTGCTCCACTATAAAAATTTCTTCAAACATTTAAGATTCGAAATAATTGTTCTAGGAAGAAAGGTCTAAAGACATTCCAGATTGAATAGCGTTCAGTGCTCTTTGTGTCCAACAAATGACCTGCAGCAACATAAAATTAATGGAAATCATATTAAACTATGCTTAATTGTATTACCTCTGATGTCTTTCTCGATGGTATTTTCCTGCATCACTTCATCTCAGTTTGCCATCATTTTGAAGATTGTGGTTGTTCAGAACTTTGATGATTAAATTGATGTGAAGCCCAGTTTTGAATTTTGCCTTTGTCAAATGTTTAAGTGTCTCTTTTTGAAGTTCATATTGAACACTTACAATTCCTTCCCTTGGTTCTGACAACTTCAACTTTCCAAATTGAACAGGGCTAGGTTGTCTTTACGTCCAAGAAATTACTTATAGCAATATATCAGTGGTACCTAAGTATGTTTATTTAGCTTATCTCTGATGTCTTTCTCGATTATATATGTCTTTATGCATCTCTTCATCTTACATTGCTATCATCTTAAATCTGTCATTAATGTTTGCGAATACAAAGCAAAACTACTTCTTCTTCTTCTTCTTTCTTTTCTTTGCCCTTGGTATCTATGACCATTTAGGCATGTTTCCATTCAGTGGACCTACAGCTTATAGTGGATTCCGAACCACTCTCCTAGACCGTGCAATGATAACTGCCACCACAAGGATTACAAGTTATCTGGTCTTCGGAAGTTTATGCCCTCTATAGGCGACTCTGTCAAATTCAAAGACGCATACAACACCCAAACCTTCGCCGGAATCGAACCGGCAGCCGCATGTGTACAAACTGGGAAGCGTGTGATCTTCCCACCTTGGCCACGGCGGTGGTTGCAAAACTACTTCAATTTTATATAGGTTATGTCATAAACAGTCGTCAATTTGATCTTCTTCTTTTACTTGGCTCTTGTTAACTTTTACCTACTCTATCGAGGAATCCGGAATGGGCTCAGCTTTCGAGCATTCTACCCAGACTCTGTAGTCGGAATTTGTCGATTTGAAATTCAATAATGCTTACATCGAAACGGTAACTCTGTCTTTAACACGACCTTAGTAGCTAAGACCATTTCGGCAGGCTTCCTAATCATTTCCAGATCACACCAAATTCTTGAAATGGTTTGATTTCATCATTCAGTTAATGTGACGTTTTACCACTACTTATCGGGTCGTTTTCGAAGTTTCGAAAGTGATTTTTGTCATTCACACGTGACAGGTTAGTTTGAAGTTTTTCAATAAAAAACAAAGGTACATCGAGGGTTTGCCTGAGGGCAACGTGGGTTAGTTGGAGTAAAGTTACGTGGAGGACGGAAACACATGAAATTGTTATTCTCAACTCCCCTGATTTAATCAATTGCTTCATACTTATACTATTCGATCAATGATCAGTTATAAAAGAGACTTCTATCCTCGATACAAGTTGAGGTACATCCCATCCGGAAATTACCGATCGAGTTACATCCATTACAGAGATAGTACGGTATAAGTAACTTATTATCGATGCATTCATAGCCCACGAACTGTAAAGATGATAATGTTTTGCGTCGGTCTATTCTAGTTTGAAGTTTTCGTTTCGAATTATTTAAAGAGATAACAAAAAAATCTCAATACTTCTTATCAAAGACATTTTAAACGATTGACTTCACAAATAAGTTCGTGTAAAAGTTTTTGGAATTGTGCCAAGAAACACAGCAATTTAGACGGGTATAATTCCGAAGCCCTTTGAAGAAAACCAACGCGTAGTATATAAAATTAAAATCCATAAAGGCACCCATCACACACACACACTCTACTCTGAGTGTATTTGGGCAGAATTTATAAATTATTTTGTGATATTGCACAAATATATACATTTAAACACATCTACACACAAATACACACATACACTAACTAATATTATTATTGACTTAATAATGACTGAAGATGAACCAAAGCTACAAGATATAAAATGAAAGGTATCTTTATATTTGAATATGTTGAGATATTTCAGGGCGACCGATGATATATATATATATATATATATATATATATATATATATATATATATATATATTTGTTTTGGCCACTAGGTAATCAAGGCGTCTGGACGTTCAGAGGGTCTGACCGATCGAGATGCAGGGTTGGTTATATATATATATATATATATATATATATATATATATATATATATATATATATATATATATATATATATATATATATATATATATATATATATATATATATATATATATATATATATATATATATATATATATATATATATATATATATATATATATATATATATATATATATATATATATATATATATATATATATATATATATATATATATATATATATATATATATATATATATATTTATATATTGGCCACTAGGTAATCAAGGCGTCTGGACGTTCAGAGGGTCTGACCGATCGAGATGCAGGGTGGTTTGAAGCGCCCGAATTTTAGGCGCAAGACAATGTGGGGCGCTTGAGCGGTTATAACAAAGTAGTTCTGGGTGCAAGGTGGTTAGCATCGTGTGGATGTTCGGACGCAAGATAGTTCTGGACGTTTGAAGGCGTAAGATAGTTCAGGGAGTTTATGCGCGAGGTATTTCTGCGCGCGTGGGCGTTTAAGGATGAGGGGTACATCTGCCTGCCTAGGCGTTTAAATTGCAAGGTAGATCTGGCCGCCTAGGCGTTTTGGGTACAAGATAGATCTGCCCGCCTGAGCGTTTGATATACAAGGTCGATCTGACCTCTTACGCGTTTTGGGTGCAAAGTAAATCTGCCCGCCTGCTAGTTATTTCTAAAATACTAATTTTTGGTTACAATCAAACTGATGAAAAAAAGTATAAAACAGAAAATGTAAAAATATTGAAGAATAATATTTAACCTATTATGTGTGACGACTTGACAATACAATCATGAAAATTATATATAAGAAAGTTGAGAAATGTATCTAAATGCTATACATCCCTGTCCTCTGATAAAAATTATTGTAGATATTATTGTATAAGTGGCAAGTACATCAGTCTAATTAGTATTAGTTATGGTTCAGGCAGATTAATATTCTGTAAAAGATGACAAAATAGCAGATCACTGACTCAAAAGGAAAGAGATGGAGTAGAAAGCTTGAAATTTGCACAAAAGATAGATATTGTGAAATCCAACTATTCATAACACATCGAGGCAGTTTCTGAGAAAATTCTAACAAAGCTGTTGAATGAATAACCGGTAATTCTCACAGATTTGAAATTGAAGGTTTCTCTTTTATGGATGTTCTATGTTTGTTGGAATCTTGATGTTCAAATCTATAGAAGTTGCATACGAATTTTCAATTCATACAACCATAACTTTCAAACCAAGATTATGTAACATTGCTGCTACTTTTGTGAATCATATTCTGGGGAAAATTCAACTACTACTTGAAAAATGCTAAGTATATCTGACAATTTTATTATCGGTAATTTATGATGTGATTGTACTCTGGTATTTCACATAATCGTGTCAAATGTGTATCACGTAATTTGGAAATATGAAGTTGTTTTAATATAATTTCTTTCTTCGATTGTCATTTTATATTATATTATAAAATTTATTATTAAAATTTGAGAATGAAAAATTCAAAAATGAGGGCATGTTTACATAGATTTCTATGTACTAAGACATTGTCAATATTTCTCAAATGTTGATATTTAATTTTTCTGACAACAGAGAACTTATGCTTTCATTGTAAAAAGTCCAGACACTTCGTATCCTTTTGTACTAAATAAACAAGTGAACCATTATCTTCATCAAATTTAGAGAAATCAACTGAAGACTTTGACTTTGAGGATTTCCAAAATACCCCAGAAGATAACTCGAGCGGCACAGTTTTCAGTCATCTTGCATTTCCCAAACAATACCATCTCAGGTGAATTACCCCTCTCAAGCCAACAAACGAAATATAACAGAAATCCTCTCTGCAACTCCACAAGAAAATTCAAATATAGAAACCAAAATTGCTTTCCTAAAACCAATTACAAAAAAAAAACAAAACAGTGAAATTACTAATCAAAAGTGAACAATCACCATTTAAACTCACATACGAGCAGTTCAACGATTTATTCACCAATTTGCTTGGATCAAAGAACCCCATGTTGATTGCTCTAGACTATACAAGACATCTTCCAGCGGTGCAGGACATGATTGAAAAAATACAGCTGCTCCTAATAGGCAATTCAGACCACATGCATTAAATTTAGATAGAAAATCAGAAAATAACTTCTCAGCGTAACCTCTGATACCGAGGGCGATGCATCATGCGATGCAACTTGGGTATCCCCAGACCTCACAATTGATTTTTCATTTCACTATGGTTGTCAAGTCATTACTGCAATGGAATATTAATGGCTATTACACTCACCTAACCATGCTCCAGAGTATATTAAAGGAATAAGCCCCTGATATTCTCTGTATTCAAGAGACCCACTTCAAAGACGAACATTTTCACAAACAGAAATCATACCAATGTTTTTCTTTTGGAACAGGGTTAATTGAAAGCTTCCTAGTGGAGGTGTAGTTATATACGTAGCTGAATCTCTAGAAGCCGAAAATATCCCACTTAATTCAAAGATCGAGGCGGTGGCAGTCAGAATCAGAGGAGCACAGAAAATGACTCTATGTAATTTTCATCTTCCAGAAGGACCTTTAAATCTGCAAGACAACTATGACATCATTGACCGAATGGAAAGACCCCACCTGGTAGTTGGTAATTTTAATGATCACCACATCATCTGGGGATCAGATCGTATTGACTGCCGAGGAGGGTTGGTGTCTGAGTTTATACACCGCTACAATTTCTATCTATTAAACAATGGGTCACATATAAGATTCAACTCAGCAACTGGAGGCTCCTCGGCGCTAAATCCTTCAATAGGTGATCTAAATATAGCACATTATCCATTATGGCAAGTCCTCGCTTCTAGATGTGGTAATGACAACTATCCTATTATTATAACTAATGTTAACGACAAAACAGCTGAAACATCTCCGTTGCCAAAATGAAGACTGAAAAATGCAGATTAAGACGGCTTTACAGAAAATCTCCGAGCTCTTGCTGAACATTGCATCTTATCCAGTAACGTCAATGACTGTCTAGCTATTCTAGAAAACGTTATTATCAAGCAAGTTATAGGCAGAATAGAACATCTTAAAAACATAACCCTGCACCATGGTGGAATAAGAAAGTTCGAAGACGCAATTCGTGAGAGCAAATATGTCTTCAATCAATTCAAAAAACATAGTGCTATAAAACAAGGAAAAAATGAATCCTGGAACTCATTCGTTTCTTCGATAAACAGTAATACCCCTACAACCGAAATATGGAATAACATAAACCGAATATCAGCCAGAAAATCTGTCCAGAAGATTACTATGTTTTAACGTAGTGGAATTAGCCCCACTGATAGTGACACCATTGCAAACTTTCCTGCAAGCACATTCCAAGACAAATCCCGCAATGAAAATTTTTCTAACAATTTTATGAACAGAAAATTAGAAGTTGAGAGATATTAGATAGATACCCACAACATTGAAGATCTATTTAACGCATGGATATCTGACGTCGAACTTGATGAAGCTATCAATCAGCTGAAAGGCACATGTGAAGTGCCTGATAAAAAACCATCGAAATTTCTGAAGCACCTGCCATTAAATGCTAGAGAGTTTCTAATGAACTTTCTCAATCAAATCCGGGATGAGCAAGTATTTCCAAAAAGATGGACAGAAGCGATCATCACCCTGATTTTAAAACCAAATAAGCTGAAAATAGATCCTGAATCATATGGGCCGATTTCTCTGACTTGATCAATATGTAAGTCTTTGAAAATATCGTCAATACAAGGGGCATTAGGAAGAGATAAATTCCTTATTTCAGAGCAAAGTGGGTTCAGACAAAATAGGTCCACAACGGATAATTTCATTGCACTCGAAAGTTATATCCACGAAGTTTTCGCTCACAGTATGAAATGCGTCGCAATGTTTCTTGAAATAAAAAGAGCATTCGACATAGTATGGAGGTTCTATATACTGAAAATATTAGACAACATCAACGGCAACTGTCTCGCTTTCATGAAAAATTTTCTATACAAATGAACTTTCAGAGTCCGAGTTAATGGCAGCTTATCGTAACATAAAATTCAATAAAATGGCACACCTCGAAGAAGTTCAACGTTATTCAATGTAGCAATTAACAATATCTTGAAAAACATGAGGACCGCCTAAATGCTAGAATTTACGCAGATGATCTAGTAGTGTACGTCAGAGGAAAGAACATCAATCGATGGAAAGATCCCGACAAAGTTTTTTAACAGACCTTGCTAGTTGGTGCAAAAATACTGGTTTCCAATTCAGCCCTGAAAACCTCACTGTAGGCTTTTTCTTAATCGTGAAACAATGTACCATCCTACGCTCACATTACGAGGACGTCATATACAAGTTAAAACGAACACAAAATTTTTAGGAATGACCTTCAACGCTAAATTGAACTGAGGAAATCATCTGAATAACCTTGTTCTGGAATGCTGAAAACGCCTGAATATCATGAAAGTAGTGTTTAACAAAACATGGGGTGTTGATGGTCCAACGTTACTTCTCCTCTACAAATCACTTATACAATCTCGTATGGATTACGGAGTTATTTATATAACTCAACAAATTATTAAATCTACACTACCTTGAAACCCTACAAAACTCTGCCATCAGATTGATTACCGGAGCTTTCAGAAATACACCCATCTACAGCCTACAATGGTAACACGGTCAACCTTCACACAGAACCCGACGTGAAATACTAAGCCTCAACTTTGCGCTGAACACATTCGCAAATCTTGAAAATCCAACCCCACGTTTTATCAATATGACATTTGTCATATTTTTCGAACGACAGTCAAAATTTTTTCGCAAATTTTTCTTTATATTAAACAAGTTCCACGACGAAATAATATATGGGCGATGTCAACCCAGATAATTGGGTCCATAATGATTCTTAAACATCTATAGATCTCAATCGGCATCATTTGGAAGACTGAACCTGGCCATCGGGGCTCTCTCAATCAAACAGAGATGGAATTTGAAAAATTATCACAGGTTATGTATTTTTTTATTATCTCCTTAGTCCCTTTCATGACCTCGCTTGCTATGTAAAATCTTTTCTTAGATTTGTTTAAACCTATAAGAAGTTTGATTGTTGAAATATTTTTCTGCTGGTGTTCTTTTTTCATTGTTACATGTTTTTGGAAATCATGGAATGCAAGAGAGAATGAAGCGGCTAAGTAGAAAAATCTTTGGTACTCTTTACGTACACACGACACTAACACAACATAAACAGACAAGTGCAATAGCGACAGGGAAACGAGTTTTTTCCTCAGGTTTTTTTCACTCGTTTATTGAATCATATACAAGATAGTATGGTTTCTATTATATATATATATATATATATATATATATATATATATATATATATATATATATATATATATATATATATATATATATATATATATATATATATATATATATATATATATATATATATATATATATATATATATATATATATATATATATATATATATATAGGGTTTTACACCGACGAGTTGCCTATATATCTGTTCATGCAATCAAACTGATTTCATGAAAAATATAAATCCACCACCCAGTAATTAATACCATTGCCAGGCAATGATTATAATCAAAACATATCCTGGAGTAATTATATATTAGGATAACGTTAAATGTTATGAGAATATATCAATCAACCAGAATATATACATACTATAGCATCATCAGACAATGATATCAATGTACCAACGAGTAATGTCAGAGGCTTTCTCCCCGGAAAAATCCAGTGTACGGACCTTAGTCAAGTAACACTGAATGTTACTCATTAATAGTTTCCTTTGTGTGAAGTGGTGAACGATCGAATAGAATACTGCTCTGAATATAAATATGACAAAATTGTCAGTTAATTAGATTACATTTATATAAAGAAATAAATAAAATATGAAATGAGATTCTGAGCAGTATAAACTGAAGAGAAAACCTGACTCTACCTCATTATTATTGAAAGAAACCTACTATTACATTATGACTGTTATCTTTTGTAACTGTTCACCCAAAAAATCTCAATACTTTTGTGAAGATTTCTAGGAATAACGCCTGTTGTAGAAATAATAATCGGTAGAATAAATATTTTCTTCATTTTCCAAATTTTTTAATCTCGTCGCCAAGCATCATATATTTAGAAATTTTTTCATTGTATTTATTTTGTATATTATGTGTCGGGTATAGCAATATCAATTATATATGTTATTTGATTCTGTTTATCAATATGAACGATATCTGGTTTATTGTGTTTACAGCTCTGTTGCAAAGAATTGTTTTATCAAAATGAAGTTTATATTTGTCATTTTCACAAATAATCTCAGGTTCATATTTTTGAAATTGTTTTCTTTTGGGAATTAGGTCATGTTTAATTCCTAGATTGAAGTGAATAATATTAGCGACGGCATTATGTCTTTCTAAATAATTTGTTGAAGCAAGGACTGAGCAAGATGATAATGTATGAAAAACTGTTTCTGAAGAACAGAAATATCTACGGCAAGAATCATCTATATTTTGTTTGATGATATGTTTTCTATAATTCCTCGTGAAAACAACCTGATCCTGGATCGCAATTGCCAAGCCTTCTGTTTCAGCAAACAATTCTCCAGGTACTAACCATTTATTCGATGCAATTTCATCAATATAATCATTTTTCAATTCTTTAGGGTGCTTTCTGTGTAATTCCTTCTGCATCCAACTTTCTCTTTTAGAATTATCCTCAAATATATCAAAATCTACCTTTTGCATTGTCAAGTTCAGAGGTGTAAGATTATAATCTGAAGCAACAACAATATCATGTAATTTAGACGTTCTCTGTTTATCATGAAAATGGGAACGTAGATGAAAAATCTGTTTACTATGAAGATTATTCAAATCAATTAATCCACGGCCTCCAAGATGTCTAGGTAGTGTAACTCTCTGAACAGCTGACTTTGGGTGGTGCTTATGATATTTACAGAGCATTTTCCTCGTTTGACATTGTAATTCATTTAGATCAGTTTTAGACCATTTAATAATTCCAAAAGAAGATGTAAGAATAGGAACAGCATAGGAGTTGATAGCTCTGAAAAGGTTTTTACTAGTTAAATAACTCTTGATGATAATTCTAAGTCTTTTGTAATATGAGCTTCTTATATTTTCTTTAGTGCTGCTATGGTTAATTGTCTTCTCTTGACAAAATCCAAGATATTTATATGTATCTCCTTGATGTATTGGCTCGATTTCGATATTGGAAATCTTTATATAATCAGAGGTGATCTATCCTTTTCAATAGAAAGATTTTTACATTTTGGAAGCCCAAATTTCATATGAATATCATTGGAATAGTTGAAAGTAATCTCAAGTAGACTTTTAAATGAGATCTGGTTCCGGCATATAATTTAATATCATCTAAATAAGTTAAGTGACTTAATTTGAATTCAGTTAATAGACTCTTTATTTTGGAGCCGAAACTAGTAGCATTTAATTCATGAGATAATGGATTGAGGCAAAGACAAAACCAAAGAGCACTTAAAGAATCACCTTGAAAAATGCCTCTTTTGATTGGAATTACTTCGATTTTAACGATTGTTTTGAATTATTTAAATGAAGATTGGTTCTCCAATTTTTCATTACAAATTCAAGAAAATGACGAAGTGTCTTATCAATTTTATAAATTTCCAAAATTTCTTGAAGCCATGAGTGGGAGAACTATCAAAAGCCTTTTGGTAATCAATGAAGGCTGTATGAATATTTCTTCTTAGTTTGAGCTTGATTCAAAGCAACAGAATCAATTACAAGTTGCTCTTTAGTACCAAGGTGTTTTTTCTACATCCTTTTGATGTTCGGAAAGAATATTATAATTCTCCAAATGTGCTCAAATTTTTGGGTAATACATGCAGTTAGAATTTTATATATTGTTGGAAGGCAAGTAATTGGTCTATATTGAGACAGATCAATAGTATTATCACTTTTCGGTTTTAAATAAGTAATTTCTTGTGTGAAAAATAAAGGAGTAGCTGAGGGGTTCTTTATTATAAATGAAAAATATTCAGCCAATTTTTCATGAGCGCAAGAGAATTTCTTGAACCAAAAGTTATGAATACCATCAACACCTGGAGATTTCCAATTTTTTGTGTGTTTAATAACTGATGTTATATCTTCGTTTGAAAATTTTTCAAGTTGCATGCATTCTATTTTAGAAAATCGAGACCTTTCATTTAAAATCCAACTTGCATTGGAATTGTGTTGCCTTGGCACTGCCCAAATTGAAGACGAATAATCAGTTAAAATATCAATCTTAGGAACTCCATTTCCAGAAATATTTTCATTTGAACCTGAAATAAATTTGTAAAAATGTTTTTCATTATTTTTGAATAGTTTGTTTTGGAATTTTCTATCTGAATTTATTTTATATTCACGTAGTCTAATAGAGTATACTGAAAGTTTTTGTTTTAAAGTATCGATGTATTCTATCAATTGTCCATTACTTATCTCATTATTTTTATGGGTTTTATATAAGAGGAATATTTTTCCAATATGTGCCATAAGTTTTTTGATCGATTACCTCTGGAATATTGAGTTAATCTTCCTAAATCACATCTGATAGAAGAAATTTTACCTTCTAACCTTTTTTGCCATGAAGGTTTTTTCTTGATATTATAATTAGATCCAAAATTTTCTAATTTGTATCCAGAATGTTTAACTACTGTAATAGCGGCACAATATATAATCAGATGAAGTGTATAGATATTCATTACTTTAACAAGTTGCTTTGGAAGAATATTCTCATTAAGCTCGTTTATACAATCGAAAATTTTCTTTGAATAATGAATTTTAGGAAGTTTAGGTCTTAAAGTTGGGTCAATATTTTCAAATAAATTCATTTGATTGAGAAATAAATTTTCTATATCTTTGTTATCATTATTTTTAGATGAATTTTCTGATTTATTTTCGATGCTTTTCATGAATGGGACTAGGTTTTCATCTGAAATTTCAAAATTTAAATGTTCTTCTTGTTGAATGTTGTTTTAATTGATTTTAATTCTGATTCAGATATAAAGTTTCTATTTTCAATATACCGTCTTTGATTCGCAATGCTTTGTTCTGAAATACAACAATTGGGAATTTTTCTTTGAACATATTATATAGTTTAGACATGTACCTTTTTTATTTGTTCCATTATTTGTTATTTTGTAATAACAAAACATAATGAATTTATTCATTTCATACGTGCATTTCATGCGTTTTATTTTTTATTAATTTTGTGAAGATCTGAATTAGGTGATGAAGTTATGATAAGATTAGAGGAATAATATATATATATATATATATATATATATATATATATATATATATATATATATATATATATATATATATATATCAATATAAATGAACTTATAAATTGTTCTGATAAAGCAAAAACACACAAACTCTTCAATTCAATTAAAACCTATCTGGACACACTTCTAGTATCACTTCCTGAAATATACCCCATTTCATTCGACATGAAAGAGCCCTGGCTAACAAAATCTCTTTCATTTTACATTGCGCTCAAACAGTACGATAAAACTAAGACGCATCCTCTCATAATTAAATCCAAGTTGAAAGAAATATGAGAGACATTTAAAAACCATATCCACGTATACACAGATGCATCCAAAACCGCGACAGGCGTCGGAGCAGCTTTTATAACTGAATCCAATGAATTCATTTTCAGTTTCCCAATCGCAACGAATATTGTTTCGGCGGAATTGTTAGCAATATCAAGCCATCAGATACGTCAACACAGAAAGCTGTTCAAATAAATTTCCCCATTCTAACCGACTCGCTCAGTTCAATAATAACAATTAATCAACCATACGCCAAACACCCAACAGCCAGAAAAATGAGGAAAGAGCTCTACCTCGCAGATACGCACAAGAAAATCAGTTTCATATGGAAACCATCGCACATAGGCATTGATGGAAGTAAAGAAGTAGATAAGTGTGCCCGGGAGGCTAGTGCGATACTCACGGAAAAAGTCATTAGTGCCGAATTGAAAATTTTCGTTAAGAATAAAGTGAAGTGAGAATGGCAAACAAAATTCTGCACGGAAAACTCGAAGTTAAATGAAATTGAATCAATCTTCAACAAATGCAAGACATAACAGTGAACACCTTATGAATCCAGAAGCACCACCTGTTTGTGAGTTATGCAACACAAATTTCACAGTCGAACACCTCATCACTGAGTGCACAAAATACTAATTAGAAAAACAAATGTACAAACTCCCTGTTCACTATGATCAGTTTTCGAAGAAAGAGATAATCCTAACTTTGAAATATCTTAAATTAACTAAATGTTGATGATCACCTTATAGCAATATGTCATCTACAATTCATGTAACCATATCGCTTGCTAATAACCTTCGTGGTTGATGCGAATTCTTAAATAAAAAAAAATACGAGCAAGATGTTTTTACGTTTAGCGTGAACAAATTTGACCTCTTCTCGAAGTTCTCTGTTTTTTTTGTATATATATTGAAAGAAAATGACTTCTTGAAATTAACTGCCAACTTAACAGTTAAGTGTCTAGGAAACTAAAAAACAGAAACTTGTACTGATGTTAATGTACAGTTTTCATCATTTTACTGAATATGAAGGTTTATGAAGTGATTCACAGATTTGTAGTTGTTTGAATCAATATTTCTGGGAAGAAAATGGTGAAAATTTTTGTCAATTAGAATGAATACGAAAAAATATGTACGCGGCAATCAAGTAAGTTAAAATTCCCATACATACAGTAGTTGCTATCTTTATTTCATTATTATGTTCTCGCCTCTGTCTTTTTCTTTGATTTTAATCCGAAAATAATATTCCTTCACAATATTCTGTTAAAATCAATTCATCCATCGTGCTATTTCAATCCTACCTTTGTTGCTCGCGGTTAGAAAACTGTAATTATAGGATCCTATTCGGTTTGGGTCTTGTTACTTGCTATTATATCCTGGTGAAACACCAATTATAAGTTATATATATATATATATATATATATATATATATATATATATATATATATATATATATATATATCTATCTAGATTTTGTACAAAGGAAAGATCCGAGTTATCGATTCCGAGGAAATCTCGCTGTTTCGACCAGGGCGACGTTTCAGCGGAATTTTTCGAAAAATCGTCGCGCCTAGGGACTCCGAATTTCGCGCGGATCTTCCTCCGGCATTTATGTACCATTAAAAATTGTTCGGGGGGTCCCCGCTTTTCTGCACCGTCCCTTTCTTCCCGCCCGGTTCAAACTCCAACCGTTCCCTCCACTTTCCTTGAAATAAGCCTTACTGCTTTAGTATTATATGGATAAAGCAATGGATTGAATCAGGGGAGTTGGGAATAACAATTGTAATGTAAGAGTCATAACGTATAAAAGCCAACAGGATACATCTTGATGTATCATTATTGCATCTTTGAATAACCAATTTCACTTGTGTAATGTTAGAACTGAAAAGCTGTATTCTGTTCATTATTTGTCTTCGACCCATGCACATTTCTACCGTCAAAATAGAACCTGTTACCACAAAATGAAGAAGTTGTGAACACTTTAGCCTGAAAAAAACAATATAAGGTATTCGTTAAATTGCCTTCTATAAGCTGTACATTATTGATATCATTGAGAATATCGAGATGGTTCGTCATTGGAGAAAACGACAAATAACGTACCTTCAGATACCAAATTATATTCTGGGTTGGTTTAAGCTCCTGAGAGATTCAGTTTCATATGCATGTTAAAACTTGTTCCGGTCTGTATCACACATTTTCGTTCTATTTAGTGGCATAAGCTAAAAATTTTCATGTTATTATTGACGAAAAAAGATCGTACTGTAAATACGTACTTTTCGAGTAGCTTATTTCTCTAATAACATTGGAAAATACGGATGGTTTTTATTGTTGGAATTGGTATCGTTGGTAATAACAGAAGTCCTTCACTCGTAGAGAAAATAAATGTTCAAATCCAATTTCGAAGCTCATTTTCGTTTTCGAGCGTCGCTTTCGAGAAAGTCGGACAATATGGACTTCTGATTGGCATGAAAACAACCTACTTCAACTTTCATCACGAACGCTGTGTGCATGGAAATAGAAAAAAATACGTATTTTAATTCGTTAAATGGGTAAAAATACGATGTAAATGAAAATTTAGATGATTTAATGAATCGTTTGTTTCGTGAGAATATATGAATTTTCGTGCAAAAACGAATGAAATGCGTATTGTTTACTTACGTTTCGAAGGAGCTCTCCCCTATTTGTTCCGAATACGACGTTTTTCTCACGATCGAATTCAAACTTTTTACGTTCTTCGTAAGCGGGCAGGTTTCGAGATAATTTCGTTGTACCTTTATTGATGGGATGATTGATATTTTTCTTATTTTAGATGTTTTTCGACGACCCAAACCCTAAAATTTGAGTTTGGGAAACGTCAACGTCAATGTCGACGCTCGGGAATTGTCGTGTTCCCGACGTGTTTCGTTCCCTATTGGTGGAAAAGGAAATGAGGACGGCAGGAGTATCGAGCAAATTTGTCGTTTTACCGGAATTAATTGAAATATTGGAATGCTCTTTTCGTGACAAAGAAAGACGTGAGAGTAAAATTTCGTCTTTCTTCTCGGATTCCGTGGTATTTCCCTAATAGTTTCAAACCTTGAACCGAAGCGTTTGCGGCGACGACTTGAGATGGGCGTGTCCGTTTTTTCGAAAATGTGGAAATATCTTCCGCGTCTGAAAATGGACCTTTTTCGGACGCAGTTTTATGTAGTTTCATGTGAAAAATACGCTATAAAAATATCAGGAAGCAGGATGGGAAAGACGAACGCCTTGTTCGGTAAAAAGTGAGTGACTAATTAAGCTAAGGAAAAATGTTTATAGCCTACTCGTTTGGGTGATTTTCTCCTTGCCATTTCTAAAAAATCGTCGTCTTTTTCTTTTTGGCGTTTTCAAATCGTTTTTCGAGGAATTTCGAGATTATTGCTAGTTGAATCGTCTTCCGAAAGATGAAATTTACCAATACCGAAAGAATCCGACATTTGGCTCTTTCCGTTTTCGAAATCTGGCAATATCGCGAAAATTGTCGCAAATTCGTATCTCCGCCATTCGGGGTCCCGCGGCCTCCCGATTTCACACGCACCTTCGACCGACTACCTTGTTTCATAAGAAATTACTCGGCCCGGTCCCCGCCTCCCGCTCGAGAGCTATTCGAAAAATCCCCGTCCCGGTCCAACCACATTCCATCCCTCCACTTTAACCGAAAAGTACCTTACACGTGTAGTTTATATACACGATTCAATTTCGAAATTATATTCAATAACAATGTTCGAAATGCACTATGCTTCAAAGCTTTGAAAATTTTTTCAAATTGCAGACCTTCTCTTATGTTATGTCTCGATATAAATAACTATATCAATAGCTGTAATGTATTGTTTTTCCGAAAGATTGGATCGGGTTTCATAAATTTCTCAGTAGTCATCCGAAATGTCATTATGTTGAGAAGATGGGACATTACCTCCCCACCATTTTAACCGAAAAAGTGCCTTACGCGCTCAGTATATATACACTAGTAGGCGGGCAGATCTACCTTATATATCAAATGCTTAGGCGGGCAGATCTACCTTGTATATCGATTGCCTAGGCGGGCAGATCTACCTTGTATATCAAACGCCTAGGCGGGCGGATCTACCTTGTATATCAAACGCCTAGGAGAGCAGATCTACCTTGCACCCAATACGCCTAGGCGGGCAGATCAACCTTGCAATCCAAACGCCTTGGCAGGCAAATCTACCTCTCATCCTCAAATGGGTACGCGCCCCGAAATACCTCACGCATAACCTCCCTGAACTATCGTACGCCTTCAAACGTCCAGAACTACCTTGCGCCTGAACATCCAGATGACGTAAACCACTTTGCACCCAGAATTACCTTTTTATAAACGCTCAAGCATCCCACACTGCCAGGCGCCTAAAACTCGGGCCCATTGAACCACCCTGCGCCTCGACTAGTCAGACCCAATGAACGTCCAGACGCCCTGAAAACCTAGTGCCCAAAACCGACCTTGCGCTTCGAACACGTTGGCACTCCGACTCTCCCGGAGCGCGAGTTCCTAGAATCCTCAAACGCCCTAGCTCCCTGAACGTTCCATCATCCGTCGTATTGAATTAACTAGTAACTCGAAATGCTGTCGTCAACCTGGCGCCTAAAATGTTCAGGCGCCCCAAAAATACATGCACGGTGGACGCCTAGACGACCGAAAAAGTTCATTTGGCACTCCGAATAATATTATAAATATATATACATCATCGGTCGCCCTGAAACATCTCAAAATATTCAAATATAAAGATAGCTTTCAATGTATATCTTGTATGTAATATAGCATATTGTAACAGTCCGATTTCTCGAATTAATCATTTATATCTTTTCAACTCAGTTTTCATAATTTTATCGATAATTCAATCTCATTTCATCGAGTAAATATTCAAACAGTTTGAAATTCGAATTAGGAATCTACAGTTAACGATACCCAATGAAAATTATAGTTATATCCGTAAGGTGTCGCTGCTATTGATCTAGGTTGTTCGCCGGTTAATTCTGAAATCAGTACTTGACAGAAGATCGTTTTCTCGTTTCTGTGGGAGAACGGAAAACAGTAACTCATTCATGTTTCGTTTTCACTTCATTGTTGTTATTAATTTTTTTGAATATCAATAGTTTTTTGATAGAACCGAGTCTATGTAAGTTCGGAATTCATTAAATTCTTTCTCTTGTCCATTAAGAAATCTTCGGAATCATTTGTTATTTTATTGGAGCTGTGCTGTAGCGATTGGAGTGAAAATTTTGAAGAAATTGAAATTGGGTACTCATAGATTTTTCTGGATAAATTCCAATCGTCCGAGGCGTATAAGTAGTCGGTAATTTTGCCGGATTTCCTCGACAACCATTTCAATTAGCAAGTGAAGAGATTTCGAATTTTCTTTTGTAAATTAACTTAGATCGATATCTGCTATTCCAAGGGTAAGTCAAATTCATTCTGTTCATTTTAAAAATATATATTCGAGAGATATGGTATTGTTATAAATTTTTTTTTGTTCATCGTCAAGATATTTGAGTTTTCAACTTTATGCCAAACCTTGTTATCTTACGTCTGGGGTAACCACGTTTTTGGGGAAAAAGTCTTGCCACCTAGGACAGTCACGTTGCGAACGATATTCAGCCAAACAAGTAACCTGTAAGCTGTATATATCAAATCATCGTGGGAATTAATCTCATTGATAAAAGCTAAGTGTTTCTCTTAATCATCAAATTCTTTTTTTCTATTTTATTTAATTGTTGACAGAGCTTTATCATTAAATTTCGCTTTGTTGAAGACCTCAGATTATTTTAAATTGGGAATTTGTACTATGTAATTTGAATTCATCTCATCTGAGACTCATTTTATTGTTAGTGGTTAATCTTTTTTTAGTTAAGTTATTTTTTTTGTATAATTTTCTTTGATTAGAGTTAGTAAATTATTAATCAGATACTGTGATTTTGGATATATATCTTGTAATAAAGCTAGTTGATTGAAGTGATGAGTATTATTCCTAAGGCTATATCTAGGACCTAGGTTCTAGACGAAGATCTCACACACTGAGATTAAGGTACTCTGATCAAGCTAGGCATAGGTATTAATAGGTAGTGTCAATTGTAATTTTCTTCAACTAGCCTTTTTATAATTTAATGTCATTACACGTCATTAGTTAAGTTTCGTAGTTCCAGTAAAATTGAAATATTTCTCCAATTTCAGACAAAATTAGAAACAAAACCATTACAATATGGCTATAATGCTATAACAATTTTGCTCTAGGCTTATTTAGGTAAGATTTTGTTCGTCTTCAGTCATTATTAAGTCATTATAATATAATAATAGTTATATATGTGTGTTTGTGTGTGTTTGTGCGTGTGTGTGTGTAAATGTGTTGAAATGCATAAATTTATGCAATTTCGATATGTTCAATATCACAAAATAACTAACAAATTCTTCCCAAATTCACTCAGAGTAGGGTGTGTGTGCGATGTGTGTAATAGACAGAGTAACCGTTTCGATGTAAGCATTATTAATTTCAAATTGAGAAATTCCGACAACAGAGTCAGGGTAAACTGCTCGAAAGCTGAGCCCATTCCTTATTCCTCGATTGAGTAAGGTAAAAGCTACCAAGAGCCAAGGAAAAATCGAAGAAAGAAGAAGAAGAAATTGACGACTATTTATGATTTAACCTATATAAAATTGAAGTTGTTTTGCTTTGTATTCGCAGAGATTAAAGAAAGATTTAAGATGATTATTAAAAAATTACTTATTGTTAGTATTTTATATTAACTGTGAAAGCTGACTCATGACAGAATAAAAAGAATGAATTACAAATTAATTAATCAATCATGAACAATCAGAAGCGGAGTTCTAAACAACCATTGGCACCCTCTGCTTTTCACTCGGATCCAAAAGAAGTTAATACAGAAGTTGAATTGAGCCAATCTTAAAGATGATAGCAATGTAAGATGAAGTGATGCATAAAGACACATACATCAGACATCAAGACATCAGAGAAAAGTGAAATAAACATACTTAGAAGACAGGTACGATTGATATATTGCTATAAGTAATTTCTTGGACGTAAAGACAACCAAGCCTGGTTCAATTTTGAAAGTAAAAGTTGTCAGAACCGAGGAAAAGAATTGTAAGTGTTCAATTTGAACTACAAAATAGACAATTGAACATTTGACAAAGGCAAAATTCAAAACTTCACATCAATGCAATCCTCAGAGTTCTGAACAACCGCAATTTTCAAAATGATGGCAAACTGAGATGAAATGATGCAGGAAAATACCATTGAGAAAGACATCAGATGTAATACAAATAAACATAATTCAATATGGTTTCCATTGATTTTATGTTGCTGCAAGTCATTTTTTGGACACAAAGAGCACTGAACGCTATTCGATTTGTAATGTCTTTAGATCTTTCTTCCTGGAGCAGTCATTTTGAATCTAAAATGTTTGAAGAAATTTCTATAGTGGAGCAAATTTCAAAATGAGACCCAAGAAGTTGATGAGTTCATAGTAATAGGAATTCTGAATACATTGAGTGAATAAAATACAATTTTGGAGCAATGGAAGATAATTAAGTTCACGGAACACCATTCAGTTGAAAATTTAGTCGAAATGCTTGTTAATAAGGATTTATTAGACTGTTAATTTGCAGATGCATGTTTTAATTGAATTTATATAGCTCGGTTTGATGGAAAAGACCCATAGAGGTGAGAACAATAAAATTTATCATTAGGATTTGTTTTCTATTGAAAACACAAGTCTGCATAAAAAAAAATTGAGAGCTGTTTTGGTTTTTTTTGTGTAATTCTTATGCTTTTGGATGTGCTGAATTCGAAAATGACTTTCATTTTGTTCTAGCACGTCACGTTTTCTGACAATGTAGGTGTCTATGCTAAACAAGTTATTATCTTGAAATAAAACAAAATTTTTTTTTGAATAAAGTAATTTATAATTGCGTATCAAAACTCATTTTCCCATCTAAAATACATTAATTAGTGAGCACGAAACACATCTCTTTTTCCCAGTGAGACCCTTTTGGACTTTTGGCTTATGGGAAGCATCTCGAAGGTCTCTTTTAAGCGTCCAACAGTAGTCAGCCATCATTGAGATGCTTCATCTTCCCTAGTATCTTTTTTCCATCTCCTTAATATCTTGGTGAAGTTTTCTGGAAAATAGTCGAGGTGGGAATGAAGAAAATGTACTTTTTAACTCATTAAGCAACCTAAAGCTTGAAATGCTTCTAACATTCTTTTGACGATTTGTTTGTAGTTAGGGTCTTTGTTATTGCCTGAAAATTTTGCTATAACTTCCTTTAAGGCAATCCATCCTTCTCTTCGAGGATCCGTCATGGTTGTGTGACGAATAGTGGATTAGCCATAAGCCGTCTAAAATCTGGTCCAATGAAAACACCTTACTTCAACTTTGCCTCCGAGAGGCCAGGAAACTTTGATATTAAATATTTGAAGCAATTTCCATATCTTGAAAGTAACTTTACAAATTGCTTCATTAACGCCAGCTTTAAGTGAAGCGGTTGTAAAAGAACTTTATGAGGAGACACCAAAGTTTCATGCAGGACATTCTTTTCGCCAACTTTAAGCTCTCTCGCAGTCCAACACTTTTTGGTCCAGTGATTTCTTCGATCTCTACTACCCGATAGACACAAAAAGCAAGGGAATTTGGTAAACCCAGACTGCTGTCCGAGCGCAATGCCCAAGATTTTGAAATCACCGCACACTTGCCAACCGTGGTCTTTATATTTCAATTTACAAAGAATCAATTCCAAGTTCTTGTAGGTTTCTTTGAGGTGTACGGAATGGCCGACAGGAATGGAAGCATAGAAACCGCCGTTGTGAAGCAGAACTGCTTTAAGGCTTCTTTTTGAAGAATCTATAAAAATATGCCATTCTTCTGGGTCGTATGAGATCTTAAATGTATTCATGAAACCTTCAATATTGGTGCAATAAACCAACTCGTCATCTTGGGCAAAGTAGGAAGTAAACTGCTTTTTACGATATCTAAACCAGGAGGAAGACACTCCCGGCAAAAGTAAGTTTTGAGCCTTGATCCAAGCAACTCAGCAGAGTTTTTGGGAAGATTCAAGTCTCTTACCAAATCATTAAGCTCGTATTGGGAAAACAATTTTGGACTTCTGTCATCTTCAAATTCAACTGGTCATCGGGTATAGGTACGGCACTATCTTCGTCAGAACTTGGAACCTTTTCCAAGGTAGCAGGGACCTTGAGCACTGGTATTTCGGTCCCATGAGGGATGAGACGAATAGCTGCTTGCAGATTGGGGTATGAAATTGACTGCTTCCGTTTTGAATTATACCCTTTCACATTACACGAACAAAAGTAACAATCATCACTATGGTTCTTTTGCTCGCGCCATAACAAAGGAATCGCAAATCGGAAAGCTTTTTTCTTGCCCTTAAACCAACTTCGAAGGTCTTTAACACATCGTTTGCAGACTTTATGAGGTGCCCATACCTTATCCTGATCTCCAAGTTTGAAGCCAAAATACGCGAAGTATCCTTTTTTTTCAAAGTCCGTAATATTAACTTGTTGCTTTAATGTTATATATTCTCCACAAATGTAACAGAAACTATCCGAAGAGTTCACACACTTCCGCACAGACGACATTGCACTGTATTGAACCAAGATCTATAAAACAATGATGAGTTACCACGTAATTGTCCCGCACCACTTCTGCACTATCGGAGAGCGCACGTTCAGTTTACAACATGATTATACTTGTTAATTTAGGTCAAACAGGGTGTTCCTCATTTAGAAAATTAATGATAGTTATGTCCTGTAAACATTTTAAAACAGTAATAAAAATAAAATTATACCTATCATTCATACTACAAGTTAATCCCTTTTTAGCCCAAAAAATCCGTTTTTTGTAATAAAATTTTGCGTTTTGTAAAATAACCTTACGTTCTGGAATTTTTTGAGTATGTTTTTTGTTTTCAGAACACCTAAATACATAGAAATCAGTTGAAAATATGCAGACAGCATTTTTGTTGCAGACCTGTAAAATTTGCCTCTTGGATAAAATATTGGCATCTTAGGGACGTTGAACAATCAATAATGCAGTTTGTAAGTTTTAATTGAAGTCTTAACTTGCTCTTGACAAATTGGAAGTTTAACCGCCTCTGGCCTTAAACAAAAAAATATGCTATATAATTTGTATTGAATTTATATATATTTTTCAGAAAAATTGCAAGCTGAGGACGTCAAACAAAACAATCAAAATATAGAATTTATCTCAGGAAAAAATAAGGACAGTTTAATGTTTAATACTCAAGAAAACCATGTAAATGTGTAAAACATTTTTATTTATTCTTGATATTAATATACATCAGGAGAATCAAGTCTAAAGACCATCCAAAGTTTTGCACTCAAAATATCTCTTTATAATTTTTTTGTATCTGTATTGAGCATAAGTGAAAGTATCAACAATATTACAGAATATTACAATTCCATTTTGAAAGCAGAAGAATTATTCTGAGAAAAATTTAACATGTTTTTTTTTTCTTATATAAGTGTCGAAGAGATAATTCTTGAAACTGTAATTGATGGATACAATAATAATCTCTCAACATTAGCATAGTTCTTATACTGAAAAACGGCACAACTTTAACTGTGAAAAATATAAGGAATTACATTATTGAAAGTGATTACTTTATGAAAGAATTAAAAAACCAAGCTGAGAGAAATAATAGAAAACATCTTGGGGAGCATCATTCATCATCAGTAATAGAGCAAGTGTTCAGTGTCACCTTTTCACCATTATATATATCCAATCATCCAATCATCAAGAGTAGTTTCATTTTCCAAATTTTGAATTTTTTTAATATTGTACTCAGAATTCTCCTTCCTCTTTTTCCCATACATTTCACCATCTCTGATGTTATATCATGAAATCCTGCTGATTTTCAAAGAGCAGTTTCATTTTCAAAAGTTTTTCTGAATATTATACTCAGAATTCTTTTTCGTCTTTTTCCAATACATTTCATCATCTCTGATGTTTTATCAAGAAATCCTGCTGATTTTTTCATTCGAAGCTTTTTCACATTATTGTTTCCTCGTGAGCTGCTCTCATGTGTGATTAGCAACTCATTCAAGTGGTTCCTCCATCTTTCGATTATTCCTATGAAGCTTCCATCTTCTTATGTATTTTATATGTTCAATGCATTTTCATAGGATCGAATTAGCTGTTAGTATCCATTTTTTCACCAAATTGATTCATTCTTTTCCTTATAAATTTCAAGACTCTTGTTGCTCAGGTATTTTCTCCATAGAACTTTCTTGTTTTGTTTATTCAATACTTTACCTTTGAATTCTAGCCATACCTCTAAATTTTGTCTTCTAATTTATCTGATCTTTCCCCAGTCTGCATTTCAGGTAGAAATATGTAATACATCGAAATCTCTGTAAATGTCCACTGTCATTCGAATTTTCAATTATTCAACCTCACTCTTCTTCAATTCATGTTCTTGTGTTTATGAAAAATTCAATGTTGAAACCTGAATAATACTTCACTGCCACCAAGCTAACTTGCTGTACATATAAATTGATTACCTATCACTACAAAAACAAAATGAAAATCATTATAAGCACTTTCAAGCTCACTCCAATTTTAAGATATCGACATTCCAATTTGAATTGAAACAAATTTATAGATATTGTTTCAAATATTTGTCTGGCACTCATATCTTACTGACTTCCCTTGTACATCCCCAATACATGTTACAGTTTATAGTAATGACAGAAAAATTTTGGAATGAGTCAAACTTTCTAACATGCTGTTAGAAAATAATTCAAGAATTCGAACATATGTTTTTCGATACTCACCTGAAGTGTGTTTCTTAAGTTGTTTTACATATAATTATCTCACTTTTCTGCAAAAAAGTCTTGCGAAGTGTTCGGCGTTGATATAAGTCCCTTAGAATTTGCTCAGTTCCTGCAGTCTTCTTTTGAAGTAGGGTATTTTTTAATATCAATTATTATGAGCTATTAAATTTGCTTAAGCCCTTCTGAACATTGAAGTCAGATCTCTTTTTCCCTTATGTTTCATGAATTTTCTCGTGATAGGTTATTATATATCCTGGTAAAACACCATATTTAAATGTACATGAAGCATTGAAAGTATCTAGACTTTGTACATACATAATTTGATATTATATATTACCTACATTCAATTCGTGATTTTGTGAATTTATAATGTGAAATGAAAATAAAAGGAGCAAACTGGACTACAACATCATCATATAAGTGAGTATCTTCAACAAAAATCATGATATATAAACGGCATTTTTCGAGAAGTAATTGAATTCTTCAGAAAATATGTGATTTTCTTCAATTGAAGGTTAGGTTCGATGTAAATACTGAATATATCGGTTGTTCTTCAATATGCTGAAAAAATATATATTAAAAATAACAAACTGACGACAGAATACCTCTACCTACCTTTCAAACATTAATTAAAGCCTGGTTCAATTCTTCAATCTATAACTTGGATAAATTCACAAAATACTTTCTTATTCTTCAGTAGAATTGAGTGAGAATTATATAGGCACTTATTCAATAATCTCGAATAATACATTTAAGATTATTCTAATTATTATATCTTCAACATTCGGTTTGAATCACATTATTCAGGTTAGAATAACCTGAGAATCTTAAATTCATAAAAATCGAAAGTTTGTCATTTCTTTCCTTAAACAAAATATATAAATAAAATGGACAAAATAAACATCAAATTACGTAAACTTACCGTTAAAAGTTTCTTTCAAGTTTTGTTAAACTTTTCATTCACATAAAATTCGGAATTCTCAAATCTGAAATATCAACTATAAGACTGAATGAAATTATGTCTGTGACGCAGGATATTTCATTCAGAAGAGAGGGAACATTATCTTCTAGATGTTGTTAGTACCGAAATTATGTTGGTAAGGCTAAAATAACTGACTGTTTCCATCTCTCTATTTTCATTCGAAAGAGATAGAGCATTAAATTTTACACGTTGGTAAGACCGACTTCCGGTGAAACAAAGTCCGAAGAAATAAGCAGCTGTGCCGGCAACCGACATCGACTTTGGCCCGTAAATTAGGTTGACTGTCGACCGAGCTTGAATAGCGATCTAAGGAACGATAGGAGCGGTGACTGGCTCCGCCCCCGTATTTCCGGTCTTTTTCTCGAAAATCTAGGTCTCAAAAACCGTCTCAAATTCGAAAATTAAGTCGTGCAATGACGATTTCTTTTCGGGGACCCGATCTCGAGATAGGGTAGGAATCGTTCCACGGTCGAATTCTCCTTTCCGGTGACTCCGTTTGAGTGGAATAGATGAAAGAAGAACCCGTATTTTGACAGCTCGACGTTCGTTAATTTATTTAACTTCTGGCTGTCAGAGATATTCGGAATGAGGAAAGTAGAGCGGAATTTTGCGAATGTCGGTCGATAGACATATCAGGAAGTATGATGGGAAAAACGAACGCTTCGTTTGGTAAAAAGTGCGGAACCGATTCGGAGAAGGAAAAAATTTCTATGGCCTAATCGTTTGGGTAATGTCCTCCCTGCCGGTTCGACAAAATCGTGGACCTTTTTCTTTTTGGCGTTTTCGAAAGATTTCTCGGGGAATTTCGAGATTATCGCTATACGAAACACCTTCCGAAAGAATAAATTTAGCGATACCGAAAAAATTCGCCACTTGGCTGTTTTCGTTATCGATATCTAGCGATATCGTGAAAATCGGTATATCCGCCGTTCGGGGTCTTACGGCCTCTCAATTTCTAACGCGCCTAAGGCAAATGACCTAGTTTCATAAAAAAATTACTCGGCCCGGCCTCCGCATCCCGTTCGAGAGTTATTCGTAAAATCCCCGTTCCGGTTGAACCCGCGTAAATCCCCTCCATTTTGACCGAAAAGTGCCTTACGCGTTTAGTATATAATACACTAGTAGGCGGGCAGATCTACATTGTATATCAAACGCCTAGCTGGGCAGATCTACCTTGCACCAAAAACGCCTAAGCGTATATATATATATATATATATATATATATATATATATATATATATATATATATATATATATATATATATATATATATATACATCATCGGTAGCCCTGAAACATCTCAACATATTCAAATATAAAGTAACCTTTCAATTTATATCTTGTATGTTATAACGTATATATATATATATAGGGATATCCACCGGGACCGTCCGTTAAAAAGTTTTTGAGTTCCAATTACAATATCAAGCTGAAATTTCATACGCAGCCATAACTAGCGATTTCCAATTGAAGTAAAATATTTTCGAAGTGATATCATTTCCGGTTTTACCGGAAGTGGGTCATACCTTCGTTATTTCAAATGGCATACTACCTTTTTTATTATTTGTTTAGAACCGACACTTGAGCAAGGCATAAAATACCCAAGTTGTTGGCACTTGCCTGTCAAAACTTTAGATAGATTTAATTATTTTTGTTATAAACTCGATTTTTGGGGAACATTTGAAAAAATTTTAGCTCGTAGATCTTTTGCACTACAGACACATTTTTGCTAGGGTGGATGTAAGAAGGATCAAGGAATTTTTTTAAGCAATCTACCCATGTTAAATGTTTATTGCTTTGTTTTTTTTCAATCTGGCCTTTTTCAAACAGCAATAACTCAATTTTTTCAAATTGCACGTGCCATTTTTTATATCGCCATCAGATGAAGCGTCAAATCTCAGATGGAATTGTATAAGCATGTACTATACCCATCACATATAGTTCCGAAATAATTTGGGAATATATTGAATTTTGATGATTTTGCAAGAACTAACAGAGAATGCTTTGAAATATTTGAATTAAGTAGCTGAACGCGCTACGCTCACCTGACAGGTGCCTAAAATTATTGTTTTTGTCACTTCGTTTGTCATTCGATGGGTATAGTACATGCTTATACAATTCCATCTGAAATTTGACGCTTCATCTGATGGCGATATAAAAAATGGCACGTGCAATTTGAAAAAATTGAGTTATTGCTGTTTGAAAAAGGCCAGATTGAAAAAAAAAAACAAAGCAATAAACATTTGACATGGGTAGATTGCTTAAAAAAATTTCTTGATCCTTCTTACATCCACCCTAGCAAAAATTGTGTCTGTAGTGCAAAAGATCTACGATCTAAAATTTTTTTAAATGTTTCTCAAAAATCGAGTTTATAACAAAAATAATTAAATCTATCTAAAGATTTGACAGCAAGTGCCAACAACTTGGTTATTTTATGCCTTGCTCAAGTGTCGGTTCTAGATATATAATAAAAAGGTAGATTGCCATTTGAAACAACAAAGTGATGACCCACTTCCCGTATAACCGAAAATGGTATCACTTCGAAAATATTTCACTCCAATTGGAAATCGCTAGTTATGGCCGCGTATAAAATTTCAGCTTGATATTGTAATTGGAGCTTAAAAAATTTTTAACGGACGGTCCTGGTGGATTTTGCTATATATATATATATATATATATATATATATATATATATATATATATATATATTATTTTTATATATATTTTTTTTTCACCGACAGTTGCGGGTAACTCCAATAACTACCGGGCTTTGTGGCCAAGGTAGTCATCTTAACATCTTGTGGCTCATTCATTGTTGAGAAAGCCGCGTACAATTCTGGTGGTGCTGAGAACAACTTCTCGCTGCGATCCAGTGACAACTGCTCTATCGAGATCCAATCTTTGGGTGTTTTGCAATAGGTGCCCCTCCACGAGCCCGTTGACGGATATAATCATAGGCATAATTACAGTGGTGCTCTGCTCATGAATTTGCATCATTTCAATGGCCAGATCTCTGTACTTATCGATCTTCTCCGAATACGCCCTTGGTATATTATCATCAGCTGGTATCGTCACATCAAAGAGTACAGCTTTTTCTCTTGCTTATAGAATACAACAATATCCGGCCTATTGTGCGTTATGGGCCGATCACAGATTATAGTATTATCCCAGTATACCTTGTGCTCCTTATCTTCAAGGACAGTTTCAGGTGTATATTTGTAATTCGGTACTCTGTTCTTCAGGAGTCCGAGCTTCAACGCTATCTCCTGGTGGTATATTTTGGCCATGCTGTTGTGCCTGTCGAGGTAATCCTTGGGGGCCAAGATCGGGCACGACGACGTGACATGCTGGATTGATTCAAGGCCCCTGAAGCAGCGGCGACATCGGTCTGAAGGGGTATTAAGCTTAGCGATATGCTTGTTATAGGCCCTTGTTGGCACAACCTGTTCTTGTATGGCCACCAGCCTGCCTTCAGTTTCCGAGTGTAGATATCCTGCCATAAGAAAGTTCACCGACTCACGCTTGTCAACGTTATCGCTCTCAAGGACCCTAGGATAGCGGCCATGTAATTTCATCGCCTTCCACTCATTGATCCTTTCTTCAGGAGTGCGGCTTCCTAGTGCTACTTCGGCCCTCATCAGTTTCAGAGGAGTCGCATCATCGAATGCACGGATGGATCTGTGAAACGACGTGTTACTTGCCGAGAAGTGCTTCCTTAAGCTAAGGATAATTTTATCGTGGGCGCTTTCTATATTTGATATTCCTCTGCCTCCCTGGTCTCTTCTAAGGTAGAGTCGGTTCACCGACGCATGAGAGTGGTGCATGCCATATTTTGTCAGCATCCCTCTAACTTCTTCATCTAAGTTCCGCAGCTCAGTCGTTGACCAGTTAACAACTCCGAACGAGTAGGTTATGCTCGGGAATGCCCAGGTGTTAAGGGCTGTCACCATTGCCTTGGAATTCAGTTTCGACTGGAGTACAAGTTCGAAGCGTCCAAACAACTTCTTTTTGAATGACTCTCTGACTTCTGAAGTTTTGAAGTCCAAGGCTTGCTGTATGCCCAGGTATTCGTAGGTTTACTGGGGTCCAAGTGCAGGGAACATTTCCTCATTGAAGTGCTGAATTCCAGGCCCCATATCAACCATCTTGCCTCTCCCGACACAAACTGCCGCACATTTTTCCATTCCGAGTTGCATGCGAACACCCTCGCTAAAGGCTGCCACAGTTTCCAGCTGCCTCTTCATTTGATCTACTGTACCTGTATAAAGTTTAAGGTTATCATTTTACCTGCAGAAATTTCTGCTCCTTGCGTTCTTAGACAGAGAGAGGTTCGCCATGTACTCATTAGTTGTCTCAGCAAGCCCACCACCGAACCAGGAACCCCATACATTTCCAGAAGCTTTAGTAACCATGAATGTGGAACGTAATCGAAAGCCTTTCGATAGTTAATCCACGCGATACATAAGTTTCTAAGCTTTTTGCGTGCGTGCTTCGTTACAATATAGTCTGTAACTAAAAGTTCCCTACATCTTCTGGCTCCGCTCCGACATCCATTCTGCTCATACGCGAGAATGTTATGCGCTTTAATGTGCTTATTGATGTGTATTGACAAGATTGCCGTCATCAGCTTATATAAAGTAGGCAAGCATGTTATAGGCCGATAATTCCTAGGGTCCTGGGAGTCACCACTCTTTGGAAGCAAGTGTGTTACTCCGAGGGTGAGTTGTGCACTCACACTAGTAGGGTCTTCAAGGGCGCGTTGGAATAAGGTAGCAATAGTGCTATGAGTGCTTTTGAAATACTGAAATACCACCAAAAATTGTGAAGTTTGTCCGGGCCGGGTGCTGCCCAGTTGTTGGATCTCTTAAGTGTTCTCGAGATATCTTCTGCCGTTATAGTGATATCCAGCATATTGTGTTTCGGTATTTTCGACTGCACCTCATCCATCCAAAACGCATTCTCGTCGTGTGATATATCATTCTCCCATATGCCGCTCCAGAATGTGCGCACATCGTTAGGAGGTGGAGGAGCGCCCTCTGCAGTGTCAGATTGTTCGAGGGTTCTGTAGAATAATTTAGTATTCTTATAGAAGAGAAAATTGTTCTTATACCTCTTCACTCGTTATTTATATCTTCGGGATCTGTTCCCTAATGCTTTCATTTTTTGTTTCATAGTATCGCAAATAACCGCAATTCTGTTATTGAAATTAGGGTCCTTTGCCCTGATACGGAACTCTGAAGCAATGAGGCGAACATATCGTAGCAGATTCCTGGATGGATCGGCGAAATTCAGATATGTGTGAAGGTGCCCAATTTTTTTCTCAGATTGACAATCTTTCCTTCGAGGCGCACCTGTCAAGGTGGGGCATTATTGCTTTTGGCGTTTACATATTCGGGTGATGGACATTGTTCCTTGAATCTCACACAGAGTTACTGCGGCCGACTAGACCAAATCAACCAGATCATCCAGGTTAGAGACATGACTTATAAGCTCATTTACTAGGGAATCGATCTTTTTTATCATTTCAGCCGTATCTTGGGACTGACTCATTCTGGGTATTTTTGGCCTGCTGCTTGGATTCACGCCTTTATAATACATCAGATTTCAGGTGAGGTGGTGTCTGATGTTAATCAGTTGTTCGTCCTCTTCATCAGCGTTAGGAATGATTGATCTGTTGAAGCGTGCTATTGATCGGCGCTTCGCCTTTGGTGTTGCTGTACGCGGCCAGCAACTTCCCTTTATCGCGTCAAGTTCAACTTTCGACATTTTCTGGTTGTTCAGAATTCATTTTACTCTGTTGGACAAGAGTTGAGCATACGATGTTCGTTGAGGGTACATGTCATTCAGATCTCAGCTAAGAGTTGTCTATACGTCTTATTAGTTTCATTGACCAATTTCGATGCGGTGGAGTGCGAACGCATCAGTATTGCATGTTCAGCATTTGTCCATCGTGCGATATATATATATATATATATATATATATATATATATATATATATATATATATATATATATATATATATATATATATATATATATATATATATATATATAATATATATATATATATAATAAGTTACTTATGCTGTACTATCTCGGTACTGGATTTAAGTCGATCATAGATCAAATAGTATAAATATAAAGCAATGAATTGAATCAGGGGAGTTGGGAATAACAATTTCATGTATTTCCGTCCTCCACGTAACTTAACTCCAACTAACAAATTTACGTTGCCCTCAGGCAAACTCTCGATTCACCTTTATTTTTTATTGAAAAACTTCAAACTAACCTGTCACGTGTGAATGACGGAAATCACGTTCGAAACTTCGAAAACGACCCGATAATTTGTTGCACAACGTCATATTAACTGATTGATGAAATCAAACCATTTAAAGAATTTGGTGTGATCTGGAAAAGATTTGGAAGCCTGCCGAAATGGTCTTAGCTACTAAGGTCGTGTAGAAGACAGAGTAACCGTTTCGATGTAAGCATTATTGAATTTCAAATTGACAAATTCCAACAAGAGTCTGGGTAAACTGCTCGAATGCTGAGCCCATTCCGTATTCCTCGATGGAGTAGGTAAAAGCTACCAAGAGCCAAGGAAAAATCGAAGAAAGAAGAAGATCAATTGACGGCTATATATGACATAACCTATATAAGATTGAAGTTGTTTTGCTTTGTATTGTTCTAAGTATATACATACTTAGAAGATAGGTACCATTGATATATTGCTGTAAGTAATTTCTTGGACATAAAGACAACCAAGCCCTGTTCACTTTTGAAAGTTGAAGTTGTCAGAACCGACGGAAAGAATTGTAAGTGTTCGACATGAACTACAAAAAAAGACAATTGAATATTTGACAAAGGCAAAATTCAAAGCTGGGCTTCACTTCAATTTAATCATCAAAGTTCTGAACAACCACAATCTTCAAAATGATGGCAAATTGAGATGTAGGAAAATACCACCGAGAAAGACATCAGAGGTAATACAAATAACCATAATTTATTATAGTTTCCATTAATTTTATGTTGCTGCAGGTAATTTGTTGGACCCAAAGAGCACTGGACGCTATTCGATCTGGAATGTCTTTAAACCTTTCTTCCTGGAGCAATTATTTTGAATCTAAAATGTTTGAAGAAATTTTCATAGTGGAGCAAATTTCAAAATGAATCCCAAAAAGTTAATAAGTTCATAGTATTAGGAATTATAGATACTTTAAGTGAATATGCCGATGTTTCGATCTGTCTTTTTAATATATTATCCTTACCGTTTCGTATTAATACCTCGCTCTGATTGTCTCTATATTTATATCATGTTCTGATTGTTTTGGTTCTTACTCCTATTTTGACTGTTTTGTGTTTATATTGATGTAGGTTTGACATTTTGTTCGGATGTAGTCTATACACACAGTGTTTGTCTCAATACAAGTTCAAAACTATTAATGTCGATTTTTGAGAGACTTGTCATGAATACTCTTAACTTGTATATTGATGACTTATAAAGAATATATTAATTAATTATATCAAGAATTCAAGAGCTATGTGATAATAGATATCTTATTTTGAGAGTTCTGGATACATAGACTTTGTTAAAATTGACTCAATTATTTAGTGTACATGAAATGAAAGGTGAATATGGATAATAAATTCAAGAAAGTTTTTCGAAGATACAATCAACTACATTCTTTACAGAAGCAAAAAAACTGATGGAAAGTTAAAAACTTTATTTCAAATTGATATTGAAATATACAGAAAAATTTTTGTGAAAGAATTAACATACTACATCAAAATGCTTGACACAAATTCCAATCGAGAAAATATTCATTAGGAGTTGATATTAAAACTGATATATGATGTACACGTATATGCAGAAAAAGAGTACCACCGAAATTGTCGAATATTTGCTCTTCGTTCTGAAAATCCCAAATTACATTTTCTGATCTCGTACCATAGGTTTCTCAGTTACTGAACTATTGAAGAGCTGCCAAAAATCTGAAAAAATTAAAATTTTATTTTGAAAGCAGAAGAAGTATTCTGAGGAAAATTCAACATGTTTTTTCTTTCTAATATCAGAGCCGAAGAGATAATTCTTGAAACTGTAATTGACGGATGCAATAATTATCTCACAACATTCAGAGCATTTCAAATTTCATTATCGGTGTTGTGAAATAGAGTTAAAATTGAGAAATTTTAATAAGAAATTTAGTATTGAAGATGCACGAAATTCTCACCTCATGACAACTATGAAACAATTTCAAGATGACTAAACACATATTATTTATCAATGCTTGTAAATGTGAAAATAAATAAAGCCAATTCTACTACCACCATTTCAAATTCCATTGAAGTACATACTTGGGCACTTACCCGTTCAGTTTTCATTCCTCGGCAAAATTTTGTCTCATCTTGTAACGATAAACGTTGCATTTTCGAATGATGAAATGTGCAGTTCAACAAATTTTCTTTGTTAATATCAAATGCCTCCTCAGAAATTGTTGCTGTGGAGAATTAGAAGTAATGAGTAATGTAAGGGTCATAACGTAACTCAATGAGCACTTATTGTCGAGCAAATTCTTCTCACTTTCATAAAAAACAAAACCGTACTAACCTTAATATAAAATAGACCCATTCCTCCTGCTCGAAAATTAAGTTGTTGAAATCTATTCCATTCATCGAGAAACAGCAGTAACACTGTTGCATAGAAGTTGTTAGTGAGGTTTCGATAAACATAGCTCATATATATCTGCAAAATATTCATAATGTTAGATTAATGGTGTGCTACGATTACTACATCTCATTAGAGAGTTCCTATCTAATTGTGAGAAAAAAGAATGTACAAACCTGACATTTTGCTGAGTACTATTCAATATTATAGTATTAGAATATAAAGTCCAACAGACCAACATCTCGTGTCATTATTGCATCTTTGAATAACCAATTTCACTTGTGTAATGTTAGGACTGAAAAGCTGCATTCTGTTCATTGTTTGACTCCGACCCATGCACTCTTCTACCTTCAAAATAGAGCCTGTTACCACAAAATAAAGAAAATTTTTGACCTTGCACTTGTGAACACTTTAGCCTGAAAAAAAAAACAACATGAGGTATTCGTTAGATTGCCTTCAATAAGCTGTACATTATTGATTTCATTGAGAATATTGAGATGATTCGTCTTCGGAGAAAACGACAAATAACGTACCTTAAGATACCAAATTATATTCTCGGTTGTCTCAACCTCTGGAGATATTCAGTTTCGCGTGCAAATTAAAACTTGATCCGTTCTGTATTGCACATTTCTCCGTTCTACGTAGTGGAATAAGCTGAAAATTTTGGTGTTATTATTGACGAAAAAGATCGTTCTGTAAATACTTACTTTTCGAGTAGCTTATTTTTCAAATAACATTGGAAAATACGGATGGTTTATATCGTAGGTAATATCAATAGGCCTTCACTCGTAGCGAAAATGAAAAAAAAACGTTTTTTTCGTGAGAACATATGAATTTTCGTGCATAAACGAACGAAATACGTAATGTTTACTTACGTTCCGAAGGAGCACTCCCCTATTCGTTCCAAATACGACGTTTTTCTCGCAATCGAATCGAAACCTTTTACGTTCTAGGTAACCGAACAGGTTTCGAGATGATTTCGATGTACCTTTATTGATAGGATAATTGATATTTTTTTTAGTTTAGATGTTTTTGACAACCCAAACCCTAGAATTTGATCGTCGTGTTCCCGACGTGTTTCATTCCCTATTAGTGGAAAAGGAAATGATGACGGCAGGGGTATCGAGCAAATTTATCTTTTTTCCGGAATAAATTAAAAATATTGCAATGCCCTTTTCGCGGAAAAAAAAGAAATGAGAGTAAAATTTCTGCTCGGATTCCATGGTATTTCCCTTTAATTGCCGATAGTTTTAAACCTCGAACCGAAGCGTTTCTGGCGACGACTTGCGAGGGGCGTGTCCGTTTTTTCGAAAATGTGAAATATCTTCCGCGTCTGAAAATGGACCTCTTTTCTGACGCGGATTTATAAGGTTTCCCGTGGAAAATACACGATAAAAATATCGGGAAACATGATGGGAAAGACGAACACTTCGTTCAGTGAAAAGTGCAGGACCGATTAGGCGATGGAAAAAATTTTTATAGCCTACTCGTTTGGGTAATTTCCTCTCTGCCTTTTCGAGAATATCGTGAACCTTTTTCTTTTTGGCGTTTTCGAAAGGTTTTTCGGGGAATTTCGAGATTATCACTATATGAATCGTCTTCCAAAAGACGAAATTTACGGATGCCGAAAGAATCCGGCACTTGGCTCTTTCCGTTTTCGAGATCTGGCAATATCGCGAAAATTGTCGCAAATTCGTATCTCCGCCGTTCGGGGTCTCGCGGCCTCCCGATTTCACACGCACCTTCGACCGACTACCTTGTTTCATAAGAAATTACTCGGCCCGGTCTCCGCCTCCCGCTCGAGAGCTATTCGAAAAATCCCCGTCCCGGTCCAACCACATTCCATCCCTCCACTTTAACCGAAAAGTACCTTACACGTGTAGTTTATATACACGATTCAATTTCGAAATTATATTCAATAACGATGTTCGAAATGCACTATGCTTCAAAGCTACGAAAATTTTTTCAAATTGCAGACCTTCTCTTATGTTATGTCTCGATATAAATAACTATATCAATAGCTGTAATGTATTGTTTTTCTGAAAGATTGGATCGGGTTTCATAAATTTCTCAGTAGTCATCCGAAATGTCATTATGTTGAGAAGATGGGACTGTGAAATTTTCTGTTACTAATCCAGGAATTGTCACCATTGCAACTGGAAACCAATCGATTTCGAATTGATATTAAATAGGAATTTTAGCTAGATGGAAAATGCTAAAAGAAAGGCAACATTTTGGGAAAAAACATGGAAACAACTGAACAATTTATCAAATAAGATAATAAATAATCCCACTGTGTATTGTAACAGGTAGTTACCAGCAATCTTATTATGGAATAATGTGAATAATTGGTCAAGATTGTGGATGCGGATTCAAATTTGCAGATGAATGTGAAGAACTCAAGTAGCAGGTGATTTTAAACTGTGCACATTATTGTAATCCTAAGCATTGCATTCATTTGTAGTATAATAGGCAAACCTAATATACTTTTAAATTTCAGAGTAGGGTATTGAGGTAGTCGTCCATAAATACACTACATATTCCGAAAATATTGTTATTGATCAGTCCTCAGTCCAACCTTATGTTCCTTTCATTTATAATTTTGCTCTTTGTAGATAACTCATACGATGCATAAATATACCAAAAAAAAACTAATTGAAGTGATCCTGATAACTGGTGGTGAATTTTTAGAAAACTAACGTGATAGTACAGTTGAAATGGTTCCGGTACTGCAATTTCCTCCAATTAAGGAGGTCATTGAGTGGATCACTAAAAAACGTGAATAATGTACCCAATTACGCATAACAAATATGGTTCCTATCAATCGAGTCGTTCTCGAATTATCTAGCGGCCAAACGAAGAAACTTTTTATAGAGGTAAGTTGGCCTAAATCGACTTATTTCGAACTATGTGGTACAACGTTGTGCATGCAATTCACGGACACCCTGTATATATATATATATATATATATATATATATATATATATATATATATATATATATATATATATATATATATATATATATATATATATATATATATATATATATATATATATATACCGAGTGGTAGGTAAGATAGGTCGACTGATACCTCATTGGAAAGTTCTTTTGATTCCCAACACAAATAAAATTCGACTTTTTACATATTCAGAAGAAAATACAGGCTTGTAAGTAAGCCAGATATCATTCATACGGATAAACAGAATCGAATAACATATAATTGATCACATAACATAAAAATAAAATAAATACAATACCAAATTTCTTAATTTGTGATGCTTGCCGACGAGATTAAAAATATGTGGAAAATGGAAAAAAATTATTCTACCAATTATTATGTCTACAACAGATAATACTCCTAGAAATCTTCACAAAAATATTGAAATTTTAGGTCTGAAGAAAAATTTATTTGAAAAATTACAGAAGATGAGTCATCAACTCTTGTAATATTCTTCCTTGGTTTCTTTCCGAAAAAATAATGAGAAAGAGTCATAGGTTTTCTCTTTAGTTTTTCTGCTCAGTAGTTTTTTTCCTATTTTATTCACTTTTATGTATTCCATCATTCATCACTTCATACAAAGAAAAGTAATAATGAATAACATTCAGTATTACTTGACTAAGGTCCGTACACCGGATTTTTCCGGGAAGAAAGCTTCTGACACTACTCGTTAGTACATTGATATCATTGACTGATGATGCTATAGTTTATATATATTCTGATAGATTGATATATTTCCACAACATTTAACACTATCCTAATATATAATCATTCTATGAGATATTTTGATTAAAATCATTGCCTGACAGTGGTATTAATTACCGGTTGTTGGATTTTTTCATTAAAGCGAAAAAGACTCAATTACTGCTAACCAATTTGTTTCTGGACAAAAAGCAGAAACAGGTCAATTTTTGTCTGAAGGGGGAGATATTTTATCACACGGTGATTTTATTTTACATCAACACCCTGGACAGGGGTACACAAAACTCAGTTTTTTTAATGAGAAAGATAGATCGAATGATACCTCTTTTGATTCTCAAAACAAATGTTATAGAGTTTTGACACATTCAGAAAAAAATATAAGCTGGTTCGTCAAAAGACGAGTAATTTTCAGTCATTCCAGATCTGTTGATTTCGAATGAACATTCACCGAAATGCTGTTTTATTTTGGGGTAAAATATTTTTAAGCAATGGTGCTTTCACTACACCTCCTCAGACAACCCCTCAGATGAGGGAGTCAACCCCGCAAATCTTCGAATTGATCTGTTAGTGTTAGAGCTCATCGGATGGATATTTAGAGTTATCTGATTACTGTGCACGAATTTTCAAATTCGATTACATTTCAATGATGATATAGAGTGGATCATGGAGAAATTAATACGCAGTATAAGAGTCTCTCTCTTCACAAAGGAGCGATGATCACTCCGTGTCATCAGTTGAATCGCAAAAATTGTTACCCATCGATGGACTGATGAAACGCAGACATGTTAAGACAACTACAACCACGACCGCATACGCAACCAATCATCGTATGAGAAAAGCCTCTAATAGCATGGTCTCCGAGGTTGACATGTTAGTGAGTAGAGAAAATTGAAATTGGAGAAATCGAATAAATAATTGAATTTATTATACCTGATACTTTTTATAGGTCAACTCGGTATCAATCGAACAAATGTTCAAAGTGTTCGTAGCAAATTTCCAAACACAAATACAGATTTTGCTCGAAACGTTCCCGGACATTACGTAGCATTTTATTTCGATTACACTTGACTACAATCCGTTGTTGTAGATCCACCAAATCTGCTGAATCAGTTTTATAAATTTGACTCTTTATTTGGCCTCATAAAAAAATCCTTCAGCGACAAGTCGGGAGAACGTGGGGGAAATTCTGTAGGGCATCTTCTTCCGATCCATCGATCAGGAAATTCTCCATCTATATATAATTTCAGTTATGGCCGGATTGATTAGTTTTTCAAGTAGTTGAAGTTACATTTCTCTCTTCAGATTTCCTGGTAATCAAAATTGCCCAATATTACAACTCCCATTGATGCCAACCCAAATATTCATATTTTCAGAATATTAGGTATGTACTCCACGAAAGATTCTGGGATTAGAGTCCGACCAGAACCGGGAGATATGACGGTTTACAGTGCCATTCAAAAAAAAAGTATATTCATCTGAGATTCAAGTATTGTAGAGAAAGGGTTTGCGATTGTTTGCGATTCGCTCACTTATTATTTCACAGAATTGCACTCTGCAGTCGAAATCACCCTCATTCAAATCCTGGATTATCTTTATATTATACGGATGGAATTAGTAGTGTTTCCGTTTCCTAAATTCGTACGGGTCTTTCGACATGCTATCTCTTCCTATTATGAACAGAGCCAGTTTCTCTAAATTTTTACACAAACTTCAAAATGTACTTGGACTTACATGCTTATCATCATGGCGTTCATTGAAAATAGCAGCTGCCCTATTCGCACAAATATTATTACTGAAAAGTATTTCAATAATTTTTACTCTTTCAGCTATTGAATGAACCATTATACTGGTATGGATGTAACCCGTGAGTGTGAAAATCAACTAGATAAACAAGAAAACTCATTCGAATTTCATTCATCAGGTACAAGCAATTTGGGAAAAAAACAAAAACTGCCGCATTTGTTGTTGAGAAATCTGCATAACATCTGTGTGGTTTCGGATGAATATTTTTCGGTAACGAGTACTTTACTTGAGCTCGTTTCATTTCAACCTCGGATACAATGCTATTAGAGGCTTTTCTCATACGATGATCGGTTGCGTATGCGGTCGTGAGACGTGCGGGCCATAACCCAAGGAGTTGTCCTCACATGTCTGTGTTTCATCAGTCCATCGATAGGTAACAATTTTTGCGATTCAACTGATGACACGGAGCGATCATCGCTACTTTGTGAAGAGGCTCTTATACTGTGTATTAATTTCTCCACGATCCACTCTATATCATCATTGAAATGTAATCGGATTTGAAAATTCGTGCACTGTAATCAGATAACTCTAAATATCCATCCGATGAGCTCTAACTCGGACTAACACATCAATTCGAAGATTTGCGGAGTTGACACCCTCATATGAGGGGTTGTTTGAGGAGGTTTAGTGACAGCACCACTGCTCAAAGATATTTTACCCCAAAATACAACAGCATTTCGGTGAATGTTCATTCGAAATCAACAGATTTGGAATGACTGAAATTTTTCGTCTTTTGACGAACCAGCCTGTATCTTTTTCTGAATATGTCAAAACTCTAAAACATTTGTGTTATATATATATATATATATATATATATATATATATATATATATATATATATATATATATATATATATATATATATATATATATATATATATATATATATATATATATATATATATATATATATATATATATATATATATATATATATATATATATATATATATATATATATATATATATATATATATATATATATATATATATATATATATATATATATATATATATATATATATATATATATATATATATATATATATATATATATATATATATATATATATATATATATATATATATATATATATAAATTATTTTGAACAAGGTTACTTGGCATTTCAAAGTCGCCAACCATTCCCGATTGCTTTTATATTAAGATATTTTGAATAAAATATAGGTTTCTAAAAGAAATTACCCAAAAATAAATATTCCTATACTGACTTAATTTTCTCTAATACCTTGATTAGGAGCTTTCATAAAGACATCTTTCAGCTATATATAGAATTCCTATAGTCCAAATCTACTAATAAATTCATACTTCTCCTTCTATAGCTATACAAGTTAAAAAGAACTATGTTGGAACAAAAGACGGCCCAGAAATCATAATTCTTCTACATTCCTTTATTCCAAAGATCTTCCTCATGTGGTCTTACAGGATAACTTATTTGATAAAAATGGAAATTCTAAAGACAATAACATTAAAAAAATTTTTCTGCTTCAGTTGAAGGCATAAGTCACATGAGTCATATAAAATTTTGGTCACACTATATCTAAAAAGGGCGAAGCTAAAAATATCTTTCGTCAAAGGAACCTCCATTTGTATCATAAAGGTAACTCTTCTTCCTATACAAAGCACCAAACAAAAGCAACAGAAAATTTAAGATGAGAATGAAGATAGTTTATTAGGGACAGGAAAAATTTCAAATCACAGAGTCGTTTCCATTTGTTTCGAAAAAATTAGTTGTTTATATACTATATATAGTTTTTCATGTAATTTCGTTCTCTTGGGTCATAAAAACGAAAAGGAATAACTCCTATGTTTTTCCAAACAGTATATGATATATCTCTATAGAAATGCCTCTTAAAAACAAATGTAATGTTTTACTTCATCAGCATCAGTTCATGACTCTTGCAATCCAAACAAATGCAGAATCAACTTGAATGAAATGAAAATCAACTTGAAACTGTTCAAAATGAGTTTCAAAAAAGAAACCATGGTATTCCTAGTGACATCGGTCACCTGTGTGACACGTTTCTTGAAAACCTCCAACGACACCGGTTTCTTTTAAACACCTCTTGACAGCAGATAGACTAGAACTATAGAAGAATGTCTTGTGGCGTAATTTGTGACGACCACCCAATTGATACTCTTGTTTCAATTCACAAATATCTGGGTCTTCTTCATCCTGAATTCTGTCTTATCGAAAACATTATGATCAGGAGCAATTTGCCAGGCAATAATTGGATTTTCGAATGGTCAGCAGAATTTAGCTTAGAGTCATGGCCAAAACGGATTGTCTTGTTTCTGGTTTATGCCTCACATGCTTCTGGTATGACAACCAATTAATATAATATTTAATAATATCCTAGCTAATTACAGGTAAATTTGAATGCTTTTCTCGAAAGAATAAAGCAACCTAAGCATGAATTTTGGATCTGTCAACACGAATAATCTTCACCGATATTTGAATTTTATGCGATTCGGTTAGACAGTACTTAGAAATGAAAGAAAATTCAACACATTTACTATAGAGTGAACGCAGTCATTTAAACATTCGCTGCGAAATACGATCGGAATAAATGATTCTACGCTATCAAATCACTCACTTGTAACAAATCGATAAAAGTGAAAGAAAAATGACTTCGAATTCTATTAGTTCTGCCATAGATAATAAGATATTTATTTACGATTTATACCCTGTCAAGAAGTAATCACATGGCGAATAAAATGCATCGATTCAATTTATTTTTGAAATATATGTTTTTGTAATTTATATGATGAACTTATGTTATAATGTTGAAAAGAAATAGTTCATCACATTTGTCTTGAACAAAGTATTCAACGAGGCCAACATGAAATATCATGCTATTTGAAAGACAAAACCATTGCCTAACGTTTTACTAAATTTATTCCGCACATAATAACTTTGTTTGAAAAAAAAATGGCAAATATATTCGTTTTATTACTACGAATCTAATAACTTGCTCAGATTAGGTGACTTATGAGTCATGCTTCATGACTTAAACTGGTCTGAGCGAGTTATGTGTAAAAGTTTATTCAATTTCAGTTTTCATCCTTCAAATCGAATCTTATCATAGCTGTTATTTGTTATAAGCAGCTGGAAAAACTATTGAGGAAAATTTTCTTTGCGTTGGGGATCATTTCATTCGCATTCAATAGCTGAAGGAGATTAGATCCTCTTTCAGCTTCTACTACTAGAATAATCTGAGAGCAGATTTCTGCTTTATTTCTTTCCCACATAAAACAGCTCAGAATTTTTAGCTAGCTAGATGATCTGATACTAGATTTGATACCGGTACGTTGCTGAGGTACTTCTGTATATTATACACTTATACAAACAGAGGTTCTTTGGAGGAAAAGTACAACAAGATCTTTTCTACTCTTTACACTTCATGATTACCATGAATCTCACGAGTCATGAAATATGACTCATGAGTTCAAAAATTTCTATACTATCTTAATATACTCTTTAGTTTCTAAAGCGATGTAAAATTTTGAGTTTTTAATGATGAATATGAGTTCTGAAAAATCAGTCATGAATCATGAGATGAATAATGAGTCAGAGTCAAAGGTCAAAAATTCTGATGCAGTGTTAATGTTCTCTCTAGTTTCAAGGAAGGTAGGAGGAGTCATTATTATTTATGAGAGTCACAAGTCATGTGTCAATACTAATGAGCCAGTCTCGATATTTTCTAGCTTTTAACCTATTGGCGCTATTATTACCAAATAATGGAAATTCCAAAATTGAATAGTATGTTGCAAATATCCTGCTTCTGTATGATAGTCAAATAGGTTTTTCTAAGAAACAAGTATACCAACATGACTGATAAATCATGACCCATGATTTAAGAATCATGGCTGAAGACTAATGGCTAATGACTCATAACGTATCACTCTCGACTTCGTGTTTTATTACTCTTGACTCATAACTTATGATTCATTACTAGTACTTGACTTGTGACTCTAGATTCATTGAAGTTATTGTTCTAAGAATATTATGGAAACAATATAATTTCTCTCTGAAATGCAAGAAATTTCATCACATTTTATATAAAATTTATCAGTAAAATTAGCGTACAAGATTGTCAAGGCTTTACGTGAATATATAATATGAAATTTCTTGGGGTTACCTGAATAATAGACGATTAATGTCAAAAAGACAATGAATTGAAATGGTTATGAAAAATTACAACGCATAATACATATTCATATTATATCCATGAATAAGAAATCATTATAGAAGTCAAGAACATTTAATGAAAACATTCAGGTTTTCTCCTTCACGCAGAAAATTACGATGCATCAACAAAGATGGTGAGTCTTTCAGAATTTCAGTATCACCACTGGTCTTCGTCATTTGTTGGTAATTGGTTCCACAAAAAAAAATTATGACTACTTGTTCGGAAAAGTCTTCTAGTGCTTCTGGTTTCTAACTATAGGTTCTATATTCGCTGAAACTAATGCTAACCGTTCAGTAGTTTTCAAAACATAGAAATGTTCTTCAACAGTGAATGATTGTCACCCATTTTCAAAGTTGATAACGCGATGTTCAGTTCGGCATTTTTCTGAAGTCACCAATATTCATCTAATTTAGAACAATATATCTTGTTTCACAGTGTGTGGCGACATTAATCAAATTTATGCACTCTTGAACTTTTGTATTCCATGTTATTTTTTCCGCAATCTGTCAATGCAATTTGTCAGAACACCTAAAGATTTTGACCCTCATAGTTGCTGGTGAGAAAAATGTTAGAAAAAAGACTATCTACGGAGACGTTACTGCCTACCTCTATATGTTCTACAGTAAAATATTTTAAAAGAATCAGGCAAAATAGTGTCAGTTGCGAATATATTTCTTACACTGCTAAAGCTGTAGGAAAGGTAGATACTGAAAAAACTATTGACAGATTTATTACTGACCTTGGTACCCTCAAGAATGATTACAATAATGAAGGACCTGTTGCGTATTGAGAGAAATTGTCTTAGTTTCAACATTGCTTTTATTTTTACAGCTTTAGAAAGAAGGGATGCTAGAAAAAAATAAGGAATTATTGGCAGCTTTGCTATTAATCACTCCTATTTGTAAGGAGAAATCAAAGCATATGAATGATATTCCGTTTAAAACTTAGGAAATCTGAAAGTAAAATACAAATAATGCAGCGAAAGCTTACTTACTAGGATTTTCATTCCAACATAGTTATTATATATCCGGAAAAATTGAATTAATATCAAAACGTTTTTTATCTATTTCAACAGCTGTAGGATGGTTGAAAGCTATAATGAATATATTGATGGATTTCTTGTTAGAACCCTCTATTTCTTCCAATTTGGAAGAGTAACCTCTCTTTTGCCATTGTGGAGCAGCATAAACTAAGATCCCTAAATGTCCACAGAAATCAGGAAGATTCAAGTCAAGATTGGTTCATAAACCATCTCAAAAATAATTTCTTGCGGATCTTCTGGGAAACGCTTGAACTTTTCGTACGCAGTTCAAATGAAATAGCTATTCCATTATAATTATGGGAACCTCACTTTCAACTTAATCGAGCGTAGCTGATTACTATTGAGTGGTAATAGCAAGTTCTCAGTAACCTCTTCTGAAATCATTTATTCTAAAACAAAAGTGCGCGCTAACCTAAAACGACCTCAGTTACAATTTTCTTGAATGTATGTAAGACGTTATCAGAAAAAAAAATTATTCGCCAATATTTTGTGAAAGGATTAGTTACCAGTTTTTCTCAATCGGCGATCTACACGTCCATGCCGTTAAGGTATTCTTCTGCTTGATAATCTTTCCGAATAAGTCATTTAGCTTGAAAACATTACCGAATGTTAGTCTAAAATTTATTTTGTAAATCTAATGAAAAAGATATAAACAGTATAACATCTTTGCGATATCAAAAATTGATCCAGAGACCTTTCCCCTTTCACTAACACGTAGGTTTTGCCTTGGCAGACTCTTTTCCTATTTTCCGCTCTTTGAGTTCGTTCTTGTTATTGATCCATTTTTTGCATCGAGCAATAATATCTGACTTGTAAAATAGAGTTCGGGTGTCTTTTAGTACATAACATATTCAATCTCTTATTTTTATCCCACCTTCAGTTAACGAAGTCTCTACTTCCTCAGTTTTTAACAATACCATGTTCATAATCATGTCACCTTGCTCATGTGATTTTATGTAATAAACATTTTGAAACGTAAAAAGTTTTTATTTATAAATTTTCCGATAGATTTTCTCAAACATTTACCCAAACTTAAGCATCGAACTCAGAGAAATAAATTTTTACAACTTCAATTTGCGAATAGATATCCCACAAATCAAACATTAGATATTTTCTACCATCTACTCCTCCTATGTTATAGAACTCAAATGAATAAAATTCCCATGTTGACAAAGTTTCGCTGACTTGAATATCGGGTACTTTAATACACTTTTTCGATAATATCAAAGGTCACTAAGATCAAATCCATCAGATTTATCTTATATAGATGTAAGAAGAGTTGAAAAATCTATTAACAGATTTATTACTTCATATTTCGAAATTGGTAATATAAAAGGTCATCTAACCTAGGTATTGCAGATAATGAAGTTGATAACAAATTGTTTCCATTGAATTTTTTGGATATTCGAAGGATATATGCTAGGAAAGCTTTTCAGTAGCTTTGTTACAAGGGCCCTCTATTCCTCTCTAAATAGTTGAAAACTCAGATTGAATGAAAGCTTAATAGAAAGTTGTTAGGGACAATTTCAATAAAAATATTTTGCTTTGATTTCAATTACTACAGAAAGCATATGAAAAGCGTAATTGCTTAAAGAAGTCTATTGGTGGATATGTTACAAAGGATCTCTATTTATTATAGAATGACTATTCTTAAAAGCAAAATATCAGGAAAAATTGTCATCACAGAAATATTTGCCTTTCACGACATTAGCAATAGAAAAGTTAGATACTATAAACATCTATTGATCGCTCGTAGGAAGACAAAATGCTAGTACAAAATTTCTAAAGGTAGTTCTGCTACTGGGTACCTGTATTTATTACAGAATTGATTTATATAAAACGGAAATAGAGCACGTTAAAAGAATAACAAACAAACAAATAAACATGAGCAAGGTACTGAAGAAAATTAAATTTTCATCAAATTCTTATTTGCTTTCACTTCTACAGCAATAGTAAGGCTATTTCCTAGAATAAATCTGTAGATAGATTTCTGACAAGTAACCTGTCCCACAACTAAAGTAATGTAAGAAAAATATTACGGTACTGACAATTTTATCTAATATTTTCTCTGTTCCTTTTATATAACTAGGTACGAGTCTACTAATAGATTTTGTCTTGACTTCAGGCTTTCAATAGAATTCTGAGTATTTACGATATTTTGGCCTAGTGAAATATTAATAAAACAGTTGACTAAGCAGAATTGAATAAAAGCATTGTGCTTTGTTATGTCAAAAAGTTTCATCTATAGATGTTTGAATAAATTCGACACTTGGACTTAGGAGGATTTGGCATGGGGAGATTTATGAAACGTTGATTGCTGGCAATTTTTATTCTGCAGATATAATTTTTTAGCATGTGTAATAAAATGAAATATTTTTGAGAGTTGCGGATATAGAAACCTGCAACTTCTGATGCTCACAGTGCATGGGGTCATTTTTCTAGAGGGTTTAATTACTTGTAATTTTGTAACTTCAGTATGTTTCATATGTTTCATGATTTCCAAGATATAAGCGGAAAACTGAAAAAAAGACCTTCAAAACCTTTATTCTATTCACTCACGTTAACTCAAATTCACAGGAAGCGTCCGAATCGTTTTCAAATTCAAATTTTTTCTCCCATTAATAATTTTTTTTCCAATACGAAAAGACTAAGATATACAATATATGGGGAAAGTAAGGGGGTCTACGATGCTTGAAGAAACCAGGTTATGAGAAAATAGATTACGCACGGGAATTTTCAGGTTCAGCAATTTCCTAGGAATACAATCATGTCGTAAAAAAGCATTCTATATAAGTAAAACGATTGGAATTTAAGAATGAGAAAAAATTATAAAGATAAATTGATCGCTTAACTATTTTCGAGATAAATGGTAAAAATGATTCCGAAATCCAATCACGAAATGGAAAATAAAAGTTTTCATCTAAATCGATGTTGATGCTTCAATGTAATCCCTGTCGACGAAAACGTACTCCTTTTAATCCTCGAACTATTCCCTATGATCATACGGTATGAATATCATAACCAACTTTTACGTTTTTATTCTGACCTCTTGACCTCCAAAATGCCTTCGTCGTGAGGTTTTTTGAGTCAATTTAATGGGAAATATATTAGATGGTATTTTCAATTTTGTTGTAATCTTCAAGAATCTCTATGTTGTTTATACTTAATGCAAGATAGTCAATTTGATCAGAAAGTTTTTCATAGTTTCAATTTCGAGAAGGTTAGTTTACAAAGTCTAAGTGAAAAGAGTTGGAACTCTTGAAAACTATGATGCAGTCATTCAATAGTAGGGAAAAACATTACAGAGTAGAAGTAAAAAGATAGGACATAGGAATGGAGTGGATATAGTGAGGATATATTGGATAAATTATATCCATTAAAAAGCGATTATATTCAAAGAGATAGACAAATTTTAAGGAAGTGGATGTTTGAGTATCATTTCGACAATAGAACTAACTTATTACCGACAAAATATAAATGAAGAAATCAGCAAAATACCTGAATTGATTAAACCACCTAGATATGTAATGATTATTCGTAAAATGATATTTTTATTCAATGAATAATATTTAGTTCAGTGGATTACACTTTTCCTTAAATCAAATTATACAATATATGAAAAGTAAAAAGCAACAGCAACAGCCGGACGATCTGCCTTTCTCAGGTTTGAGACGAGAACTAAAAAACTAGTTCACTAAGTAGCTGCAAATTAAATTGAGCGCCCCAGATCGTGAATAAATAAATATATAATAAAACAGGCTTTGATAGAAGCAGTACATGGACTAAAAATCTGCGCAATAGAGCACAAAAAGAATCTGGGTGTTGAGAGTGTCAGCGTCAAGGAATACAGAAATTATAGACATACGAACAAGAATTGTCGTAGAAAATAAATGTTTTCATGCTGTCAGCAATGTACTTAGATATGAATATATATCGAGTACTATAACAGTAGAACAGTATACGGACAGAAGCTATGTTCACGTGCGAGACTTGGATACTGAGGCAGTTGGCTAATCAGTCATTGAAAATATTGAAAAATAAAGTACTCAGAAATATCTTCAGAGGTAGAACGGAAATGAACAAACCAAGAAACTCCCTAAAGATCTAAGTGTAATAGCAACTGAAGAGTCACAAATAGTACGGAGATTGGGTCAGATTCACAGAAAAAGTATTGGATAGAAAGATGAGGAGGAGGCGACCAAGAAATAGATGGGAGAAAGAGTCCTAAAAGAATACTTACAGAATCCGCGTGTGGAGCTGAGGGAGAAAATGTTGAATATAAATTATATGTCCACATATAAATCCAGCTCATTTTTTATATTTTAGAGCCCATTTGCTCTTCTGCAGATTCAATATTTCTTTATGTTCCCTAAAATAATAAATGAAATGATGTCAGACAAGCTATAAAATGTCCATTTAGTTGAAATGAAACACTTTTTCAGAGATCCTGTTTTATTATATCACTAATGATTCAGACCTTAACATTTCTTGAAGAATTTCCTTATCATATACAACCACGAAGTCTTTCGGAGAAAGTCCTTCAAACACTGCATTTACACTGGGCTTCAAGTTATAAAAAATAAGAAGTTGGTTTCTTGATGAAAAATCAGTCGTTAATACTTCTATTATACATGCTGCCGAATAATCTGCACAATAAATATGCGAACAATCTATCACCACAGGTAATTTTTTTTTACAAGAATGTTTTGTTACCAAATTCCTAACGTAATCAACTGATGGAAATATTAAACATCGATCTGGTGTTATCATTAAGTAGTCGATGCCTTTGATAGTCTGCAAATGAAAAATGAATATTGACATTTTCGTTAAAAAGTTTCCAACACTTGTTTTGAATCGGTCAAATTCTCTTACATTTTTTAATGCAGTTCGAATTAATTTCCTATCGGATTATAAAGAAATAGATAGATTAGGTTTACATTATACCTTCAGTTGTTCAACGGTAATTTTAGGTCTTGCAGCCTGATGAAGAATAAAAAGAAGATTGATACCAACTCCAAGAAAAATTCCTATTTCCAATGGTAGGGCCAAACATGCAATAAAAGTTCCTAGTCCGGGAATTAAATCTTTTTCTAAAAAAAATTAAATATCAATTATCAATATCAGAATCAAAGGCGAAATCAGCATAATGAAATCTAATCTTATATCTCACTCTTCGATCTCCACATGGGCTTGATAACCTTCACCTCTACCATGAAGATTACAGCTGCTATAAGAACAGAAGCTAGGGTAGCTCTTGGTATAAAACGGAAACAGGGCGTGAACCAAATGAGAGCAAGAATCACTATAGTTCCAGTATACAGGCCACATAACGGTGTTCTGGAACCACTAAAGTGTTGAACCGCACTTCTAGATACAGACCCACTGGCGGGGAAAGATTGAACGAAAGAATTTGCGATATTACACACTCCAATAGCTAAAAATTCTTGTGTAGAATCTATCGTCTTTCCGTGTGCTGAAATAGAAGCATATGTTTTATATATATATATATATATATATATATATATATATATATATATATATATATATATATATATATATATATATATATATATATATATGCCACTTTTTGTTGTGATTTTATAACTCAAGAAAGGGCTCATTTATTCAAACCAAATAGCATGTTGTTATGTCATTTATGCGGACATTTCATTTTGGACGTGCTTTTATTGAAACAAATTGTCAGCTATAATTATTGCTTCAATTCTATCAACCACCTGCTACTAAGTCACATTTAGAAGGAGTTGAATTAAATCAAAGAAAAATGAAATTGAAACATTTTTACTAGGAAGGGTGTCACCTATGTTAAAATACATATAAATAATATGTACAATACTGTACAAGAGAAAATGCAATAAAATTACCTTTTTTTGTGTTGATATTTTTAAACATATTGTTGAGTGCATTCATACAAACAGTGAGTATTGAATTGTTCAAATATACTATGTATATATGTGCATGTACTTTTCTCAGTTCTTTAGCGAGCCGTCATATCGCTTAGAGGCTTTATTCGAATTGAATTGTCAAACGCATTTACACAAACGGTAAGTTTTCAACTGTTGAAATGAATTGAATGAATTATAGGTATGTATAGATATTGTGTGCACACAGGTGTTTTATTCTTCTGTAACAGATAGAAGCACGCCGATTTACCAATAAATAATTCAATGACATTTTTACATACATTGGCGTATGCAGTCATGTATATTTCCATACACACATGTACGCACATACATAAATACTAATTCACCACCATTAATGTAGCAATTTGTTTTCAATTTGATTTATTTTTTTAAATGAAGGAAAAAATGCCACGAGCCAGACGAGCTCATATAGGTCGGCGAACGCTAATGCAAATGATGTGGCAATACTAAGACGATCACAGACTGCAGATGAATGTGCACAAGCTGAAGCATCGCATCGTGAACGTAATGCACAAAATAGATTTGGTGACCTAACCTAACCTGTACTGAATCTTGCACGGCGATCATAAATACGTCGTGCAAGTCTGAAATGATGCGTGCTGCTGCTAATTACAACAGTCAGATTAATTATAGTATGTACGAATACAATGGAATGCCAGCATTAGAAACTCCACCCGAACTATTGTATTCATTTAGTTTCGGGAAATCTCCAACGTTGAAGTATTTTTTGAGTTATATTCAAAAATACAATTCGGCAATTCAAATTACTTCTTTTGCTGCTACTTAATTTATTAGAGATAATTTTATGCTGACGTTTGAGGTAATTACTTCAACAGCAATTACAATGTGAATCATAAAGTATTCGATAGTTTCAAGAATTCTGATCCAACATCTACCTAAAATTGCATACATGCTACAGATTCAGGGCCAGATTTATCAGCCAGCTGGCTCGTTATTGCCATATCCTGACGCTGATCTTCAAGTTTTGCAAATTTATTTTATTGGTGATGAAAATCGTGAATTGGCTCAACGTTGTGCAATTGTTTCGAATACAAGACGAGAAATTATTCGTGAGCTACAAAGGTTTATTTCATCAGCATAATGCATAGGTTCAATAATTCAAAATTGTTCTTGATTGTATGACAATCTGATAATCACAAAATCATTATAAGAGCTGACAGAACACCTTTTGGAGAGCATGCAAGGGGATTCAAAGCACCGACATTTGATGAGATTACAATTCCAATTCTTGCTGATCAGCTCCAATTCCTTGATTTGTACTTCATCGCAGAAATGAGCAGTTGAAACGTGTTTCGGAACTTCATTGTAGTACGATGCATTACTATACCCAATATTGCATTGGAAAGGTGACGATGGCTACTGTTCAAGATTGAATTGAATGATTTTTCTTCAGTTGTAACTTCATATTTTTTTTTGTTTGCTACTCAAATATGTCTGGGATTCAAAAAGTGTTGAATTTTCGATTACTCATTTTTACATAAAATTATCAGGTGTCAAACGTATGGTCGAGAGACGATGGAAAACATTCATTCTGATTAAAACACTCGATACGACAATAACCAACAACCGCTGCTTAGACCGCTAAAAATGCAAAAATGGCAGAATTTGTTCGTCATGAGTGCAAAAGAGTACCCTGAAAACTCATCAGCAGGAGCAAAGCGACCACAATAATAAGGGTGAGTAGAGTTTCGTGAAATATTTTCTTTTACATTTCAGTTAATTTGATTCGGATGAAATTACATATTTTTTCTCTCATAAAATTGGATACAGTCCACAATTTTTTGCACAATCACATTTCACATTTTTTCGTACAATCTGTCACGTTTTCTGGTCCTTCGAGCCGGATTTTTGAAAATTTTTGCCATAAACTGCGTTAAATTATTCAATTTCATCCGAACATCGCCTTATCAGTTAGTTCAGTTAAATCGATATCTTCTATAAAAAGTAAATGGCCTCGAATTGAATTCTCTGATATCTTTGTTTAATACTCATTATTCTCGCTGATATTCACTTTTTATTTCATTTGGTTCAACCGCACATTGTTATTTAATTATTCGATTTTGTTCACAACGAGTGATACTGATAAATATAGAAAGACTGATTTGCCGCAATATTGAATTGAAAAAATAAAACAACTTAGTGATTGTGCCAAAAACGCACTTATGGAGCATTCAATGCACGGTGAGTTTGAACATAGATCCAAAAACATCGACGTTATCCGCGATGATTTTTAGAGATTTCAGAGTACGATTATGAGTTCATTGAAAAGTACTGAACTCGAAGAAATCGAAAGCGAAGATTCTTTTTGCACGGAATTTGAAAATTATGAATTTTTTATACATGGTGTTTTTGAGGAAATGTTTAAACTTACTGAAGGTCAAGAGGATCAAAATGCATCACTCACAACTCCCAGCCTAGAGGAAAATTACCTGAATTGAAGTTGAGTTAATAAATATTCAATTTCATTCGAACATCGCCTTATCAGTTAGTTCTGTTAAATCGATATCTTCTATAAAAAGCATTGAATTCTCTAACATCTTTCTTTATTACCCATCATTCTCGCCGATATTCACTCTTTATTTCATTCGGTTCTACCGCACATTGTTATTTAATTATTCGATTCTGTTCACAATGAGTGATACTGAAAAAAATAAAGATTGATTTACCGCAATATTGAATTGAAAAAAATAAAACAACTTGGTGATTGTGCCAAAAAAGCACTTTTGGAGCATTCAATGCACAGTGAGTTTAAATATAGATTCAAAAACATCGACTTATTCGCGTTGATTTTTGAGAATTCAGAGTACGATTATGAGTTCATTAAATAGTACTGAACTCGAAGAAATCGAAAGCGATGATTCTTTTCGCAAGGAATTTGAAATTTATGATTTTTTATACGTGGTGTTTTTGAGGAAATGTTTAAACCTACTGAAGGTCGAGAGGATCAAAATACATCACTCACAACTCCCAGTCCTAGAGCAAAATTACCTGAATTGAAGTTAATTAAATTTGATGGTGACATCAAGAATTTCACCACATTCATTGATGTTTTCAACGCACTAGTGCATAATAATGATAGCTTATCGCATATTGAAAAATTCACACATTTCCATTCTAGCCTAGAAGGCCTGCCAAAAAACTACAATACAGTGTACTCCTTTGGTTGACACAAATTATTTGGTCGCATACAAGGCTCTCGTTGAACGTTATTCGAATGCCCTCATACTTGCTAAAGCTTATAGGACATCTATTGATAACACGCCGCATTTAACATCTGAAAACCCGAAATTCTCACGTGAATTATTGGATACATCTTCTGGAAATATCTCCGCACTTACAAATTTGAAATAACCAACTCCTCAATGGGATTTTATCTTAGTCAATATGTTATTGAAACGCTTGGATCATGTTACGCTTTACCATTTTCAATTGATGCATCAATCCGATGTTTTTACTACCTATAAGGAGTTGATAGAATTTTTGGAAAAACAATGCCTTGCTTACTCTTCAGCGCAATCTAAAAATAAAAATTTTCAGAACACAACTAAATTCAAAAATAATTTTCCTAATACTCAGTTGCGCACTTCCGCTTTTTTAACGAACGCTACTATGAATGATAGTGAAACTAAGTCATGTCCTTCATGTTCATCAGAACATCTCGTTTACGCCTGCCTTAAATTTTTGTCAAAATCCGTACAACAGCGACATGATCTAGCGAAAATATATCGATGGTGTTTTAATTGTTTCAGCACGTCGCATGCAAGTAATAATTGTCGATCCCGCATGAATTGTCGTCATTGCAGTAGCCGACATCTTTCTTTATTATATTTCAACAAGGCAAGTGTCAATCCCTCGAAAAATGGGACTCTAAATGTTCACTCAAATCCTAATTTTGTTGATTATATCCAATTGACTTCCTCAATTATACCGCACAATCAGAGCCAGAGCAATCAATCAGCTAATGTTTATACTACTCTACTAGATAATGATATTCATCCTACGCTTAAAAGTTCAAATAAAAAAGGCAATAGATACAGTTTTGTTATTTACTATTATAATACAAATTCTTGATGGGCGTGGAAATTACCTAAATGTGTACGCTAATGCAGATTCTACATCACAGGCTAATTTCATTTCTCAAAAATGCTTTAAAAGATTGAACCTCACTTCTCATAGTGAATCGCTTTCTGTATTTGGCCTTTCGAATATTTCTACAAATGTTAATTCAGGTGCTGTTAATTATTTGATGAAACTGCCTAATCAAAGTGGACCGCATTTCAATTTCGAAGCAATCATACTAGACAAATTATGCAATGAATAACCCAGCTTTTCTAATCTGCCAAAGTCTTGGCCACATGCTATAAATCTGAAGCTCGCTGATGAGACTTATCATACTAAAGCACCACTAGATGTTCTACTTGGTGCCGACATTTTCTCGCAAATTTTAGAAAACGGCTCCATTAATCGAACAGCTTGTTTGGAAACCGCCTTCGGTTGGATATTACTTGGACGAGTTGTTTCCAAAATATTAATTCATTTTTTTCTGATTCAAAACTTCGACGTTCCAGGGAACTCGAGGAGTTACAAACTACCAGAATTTGTCCCGTAGATGATACAGAGTGTAAAAAAATATTTGTGTCGTCACATTATCGCTTAAAAGAGCGCTTCCATTCGAAAATAACCAAATACTTACTTTTCCTGGGTCATACGGTATCGCCTCACGCCATTTCCATTCGCTAGAGTGACGCTTGAATGCAAAAATCTATATATATATATATATATATATATATATATATATATATATATATATATATATATATATATATATATATATTCAATACTGTGAAAACATGAGAGAAAACTTGAAACTGGGTTATATGGAACTTGCCTCAAATTTTGTCGACGATCACTCTTATTATATCCCGCATCATTATATTCTGAAGCCTGCAAGCACAAGTACGAATTTACGAATAGTCTAAGATTGTGGTGCTACGGTTGCAAATAATCTTAGTTCAAATGACACTCTTTTAAGTGTTCAAAAGTTGCAAAACGACATTATCACAAATCTTTGCAATTTTAGACGTCACATTTTTGTTTTAGTAGCTGATATCTGTAGAATGTACCTTCAAATATTCATCAATCCTAATCATTTGAATTATCAAAAAATTTTATGGAGATGATTTTCAACAACAGAACCGATCCAAGTCTATCAAACGAGAAGAGTTCTGTTTGGAAATAAAAGCTCACCTTTTTTGGATCTTCGTACTATGATTCAACTTGCTAAAGACGAACAAAATAACTTTTCTCAAGCTTCAAAAATAATAATATCAGATTTTTTCGTAGATGACCTCTTAACGGGTTGTGATACTTTGGAAGGTGTCGAAAGCTCTTCAACTCAAAATTATTGCGTTGTTGGAAAGGCGAGGCTTTGAGCTCAAAAAATGGGCAAGTAATGACTCTCAATTATTGAATAATTTATCGCAGGAATATATTTGTGAACAATCTCTTTCATTTAATCCTGAAAAAGACAGCAACTTGAAAATTTTAGGTCTGAATTGGAGCCCTATCACCGGCATTATTTGCTACTCTTTCAAACCATTTGACCTCCCTTGCACCAAGAGAAATCTTTTTTCAGAATAAGCGAGGTTTTCTTGGACCAATCACATTTTTTCTAAATTTTTAATTCAACGACTTTGGACTTCGGGATTAGACTGAGATGAAACCTCCCCTGATTTTATAGTGACGTTATGGAAGAAATATAAATCACAACTTTCTTCAATCTCTGATTTGAAAATACCGCGCCGCATTTCTTTGTAAAATAATAATATTGTAGAAATTCATAGGTTTTGTGACGCAAGTGATCGTGGGTTTTGCGCAGTCATATTTTTTCCCGCAAAATTTAATGACAATGAATTCAAAACTTCATTCATTTTTTTAAAAACAAAGGTAGCTAGTTTAACTGAACGTCTTTCAACCCCAAGAATGGAATTAGAAGGTGCCCTTCAATTGTCAAAATTTCCTTCTATTGTTCTCACTGCTTACGAAACAAAAATAAATTTCTCGAAAATTGTTGTTATAGTGATTTCGTGGTTGTTTTAGCTTTGATAAAGTCTCCCGGCTATGAACGGTTTCATTGCTAACCGTGTTGCGTCAATACACGAAAAAACTCCTGATTATTGGAAATAAGTCAATTTTTCAGACAAACACGCAGATTGTGGAAGTCGAGATCTTTTACCTTCTGAGTTACTTAGAAATAGTGAATGTTTTGAGGGTCCGCAATGGCTCTCATCGTCTGAAAATTTATTGCCGAACATTAAATTGAACATAGATCATTTTGAAACTCATGAAGAGGAGCGTAAAGTTGATGTTCTGTCAATTTCTGTCATCTATGATTCAATATATAGTATTCTGAACCGATTCTTTTCTTTATCTAAGGTACAACCAATAATTACATATATTCTACGATTTTCTCATAACGTCGAATTAAACTCAACTTTAACAAATGAAAGGAAGGTTGGTTCTCTCTCTCCTTATGGGTTAGATAACGCATTATTCTTACTGGTTAAATACACACAATTCTATCATTTTCGTGACGATATCGACAAAATAAGAAACGGAAACCTACACTCAAATTCTATTAAAAAATTGAATACCTTTGTAGATAAGAAGAACCTATTACGCGTAGGAAGAAGATCACGTCATTCTAACTTAACTTATGATGCAAAACACTCTTTTTTATTACCTCGCACAGGTCGCTTGACCGAACTTATCATCGAATACATTCATAAAAAATGTTCACATCCTGGTTTACAAACATTGCATTTCATTTTATCCTGAAATTTCTGGATTGTTCCTTCTCGTCGCATTATAAGAAAAATATTGTCTCGCTGTATGAATTGTTGGAAATTGAATCCAAAGCTGAGTTGATTTAGCTGGTCCATTGACTATTACGTTGGACAAATTCGAGGCGCGAAAACGTATAGGACTTTAGTTTATTTGTTTGTGTGTTTCGCAACTAGGGCGATCCATTTAAAAGTGCTGTCTTAGCTCTCGTCAGAATGCTTTCTAGCAGGATTTCGGCGCTTCACAGCAAGATGAGGTCGTGTATCTTCACTTTTCTCAGATTGTGGCACTAGCTAGCCATTTCGGTGCATTATGGGAAAGTGGCGTTAAAAGTGTGAAAATGCATCTTTTCCAAGTTATCAGAACCCAAATTCTCAAGTTCTAAGAAATGTATACGGTTCTAGTTCAGATAGAGGGTGTATTGAATTCCCGTCCTTGTGCTCACAAAGTAGTGATCTGAATGGTTTCTCAGTACTCACTCCCGGGCATTTCCTAACTGTAGCACCTGCTTTACCCAATCCGGACTACGAAAATATAAAATTGAATTGTTTAACGGGATGGTAATCATTCCAACGCTTACATGCTGACTTTTGGGCTCGCTGGAGTTATGAATACCTTCAAACTCTACATCAAAGAGCAAAATGGCACGAACCCGAAATTTTTGTCAAACCAGGGACTCTTTGTCTCATAAAAGATGAAGGCCTCCCCCTTTGCGTTGTCGCGATTGTGCGCACCAATCAAGGGACAAATAAGCGCCTCTGAGTAAGGTTATGGCTGGGGTTCGAAAAGTGTTCAATTTTCGATTACTTATTTTCACATAAAATTATCTATAATCAACGAACTCCACGAATCTCGATTGGGACCAGAGGTCCAACGTATGGTCGAGAGAAGATGGAAAATATTCATTATGATTAAAGCACTCGATACGACAGTAACCAACAACCGCTGCTTAAACCACCAAAAATAAAAAATTCGCTGAATTTTTTCGTCGAGAGTGTGAAAAGGGTACCCTGAAAACTCAGCAGGAACACAACGACCACAACAATAAGGGTGAGTGGAGTTTTGAGAAATATTTTCTTCAACATTTCATTTCATTTGATTCGGATGAAATTACATATTTTTTCTCTTCTAAAATTGGATACAGTCCACGACTTTTTTCTACAAACTATCACATTTTTTCGTACAATCTATCACAGAAACATATCAATATAACAATGATTAATCCACGAACAGGTAAATAAATTACCTATTTTCAGTGTGTTGACATTTCAAATAGCTGGCAATTAAAAAATATTTTTGTTTCAATAAATGAATTTGATGTTCCAATTTAAGTTTTTCATTATTTCATTTTATACGCACGCATAAAATAAAAAGAAAGTAGCCCAAAGAGTTAGAGAATGATTATATTGATGGAATCTCATCAAAAAGATGGTTAGTATCTGGATAATTGTTCGCAAAAACAGAAGGCTTGGCAATTGCGATCGAAGATCAGGTTGTTTTCACTAAAAATATTGAGTTTTTAGATATGAAGAAAATTTCATTTGAGCAGTTACAGAAAATAACAGTCATCAAATCTCGTAGTATTTTCCGTAGGTTTCTTTCCGAAAAAAATTATGAGATAGAGTTATAGGTTTTCTCTTTAGTTTATACTGCTCAGAATCTAATTTCGGCTGACGATCATTTTTGTTCAAACCAGTATTCTATTCCATCGTTCATCACTTCACACAAATAATACTATGAATGTGTTACTTGACTAACGTCACACAGGATTTCTCCGGGTATAAAGCCTCTGACACTACTCGTTCGTACATTGATGTGATATATATATATATATATATATATATATATATATATATATATATATATATATATATATATATATATATATATATATATATATCACCTATTATATATATATATATATATATATATATATATATATATATATATATATATATATATATATATATATATATATTAAACTTAATATGTTAAAAGGATCAACTGTAACAATTCTGCGAAATTTCTAAAATCCCTGAGGTATAAAATATCAGGTGATTCCATATGAATATATGAATATATAAATATATGAATATATAAATATATATATATATATATATATATATATATATATATATATATATATATATATATATATATATATATATATATATAATATATGATATATATGATATATATATATATATATATATATATATATATATATATATATATATATATATATATATATATATATATATATATATATTATATATATATATATATATATATATATATATATATATATATATATATATATATATATATATATATATATATATATATATATATATATATATATATTCATATGGAATCACCTGATATTTTATACCTCAGGATTTTAGAAATTTCGCAGAATTGTTACAGTTGATCCTTTTTAACATATTAAGGTTTATTATCAGAAAGAAACAAAAAAGAGAAAATATAAATAAAATGTAGTAAAAATTTGAAAATTGTTTTCTCACGGAATGTATGTGTTTTTTCACGACCTCAGTGGCTGATATTATCTCCTCCTGAATCCGTCTAGGCATGCTTCGAATCAAGTTTTCGACCACCTCTAACGTGATATTCTGCCACTCTTCTGTGGCGGCTTGGATGCGCTGTTGTGGGGTTCTTCTTATTCTGGCGCGATCTAATTTTCCTTCTGAGATTATCCCATAAATGTTCATTAGAATCAAGGTCTGGAGAGCAAGATCGCCAGTCCAGTATAGCGATTCCTTCTGTTTCAAGATAATATCGCGCGAGGTTGCTGGTATGCGGAGAAGCATTATCTTGCATGAAGGTGAAATTCTCACCATGGCCACCACTTCTCACTATGGGCTCCAGCACTAGGTCCACGTAATTTCTAGCTGTTACACTAGCAGGAAACGAAATCAAATCTGTTTTTCTCCCAGCATAACGCTACCCAAAAACATCACACTGCCCCCTTGGTATTTCAGAATTTGTGTTGCTACTCGGAGTCTAGCTTGCCTCCACGACACGACCCTTCAAAACCCGAATTCGGCGTTCCTCTGATCGAACACCATCTGATCTGGTTAGCTCTGGAACTCTTAAGGGTGTTCTGCTGTAAAAACCTCTCGAGCGAAATCTTTGTCCTATCGTTTCGACTGATACGCGGATGTCTGTTGCTTCCAGAAATTGCTTGAGTATGGGGTGCGACGCACTCGAGTCTCTTGAAATTTGGCACAAAAAGCGGTCTTGTTCTTTAGAAGTGATCTCCCTACGACTGCTTCTAGGCATATTTTGCAGAGGAAATAGCTCAACGTATTGGGCGAGGTTTTTGAAATCACCCCCTGTGATACCCCATTGTGGCCGCTATATCCTTCTGTGTCACCCCTTCTTCAACGACAGTCATTATTCGACCCCTCTGCAAATCGGACAATCCAACGTGAGGCAATTTCAATTATAAAAAAAAAATTTAAATTTTGAATTTGACAGTTTCAAATCTCAGTGACGACTGAGTACAATATCCCGAAGATGTGGTGATATTTCAACATTTCTTATCATACTCTCCAGTTTTTTTACAACAAAAAACTACATTCTTCACAAGTAGTCAAAGATCCATAATTAAAAACAATCAACAATATGAAATACCGAGTGATTCCATATAAATTTGGTTGTGTGTATATATAGGCTAACGAGTAATATTCACGTCCCAACAGCGCAGAATATTTAAATTGAGTGGCCTCTTAGATATTTTTGGAGAACTCATAATGCTATCGTTCTGAAATTTTGGTTGTTGATTTAGCTGATCCGAAACTCCATTTCTTGAATATTTTCACCTCAATGGCACTTCCAGTTATACCGGAAGTGTATACCAACTTTGTTATTTGATATAGAACACCCTGTTTATTGATAACTAGTTCGATAACTCTTGTTATTCATATTGAAAGAACATCTAACACATACGTCTAGCTGGTTTCGCTCATGAAATATCATAGTTTACCATACCAATATAATGAAAAGTGTTCTGCAAACAAGAAACCATGCGGGATATAACTCATGTCCGACTGAATCTCAGTCAGTATACAGAGTGCTCATTTTTCCGCCTCAAATTTCGAAACTAAGAAATATCGAAAAGTGTTTTGAAAAAAGTGTTTTGAAATTTTAACCCAAATTTTCTTCAATTAATTAGATTCCCCGTAAAAAGTGAATAAATATCTTCATACAAAGCCTGTACCTGAAATTGAAAGTTTTCAAGTTGTGGCGAAAAAACGAATTTTACGTACCTACCTGAAGGGCCACAGAGCAGTGGTGAGGTAGCCTCTATTTCAGTTAGTTGGAGGGCACAGTGACATTTACATGTTCACTTTCGCTCCTACGAATTGAAATGAGCAGGTAACGGCATAGCCTGATGTTGCAAGGTACACAAGATATCGTAATAATCTGTGCTACCTTTCTCAATTTTTTCTTTTGTTGCCGAACGAGTTGAATTGCTCAGAAAGTGATAAAGAAAGCGAACTAAAATGAGTGTCGACATCATGACACCAAAAGAGCTGGAGGTTTTCGTTCGCAGAGCGTCAACCGTCCTGATAGGGCAGGGGCGTGACGCGAGCTGTTTTCACAACTTGATTAACGCCGTAGCCGAAGAGAAAACCCAACAAGAGAGGGAAAGAAGCATTACAAGACCAGAAAACGCGAAACCAGAAAGAAGCAGCGAAAGTCCGACGGCTCGTCAGATTTTAGAAGAGAAAACGAAAAAAGGGGAGGAGCCAGCACGCGAATCAAGGAAAAATCGACGCGAAACGCCAACCAGCGACGACGATGAAGCCCGACCACGAGAATCGAGGGAAAGATTCAAATCCGAAGAATTCCAACGACCTAGGAAGACAGTTAAACGAGAGAAAATTGAAGTTGGACGCAACCAGTACGAGGTGCTGTCTAGTTCGGGCGAATCGGAGGACCAAATGAAACAGACGACGAGATTGAACAGGAACAGGTGAGAGCAATTAACGAGATTCAATTACAGAAAAAAAGAAGAAAGAAAGAAGAGAACGCAGAAGGAGGAAGAAACAAAGAAGACAGAAAACAAAAGAGAAGAAAAAACAGAAAGAATAACTCCCATCGTAATGAGGTATAAAGATGCTTGGAGTACAATAACAAGAGAAATGAGAAATATAAAAATCAACTACAAAAAGGCCAAACTAATTTCACGAGGAATACAGGTTGGGCCCTCAACGGAAGAAGATTACAGAGAACTTCAATGAATGCTAAGGCAGGGAAAGGAGCAGTTTCACACCTACGAGCTTGAAAGTGAAAAAAAACTGTTAGTTGTACTCAGAGGAGTAATGCTAGAGACAACTAAAGAATATACAAAAGAAGACCTGGAACGCCAAGGATAACCAGCGACGAGAAAAATAAGGATGAAGGGCAAGAAGGGACACCCGGCCCCTCTGGTTCTCGTCGAAATTGATAAGAGATACAAAAGTATCTTTGATCAAGTATGACAGATATGCGGAATCTCTGTCCAGGTGAAAAGCCTGCGAACCAAACAAGAGATCATCCAATGTCATAGATGTCAATTGTTCCGACACGGATAAAAACTGCCACGCTGCATATGAATGAATGAAATGCGGCGATGAATACAACACCAGCGAGTGCAGAAAACCAAGGACGACTGCACCAAAATGCGCAAACTGCAGGGGTGAGAACTTATCCACCGCGATAAGATGAAGCAAAAACCTTAACAATCCAGCAAATGAACCAAAACAGGAAGACAAACTTGAGCCAGCCCCAGCACCACCAGTTAACTACTGGCAAAAGGGGGCCGAAGAGAGAAAAATTCAAGAAACCAAAAAAGAAAATAACAGGAAACAGACAGAAAAAAAGAAGAAGCTCTAAAGAAGGAGGAAAAAGAAAGAAAACAAGACTTTGAAGAAGAGTTAGCAACGTGCCTGGGAAGAATGCTGATGCATTCAACTCAACCAAGACCACGACGGAACGAAAAATGGCCTTCCTTGAGTAACAAAGTAGAATCGTCGAAATTTTCAGAAGAAAATAAGCCAATGAATAACACAAGATAAAACGAAAGGAAACTTAATTTAGCGTTCTGGAATGCCAATGCGCTAATGAACAAGAAAAAAGAAGTAACTATATTCCTGGAGGAACATAGAATGGATATAATGCTCATAATTGAAACTCACCGGAAAACAACGAAGGAATTAAAAAAAAATTACACAGTCTATCGAAGAGATACAGAAGAAGGAAAAGAAGGAAGAACAGCAATACTGGTAAAGAGAGGCCTAGAACATGGCAAACAACCAAAAACAGGAACAAAGAACATGGAAGAAACAGGAATTCACATAAAAACCAAATGAGGTGGATTGAAAGTATACTCTGTATTCAAATCACCAACAGAAACTCTAAAAGAAGAGGAAGTGAAATTATTCCTTCAAGAACAAACAGCAACAATAGGTGCAGGAGACCTGAACTTCAAACATGAAGATTGGAACTGTTGAACAGCAAATACAAATGGTTAAAAGCTGGGGCAGATAGCAGAAAAGCACAGCATAATGATAGTTGCTCCAGAAGAGCCAACGCATATATGCACAAGTACAGGAACAGTTGACATATTGGACATAGCAATGCTAAAAAATGTACCCTGACAGACAGAAATAAGAGCAGTCATGGACTCAAACTCGGACCACTCGCCAGTGATACTAGAAGTACACATAGAGGCGGAAAACATAGAAAATGAAAGGAGAAGAACAAATTGGAAAATGTTTAAAGAAAACATAGAAACAGAAAGATTACCAAAGGAGACGCAAATGAACTTGAACAAGCAATCCGAGACTTAGAAAACAGAATCAAAGAGGCGGAAAGAAAAGCGACAAAAATGCTAGCAGCAGGTCAGAAGAGACCACTACCGACACATATACATGCCCTGATAACAGAAAAGAAACGAGCAAAAAAGAAATACATGAGAACGATGCATCCCGATGACAAGCGGACATTGAGTAACCTAAATAACAAAGTAAAAGAGGAAATAATACAGATGTTCAACGAAAAGTAGGACGAGAAAATAGAGGCTTTAACAACAAAGGACCAATCCCTCTGAAAAATGGCAGGAGCACTGACAGGAAAAAAGAGGAGATCCAACACACCATTCCTAAAAAGAGATAATAAGGTAGCAACAACAAATAAAGAGAAGGCGGATGCATTCGCAGATTCTCTGAAGAACAATTTAAGACCAACAGTTCAAACCAAGACGTGACTTTCAATATAAATGTAGGAATTATAGGAAGAAGAAGAGGAACAACAAACGAAAACGAAGAAATTATGGAAGTAGCAAAAGAAGAAGTACAAGAAATTATAGCACAGCCTCCAAGTAGAAAAGCTCCTGGCATTGATGGAATCAAAAGCCAGGCCTTGAAAAACCTACCAGAAGAAGCAATAGTAGAAATATCAGAAACTGCAAAAGGAGTGATGAGAACAGAACATTACTCAAGCAATTGGAAAACAGTAGAAGCAGTAATGATACCAAAAACAGGGAAACAAAAGAACGACCCTAGCAGCTACAGACCAACTAGTCTGCTGTATTCAATGAGCAAAGTGATAGAAAAACTCATCTATACAAGACTAAGAAGCTTTGCAGAACATAACAATATCATACCGAGCCACCAGTTTGGATTCAGAAGCGAACACGCAACGACCCATCAACTGGCAAGGCTGATGGAAAACATAAAAGAAAATATGAACTTATCAAAACCAACGGCGGCAACGTTCATGGACATAGAAAAGACCTTCGATAAAGTCTGGCACGAAGCAATGATATATAAAATGAAAAGAACAAAGTTTCCAAACGAACAAGTGAACATAACAGCATCGTACTTAAAAAACAGGAAGTTTATAGTACGAATAGAAAATGCCAAATCTGAAGAAAGAACAATAGAGGCAGGAGTCCCACAAGGATCAGTCCTGGGACCACTATTGTAAAACATATATATCTCGGACATTCCGGAACTGAAACATTTGAAGAAAGCACAGTTTGCTGACGACACAGTAATCAAAACATCAAAGAGAAAGAAGAAATGCATAACCAAAAAACTACAAGATGATACCAACAAACTAGTAGAATACTTTGATAAATGGAGAATCAATTTCAACGCAAAGAAGTCAGTTGCAGTTTACTTTGATCACGAAAACAGAAGAAAAGACACAGAAAAACAGGAAGAAATAAAGATAACCAACCAGAAAGTGGAATGGAAAAACGAAACGGAATACCTAGGAGTATTAATAGACAAAAACCTGAAATTCCAAAGCCAAATGGAAGAAAACGCAAGGAAAGCGAGGCAGCTACAAGGATATTTATATCCCCTCCTAAATAGAAGCAGCAAACTGTCATTAGAGAACAAAATGAAAATAATAAAAACAATTATAGTACCAAGTATAACATACGCTGGTGTAATATGGTTCACGAGAACAAAATCCTACAGGAGAAGAAAACTACAGGAGACAATATATAAGATAGTCGGGATGGCAACTGAGAGCCCTTGGTACATATCAAACGAACAATTAAGACGAGAAGTCAATATTCAGACTCTAGAAGAAACGATAATCAAGAAGACAGAAAACTTCTTAGAAAAAATAGAGAATCACGAAAACGAACAAATAAGAAAGCTTATTCAAACAAAGATAAGAAAAACAGACAAGCACATTTCACTGCTACAGTGGGAACGAGGACAGGAGGACGAAGAAAAACAAAACAAAAGAAGGAGGATAACGGAGGTATTTCTACTCGATCCGAAACCTGAAAGAGATGCTGGTGACCCAAGACCTTAAGTAGGTAAGAGTGAAACTTCTGAAAATGAGACAATAAATAGAAAACAGTAAAAAAAAGGCAAAAGGAAGACGAAGAGGCGAAGGAAAAGATTTTTCCGGACCTCGTCAAATTAAAGGGATGTTGCCAATGGGTAGGCAATGCTGACAAGGTCAAACTAGACCGAAACTGCAGTCCATTGCCCTGGTTGATGGTGATTATGAAGAGTAGATCGGAAAACTAGCTCCTTCAAGGGAAGATATTTAACATTCTATGGAAGGTTAAATATTGTTCCTTGAATGATAATTTCATCGACGTTTCATAATTATTAAATTTGTCAAAGACAAAAATGAAGAGAGTCACACTTCTGGAGTTGTTTATGGCAAAAAGTTCAAATGCAAAGAAATGGCATTGGGTTCCTTAATTTCGTTGTAGTTATCAATTTTATAATATTTTTGCGATATATTTCGATTGGCTTTCTTCACCCAAACATTGAATTTTGAATACTTTTTTATCATGAGTTCTTCACACTAAGATTGAATTAACTAGAATTTTTATCATGAGATCTTTTCACTCATAGATTGAATCAATTATGATTAATGTTATCATAGGTTCTTCGCACCCATTGTGTACATTGTTTTCATCAATTATTTTCATTGAGGGGCTATATCTTTTCATTATTTTCGGCTTTAAAGAAACATTCACATCCTCATACATTGTTATAGGCTGTGCAGATGTAACCTTTGTTATTACTTATCCAGTTATTGGGCTTATTATGCAATATCTACGACATTATCATTTTATGAGATTCTTATTTTCAAGATTTTATTTGTGGTGACAGTATGTATGATGTCCCCAAGTCAAAAATCTGATATCCTCCTGTATGTATACTAATGTTTTTGTTTCTGTTTCAATTTCAGGTGCGACTTCGGGGATTCGTTTACCCTTAACGAGAGATACAGACAACCAGCAAGAAAATTGGAAAAGAAAAAATAAAGAAGATAAAGCTTGCTTAGAAAATTTTTTATATTCATCTATGGGTATATCAAAATTATTAGTTCATCGTGTTTTTGAAGTTGAGATAATTGTACGTTTTCAATATTTCCATATAATTCAGAAAAATGTTTCATGTTAATTTGAAGTTATATTCATAATTTTCTAGTTAATCAGGTTTTTTCGGTTGTAATATCTTCCTTTTCAATATTTTTCATATTGCTATTGTGTTCATACAAGTATATTTTTAATTATTTTGTTTATTAGAATGTGATATTTATGATTATAGGTTGTGATAATTGCTCCTTTTTATTTTTTATATTGATAAAATGGGTTCATTATTTAGCCATTGTCTTCTTCATGGTATGTTGATAATTATTTAGATACTTCAATGAGATATTTTCATTTTCGGTTGGGATAATTGTTACTTCAATTTTTTAAATTGTTGTCTTCGCTTTCCATAGTATCAATGAAAATTTATTGATTTTGATGTAATTGAATCGAATAAAATGACATGAGGGCGCCACTTTCTAATATTCCTGCTACGCTACCATACCATAGAGTACATTTACTCTTTAAGGTCCGTTCTGTGAGTGATATTGCTGAGCTATAACGCGTGTGTGCATTTAGTTGGCCTAACTCGAAAAATGGCGGAATTGATGATTTTCATTATATTATAACGAGAGAATTCATAAATTGAAATTAGTGAATGGACAAAACAGTCAGTTGCTAATTCGCGATTTGTACTATTCAATATTGCTAGTAGCTGAAGACAAACTCGCAAACAAGACCACTTAAAATATCAACAGTTGTTAAGTAATGATCGAAATGGTCCAAAGATTAATCGGTCCAGTAAAATATCTTTCAAGGGGAACCCTTACTCGCCAATGAGCATTACCCGACTTCATTGTTGCACAGCCCACTTTCTATGACGACGGGATGAATCAAACGATCTACAACTTGGAAATGCAGACCTTCTTGACTGTAACCCATCTGCAATTAAAATTAAAATGTCTCCTAACTTCAAATCTGTATCACAGTGAAGATCTTTTTCTAAATGGCCTGTCTTATGATCGGAACAATGATGTGTGGGAGATATTTTCCAACAACCGGTGAATTTTGTCTGTACCAATTTTCACTATAGTCAAAGCATCTCTCAACCTAAATCTGACTTCTCTTATACTGTTGAACAGCAACTATTCGAACAATATCTTCTCTTGATGAATGAGAAGTAAGTTATTGAGATGAAAACTTTCATTCGAATTAATGCGTCTTTGATTTTGAACTTCGGAACAGAAGTAGACAAGGTGTATCGAAAGAACTTCGTGTAAACAAACTACGTAGTTATATACTGCGCCCTGTACATAACATGAATGACTTAACATAACTATGAATGACTTTCGGCTTTCGAAAAATAGGATTACAAAATCGAAGAGTTGTTTCATTTTTCAGAGAAACTTCGATAAATTTTTGGAGTCACCTGATTTTGTGCTAGTTAGTATGTTCTGCCACAGTATAGAATTCGAAACCAACCAGCATTGCTACCTTCAGCTGAATCTTGGTACTATTAATTTCATTTGATAGAAGAAGGTCTTGAATAACAATATATGGTATTTCGCCTGAAAATGTCTGTCTCTAAGAACTCGTTATAGAAAATTTCATAGTACATACCCGAGAACACTTCGCTAATGAAAGATTCATCAGCGACAATTCACTAATTCTAGGTAAAGATTCATTTATTGAAATAGCGCAAGATAAAATTCTTTTAACTTAGCCCAGAATTTGTTTGCAATGCATGAAAAGTACATGAAATATTCAGAATAGTTATACTAACAGATTCGTACTCACCAAAAGCTTTACAGATGGCTATATTTTCAAGAAGACCTAAAATTGGCACCACAACAATACCACTGCCCATAGTAGATACCATCTCGTACAAACCAATATAAACTGTCTTGTTTCCCTCTTTTTTTTCATAACCAAATGGAGGTATTTGAACTTGGGGCAAACCTCCAGGTACATATCCGATCAAAGTAAAAGGTACGTTTCCTTTCTCGAAGAAGTAATATCCCATATAACCACAAATTACTACCAGTATAGCATTTCTTGATGTTGAAATGAACCAAAGAAATCTACTCCCCCAGATATGAAATTTGGTTCTTTTCACTCCGTTTTTATCAATAGCTGATAATGGAATTTTGGATCCAATCTGAAAGAAAAGGTCGTTGATAAGTCACGATATTCATCTAAAGAATATAAACAAAGTAGGAATAGGAATCTATTGATGATCTGCGAGAAGGATAACATCGAGATTCAAAATCGAGATTCAAAGTTCGAATTAGTGTTAAAATCCATATTGGAAAATCACTTCCAAGTAACTGATAAACCATGAAAAATTGATGAAGGTCTTAGTGATGGATAAAATATAATATATATATATATATATATATATATATATATATATATATATATATATATATATATATATATATATATATATATATATATATATATATATATATATATATATATATATATATATATATATATATATATATATATATATATATATATATATATATATATATATATATATATATATATTGTCACCAAGGTGACAATTATTCCATAAATGAACATCACTGCTAAAATTTTGAATTTTGAAAAGTTTTAGATATTTAAATTAGTTATATTTTTCAGATAAGTATTTTTAAGTTATCAAAAGTAAGTACACATAAAATTTCCTACCTTTATTGATTCATTTTTCAGGAAAACGTTTCATGAAATATATTATTGACAACTGTCAAATTTTCGAATTCCAAAAAAATGAATACTTCATATGAATATGAATCTGATGATGAATATAATCCACCAAAATATCCTTGCGATTCATATAATAGATATTTCTTGGAGAAGAACTTCAAAATCTGCACTCAAGATCGTTTAGATGCAGGACCATCAGATTCTCAAACTTTCATATCATCTGATTCAGGTAACGTTGCAAAGAAAATTATTTCTGGGCCCGTTAATCATGAATATGATGATGAGGTAAACAACTTAAATGAAGGTAGGAATAATATTTTAAAAACTATACACTCATATCATACACGAAGTAAATCTAAGGGTCCTGACATTTCTACTTGTTCTGTCTATTCTTCAAACAACAAAAGTTTTGATGACTGTTTTCAAAATCATGTAGAATCACCTTGTTCCTCTAATCTTATCATAACTTCATCACCTAATTCAGATCTTCACAAAATTAATAAAAAATAAAACGCATGAAATGGACGTATGAAATGAATAAATTCATTATGTTTTGTTATTACAAAATAACAAATAATGGAACAAATAAAAAAGGTATATGTCTAAACTATATAATATGTTCAAAAAAATTCCCCAATTGCTGTATTTCAGAACAAAGCATTGCGAATCAAAGACGGTATATTGAAAATAGAAACTTTATATCTGAATCAAAATTAAAATTAATCAAAAACAACATTCAACAAGAAGAACATTTAAATTTTGAAGTTTCAGATGAAAACCTAGTCCCATTCATGAAAAGCATCGAAAATAAATCAGAAAATTCATCTGAAAATAATGATAACAAAGATATAGAAAATTTATTTCTCAATCAAATGAATTTATTTGAAAATATTGACCCAACTTTAAGACCTAAACTTCCTAAAATTCATTATTCAAAGAAAATTTTCGATTGTATAAACGAGCTTATTGAGAATATTCTTCCAAAGCAACTTGTTAAGGTAATGAATATCTATACACTTCATCTGATTATATATTGTGCCGCTATTACAGTAGTTAAACATTCTGGATACAAATTAGAAAATTTTGGATCTAATTATAATATCAAGAAAAAACCTACATGGCAAAAAAGGTTAGAAGGTAAAATTTCTTCTATCAGATGTGATTTAGGAAGATTGACTCAATATTCCAGAGGTAATCGATCAAAAAACTTATGGCACATATTGGAAAAATATTCCTCGAATATAAAACCCACAAAAATAATGAGATAAGTAATGGACAATTGATAGAATACATCGATACTTTAAAACAAAAACTTTCAGTATACTCTATTAGACTACGTGAATATAAAATAAATTCAGATAGAAAGTTCCAAAACAAACTATTCAAAAATAATGAAAAACATTTTTACAAATTTATTTCAGGTTCAAATGAAAATATTTCTGGAAATGGAGTTCCTAAAATTGATATTTTAACTGATTATTGGTCTTCAATTTGGGCAGTGCCAAGGCAACATAATTCCAATGCAAGTTGGATTTTAAATGAAAGGTCTCGATTTTCTAAAATAGAATGCATGCAATTTGAAAAATTTTCAAACGAAGATATAACATCAGTTATTAAACACACAAAAAATTGGAAATCTCCAGGTGTTGATGGTATTCATAACTTTTGGTTCAAGAAATTCTCTTGCGTTCATGAAAAATTGGCTGAATATTTTTCATTTATAATAAAGAACCCCTCAGCTACTCCTACATTTTTCACACAAGGAATTACTAATTTAAAACCGAAAAGTGATAATACTATTGATCCGTCTCAATATAGACCAATTACTTGCCTTCCAACAATATATAAAATTCTAACTACATCAAAAAGGATGTAGAAAAAAACACCTTGGTACTAAAGAGCAACTTGTAATTGATTCTGTTGCTTTGAATCAAGCTCAAACTAAGAAGAGAAATATTCATACAGCCTTCATTGATTACCAAAAGGCTTTTGACAGTTCTCCCCATTCATGGCTTCAAGAAATTTTGGAAATTTATAAAATTGATAAGACACTTCGTCATTTTCTTGAATTCGTAATGAAAATTGGAGAACCAATCTTCATTTAAATATTTCAAAACAATCGTTAAAATCTGAAGTAATTCCAATCAAAAGAGGCATTTTCAAGGTGATTCTTTAAGTGCTCTTTGGTTTTGTCTTTGCCTCAATCCATTATCTCATGAATTAAATGCTACTAGTTTCGGCTTCAAAATAAAGAGTTTATTAACTGAATTCAAATTAAGTCACTTAACTTATTTAGATGATATTAAATTATATGCCGGAACCAGATCTCATTTAAAAAGTCTACTTGAGATTACTTTCAACTATTCCAATGATATTCATATGAAATTTGGGCTTCCGAAATGTAAAAATCTTTCTATTGAAAAAGGAAAGATCACCTCTGATTATATAAAGATTTCCAATATCGAAATCGAGCCAATGCATCAAGGAGATACATATAAATATCTTGGATTTTGTCAAGAGAAGACAATTAACCATAGCAGCACTAAAGAAATTATTAGAAGTTCATATTACAAAAGACTAAGAATTATCATCAAGAGTTATTTAACTAGTAAAAACCTTTTCAGAGCTATCAACTCCTATTCTGTTCCTATTCTTACATCTTCTTTTGGAATTATTAAATGGTCTAAAACTGATCTAAATGAATTACAATGTCAAACGAGGAAAATGCTCTGTAAATATCATAAGCACCACCCAAAGTCAGCTGTTCAGAGAGTTACACTACCTAGACATCTTGGAGGTCTTGGATTAATTGATTTGAATAATCTTCATAGTAAACAGATTTTTCATCTACGTTCCCATTTTCATGATAAACAGAGAACGTCTAAATTACATGATATTGTTGTTGCTTCAGATTATAATCTTACACCTCTGAACTTGACAATGCAAAAGGTAGATTTTGATATATTTGATGATAATTCTAAAAGAGAAAGTTGAATGCAGAAGGAATTACACGAAAAGCACCTAAAGAATTGAAAAATGATTATATTGATGAAATTGCATCGAATAAATGGTTAGTATCTGGAGAATTGTTTGCTGAAACAGAAGGCTTGGCAATTGCGATCCAGGACCAGGTTCTTTTCACAAGGAATTATAGAAAACATATCATCAAACAAAATATAGATGATTCTTGCCGTAGATGTTTCTGTTCTTCAGAAACAGTTTTTCATATATTATCATCTTGCTCAGTCCTTGCTTCAACAGATTATTTAGAAAGACATAATGCCGTCGCTAATATTATTCACTTCAATCTAGGAATTAAACATGACCTAATTCCCAAAAGAAAAAATTTCAAAAATATGAACCTGAGATTATTTGTGAAAATGACAAATATAAACTTTATTTTGATAAAACAATTCTGTGCAACAGAGCTGTAAAATACAATAGACCAGATATCGTTCTTAATGATAAACAGAATCAAATAACATATATAATTGATATTGCTATACCCGACACACATAATATACAAAATAAATACAATGAAAAAATTTCTAAATATATGATGCTTGGCGACGAGATTGAAAAAATGTGGGAAATGAAGAAAATATTTATTCTACCGATTATTATTTCTACAACAGGCGAATGCCGAACGACATCCTGATTACCGGGTCAGTCATACTCAGAGGGAAAATTGCCTCACGTTCGTAAAAGTGGTGATAGACCACAAGCAGACTAAGAAGACATGGTTTTGGACAAAGTCCAAAATGACGCTGACACTTCAGTACATGCGATTGAAATGAATACAGGCGTAACAAAATTCATTGCTCAGCTCAATTTGAAATGACACCAATACCGTCCATACCGCGTGCATCGTGTGCAAACCCTACTACCTCAGGAATAATTACCCAGATTGGAATTTTGTAGAAGAATGTTCGCCAAAAATCAAGAGGATCCGCAATTTTTGGACAAAATACTCTGAACGGACGAAACAATATGCTAGAAAGATGGCTACTCTAACCTCCATAACTTACATGGATGGTATTCTGAAAACCCACATTTAAAGCGAGAGGATCGATCCCAAAAACCAATTTAAAATTAACTTGTGGACTGGCATTTTAAACGGCCAGCCGTTGGAGACCATTTGAACTACCTGAAAATTTGAATGGCGAGAACTATCTGAATTTCCTTCAAAATGAGTTACCTAAACTGTTACCGCAGAATATTCGTAGAGGTATGTGGTATCAGCAGGATGGTTGCCCTGCGCATTATGCTCGTCCTGTTCAGGATCACTTGGATAATGAATATCGAGGACGATGGATTGGGTGTCTCGGACCAATATAATGGATGCCCCTTTCGCCGGACCTTAACCCCCTCGATTTTTTTTAATGGGGTTGTATGAAAGAAAAAATCTATTCACAATCGTGCAAAATTTGGAATATCTGCGCCACAAAATTTCTGATGCCGCAGAACAAATTAATTTTAGGAACCATGCCCGGTTAGTGAAGCAGTCGTTATTGAGACGATGTAGGGCCTGCATTCGTGCCGAAGGAAGGCCATTAGCACATTTGCCTTAATCGCTTTGAGTCCCTATGTAAATAATTAACTTTTTTGTAATTGAAAATTTGTTGAAAATACACTGATAGTTGAAGAATGGGAGGTATCATCATTAAGTTGTAGAATTATTTCTATAAAGAAAAAAGTGTTTACAGGAAATAAATTCACTGATTTTTAGGAAATCTGAGTGTATTTTAGTATTTTACAATAATTAGGTGTCAAATAAATAACCTAGGTATCTAACTTATACTGACACTAAAAATTTGTGCTTGTTTGAATTCAATGGCCGAACCACTGAACATAGATATCGTTACTATTAAGTTTTGTATTCATTTTGATATTCAAGTCTTTTCGCAAAAAGAAAACCATATTTCTATTTTTTAGAGGAAAAGTTGTAAAGTATTGTACCTCTTGGGAATCGTCGATAAATATGCCATCATTTAAAATAACTTGCCAGGATCCCGTAATGAATTATTCATATAACATGAAGGGATAAATGAGACATATGCTTGAAAACTCATGTAGAAGTTCAACTGAAACTAATAATTTTCGGCTCGAAAATCCGAATTTCACATTTTATTTTGCGGTTAAATTTGTGATATAGCAACCAAAGATTGCTCAAAGAACAATACAAATACAATTTGCGCAAATCTTTTAGAGCAGTATACTAAAGTTTGGAGGAGGGATGTGATATTTTGATTTTCACTATAATGACTATAACTCGAATACCGTTGACTTTTAGCAGAACTTTTTTTCATTTTCTTGATAGACATAAACACACCTTCTTGGTGGTGCCGACTTAGCGTTGAGTTTCGGGACACCCTGTATATATATATACGGATATTTTTTTCTTACCCTAAGCGTAAGAAGGCTGGTGATACAGACTGTTCCTAATACAGCGTCCCAAAACCTCGTATAGTGAATATTCCTGAAAATACTAGACCACGTTTCAATGAACACAGTTCCGGTAACGGGAATGCCGAGCAAATCCTTCACTTGTGAAGTTAAAATAATTAGTGCTACTGCAGACGTGAAACCAGAAGCAACTGGACCAGATACGAAGTCAATCATGAAACCTGAAAAAAGTAAGATAACTCACACTCCCATATATATATATATATATATATATATATATATATATATATATATATATATATATATATATATATATATATATATATATATATATATATATATATATATATATATATATATATATATATATATATATATATATATATATATATATATATATATATATATATATATATATATATATATATATATATATATATATATATATATATATATATATATATATATATATATATATATATATATATATATATATATATATATATATATATATATATATATATATATATATATATATATATATATATATATATATATATATATATATATTTCCAACATTTTGTACCATCATCAGGGACTATAAAAGACACAAACTGTAGATAGATAGACATTAAAATAAAATAAGAATACAGCTATGCGAAATTCAATAAACTGAGACACCGGAAAGGCATAGATTCACAATTATTTCATTATTTTACAGAATTGGAGGAGCACTCATCGGAACGGAAAAAAATTTAGATATAACCACACGTTTTACTTGAGTTGTCATCTTGACTGAGAGATCGAGATCCGATCCAAATCTGTTCTGCCTGCTCTGACCGTCGAGCACAATAGACCAATCGATCGAATACTTGCTCTGTACACGACAATATTAATGGACACCTATTCTTAAATTCGACATTAACGATTGGGATGTTTTATTATCTTGTGACATCCAAGTATGTATGAATACTTGTTCCTCAATTTTTTCATATCGGTCTTTTCATTAATTAAGGGACCCAGTGATTCGTTAATATGGCACATTTCCAAAAACACTCTGTTCTAGTCTGTGGCAGTCCAATATTTTTGTTTCCTCGTACTTCATTACGTATCCCTTTGAATGCACATGTTTTGCCAGAGCACATTTCTCCGAATGCAACCTTGAGTCACTTCGGTGTTGAGTAGGACGCTTATCTAAATGCTGTATTGTTTGGCCACTGTATGCCACACAGGAAATAGTAAATGACACTATACCGTTTTTTAATGGGGTGGGATCTTTCAGATTTGAAAAAAGCCATCTATTAGTTTTCAGAATGCTGTAGGCCACCTGAATGTTGTCATATTTCTGGAAAATCTTAGAAATTTTGTTAGTGAGGCTGTAAATGTAAGGAAGTGTGACAAATCTTTTTGGAACCACTTGGCCTGGCACATTGATATGACTGGGGTTATTTTCATCTGGAGGTTTAGGAACATTATTCAGCAAAGCTCTTATGAGGCAATTCGGATAGCCATTTTACGACAAAATTTTTGAGAATCTGTTTTTTGCAGAGGGCCTCATAGATGGATGTGTGACGTCACTTATTCCCTGGTTCATAGCAATGATAAAGTTCATTTTAGTTTTTTTTCGTGATATGAATGAAAATTTGAGTACTTTCCCGAACTCAAAAGCTTTTGGTACCAGTCAGTTATATGGGAGTTATTTTCTATTCTGATAAGACGAACATCGCAAAAGGACACACCTCTGTTCGTCTCTAGCTCAACCGTGAATTTGATAAGATTCTTATGCACCTCATTGAACCAATTACTTATATCATCTATGCTATTCGATGGAACTGCCAATATAAAGTCATCCACATACTGATATAATAGAGGAAATTGCAACTCAGTTTTAGATTTTACGATTTTTATGGTTCTTGTCATCACGATGTTGGCTAAAATGGGACTTAATGTGCTACCCATTGGACAGCTATGTTTTTGTTTGTAGTATTTGTTATTGTAAATGAAATAGTTGGAATTGCAGAGGAATGTAATGATAGATAGAAATTCTGACCTTGGTATTTTTGTGTGACTCCTGATCCTGTCCCATTCCTCTTCAAGAATTATCAGTATTATTTCTAACGGAGTATTGGTGAACAGCGAAACTGCATCCAGAGATATTATTTCATATTCTTCCGGCAACACTATGTCCTGAATAAGTTCCACAAAAGTTCTGGAATCCTTCACTGAAAACTCAAAGAAGTTGTCAAAGGAACATTTCAATAGATTTGCCACAAACTTATTCATATTGGTGGTAGGCGAGTCTACAGTAAAAACAATTGGTCTGCCTGTGTGGTCTAGTTTGTGAACATTCACCAAAATGTAAAATTTTGGTGGGGGCGCTGTGTATGTGTAAAGATATTTCTTCTCTTCTTGTGTGATGTATTTGCTTTTATGGAATTCTTTGGACTTTTCATTATTTTCTCTAATTATTTTATCTGTGGGGTTATAAGGAGAGTATTCAAAAGTCTTTTTGTCATTTAGGAGTTCCATTTCCTTGTCGTTATACTGCGTCTTGGTTAGGACAACAGTAACATTGCCTTTGTCGGAATTGCAGACAACCAATTCTTGGTCAGCCGAAAGAAAACGTCTAGCTTCAAGGAACAAAGCGTCTGCCAGAAACACACCACGATGTTGATCATGCTTGTTGAAATAGTTTGTAACAATATTAGTAACTTTCGCCCTATTTATGTAGGGATCTGGTTCAGGGGTGAGTTCTATAGCATTTTTTGCCTCTACCAGAATGTTTCTATACTTATCTCTGTGGTACATGGCCGAAAACCAAACTTCAGTCCCTATGCTAATGTGCGTTCTACATTTTTTGCCTGCTAATATTGTGCCTTAAATATCCTTTATCCATTCTTGTTCATACTCAAGGACATTTACCTCGTTATCTCTCAGTTTTTCGAGTTTGTTAAGGTTAATTTTACGTATACGTTCAAATACTTTGCGGTAAGGACGAATTCGTCTTTTTTTAAATTCATTGATAATCCGTAAAGTGAGACTATCTTCAGCTCTATTGAGTTATTTGTTTAGTATCTCTTCCAATTTCTTTATGTGTTTGACTGTAAGTTGTATCTCTAACCTGAGTATTTTCCGTTTCATTTTGTTGAATTGAAAAAATTGTTATGTGCTTAGGTTCGTTTGCGTATCCACCCACATCCACATAGAGGATATCTGATCCTCTATAACTGTCTGCTTCTGAAGTGCCACTATTTGAAAAGTAACACTGCATGGACTTCTATGATTCATGAAAGTTTTTTTGGAATGTAAGTTTTAATTTTTTTAATCGAGGTACATTTGAAAATGTTTAAAGTGGCCCCCGTTTACTTACATTGGTACAATCGGGATTTCAACGTTTGCCTAACATAGCACCATTAAAATCATAAAAATGAAAATTCATATTGAAAAGTGAAACTAACTACAAAATTGAAAGACAGAAAAGAATCAAATTTCCCGAATTTATGGTCAAAACTCCAATTAAAGATGTGCTCGATTGTTATTGTCATACTCGGAGAAGTCAGTTGATAGAATTACACTCTTCCACACCGTGATGAATGTCATCAGCACATTAATAAAATTTCTCTGGAGAGAACACTTTTATAAAAAACAAATCAATAAGGAAATTGTGCAAAATATGGCTGAATGGCACATTTCGGTCCTGCAACACGACCATTAGAGGCTTTTGAGGATCAATTACCAAAGAAAGTGACACACTTATATTTTTGATAAGATATTTTCAGACGAATACCCTGATATAAATTCCAAAGAATTTATGAAAGTTCTGAATATGAGAATTATAAGAATTTTCTCGTTCTTCAAGGAACAAAGCGTCTGCCACAAACGCACCACGATGTTGATCATGCTTGTTGAAATAGTTTGTAACAATATTAGTAACTTTCGCTCTATTTATGTTAGGATCTGGTTCAGGGGTGAATTCTATAGCATTTTTGCCTCTACCAGAATGTTTTTTACACTTATATCTTTGGTACATGACCGAAAAGAAAACTTCAGTCCCTATGCTAATGTGCGTTCTACATTTTTTGCCTGATAATATTGTGCCTGAAATATTCTTTATCCATTCTTGTTCATACTCAAGGACATTTACCTGGTTATCTCTCAGTTTCTCGAATTTGTTGAGGTTATTTTTACGTATACGTTCAAATTCTTTGCGGTAAACATGAATTCGTCTTTTTTTTAATTCATTGATAATCCGTAAAGTGAGACTATCTTTAGCTCTATTGAGTTATTTGTTTAGTATCTCTTCCAATTTCTTTTTGTGTTTGACTGTAAGTTGTATCTCTAACCTGAGTATTTTCCGTTTTATTTTGTTGAATTGAAAAAATTGTTGTTATGTGCTTAGGTTCGTTTGCGTATCCACCCACATCCACATAGAGGATATCTGATCCTCTATAACTGTCTGCTTCTGAAGTGCCACTATTTGAAAAGTAACACTGCATGGACTTCTATGATTCATTAAAATTTTTTGGAATGTAAGTTTTAATTTTTTTAAACGAGGTACATTTGAAAATGTTTAAAATGGCCCCCGTTAACTTGCATTGGTACAATCGGGATTTCAACGTTTGCCTAACATAGCACCAGTAAAATCATAAAAATGAAAATTTATATTGAAAAGTGAAATTAACTACAAAATTGAAAGACAGAAAAGAATCATACTACCCGAATTTATAGTCAAAACTCCAATTAAAGATGTGCTCGATTATTATTGTCATACTCGGAGAAGTCAGTTAATAGAATTACATTATTCCACACCGTGATGAATGTCATCAGCACATTAATAAAATTTCTCTAAAGAGAAAACTTGTATAAAAAACAAATCAATAAGGAAATTGTGCAGAATACGGCTGAATGGCTTTTGAGGATCAATTACCAAAGAAAGTGACACACTTATATTTTTGATAAGATATTTTCAGACGAATACCCTGATATAAATTCCAAAGAATTTATGAAATTTCTGAATATGAGAATTATAAGATTTTTTCATTGCCGTGGTGAGCCAATTTCAAACGGTAAATGGCTGAATCAAAATTAGATCAATACGATAAAATGAATGTAAAGTGATAAGAGAATACCTCGAAGTACCTTAGTACATAAATATGTAGGAAAATATAACGGAACAGCGCACATTGACGAAGTTTGTTCCAAACTACTTTTTGAAAACGGAAAAAAAGTTGTCACTTACTGAGTCCAAGAATTCCCATGACGAATTGTGTTGCTCCAGTGAGAAAGGACAGTAGCACCGCATATTCAGGTCCGTATTCACATATTGTTCGATAGGTCATCAATGATACTATAGCAGTAGGACCAAAAGGTACATCTTTAGAGCTGCCGATGAAAATATAAATAAGACACCCCAAAAAGGATGTATAGAGACCGTACTGCAACGGCACGTGTGCAATACTAGCATAAGCTAAGGATTGCGGTATCACAGTAAGCCCAACTGTCATCCCAGCTACCAAATCCCCTATTGCATCTTCTGTCGTATATTTTGGAAACCAATTTAGTATTGGTACTCTCCTATACAAGTTTTTGGTCGTGCCATATTTCTTTAGCTTTTTTTTCAAATAGTCTTTGAAGAGCTTAATGCTTTGATATCGATTCAAAGCTGATGATGCCCGAATAGCTGAAACAAATAACAAGGTACATATCAAAATTGCAAAATTAAAAATTCAATACTGGTACTATCACCTACTGAAGTTTGGCACCTTTTATAGTAGACACCCTGTATTTATATACAGGGATATCCACCGGGACCGTCCGTTAACAACTTTTTAAGTTCCAATTACAATATCAAGCTGAAATTTCATACGGAATCATAATTAGCGATTTCCAATTGGAGTGAACTATTTTCGAAGGGACAGCATTTCCGGTTATACCGGAAGTGGGTCATCACTTTGTTATTTCAAATGGCAATCTACCTTTTTTATTATACATCTAGAACCAACATTTGAGCAAGGCATAAAATACCCAAGTTGTTGGCACTTATCTGTCGAAACATTTGACAGATTTAATAATTTTTGTTATAAACTTCATTTTTGAGGAACATTTAAAAAAATTGTAGCTCGTAGATCTTTTGCACTACAGACACAATTTTGCTTGGGTTGATAGAAGAAGGATCAAGGAATTTTTTAGTGTCAAATGTTTATTGCGTTGTTTTGTATGATTTTTTCAATTTGGCCTTTTTCAAACAGCAAAAACTCAATTTTTTCAAATTGCACGTGCCAATTTCTATATCGCCATCAGATGAAGCGTCAAATTTCAGATGGAATAGCATAAGCATGTACTATACCCATCATTTATAGTTCCGAAATAATTTGGGAATATATTGAATTTTGATGGTTTTGCGAGAACTAACACAGAATGCTTTTAAATATTTGAATTAAGAAGCTGAACTAGCTACGCTCACCTGACAGGTGCCTAAACTTAATGTACTTGTCACTTTATTCATTCGAATTTGATAATTCAACAAGAATTGTTGTTATTTCTGATTGAAAATATTCAAAAAATACAACACATTTGGAATACAACCAATGGTTATTCAAACGAAAATATATTTAATCCTTTTTAATTCATCTTAAAATGTCAAAAAGTAGTGGGTAGAAACTGCAGGCAATTCAATAACCGATTTCCAAATTTACCGTCTATGAGAAAAATAAAATTTCGAAGCATTAAAAGCAATTTTCTACAATTCGGATGAATAAAATTGTAGGAACTATGCAAAAATCAATCATCGAAAAAAATTACAATAATACGAATAAATGATAGCAAACATCATAGGAAAAAAATAATTTACGATCTGAATAAATGTTCAATATGGGCTCCATTTTGCTCGATACACTTGACAGCTCGTATACGAATATAATGAGTTGCCCTCCTAGTTTTCTCAGGATCAATATCACGAAAAGCATTATGAATGCGCTCTAGTAACTCTTCTTTACTTCTTACAGGAATGAGATACACTTCACTCTTGATTTTGCACCATAAATAAAAATCAAGGAGCGTTAGGTCCGAAGAACGCGGAGGCCATAAATTTGGTCCTTGATTACCCCACCATCTATCCTTGAACATTTCTGTTAGCTGCCGATCTACAGCTCGTGTTTTATGTACTGGTGCAGCATCCATTTGGTAATAGCAATCCCTCACAATGTAAGGAGTAATCCATCTTAAAAATTATTTCTCTCAAAATTTCCAGGTATCTTTGTCCATTCAGATTTTCCTCAATACTGTGATAAGCCAACAAATCATTCATTAAAATTGCAAAAACGTTTACGCTGAATTTATTTGGGAAAGCAATAACCTCAATGAAATGTGGATTTTCTGTGGCCCAAAAATGTCGATTTCTCCTGTTGGTTATTCCACTTTCATTGAACTCGGCTTCATCAGACCATATAATTGTTTGCAGAATTGTCTCATCTCCTTGAAGCCGAATTGAATTGAATTGAATAAATTTTCACAGAAGTTCAACTACCGCTACCGGACTTCGAGAAAGATACGAACAATAACAAACGGATATGGTAAAGTTAAAAATTCCAAACATTTGGGAGACATCTTTCGCGGTTCCGTGAATCACATCAACGGTAGAAAACGAGTGAAATAATTCCGCTGGAATAGTGCTTTTTTTTCCCTGTTTCCGAGATAAACCTCCCGTCGGTAAATATTTGGTGGGACAAAAATCTTCCGCGATAAACTTCGCGAGGAGTCTACATATCTATTTGTCCCATCAAATATTTAGCGATGGGAGGTTTTATCTCGGAAACAGAGGCTAAGAGCACTATTCCAGTGGGATTATTTCGCTCGTTTTCTACTGTTGATGTGATTCACGGAACGGCGAAAGATGTCCCCCAAATCGTTTCGGAATTTATAACGTTTCCACATCTGTTTGTTATTGTTTGTATCTTTCTCGAAGTCCAGTAGCGGGTTCGCCGTGTCGGTCCATGGAGGGCGAGTCTTATACGTATGTACGAGGTGCGTCCTTTCAGGAATCGATGGGGTACCACGATGTAGCTTAATAGGATGCTGAGAAGCTATATTCGACACTGATGAGCTCCTAATAAAGGCGAAACTGCAGTTTGCCACTTCGTTTCACGGCATCCTGCTTAGTTGCACGAATGTGGCACTTGGGGGCTGCGTGCATGGCAGGCAGATTTGGGAACTAGCTCTTGTCAGGAACGGTTATTCATTGACCTACGGATCTTTGAATAATTCTTTTTGTCTCAAGTTTAGATATGTAGACTACTTGCGAAGTTTATCGCGAAAGATATTTGTCCCGTCAAATATTTACCGACGGGAGGTTTTATCTCGGAAACAGAGGCTAGGAGCACTATTCCAGTGGGATTATTTCGCTTGTTTTCTACCGTTGATGTGATTCACGGAACGGCGAAAGATGTCTCCCAAATGTTAAGAATTTTTAACGTTACCATATCTCGAAGTCCGGTGGCGGGTTCGCCGTGTCTGTCCATAGAGGGCGACTCTCATATGTATGTACGAGGTGCCTCTTTCTGGAATCCATGGGGTACCACGCTTTACCTTGTCAGGATTCTGAGAAGCGATATGTGACATTGATGAGCTCCTAATAAGGGCGAAGCTGCAGTCTGCCGTTTGTTTTCTCGGCATCCTACTTAGTTGCACTATTGTGGCTCTTGGGGGCTACGTGCATGGCAGGCAGATTTAGGAACTAGCTCTTGTCAGGAAGGGTGATTCATTGATCTACGGATCTTCGAATAAGTTTATTATTTACATTGGGACTAGAAGCGATTAAAGCAAATGTTCAAATTGCCTTTTTTATATATATATATATATATATATATATATATATATATATATATATATATATATATATATATATATATATATATATATATATATATATATATATATATATATATTTATATGCTCCATCCTGTTGAAACCACAAATCTTGTCTTATATGCTTGGGTACAACGGCAAGTACTATAGGTAGATTTTGTAGAAAATCTAAATACATTCCACTATTGAGGTGCCCGTGAGTGGAGCCCAATTAGAGAACCATCTACTATAGCTGCCCATACATTCAAGGACCAACGATGCTGGTGATCTATTCGTCTCATGTAGTGTGGATTTTCCGTGGCGTAATAATGAAATTTGTGACTGTTAACAAGCCCATTATGGTGGAAAGTTGCCCCGTCCGAGAAAAGAACTCTGCTAAACATATTTGGATTTACCGCTACTTTGTCACTTTCACAATTGCATAAATTGATTTGATTTTCAAAGTCTTAATTGTTCAATTCCTGGTGCCGCTGTACATGATATGCATAAAATTTATTCACTTTCAAGATTCTCTGGACGGAAATTTGATGTAAATATGTTAACTGAGTAATCTCACTTTGGCTTTTATATGGGTCCTCTGTCACTGTCAACAAAACTGATAACAGGTTGTCTTCAGCTGTAGCAGTTTATCGTTTTTCATGTTTTTTGTGAGTGATATTACCAGTTTCGATAAATCCAATTAGAAGATTTTCAAAGCATCCTCCATCAGGATGCCTCTTATCAGGAAATCTGGTATTATGGATGGATGTTGGACTGATTCTTGAAATAACTGAGCGAGCCTGGAATGGACACATGTGAAATACCTCCACCAATAATTATGTATTTTATCTGGTGACGTTATCCATCTTGTGTTGGGGAGTATTCTTTTGAACTTCCTCCATCCAAAATGCCTTTTCGTTGTGATTGACATCTTTCGCCCAAATTCCGCTCCAGAATTCGTGCATGGCATCCACTTCTGGTACCTCTTCATTTTTCTTCTCGGGTTCTTCTAGTTCTCGAATGAATTTCTCTTGGTTCTTGAGATATAGGTTATTGTTTCTGTGCCGCTTAGTTCATTCATTGTATTGATGTAATCAGTTACCTAACGCTTTGGCTTTTTGTTTAAGGTTGTCGCAGGCAACTGTGACCTTTTCTTTGAAGTTTCGGTTCTTAGATCTGGTGTGCTTTTTCGAAAAAACATTCTTGACTGACCTGATTAATTTTTGGAAGGGGTATCTGTGTGCAGGTAAGCATGCATCAAACCAATATTTTTTCTAGCAATTATGATCTTGTTTTCCAATCGCTTCTTCCAGGGGAGATCAGTTGGATCTTTTTGTGGTTGTGTAGACGCAGCTTCCACTCCCTGGATGTGATGGCACCAGCATATACCATGTCGCCGACACTGACCAAAGATGCGTTCTCCAGTGGCAATGTCGCTATGATTTGATTGACGATTTTCACATCTCGAAGCAGTTTTTTGGTATACCTGAGCCTAGATATTTTCGGTCGATTAACTGGGTTCAGTTGCCAGTCCTTGAATATATTCTTTTCTAGTATTTGTTTTATTTTACAGTTTTCTTATCTTTGGGTGAATCAGTCACTTCATGATCCCTTGTCCTTTCAGTTGACTTAGGTGGTATTCTTATTGTAGGCCGGTAACTATTTTTTATGATATCTAACTCGGCTCTAGATAGTTTCTGGTTCTCCAGTATTCATCGCACTCTGTTTGAGAGGAGTTGCGCGTACGACTGCCGGTGGGGGTAGATATCGTTCCAAATTTCCTCCATCAGGTGTCTGTACGTATGGTACAACAAATTATTTTTAGCCAAATTCAACCATTTTGTCACGATTTCAATATTCAAACACAGCAGTCAGTTCACATAATACTCGCACTTGGTATTTTTTATGTTTCAAGATATCCAATGAATTACCCTGCGCGCATCCCAAAATACATCACACACAATTCATCATGGCGAGATACACAGTCCATTATTAGTTATTATTAAAAACTTCCTTGAAAATAAGCGATCAATTATACGAGCTGAATGTTTGATGAATTTAATGTTCCGCACAACCGGCCTTTTTCTCAAGATATACGACCAAAAGTTAAAAATTCTTCTTTCCGCAATTGAGGAACTGCTAGGACACATCGAAATGTGGTGAGGAATAAAGGAAATATGGAATCTGTGAGTGCAATAGTTGTGGAAGCTTCAAATCCCTCAATTCCTCGAAGTTTCTGACAGCTTGGACTTTCGTACACCGCAACGTCACAAATTTTGCAAAAAGAAAGTTATGCACTCTTAGTTAGTTGAAGAACTGCAGTCTACCAACCAGCGTTGTCGTCGTGAGTTTGATGATTGGGTCCTAGGAATGCTTCATAATGACTCTCATTTTTTTGAGGAAATTATTTTTTCTGACAAAGCACATTTTTATCTGGATGACTTCGTCATTAAGCACAAATGTAGATTCTGGTCGAAAAACAATTTTTAGAACATTGTAGAGACGATGTTGCACATGCAGAAAGAGTGGTTTATGGCTTGAAATTATCATATTTTTTGAGGATGAAGCTAGAAATGCAGTAACTGTGAATGGTGAACGATATTGAGCAATGCTGATTGAATTAATTTTGATTGGAAGTGGCTCTAACAAGACGGAACAAAATGTCACACTGCCAGTATAACTATGAAGTTATCGAGATAAAAGTTTGGGGAGTCAATAATTTTAAGAAATGCAATTGTGAATTGGCCTGCGAGAAATTTTGGCTTAGCTCCAATGGATTTCTGTGAGGATTTCTCAAGTCAATAGCTTATGAGAACAAACCAAGAAGACTTCATAATTTGAAAGTGAAGCTTGGAAGCAACATTAACAGTGCCATTGAAATTGGATAGTTCTGGTTTGGCCTTATCAAAAAAGTCAAAGTGGCCACTTTGGTGATATTGTTTTCAAGAAATAAATGTGAAATGGTGAGTCATAAAATTGGGAAACAATATGATGCTATCGTAAATACTTCTTATTCATGTTCGAGATTATATAGTTTTCAATAAAACATCCTTTATATTTGTCTTCGCTACTTTGGAGAGGATTCTCCACTTTCAGTTCATTATTTTGTCTGCTATATCGACTGGGGTGTGAAATGATAGACCACTGATTTATTTTGGTTATGAAATGATGCCAAAAATCTGCAGTGAAATATCAATTGATACATGTTTATAGCGCTGTTTTTGGCTCGAGTGCTATCCTTCTTTCACAGTGCGTTATGTTCGGATTTTCAGATAATATGCAATGTACCGCAGTTTTTGAAATTTCTCTCTGTATGCTAGCCTACATAGTCAAAGATTTTTTGATACCGCTTTGTGAAGCAGACTCTCCCGCAGATTGATCAAGTTGGGCAGAGACTCCTCAAATGAAAGTATTGTAAGAAATAACGTTAAAAAATTTTCACAACCTCACTACTGATAGCTACCAAACAAGTACTAATTATTGTAGCATTTCCTGAGTTGAAACATGAGCTTCATACATTGTGAACCTTCTAACACACTAATATTATCCGAACAATTACCGACAGCTTGAGGTCAGGCCTAGTACTTCTAGGAACAGCCTGGTGAAATATACCGTATTCTGTGTATTGGGAGTTTTTCGATTGGCGAATTGATTTTATTAAATTGATAGCACTGATAAATGATAAATACTTACTTTTAAATGATACACTGCCCATACAATGAACAGATGTTGCTTAATGATTAAGTAGGGGGGAGATCTCTGGCATTAGGTATGAATACTGAACGAAATCTTGATTGTTCACAGACACAGAGCAATCAAGCCTCGGAAACAAGCATCTATTCTGTGAATCAAACGAACGGAACATTTTCGAGAGCAAGCCTACGACTACACATTTCGGTATTAACGGGTGATTTGGCGGTACCGCATGACCATTTACTGTACTGCAACACATAACTGCGGTAACGGAAGACTAAGAAAGGTATTCTGCCAAGAAACACCTGGTTGTGTTCAGTGTGAGTGTGAATGCTTTTAAAAATAGACGTGTATAGACAAAGAGTCATACGTCATTATCACTGCATCCAGATAACATCGACAAAGTACATCGATACGGACGTATCAACTTTGAAGAAAAAGAAACTTACTTCTTCATGAAAGTGAATGAGTTCGTCCGTCAATACGTCTAACACGGATCACAAGTAAGAGAATATTTCACTGATTATTTTATGGAATAGGGAGCCTAGGAGCAGTACCATTTCAACACTATATGAGTTTCAAAACAATTATTTGTTAAAAGAAATATTGGTCAGGTAAAAAAGCTGTACATTCTAAAATTTATTTTTATTTTTCGAATGCTTCACATTGAATTGTTTTCAAATTTGGAAATGAAAATTTCGTTTTTTGATGAAAAATTAGAACTGTATAAGTTTCTGAGTTTATTCTACTCCAATGTTGAAAGTTCATCCTAATCCTCTATTATTACTTCCACTATAATCAACCAGCTTTCTTCTTACATTATTCGAATTTTGTCGTTTTTGGAACTCTCATCCCAAGACGATACTTTTTCTTGTTCTAGGGAGATCAAATGGTCGGTATCCATCGCGGAATTAACTTTTCTCAGTTTATTTATGTACATTCAATATATAATATTCAAATTGATTAGAACATACTACACTGATTAGCAGATAAACTATCAAATATGGATTTTATTCAAATTTCCAGTAAAAAATTATGCGAACGCTTCCCTGATAGTGTGCCACTTGTCCGAAAATATTGCTTGATACTGATAATTCTAAATATTATTCTTCCGAAGAAAATACTCCGAAGATAGTGTAATGTATCGACAAACACAAATTGAAAAACCTGAACCGTATAACAATATCGAACATTCCTGAATATCTGCTGACGATATTATATTTTATAGGTAAAGAATTTATTCGTCAGAAGTATAAATGCAGCCGTAAATCATGATAATGGATAAGGCAATATTTTTAAATATCATGCAGAAATTTGAGTAATGGAATTTTATAATGAAGTAAGAATAATTTATATATTCGATACTTAAAGATAGCTCCAACGCTGAAGCACACAATATGTGATAGCTCCCATTTGATTCTGTCTTCTTCCGTTAAAAGATGCAACCTCAACATTTTGCCCTGAAAATTTCTAACAGACCGTTAATTTTCCCGCAGCGGATGATGTGTGATCGCTTCCATAAGTTAAATTTTTTTTTATTGAAATGTCTAATATTGGTACGGTCACAATAATGGTAGCTAAATAACAAACTAGATATCTACTAAAGCAAACTAGTGCAAAAAGGTAGAATAACTGAAAAAAATAAGGATGATTTTCTTTCTATTCCAAATGCTACTTTCATTTAAAGCTCAACCTGGCTGAAAATACTGTTCATATGTGTGAGAGTCTGACCCAAAAAAATTCGTTGCATATGCTGGACAGTCTACTGAAGAGAGCAGTTTGTCTCATTGATCATTAGGAACCCATGAATGTTTTCAAACGCCTCACTTTCAGAAGACAGGTTTTCGATCTATCTTCTGAACAGATACTCAAATGGAAGTTGCTCCAGAAAGTTGTAAAGCTCATAATCTTCATCGATTCGAAAAAGCTCTTGAAAATCCAAACTGGAAAATACTTTTCAATATCCTTGAAGGAAAAGGAGAAAAAATCGATTGAAATGATAAAAGAATCATAATTTAACTTCAGAAAGCCTAAACAACGTGCATAGAAATCAACGTATCGGTTGAAAAGCCAAATATCGAAAAGACGTTATACAAGTATATCCACTTTTCCCCAACTACAGAAGAACTGATGGAATTTACAGAAGGAATGCCAATAAATGGAAAACAATTTTACACCATACGATTTTCAAACAACATCCCTAATATCAGAAAACGAATAAAAAATGAACAACGCAATAAAATTCTGACAGATATTGTACATTAATATAAATTTGAAAATTTAATAAAAAAACAGAAACCACGCTACTAAAATTAGATGATATCCATATAATCATGAAAATATATCTTAAGAATATCATAACATCTAAAGCTAGATGACATAAAAAGAGGAGATAGTATGAGCAAGCATTCAATAAAATTTACAACATAATCTCTACCAGATAATTTAGCAAAAGTTCTAGAAAATTCTTCATAAAAATATGTCTGGAGGGTATAATTGCATGGATGTTGAGCATGGAGCTTAAAGAAGGACAGTATATATGGGAAATATGGATGAGGCGGCGATTGAATAGAACATGGATAAATAAGTAATGTAATGATATAGTTTCCGAAGGAATTGGAGAAAAAAGGAGCAAGTCGCAATATTTTACGGAGATAAATCAAATCCATCAAATGCCTAATTCAATGAAATTCATTCATTTGAAATATATTAGAGAAAAGAAACAAACGCATACGAACCAAAGAGCCAAAAGTCCAGATTCGGTGTATCCTTAAATCAGGAATCCAAATCACTGGCATATATTCTCGGAAACTAAAACTAACGAAGTGCAATTCAATCAAATAAATATTTGCATAAATCTTCCTAACATAAATACATGAGATCATGCCAATTAAAATCAATTGAAAGTACATGGTGACAATCATGTGACTTTATGAGTAGCGTTTGTGTCGCACTTCAGAATAATCAATTGTCACTGAACTCGTAGATCATTTTATGGTAGTTTAGACGAAACTACACAAACGGGAACAAGATACAGAGTTCGTCTAGAGGTAAATAAAATTTCAATTTCCTCAGAAAATTTCAACGAATAATCCAATTCAATTGTGTTTTCTTCAAACTTATCCCACATCAATGCTTTGCCACCATCAAATCGCAAAATGAGTATGTAATTATTTGTTCTAGTCACTTGATACTACCATAACAATTACCCTAGATATATCGCATTCGTTATAGAATACACGTGCACTTATCTGAAAACTGTATTTTTTCAGTTATTTACAGAATTAAACTATGAATAGGGCAAATTCTGTGTATACAAGGAGTCTTATTTGTGTACGAGTGCATGTCTTGCTTTGTTTTATGAAGGACCTATACTGCAGAAGTTCAGAAGCGTTTTTCTCGAAATGGCAATTTTGAGTTGTACTCTAACTGAGAACTTTAATTCAGGAACAATATTCAACCTTTTGAGAATGTTAAACAACCCTCTGTGAAGGAGCAGGTTTTCCTATCCACTCTTCATAATCATCCTCAACTAGGGGTCACACCACACAGTAACGGAGCAGCCTGGTCGGATGACATGAATAGGAGTAATAGACTGCATTTTGGTCTCGTTTGACCTGGTCAGTATTTCACACCTATTCACAACACCAGGCTAGCCTGTCACCTACTCATCTCAGGGAGGGCTGAATACTGTTCTCTGAATAATAGTCTCCAATCTGTTCACCCATATAGCAAAAAATTGTGCATGTTATCATTATTGAGATATGATGTACTCCTATTGAAGAGGGCGATATTTTCAATAAAGCAAAACGAAAAAATTATTGTAGAAAATCTGACAACAATGACGTTCAATCAGGTTTTCATTTCATTGCGAATTACTACACTCTCCTTGCCTGTGAAATTTAGATCGGCAATAAGTTAAGTGGTGAATGACGGAAACGCACGAATGGATTATTCAGTGGCATGCTGTCGTAAGGCTCAAACAAAAAGGTTGGAAATACTCAATACAACTTTTTTATAAAAATATTTAGAAGATACTCGTATCAAAATGATTTCAGATATTAGTTATGTTGTTGTTTTTATATATTCAACAAGAGCAAGCATTAATCACATTATTTACAAGCTCACAGTGAATTAAAAGAGAGTATATAGCGATTATAAATTTCATTAATATGAAGGGTTTGTATATATTTTAAGTTATTGTAAGACAGTATTCAGCAATATCTGCTGAAAATATATTAGAAACTTGTAGAAAATTGCAAACATTTACTAAGTAAAACTATATATATATATATATATATATATATATATATATATATATATATATATATATATATATATATATATATATATATATATATATATATTATTAAATCTACAAAACTTTTCTGGAATCCACATATTTTGTTTTCGAGTCTGAAATATTCCAGCAAATTTTTGGAACACCGATGGGTTGACCCATATCTGCAGCAATTGCAAATTTAGTATTGGAAGACCTTGAATGTCAAATACTCACAAAGATCACATTTGAAGTGCAGTTTTTCAAACGGTATGTAGATGACTGTATAGCATGTATTCCTCGCGACAAAATAAACGAAATAACCAAAATCTTCATATCTCATCACAAAAACCTTCAATTTACCAATGAAATCGAAAAAGATAAAAAAATGAGTTTCCTCGACATAGAATTAACCCACGACGATACAGGGAAAATATATAAAAATTGGTATCAGAAATCGACATGGAGTGGTAGATACCTAATTTTTGAATTAATTGTACCAAACCGATACAAAAAAAGCGTTATCAATAGCCTGGTTGATAGAGCTATCACACCCTAAATTTAGAACAAAAAATATAATGAAATTGAAGAACATACTAAAGAAAAACGCGTTTCCACCTAGTTTTTTGAACCACTCATAAAGAGAAGAATACATGAAATATACAACACAGAACAAAGGAAAAAAGGAAAATAGATTTTAAATACATCGGCCTCACTTATACGACCGGACTGTCACAACAAATTGATTAATGCCTAGAAAATTACAAGATCAAGATTGGACACAAACTTAACAACTACTGCAAACAATTTTTCACCACTCTTAGGCCAAGGGTGAAACATGAGAACAAAACATACTGTATATACAAGGTTAATTGTCAGGAATGTGGAGCATGCGTTATCGGTAATACTGAACAATACTTGCATAAAAGAATATGCCAACACGACTACTTCGTTAGATCTAATAAAAAAAAGTACCGCCCTAGCAAAACATAGCATTGAACAACTATATAAATTTAATTTTGCTGATTTACGAGTTCTTGCATCTGAAAGCAACGACTTTAAAAGAAACATTCTAGAAATTATCGAAATCCAAGAAGAACCTAAGGCAGTAAATTCAAGAGCTGACGTTGACGGATTTAAACATGTCTAAAGTAATCTGATAATTTGAATACACCCTTCAATAGATTACTGCAACCAGTTATCCTCAAATATTAATTATTATTGCCTGTTATTGTTGTCTTGATTTTTGTATTTGTTTTACCAGTGATAATGATGAATGATGTCAGGGGAGAATGTGTAAGGTGAATAGCTTTTAACGTAAGACTTGTATTATGTGTTTTACTGAAATTATGATTTTTGTTTTAGATAATAGTTGTGCTGAGATGAATGTTTTCTGATGATGGCCCTGCGCCGAAACGCGTAAAAACACTCTGCACTGCAAATTATAAGTTTTTACCTCAAACACTTTCCGTTCTCTTCTCAACCCTGATTCCCCAGTAAAAACATGTGTTTATATATATATATATATATATATATATATATATATATATATATATATATATATATATATATATATATATATATATATATATATATATATATATATATATATATATATATATATATATATATATATATATATATATATATATATATATATATATATATATATATATATATATATATAGCTGTTAAGGGTTTGTTCATTCTGATGAAGAATCGAAATCGTTTTTGAATCTTCATCATCTGAGGAAGAAGAGTTGTAGAGGTTTTATAAATTATTTGTATATTAATAATATTTCTGATATCTTCAATGATGTCTAGGGGCTCAATACCATCCAAAAGATCTAAAGGATAGCTGCTTACATTTTCAGAGAATATTTTCAGCATCAACTCATTTTCTAGGTTTTCATATTGGACCAATTGTAAAGAAACGTGAGACCCTTTTCTCCATGCTGAATTAGTTGTTTTCATTATACGCGGTATACCATCAATTTTTCCAGGGATCATATTTTTTACTGTAGTTACTTAGTCGTCGTAAAATTCTTTTACCAGAATAGCCGACTCTGCAAACTAATCAACAAAACCAGAAGCAGACTTAATAGCCTTCCCCATCAAAAAATTTCTATCAGCAGTCCTCTTTAAAACACCGTCTAGTCCATCCATAGGCCCGTTTCCGTATTCAGGTTCACTAAATGTCCATGTCAATATTGTTATTTGTTTGAACTCATTATTCAAAGGCTTGAGCCAAAAACGATTCCTGTATTGGGATGTCGGGCCATTGGAGTAAATTTGCAGAGTGTCAATTTGTTTCTTTTCCGAAAAATAACTTAAAATCGGTCTCATGTGAGCCCATATGGCATGAGCTAGGTGGTCTAAATTTTCACTAATTGTACCAAAAAACGTAGTTTGTAACGGGCTGTCTACTTTTCCACTGCGAAAATGATATACTCCTGTGTATAGTTAACTGACTTTTGACAAAATGAGACGATTAAATTTCTCTTGCGTGCTTTATAGTAAAATTTTCCGAAAAATCAGTTTGAATCATCATCTCGTTCTCAGGCATTTTTCTTTCATGATTTTCTTCTTTTTATTGTAGAAGTAAATGTCATACAGATGCTATTTCATGATTGTAATTTCTGGTACTAAAACTTGTCTCAAAACTGTGATTGTTATTGTTACGACAACTTTCTTTGATATCTTGAATAACTTTTCTCTCCTTTTATAACATTTTCAAATAGATTGACATGTAAGATATGTTACAGAATCTTCATTATCTTCTTGGTGCACTATAATTTCTTTACATATGTCGCATAAGCCATTCATAAAGTCATGGGAAGTCAAGTCACAGTTATAATTCTTAATGAACTATTCAGTGTCACGGTAATTTAATTTTTGTAAGCTTTTCAGTTTGCATCGTTTTAGTTCAAAATTTTCATGTTTAACACACAAACATGTTTCGCGGTCTCTTAATTTTGGTGCTACAATCCAAAATGGTTGGGCTCTCGATAATATAGTGTATGATAACTTCATTCCTGTTTCTTGACAAAATTTTGGTTGTAAATCTTTAATTGCGGCTAAAAGAACTCGTTTTTGCTTTTATATACCATTCTTTTTTACAAAATCTCGTTTACCAGAATACATTGTGCTAACACTGTTATTTTCAAAAAAATCCTTTACTTTTTGGTGTACAGTTGGTTTCAAAATTATATCGCGAGCTTTCACATCTTTTGGCATAAACGACTTGGCCGTGTGTAATATTTTATACTTCCAGTACCACTAACACATTTTTGAGAAACTTCTCGTTCTCTACAGTTTTTCGATAAATTTTCGTCTTCATTTTTCAATTGCATTCACAGGACACCAAACAATAAACGTTTATGAACTTCAGATGGTACAGTAATTTCTCTGACTAAATCATTCATTTTTCTATTAGGAGTTGAGACAGACCAAACTTTTTTTTACTATTTTTGAACATTCCTCTGTCATTTTTTCTTTACTAATTTGTAACGTTTAAAATGTCAATTTCGAATCAACACGCTGCGCGATTACTATTTCGCATTTGAGCAATGCCATTCGGACCGCGTAAAACTGGCATTACATAGGATGTGAGTCGCCACTCCGTGAACTAACAGTAGTTCTTTCGGTTAGGTGCTCCGTGCTCCTCCTGCTCGTGATATAGGTTTTTTGATTTCGGCACGACCCGACCGCCTTTGAACTACAACTTGCTTTTCTGCGAAAATTTTGAATTTTACACCTTTGTGATTATAGTTTTGGAATTTGGACTTTTGTGAAACGAAGGCTCGTATTCGCTTAATATACAGGGTGTTACATAATAGTATGTCACTAGTTGAGGGGGTAAATCTACGTGCAATTTTGAGGGTTAATATAAAATAGGTCCGCAAAAGCTTCGTTACGGAGCTACAGGGTGTTGAAATTTCCGGAAAAAATTGTTTTTCTCCTCAAAACTCCTGCAGTTATTCCGATATCAGCCCAAATTTGGAACGCTAGATATTTTCTACAGTCTCCATCATTACATGTCCTAGATTCTAACTGAAATTCACAAGGTGTTTTCTTTCCCGAGGCCATATCTCCATTTGCCCTTTCAAACGTTTTTGCAGTACGCCACTGATCAGCGTACAATCAATTTTCGTCATCTTCGATCAATTTGGAAACTTTGTTTTTCAATTCTTCAACAGTGTTCACTGAAGTGGTATAAACTAAACTTTTGAGATATCTCAATAAGAAAAAGTTTAAACTATTAAGTCTGGGGACCTAGGAGGCCATGATTCTGGCCCACCCCCACCTATCCATCGGTTGTTGAATGTATTATTCAAGAATTCCCTAGATTTTCCACTGAAATAGATGCCCCTTTATGCATGAACTACATTATGTTTCTCTCCAAAAGTGGCACATCCTCGAGCAATAAAGGTAACTCCTCCTCAAGAAATTGCCGATAAGCGAGACCGTTTAGTCTGTTAGACAAAAAAAATGGCCCAATCAAATAATTTCGAATTATTCCAGCCCAGACATTTAGTGAGAATTATTCTTGATGATGAGATTCTTCAATCAAACGGGGGTTTTCCTCAGCCCAATAATGATTATTGTGAAAATTTCAGCTGTTTCTCGAAAGGTTAGCTTCATCTGTGAATATCATTTCACTATCAAAATGAGCATTTTCTCTAATTTTATCTAAGAACCATCGGCAGAAATTCAGTCTTAAAGAAAAATCTCGAGAAAGTAGAGTTTGGACGCGTTGAATATGAAACGGGTACAATGAGAAGTCATGGAGAATCCTCCATACTAGAACATGTGAAATATTCAACTGATCTTCAATCTTTCTTGTACTCACATGAGGACTCAAATCAATACAATTCGAAACTTCTTCCTCAATATCTGGAGTTCTCATAGTTTGAGTTGTACCTTTTGAATGATTATTTGCAGTAAAAGTACCAGTTTCCCTCAACCTTCTGTGAAAATGAAAATGTTCGCCTGTCTGGTGTTACTCGATTTGGAAAGCGCACCTGATATAATTGCCTAGCTTCTGTTGTGCTTCCGTCAGCCAGACCGTACATGTAATGGATATCAGCCAATTCAGCGTTAGTAAAATTAACCATTTTTTCTTACAGCAATAACTTCAAAAGTCTCAATACTAATCATTAATTTAATGAATAATTCGAGCAGACACTGGTTCAACTTTAGCAACTGTCCAAACTAATGAATAAATGAAAAAGATCAAAGTAATTGTTTTTAATAGAAGTACTTTCAATTCTAACAAAGTTTCTAAATTGAACGAAGATGACGAAAATTTATTGTACGCTGATAAGTGGCGTACTGCAAAAAAGTTTGAAAGGGCAAAAGAAGACATGGTTCCGGAAAAGAATACACCTCGTAGATTCTAGTTGAAATTTAGGAAGTGTCATGATGAAGGCTGTAAAAAATAGCTTGCATTACAAAGTTGGGCTGAATATCTCAAAGATTGCAGGAGTTCTGAAGGAAAAACAATTTTTTTCCGGAAATTCCAACACCCTGTAGCTCTGTAACAAAGCTTTTGCGGACCTATGTTTATATGAACTTTTTTTTCTTAAAATTGCACGTAGATTTACCCCTCAAGTTGTGACATAGTATTACGTAACACCCTGTATACGAGCTCTTTGGGAGGACCTTTATTTTAACCAAAGAACTGTTTCTGGGAGAAACTGTGCCTTCATGAAAATACAATTTTTGGGAGAGGCTGTGTTTAGGCCAACACAAATACTTTTTGGGCTAAGCTGTGTTTTAACAAACATAAATCGTTCTATCTTGAGAAGTGGATTCCTGGTAGGCTAATGCTTTGTAGAGTCTCATAACACCGTTAGAAGCATCTCCACTCTCTAGATAAGTGATTCTAGCATTTAACATATTTGAAACCTTTTTTGTTTGAGATATTTTTGGCACTTTTGAGTTGTTTCTTATTCAACTGAAAAACACATATTTTTTGGTTCCCGCAGAATTGTTGAGTTGAAAGTTGAGACTCAAGTTTTGTGTTGTCTTTATTCGGATTATTATTCATATTTAGTAATCTTACGAATTTTTGATTAGTGAAATTTCCATTTTGTTTCTGTGGTATGCAAAGAAATTTTTCCCAAGTAAGATCTGAGTGAATTTTTCTTTTTTGGATTTTTGGGTTCTTTTTGCTGAATTATCCTGTTACATCCGAAATTTTGGTTTTTGAGTATATTGGATTTTTATGGTGGATTTATGACCACTTAGTATGTTTTTGGAGCTTCAGGTGTGACAGAATTCCTGAAAATTTCAGATATTTTCTTCGGAGAATTTTAGTTGAATTTAATTTATACTAAGATATATTTATGAGAGACGCCTTTAAAATTTTTGATTGGTTTTCACTATGAACGGACTTGATAGTTAAAATTTTTACGCTTTGGAAAATTTTCGGTTTTTAATTTTTTTTTCTTCTTCTACTTAAACCATGCCTAACTTTAATCCCTATTTTCTGAAAGCCCATGAATTTGCATATGAAATTTTTATCAAAGGTTATGAGCCCCCAGACACTGTTGAGTTACGAAGGAAGGTTCTTCGGTGTCTATTTTGTCAGGAGAGTGCAGATAGGACTGTTAGTGAGAGAACTTATGTTTATGAGTTTGAGCAGGATATTAAGGACCTAAAAAGTTTATTTGACGATATTCAGAAGGCAATTAATGATTTTTCTACAGATACCAACTGCACTAAATATAAAAGGATATCATCGAGGTTATGCCATGTGTCAGACAGACTTAAGCCGCTAATAGCTTAGTCGAAGAAAGAGGAAAAAGCGGCTCAAAAGCGTGCATTGAATTTGGTTATATTAGAAGCTGATTTTTGATAAATTTAGTCCGGTGTTTGTATCCCAGCCACCTATTGGTGCTTCAACTCCTTCAATTTCTACAGTGCTTCACCTTCTTTTTTCAAAAGAAGTTCCTGTTTACAAGTGGGGTATAACAAAGTTTACTGGTAAAGATCCTTCAATTCCATTTTCAAATCTTGCCGAGTCTGCTTTTTTTTCTGGTATTACTTGGGATTGGTGGCATTATTGTCACAAAAAACTTCGTTCAATTGATTGGCTGAATTGGTTGATGGGTTGAAAGGAACTTGTTTGTTAGGTAATTATGATGAAGATTTTATGAATGAAATCAAAGCGCGGAAAAAGGATGTTAGGGAAACAGTTACAGTGTTCACAAATTCAGTAGTTCAGTAGTTTAATCGCTTGAGTGTACTGCCATCTGAAGACAAGATGGTTGAGATTTTGAGAAGGGATTTACTTCCTGAGTATTCTAGAGCATTAATGTTACATGAAAATGATAGTATTGCGGAATTACTTAGTTTATGTAGGAGGATACAACAGTTCTATCTATCAGAATGGAAATCTCGGCTTCTTACTGTTAGAGATTTTACTTTTTAACGTTTAGACCTTATTTGCCTAATAGTCTGTACTACTGATATTATTAGTAAAGATCAATATTTCTCAACTACGACATGTGTAGTTTCTGTCGTGAATCGAAATTTTTCCCTGAAAGAGAAAGATAGTAGGCCTTATTTTGATGTTAGTGTAGGTAATGGAAATATTATAGCTCTGGTGGATACAGGCTATAATCTTTCGGTTTCAGGTTTGGCTGCTTTTCATCTTTTGGCAAAACTTAACTTACAAATTATTTATGATGATTCTTTTTTATGTGACCACTGCAGATGGAGTTCTACAAAATACTTTTATGTAATATGATAAAAGTATGTGAAATTTTTTGGACACCTTCTATTTATGAAGGATTAGTTTTGGGTATAAATTTGTGAAGTTATTTAATGTTACAAATATTAATATATCAAATTTTACGTTTCAAATTGTTTCCTCAACTGTAGCAACTCTTTCGGCTTCTGCAATACATACTGTGAAATGTTCAGAATTCCCATCTCCAGCACAAACTAGCAGGTTAAATGCTGTTGTTGATCTTTTTAAAGAGATAAGTTCTGAAAATAGTATTATTAGAACTGACTTATATGTTCACCATATTGATACTGGTGCTAAGCATACTATTTCTCTACAATACCCTCTTAGTCATGCTATTCAGCAAGTATTAAATGCAGAAGTTGATAAGATGCTCGCACTTTCGCCTTGGTTGAGTCTTTGTGGTTGGTGAAGAAGAGTGATGGTTCTATTACGGTTCCATACATCTATTCTATCTATATCGAATGGGTTTGTTTCCAGATTCCACTTGATGAGGAGTCCAAATTATGGCAACTTCATCTCTTCAAGGAAGAGGTTTATTTCGTTTCAACGTTTAACCTTTTGGTTTGAATAATAGCGCCCAGTGTATGAATAGATTAATGGATATGCTGATTGGGGTATCATTAGAGCCTTTTGTTTTTATTACTTAGATGATGTTATTATATTTACACCTGACTTTGGCACCCATCTGAAGATTTTGAAGGATTTATTCGAACGTTTGAAGAAAGCTAATCTTACAATTAATCTTCACAAGTGCAAATTTCGCCAATCTTCTTTAAAATTTTTAGGATTTTTAGTAGATATAAATGGATTGAAAACTGATCCAGATAAAATTAAAGCCATTTCAGATTATCCAGCTCCTACTTATACTACCAAAATTAGGGGAATTGTAGGTTTGATTGACTATTATAGGAGATTTTTAAAATGCAGGTTTACCGTTTGTAGTTCGAGATCTGATTTTCTTAAGGGTCGTAAAAAAGGTCAACCCATAACTTGGACAAGGAAAGCTGATGAAGCATTCGCCAAGATTAAATACTTTTGACTACTGCACCAATTCTGAAAAGCCCCGATTTTTCGAAACGTTTGTATATTGCCTGTGATGCCTCAGATACTGGTGTTGGTGGAGTTCTTTTCCTACAGAAAGATGGTCTTTTTCTTCTTTTAGTAGAACTTCGAATAAGTGTCAGAGAGTGTATAGCACAACGGAGAATGAACCAGCTATTTCGTATTCTATTGATAAATTCCATCCGTATAAGGAAGACACTGAGTTCACGGTTATTACCGACCATTCTTCTTCAACTTGGCTTAATTCAATAAAAAATCCTTCACCAAGAATTGCCAGATGGATTGTTTAACTGTCGTTTCATAAATTCAATATTGTTCACCGCACTGACCAGCTTAAAGTAGTTGCAGATTCACTTTCACGTAGTGTAATTAATAGTTGTTGATGCTAATAAGTTTCAGTTTTGAATCTGTCGGAAATTAAGTTAGACGAATAGTATAGAAATATGTTGTGAAATGTTGAATCTGATCCCCATCGTTATCCTCATGAAGTACAAGGCAATGTTCTCTTCAAACATATATTTTCGAAAAATAAGAATATTGAGGATTCTTCGGAATCCTCATAGGAAGGGAATATTGCGTGAATTTCATGATGAGCGTTTAGGTTTTGGAATGTTTAAAACTTTGGAGAAGGTTTTGGAATTTCCCTATTGGCCAAGAATGAGGAGATCTGTTGTAAGGTATATAAGGACTTGTAGAATTTGTTCATCAAGCAAGGCGAGTAACCTTCCTCAGGCTGGTTTAATGGTTAATACCGAAACATTAACTTTCCATTTCAACTTAATTCTGCTGAGTTACTTGGATCCTACCCCCGGTCTTGAAATGGAAATTAATATCTTTCAGTTGGTACTGATTGGTTTACTAAGTTTGTTTTGGTTCAGCTTTTGGCTAAGGCAAACAGTAAGAATATTGTTGAGATTATAGAGAAAGAGTCTTTTTAATTTCTGGAGTACCACAGATTATTGTTGTTGATTGTTGATAATGGACCTCAGTTTGTGTCTTATGAGCTTTGAAGTATATACAGAAGTAATATACAGAATATTTTCTCTAATGCTAGATATTTCTCAAACTAACCCAATTGAGAGAGTGAATAAGATCATAACTACCGCCATTAGGTCTTTTATTATAGATAGTCATAAAACTTGGGACCAAAACATCTTTGAGATAGTAAAGAACTTCCCTCCATCTTTTCTTTGTTTTTCCAGGAACGTTTCTACTGACGGAGCTTTCTATGGTAAAGTTTCGGAAACTGCAAATATTTCATTCGAAGTCAGTACCAAACTTCTTTATCCAGACGTAAAGACTAAGCTAATCAGTTTGTTTGATATAATCCACAAAAGGATATACCATTCATATAAAATGAATGTTAAGCATTAAAATTTACGTAAGAGAGATGTACTTTTTCATGTTGGAGATATATTTTGGAAAAAGAATTTCGTTTTATCAAGTACTGCTAATGAATTTTCGGCTGAGTTGGCTCCTAGGTTTGTGCCCTGTATTGTAAATAAAGTTTTATCGGTTCTATTTTACAGTTTCAAGGATTTGGATGGCAACGATCTGGGTAATTTTCATTTTAGTCATCTTAATTTAGATATTACAGAGGATAACGGTGATGAACAACTGAACACTGATACTGATGATTAGCTTGGCCTCTTATTTTTGCTTTTTGATATCTTAGGCTTTTCGTTTTTGTTTTGATTTTTGGATTTTTTGGTACTTATCAGCCGTTGCTGATTGGCGCCCAACTCTATTTTGACTATACTATGCATTATATTTCACTCATGAAGAATCAGTAATATTTCGGAACTTTCGGAATTTCAGTAATTTCCGTCAATCGTGTAGAAAATTTATTGGGAAGGTTCGTAGGGATTCTTGTGTTGAATAAGAAATCGCCTAGAAACTGGTTGAAAATTTATTGTAAAGGTTGGTAGGGAATCTTGTGTTGACCAAGAAATCGCTCGATAACTGGCAAAAAATTTATTGGGAAGGTTCGTTGTTAATCTTGTATTGAACAAGAAATCACCGAATAACTAGCAGAAAATTTTATTTTTGAAATAGTTTTTCAGGGAAAATGAATTGGAATACTGTGCTGCCCTAAAAGATACCGAACACCAGGTGTGTCAACCTCGGTTCTATCTGTCAGTATAGTCTTCATAATGTAGACCTTGGGTGAGCTCTTTTTAGTGGGTTTGATCAGAGTGGTTGTTTGTTGTGGCGAAGAGTCACGTTTCGGTCGTTGATGATTTTTTAGTAGAATTCATTTTGCGTTTATTGACGATATAACCACTCACCTGGGCTGCTCACTGTTGAGTCTTTTGATGGCAATTTTTTACGACATGGAACAAAGTTTTGTGTGAATTCTCTTATTTTGGAGTTAGTTGTGAAAACTTTTCAGGCTTCAGAGCAATTTTGTGATAGTTTTTGTCGTTATTTTGGATTTAGAAAAGTTCATAATTTATGCCGTCAGGGACGAGAGCTCATTCTCTCCGGTCAAACCTGTCTGAAGTTTAATGTGGTTATGTGGTTATTTTGATAATGAATATGTATCGTAGACAATATTAATACTTTGGAATTTCGTGAAATTTTGAGTCTTTTCAGATTCAGTTTGACCTTACTAGTGTAGTGTGTGTCTTCACGTTAGATGCGGTTTTTCACCTCATAGAACCAAAAAAGTTTCCTCTTAGACTTTGACTATTTATGAATTCTTACATATCAAGGAATGTAAAAACCTATTCTTCCAGAAAGAGAATGATAGTACGTTTGCCATAAACATACTTTGTGGACCTGGTTGGAAAACCCTGCTTTTTGATATTTTCTAACCTAGAGTGTGAACCTAGATGCTTACGTTGGTAGTAAGCATGGGCCTACTACGTTTTGATTTGTTCTTTGGTACTTTTTGCTGTTTTGACAATTTGGACACTTTGGTGACCACTCAATTCTACCCGATTTTGACTTCCTTATTTGCTTGGTATTTTTGTTGTTCTTTCTGTGAGTTTATAGAGTCCTGTTGACAGCGTATTGCTTGGGACGCAATGATAGCACTGTTGGTAGAATTGGAACTATGATCTGCTGAGTCTTCTAGATCACTCTGCTTTAACTAGGTTAGTCCTATTTTGTTTCTTCCATACTATTTTCTGTTGGACATTTTTGGAGTAGGGGTGTTTATAGAGTGTAACATGTCACTCTCGATTCAAAACGCTTCGCCTTTACCATTTCGCATAAAAGCCATGCCATTCGAACCGTGTAAAATTGGCATAGCATGGGGTGTGAGTCGCCTCTCCGTGCACCAACAGTAGTTCTTTTGGTTTCGTGCTCCGTGCCCCTCCTGCGCATGATATATTCTTTTATTTCGGAACGGCTCGCCAGCGATTCATTTTTTGGTTGCTGTCTTTCAACTACATGTTGCTTTTCTACAAAGATTTTGATTTTTACACCTTTAGGATTATAGTTTTGGAATTTGGACTTTTGTGAAACTGAGGCTCGTATTCGCTCAATATATACGAACTTTTTGGGAGGAGCTGTATTGTGGTGCTTCCTATATTACACTACGGTCTACCATTGATTTTTCCATGTATGGATCAGATATCTCGAAATCGACTTCAGCGTGTTCAGAATTCATGCTGCCGTTTTATTTACCGCACAAGGAAATTTGATAGGGTTTCCAGAAGAATTCAGGAACTAGGCATGTTAAAAGAGAAGAATATTTTTTATCTCCAGTTTGGTGTTCTTTTCACCGCGTCGGTTCGTTGGGATGGCCTATTTACTCGCAAGATAAATTAATTTTGAGAAAAACGGTTCATAATGTAAACACAAGGCAGATTAATCAGCTTTGTCTACCTAGGTTTCGTTCAGCCATGTTTAGGAGGTCCTTCACATATAATGCAGTTACATTTTATAATTCCCTACACAATAGTTAAAAGGGACTCTCGTTGAATTTTTTCCGTGTTCGGTACAAGCTGTCATTACTTGAATTGCAGCAAAGTGAGCTGGGGTGAAGACATCCCTCATGGGTTTTTTGTATGTTTTTTCAACAGTTCAGTTAATTCACTTTTGTTTGTTCTTTGGTTGTACGGTTCACCATTGATGCTCGATATCATAGATTCGTTTTCCTTGCAGTTGAGTAATATTCTTTCTGGCAATTCAACTTTCGGTTGTGCTTGTTCATATATTTCTAATTTTTTTTATTTCTATAGTAAAAGCATAGTACTATTTCGATGTTTCATTCAATTTGTTCTGTCTCGTTTATGTGTCAGATTTGAAATTCGGGGTAAAGTATGAGTAGCTCTGCTAGACTTTGCCCTGATTTATATATATTTGTAGGTATTTTATTGCTTCAATGAAAGCCTTTAGTTATTATTGTGTTTTAACAAATATAAATCGTCCTATCTTGAAAGGTGGATTCCTGAAAGACTGCTGCTTTGTACAGTCCCATAACACAGTTAGATCTTCGATCACTAGATAAGTGATTCTAGTATTTTAGATGTTCTTTTTTGATTTATTTTGAGCTTGTCAATTATATAATGATAATAATATAATATTAATTATTTTGAATTGGTTTTAGAGAGTCGACTGGTCAGTTTTTTTCAAAATGTAATAAAATTTTATTCAGCTTTTGTGTGAAGGAAAAAGATTTTACATATTTATTCAATTTCAGTGTGTGTTTTCATATGAACTTTTTGTCTCCTCTTGAGTGCCAAGAATAGCTTTTTTACCAGGCAAATTGACCAATCATTCACATACGACTACCTCTCACGCTGAGCTATTGCAAACTGATCTTCAGTTGGTCACTGAAGAATAATATGCAATGAAAGCAAACTAACTTGTTATAGTTTCAAATTCAATTTTACGTCTCATTTGGATAATCAACTTTTCTTGTTTTTGAATTCTTCGATAGGCATTTGCTCGATGTCTGCGTACTATTTTTCTTCAACTCCCTACTTTGCTGAGTTGCGTGGAGCTGTTTTATCTTCTGGTGTTAAATTGAATTCATCTTCGGAAGACAGATGGGTATTTCTGACTATGTTCGCTAACATCTTCTTTTTTTCTTTATACTTTTTTAACGCTTGTTTCCACTGTTTTCTTTGCTTGTGCTTTTCGTGGTCTGTCATATTAGCTACTTTTATTACTTTGTTTCGCGCTTTTTTCTTTTGGTAACACTCCCACTTTTTGGCTCGTTTGATCTCTCTTTCTTCAGGAGTCATATTTTCTGAAAATTTCCTCTTTCTTGTATTAGCTTTCTCTCTCTGACACATATAGGCGTTACTGTCTTTTTTAATTACTATTTAGGTCTCTTGCTTGTTTTTTCCACTTCATCAGTCTCCATGTCGGGTAAAAATACATTTTACTGATAAAGGGTTAGTATTACAAATTGGGATACTTTCGATATAAGCAGTAAATCATAATTTCGGGAACATGCCGTCATGTCCGATAACTCAAAATGACCGTTCACGGAATCACGTTTTTGAATATTCGCGCACTTTACGCTGACGTCAACCATTTTGTAAACAAGATTTCAAGGTTAATCACAATTAAACGTGTTCTAGTAATGATGTGCAATAATTGATGTATGGTACGTAAATTATGAACTCAAATGTACGTACCACTTCAATAATTAGTGAATACACTAGGACACATTTCCATCAAATTTAGTATGATAAATATTTTTTTATGAATATAATGGATTAATAAAACCAAATGAAAGGGAATTTCATTCCTATTCAATTCATAAAGGGTGTGTATTTCCTCTTTTTTTTACCAAGTTAAAGAACTTAGTTTTCAAGCACCAGCCTTTGGGTCGCGTTCCCGGAATGATTTTTTGCAGAATCATTCCACTATAAGATATAAAATAATTTATTTTCTGAGTTTGTGTTTTATTAACTTCCAAGTAGAATCTTTCACCTTGGTGATTTTCAGCCTCAAACTGAAATAGTATTATGGATCATTTTATATGAAATCTTCATTAGGAATATATTGAATTAATGCTTTGAACTTCGATTTCTCTCGCAAATGAAGATGTATAAGTGATTATCGAAGTTACTGAATATTACAAACAAGGTAGAATATAATATTACTAAAGAATATTGAGAAATAGATATTAACGTATTCATGAATGCCAAATTACGTCATGCTCTGAAAAAGAAATTTTTTGACAAAGGAAAGAGGGCGTGGATCAATCCCGACAATTGTGTAAATCACAAAAATTATACATTGTGAAAATTTCTATTCCTTGCAACGGGGATAAGAGTGTTGAACCAACCCATGAAGATTGACAAAAATACAAAAAAATGAGATATCATTTTGAATGCTTCTGCAAATAATTCTCAATGCTAGACTGCTTGTATGCTGAAAATTGAGGTTCCTTACTACAGAATTTAAGGGAAGTTGAATCAACCCCTGAAGATTAAGAAAAATACATAAAATTGAGAAATTATTTTGGAAACTTCTGCAAATAATTCTCAATGGTAGACAGCATGTATGCTTAAATTTCAATTCTTTGCTACAGGGAGAAGAGGTTGAATGAACCACTGAAGATTTAGAAAAATACAAAAAAATTAGATATCATTCTAAAAACTTCTACAAATAATTATCAATAGTAGACTCAATGTAGGCTGAAAACTTCAATTCCTTGCTACGAGGATAAGGGGGTTCAATCAATTGTTGAATATTGAGAAAAATACTACAAAATGTGGTTTCATTTTCAGTGGACTAAAGATTCATCATGGTTGACTGAATATACGCAGTTAATTTCAATCCTCTGCCGCAATGATGAGATGGTTAAATTTACCTCCAAAAATTGTGAAATTGTCATTTTCAAAGTCTGCAATTGATTGCTGAGGGAATAATGGCATCAAATAAAACTCCAAAAATTGTGAAGAATACAGAACAAATATGTCATTTTCAATATTTAGCAAAAGATTCTTATGGAAAAATGAACGTTGCTGTGAGTTTTTATACTTTGAGGATGGAATGATAGGGTTCAATTAACCCTCGAATACAAAGACAAGACATAAAATTAGATTTAATTGCTAACGATATTCAAGGATTGATTCATCCCCCCAAGGAATTTTGCAGTTACCATTAAGAATTATTTGTAGCAATTTTCAAAATGATATCTCATTTTTGCAGAAGTTTTTAAAAAGATATCACATTTTTTTTGGTTTTTCTCAACCTTCAGGGGTTGATTCAAACCCATTATCCCCGTAGCAAGAAATTGAGATTTTCAGCACACATCTAACCTACTATAGAGAATAGTTTGTAGAAGTTTTCAAAATGATACCTCATTTTTTAGTAGATTTCTCAATCTTTAAGGATTGATTCAATCCCTTTTATACCCGTAGCAAGGAATTAAAATTTTCAGCATACATGCGGTCTACCATTAAGAATTTTTGCAAGAATTTTCAAAATTGAATGTCATTTTCTTGTATTTTTCTCAATCGTCAGGGGTTGAATCAACCCTTTTATTCCCGTAGCAAGGATTGAAGATTTCAGTATACGTTCGATTTACAATAGAGAATAATTTGCAGTAGTTTCTGAAATGGTATCTCATTTTTCTCAATCTACAGCGGTTGATTCAATCCCCTCATTCTCGTAGAAGGGAACTGAAATATTCAGCATACATACAGTCTAACATTAAGAATTATTCGCAGATATCTATATTGCATTTTTTTGTATTTGTTTTCAATCTTTTATAGGGTTAATGCAACCCCCTTATTCCCGTATCAAGAAATTGAAAACATCAGCATGCATGTAGTTTATTATTAAGAATAATTTACAGAAGTTTTCAAAATGATATCCCATTTTTTCATATTTTTCTCCATATTCTCAAGTTGTTTCTAGCACCCTTATCCTTGTAGAAAGTAATTGAAATTTTCAATATACATGCAGTCTACTGTTAAAGAATATATTGGAATGGGAGGAGAACAAAGTATTGTTAGAATAGGAGATGAAAAAAATAGCAGTCGAGACATATCCTGCAATCTAACGATTATCGTAGGATTATCTATGCTCGAATTTCCGAAATCAGAACATACATTTGTGGTAAATTTAAAGAAAAGATACGTCAATTCCCTCAACATTTAAATTCTTCTGAAAAAAAACGTACGAGAGTGAAGTTATGGAATGTAAAATTTCTAATAAGATGTATTTCGAACTAGATATTGTCCATTCCTTTTACTACATTTGCTGATTATGCTCACTTCGGGTATGAGTCCCAAATTATGCATTTACTTGCTGAAGTGGAAACTCGATTGGAAGTAAGACCTAAAAACTCGTTAGAATTTGAATTTCAAATTTTTCTTATAGATGAAAAGGTTTAGAAATGGAGAGAAAAATGCATTAATATTCAAAATGCACTTCACATAAGATGGTGGGAAATATTGTTGTTATAACCAGGGGAAATCTTCCATCTAGTTCATTATCTCAATCATCTGCTCTGTTTGAATGTTAATGCCACAATATTGAAATAGATGCAATGAATATGAAGAGCCAATAAAATGCTTCAACACCAACAGATGGCAAAGGATGGAAGAAGATAGATAATTGAATAATCATACTGAAAAAATCTCTATTTGATGCTTTCTTTTGGAATATCTTCTAAACTTGGAGTCGTATGCAACAGAATTATTAAGTGAACCTTTTTTCTATAGAATACAGGTGTTCGAGTCTTTAGTGGCTTAAAAATAATGAAAGCTTGACCGAAAGAATCTCGAAGATCTAATATAGTTTTGGACTCTACGTTCTAAAGTCTAGTGGATAATCGAGATAGAAAAAAAAATAATTACCACCATTCCCTGTTCGGCTCTATTTATGTGGCACCTTAACCTAACTATAAGAATGATGCGTGCAGGACACATTCGTGGCGCAACGGTATGTTATCGTATTTGTCACTTCACATGAGCCCTCTAATTATTCAAATCAAAAAAAAATTAGACGAGGAAAATTTACTACAATGCGAAAGCAAAAGAATGTCTTTTTGAGGCGCGAACATTCTCCCCTCCTCTGGGAAATATCAGGAATTCCCTGAGGAAAAGAAGAGAGTAAATAACTGCGAACTTATGGGTTCAAAAACTATCTATTCATGCGAACTATCTGACTATACTGTACTATATGCGGGCTATCTATACTATCTGCGTTCTATCTATACCATTTGCGGTCTATCTATACCATTTGCGGTCTATCTATACTATTCGCGGTCTATTTATACTATTCGCGGTCTATTTATACTATTTGCGGTCTATCTATATTGAATAATTCTATTGAGTTGGCAGTGGACAAAACTTGACAATTGGCCGTCGAAGGACATTATTTCTTACTTGCACCGAGACAACGCGTACCACTTCATCGCTACCTGGAAACGTCTCCTTGATAATACCAAGAGGCCATTTTAAGAGAGGAGAATTTTCACTCATAACGATAACCACAGTACCAACTTCAACATGCTAAGAACTGGTGAACCATTTTGAACGAGATTGAAGCTGTTGAAATATTCATTTTCCCAGCGGATCCAATTGGACTGCACTATTTGATCTTCAGGTTGTTTCTATTCAATATATTGATATCAATATGTGAAACATCAGCAACTGGAAAACTATGAAGCGGTGTTAGCGTACAATGAGCTAGAGTTGAAACTGTAGGATCAGAGGGATCAGTGCCTATATAACTACATAATGGTCGCCTATTGAAAAGAGCCTCAACCTTCGCTAAAACAGTTACGAATTCCTCATAACAGAGAACCTGAGAACCAATTCTTCATACTTTTGATGTTACTTTCCCATAAATCGCTCATATGCGGCGATGATGGTGCATTGAATCTTCAAACTATATTTTCATGAATCAACTGCTTTTTCAAAGAATCTGAATGATCTGAAGAGTTGATGAATTGTTCTAACTCTGAAAAAACCTATTGCTACCTATAAAATGTGTGCCTTGATCAGAGTATAAAGTTTTGATAGGACCCCTACGACTTATAAAACGTTTGAGGGCGTCTAAAAATGTAGGGGTGGACAGATCAGATGCCAATTCAAGATGTGTACATTTAGTTGCTAGACATACAAATATACATACATAACCTTTTTGGGTTTTAATACCTCTATGTCTGGTTAGAGTTATTGTAAAAGGGCCACAAAAATCAACTCCAGTATCTACGAAAGGTTTGAGTTGAGCGGTAACTCTAGCACAAGGGAGATTAGCCATCATAGGGTATGTTGGTATAGGTCAAAATTTAAAACAATAATTGCATGATCTGACTCTTTGTCGAATAAAACTACGCGATACTATCCAATATTTGTTACGAACTATTGAAGATAATGAAAAGGTACCTGCAAGCATGTGTTCTCTATGTAAATAGTCAACGAGAATGTTCTTTTTTAGGAATGAAAAATGGGTTCTTCTGATCGAAACCTATTTGAGCGTACATTAATCCACCTCCCACGCGAACAATGCCATCCAAATCTATAAAGGGAGCTAATTTGCGAAAAGAATAAGGTACTGACTTTTTTGTTCTGAGGGCTACGTTGAGATCCTTGAAATATACGCTTTGAACAACCTTTGTGAGGTGTTTCTCACTTTTATCTAAATGTTCAACAACGATATCTTTGGAAAGGGGTAAAAGTTTAAGAAATCTCAAGACATATACCGTACTTCTAAGCAACTTTGATAGGAGAAACGACATGAAGAATCATAAATAAAATTCTGATCAGGTTCATTCAACAGAAATAAAGAATTAGTTTGTACCTCGGGCAATTCTTCAGGAACTAACACACTTTCCATTGCTTGCAATGGCCAATGTTTCGACGATTCTTTTAACCAGTCTGTTCCTACTGACCATTTTTCGCTAGTCGAAAGAAATTCTGAAGGTGAAATACCTCGAGTTATAACAGCAGCAATATTTTGTTCGCCGGGCACAAAAAACCAACTACTGCAGGGAATACTATCCTGAATTTTTTTAATGCGATTGGCAACAAACGTTTTTAATTCATGAGGAGAATGAGCTAACCAACCCAAAACAATTTTTGAGTTACTACAAGCCAAAACACCACCAATTTTACAACGCAAATCATAAATAGATATGACATATTTGAGTAATTTGTACAACAAAAGAGCAGCATTTAATTCCAAACGAGGCACCGATATAGTTTTGGGAGGTGCAATTTTAGATTTTGAGCAAATTAAGTTGACGTGCACGACAGTATGACTTTCGACTCGTAAATAAATTACCGCACCATACGCAACTTGACTAGTATTTCCAAAACCAATCAGTGTTACTTGTGCGTTTTCTACCACCCCTAGCCATCTAGGTACCGCAATTCGATTTAAAAGTGGTGAGTCATTCTGAAATTGAACCCAACTATTTAATAAATGATGAGGAAATTCTGAGTCCCATTCTAATTTTATCGATCATAACTTTGTAATAAATAATTTTGCGTACAACACGACAGGTCCTAATATTCCTAGCGGGTCAAAAATCTGACTTATATGCGACAGTACTGTTCTTTTGGTATCAGTTTTATTTGAATCAGTACTCAAATTGACACTGAAAGAAAAAATATCCAATTGTGAATGCCACTAAATTCCAAAAACCTTCAACATTTCGTTTTCAAAGCTTATAGTTTGAGTTGAACGTTTCTCTGGCGGTATGATGTTTAAAAGTTCAACTGAATTTGTATGCAATCTAGTGATTTTGAAACCACCAAAATAAAAAAGTGATACCATGTCGGAGTAGAGTTTTTGAGCTTTATCTAAGCTTTCTATACTACAAACTAAATCATCTATGTACATTCATCTTTATTGGCAGTTTAATTTGCCTATACATTCGGCAAATATCAGCGGCCATAACTATAGGAAATAGGCGGAAACTGAGAAAGAGTTTTCAATTGATTTCGCACTAGCGTCTAGCACTTAGCAAATAGGCAAGATTTATATACTGCGTGGTGCGGAATAAAATAACAATTAGAGTTTTCAAAAAAATTCGAATTACCCTTTTCTAAAGTTTGAACTTTTCTAAGATGCCCTTACTCTAAATAGTCTTTTATGACATCTACGTATATTTGTTTGAATTCGAGTGACGAACTGAATTTCTTCTCTAAAGAAAAGAGGCGCTTTAAAGCTATTCCGAACGAATTATCTAAATTACTAGGATCTGTTTAAAATGGTAATGATAGTGTATATCTACCAGAAAAATAAGATTTTTTAATATAACTTTCACAAGCTTGATCTTCACAACTGTCTTGCGATACGTCTAGGACTTCCTCCAATTTCGAAAAATTTTGAATTATATTTTCTAGAGGTGAATTATCTACAGCGGAAATGAATGAATGCGAGATATTACTATAATTTGCGCGTCCGGCTACAATGTATCCTAGAGATGTGTTCAATGCAACGTGAGATTCTGATTCGCCTGTTACCTGAGTGCCTTTCAGAATTGCGCAGAATACCGAAATAGCCAAAATTCCATCGATTTCAGATTTTTCATAAAACTGACTAGTGGAAGCCCATCCAAACATTTCAAATTCTTTGTTGAAATTTCACTAGTGGGTAAACTACAAGTTAAGTTCGCAATAACAAGAGCATCAATCATAAAGTTTATTTTCTGATTAAAGCAAGAAGAAATAACGATATTAGTGATAAATTTAGAACAAGAACCTATTCCTAAAACAGTAACATCTAGCAATTGTAATGGCAAATTCAACCTACGACAAGTTAAAGACAGAAAATTTTCCTGGGATCCACTATCAATAAGAACACGAATGACTTCTCCTTTATTTTCAGGCAAATTAAATATGACTTGTAAGCACTACAACAACGCTCTTTCTTCTGTGAGAAGAAGAGGCAAAATAATTACTATTGATACTAGTTTCTGAATTTGAATCACTAGGATTCGACTCTTCAGTACAACTACTTTTTTTTATTGTTACTATTTTCAAAATGTAATAGGGAATGATGTCGAAGTTTGCAAGAAGAACAAACGTTTTGCGATTTACACGATGAGATTCTATGTTTTGATACTCAAAGAATTCAAACACAGGTTCTTTTCGCGATATAAATTCGCTCGCTTTTCGCGAGCGAATTTATATCTATCATGGGGATTTAATTTCATGAATTTGGTGCACCTACTGATGAAATACGTGACTTGATTACATGCTGGACAAGGAAATAGTATTTGCTTGTTCGAAGATTACGTACTGAGGTACGCGTAGGTAACCTTATTTTTGGAAGTGTTTTTTGAATTGGAATTCGAGCTATTGTGATGACTACTATTACTAGATATTATTGTAGACGCGGTTCATCTTAAAATTTTCGCATGACGTTTAATGAATGATACAAGTCTATCATATGCGGGAATTTCACTGTCGTCCAAACTCAATTCAAAAGCATGTTGAGTATTGGTCTTCAATTTTGACAAAGCAATAGAAACTAATAGGAAATCAGCTAAATTGTCTAGCGATAATTGCGTTAGGTCACTCACAGAAATATCAAACCTTTCTAAAAATAAATTCAAATTAGCGGCCGATTCCATTTGTAAAGGCTTGAAATACAAAATAGATTTGAAGTAGGTTATAGCGAGTAACCTTTCATCTTGAAATGTTTCTACCAGCATATTCCATATTGATTCATAGTTTGGTGAAATTGGATCGATATAAACAATAATCGAACTCTTCTCTGATTGAGATGCGGAGAAAGAAACTATAAGAATGATGCGTGCAGGACACATTTGTAGCGAAAAGGTATGTTATCGTATTTGTCACTTCACATGCGCACTCTAATCACTCTTATCAAAAATAAATTTGATGAGGAAAATTTACTACAATGCGAAAACAAAAGAATGTCTTTTTAAGGCGCGAAGAACAGGCTTTCCAATAACCAATTCAAATAGCGAAAACAGACAGTGGTGTAAAAGTCCCTCTATGAAAATGGATCGCTGAAAAGCACAATTAAGAAAAAGAATGCCGCAGCACTTGAAGAGGATAATACATTATACTGATTTTTTATCAATGTGCCATGTTTCAGCTTTCTATAATACATAGTTTCGTAGGTATGATAATTTTTCATTTCCGAGATTTTGACCTTGCTACCCTGGATATTAAAAAAGAAGAATCTACGGACTTACGTCCGTAGCGTGTAGTTTTGGGTAAATTCGCCCATGTATTATTTCAAAGAATACTTTCAGAACATGGCTAATGAGACTGATTGATCTATATTCCTCGCATTTTTTAGAAGATGATTTCTTTGGTATTGGAATAAAGTCAGTGACAATGTGCGAATGATCTTCCTGAATTAGTTTAAGCAAATCTCCACAAATGCCGTCCAAGCCAGTAGCCTTGTTTCTCTTCAAATTATTTATTGCGTATGCTACTTCGCGTTTTGTTATAGAAGGTCCTGTTATTGCCTGCTTCACCGCAAGAGGCTCTTTGTCTCCTTCCATTTCTTGACCTTATTTTCGGCTTCTAAGATAGCTAAACTGTTATGATCTACTAAAGTCCCATTGTTCCTTTTTTTCCAATTCCTGCTGTACCTCCACTTTTTATAGAGATTAAATAGATCATGCGGATGACTAAGCTACTCAATGTCTTCACACTGCCGAGTCAGCGAGTCTTCTTTTGCCAACTTAATTTGTCTTCTGATGTTATTGTGTATGTCCTTGTATTTCATCGAGTCTTTATGTCTGTATTGCCTGCGTTGTTCCATAAGATCCAGAATTTCATCTATCATCCAATCTTTCTTCTTTTTTCTCGAATTAGTTCTAAGTTCATCATTGGCTGTTTCTTTTATTATGTTTTTGAAGGCATTCCTTTTCAATTCTACATAAGTTATGTTATTTTTCATATCATGAATTTTAATATTAAGGTGTTCACATATTTCGTTCTTTAGCTTGTGTGTATCAATTCGTGGATTCAGCTTCTTTCTATTCATATTTTTAGTTTGATTCTTAGTGTTCCCAACAGTAAATTGTGGTCGGACGGAACGTCTGCTCCCGGGTATATTTTAACAGACAACAGAGAGTTTCGGAATCTTCTATTAATTAAAAGGAAATCAATTTGATATTTAACGATATTTCCTTCGCTACGTTATTGTCATTTGCGATGAGCAGTCCGGGTACTCAAAATTGGAAAACCCACTATGTATATATTACCCTTCCGTTTCGATAATTTCGACAGACTTGTTTTTCCGTAATGTATTCAACATTACCTAACTACTCATTAAAGAACATACTGCAGCACTTTCGGTAAAACTGTACTAATCCTAGTTATACAGAAAATGCCGAGCTTTCCCGAATGCGAACGAAAATTGTTTTTTTAATTTGAATATCATCGTTATGATAAAATTGCTATCTAACTTACCCAAAAAAATCATTCGATAGGTATATCTACCATTTTTCTGTAATTCTATGTAATGATTACAGTTTCTGTGATGTCATAGAAGTCCGGACCGGAATATCTAATATAGAGAGCTCACCTATACTTTATCAAAAAATATCATTTGAAGAACTTAATTTATTCGGCACTATTGAAAACCCGGAGAGCTTTGGAATTAGAGTTCGCAGATCTTTGATAAATTAAGATCCTATAACATGCTGAAAAAAGCAACGATCAATGATTAAGTTCCCGAATTGAGAACTGTTTAAAAATGATGGGAGGAAGTTTGAATATTTGTGAATAATTTTATCGAATTCTCATTACGTGTAATTTTAGACATTATTTTATTATTATGCATCATCTGTTATGTTCTTCGATTTACAATATTCAATAAGTTACAAAATTTAACTATAACAAAATTCTTTTAAATTTCAGACTGCTGATTCATTGATTATATATTTGAGTATATTTCGTTGAATCTACTGCAAGTTCTTAATTTGAATTGTCCACATTCTGGTTATGAAATTAATAAATAAATAAATTCTGATTTATTTATTTCTTAATAAATGTTTTTTGGTTCCGTATTCTGTTACTCTGGATGAATCACTATCTGGCAACCTTGTTTCCGAAAACCTTAGCATTCATATGCAACTGAATCGAACTAATAAAATTATCCCATGTGTCTTCTGGATTTTTCCATCTGTATTTCAATGGGTAGGATGTACATTGAGAAAGGGTATGTCATTTTTTAAGAGTTCGTATATTTCTTGTAGTTTGAAAAGAGAATTAATTAGTATTTGGTCCGACTCTTGCGTAAGTGTTTGTTTCTTTTGGACTGATTTTCCATAGAACAGGTTTATTTTATATAAGGTCGCTGTCGCTTTCCCAGTAATGGCGATGGTAAAAAAATCCAATAGGATCCAAGCAATCGTGTATAGGTGCTCAGTGAAATATTGTGAAAATAAATATCGCCGGGGGTTTTAAATGTTTCATTTGTCAGATTTCTGTTGGACTCACGACAAGAAGATTGGCTTCAGGCAATCGATCGGCGGGATTCAATTTCATCTGTTACGTGTAGAGACATCAGGTACAGCCGGCTCGGTGGCGTATGGGATATGATGCTCGTCTCCTGCGCAGAGTTACCTGGGTTCAATCCCCACAAATTTGGTGCAATTTTTAGGATTCTGGGAATCGTTTGAGTATCTATCATTCGGAGGAGATGTAAAGCCGTTGGTCCTGTCTAACTGAGATGTGTTGGACATTAAAGGTCCTTTCCCTCGACACGAGATGGGTTCGGCAAAATTCCCGGGTTAGTGAGGTGACAGAATTCCCCGGCGTGTCATTGGCCGAAAGGCAGAAATAGAGCACGTTAAAGGAATAACAAACAAACAAAACATCAGGTACAAAAGAATTTGTAGTAAATACTTTGCGGATTCGTGTTTTACTGATCATTTACGCTCTCATGCAGTACCAACTCTGCAACTCGATTTTATGGATTTCGGCGCTGATTCTGATAAGATTAAAAACATAATTACCTACCCATGTGAGGTTTAAATGACTGGGAAACTACTATTTGATGAACACGGAAATCCACTATCGCCATATTTCTCCTCTAAGGCAAACTTAGATTCTTCATGTTCCTCCCGCGAAATTTTTCAATTTAAAAGTAAATCAGCTGCGAAACAAAAACAAATCGATAAATTAAGGAAATGTTTTAATGTCTTTCGTCAAACTAATCGTCGATTACGTCGCGGGCGCGCCAAAGACCAGATCTTTCTGAAAGAACATAAGAGAAGAGTGAAGCAACCATCAAGAAGTGTCAAAACGTTCATAGATCTCCAAACGGAACATAAGGCTCATACAGAGTATTTGGAAGAAGAAGAAAAAATTACTCTCACAATTTTTTATAAAAGCCCGGGATTATATAATTTCCTTCAAGTTCGTCAGGGATTCACTCTTCCGCATAAAAGCACAATCTCAAAATTATTCAATACGATTAAATTACAGATGGGTTTTCTTGATAGCGTTTTAGAAATTTGACGGTTTTACCAAAGCAGAAAGAAACTACGTCATACTTTTTGATGAAATTGGAATAAAGGGAAGTATTAGTTACAATTCTAAATTCGATTACATCGAGGGAGTTTCAGATTATCGAGAATTCGGTCGACAACAAAATCTTGGAAATCAAGTTCTTGTTTTTATGATTCGAGGACTTTATGCGTATCACAGAATTCCGTTAGGCTATTTCGTCGTTTCTCGAAATATGGCGGGATGTGAAATAAAAACCATACTGATAACCCTCATTTCAAAATTGAAATCAATTGGAATATTGGTAACGGCTATCACGTGTGATCAGGGTACGAATTACAGAAAAGCTTATAGTGATATAGGGGTTACCGTGGAACCCCTATATCACTATCGCCACTATTAACGTGTTAATATCGACGGACAAGATATTGGTTTTCTTTACGATGTTCCCCATTTCATAAAATTGCTTCGTAACCAATTTGTGGCTCACGGTAGAATAAATGCCGGTGGTAAGACAGCGTCGTGGTCAGACATAGAGGAAACGTACATGATAGACTCCAAATTATTTAATGCTCGTTCAATGTGTGAAATAACAGATGCTCATATACGTTTGAAACCATTTGAGAGAACGAAAGTGTCTCTAGCAACCCGAATTTTTTGTAACTCTGTATCCGCAGTCATTTTAACGTCGTTTAATACCTAACAACTCGAATCAGATACCTCAATCTATACTTCAGAATTTCTGAAGAAGGTCAATAACTTGTTCGATTATTTGAATGTGAAGAAAAAGGAAATTTAATCTCTTTCGCGAAAGCATTATCACCCCGAGAATAATTTAGGGCAGTTTATTGATTATGTTCATACTTGGGAAATTACCGGTTCTACTCATGCGCTCCCCCCTTGCTTTTTGGGCTTTGATCAAACGTTGATAGGCATTTTGTATCTTTGGGAGTCTATAAAACAGGAAAGTGATAACGTGGAATATTTGTTAACGAATCGTTTCAATCAGAACCCATTGTAAAAATTTTTTTTCAGTCATTCGGCAAGCTGGAGGATTCACCCGAAATCGTACGTTTAAACAATTCCGCGAAAATTATCAGAAAATTTTTCTCTCGGGTTTGGTGTCTACTTCAGACTCCAGTAATTGAGAATCTGATAGCGACCCGATGGTCAAATTCAAGAAATCGGACCGCATTTTATCTGATTTTTCTACATCTGTAACTGCCGAAAACCCAGTGCACTCGGATGCAATGATTCAAAATTGTAATGACGACCTTGGGGATGAAGAAGTTTTTGAAAATGACTTAAATTTTTTCATCATGATTTTGATATAGACTCTCAAGATGAAGACGTCGATAATGTGCAGATAAATTCATCACTTCTTCGGCACATAATTTTAGATCACGGAGATTATTGCCTACGATTAGGAAAACACGTGGAACAAACAAAGCTCAAACTGTTAAAGTTTCTCTAGAATCAGCGGAATCCTTTATAGATTAGATAAAAGATTCAATTGCCAAATTTGTCGTTCTTCATTTTGGAAGTCAAATAGCAATTTTGAATCTAACAAAGAGTTTTTGGTTTTTTTCAGAGCCTATAGAACGATAGAAAACGAAGAATTGGGTAATTTAGTTCCTGCTAATAATAAATTCGTATCAGCCGCGGCCGAGACTCTTTCATCATTTATAGAAATTCAGTCAACAGACTTCCATATTAAAAATATTTTTATCTTCCATGATTATTTTAGCTAAAAGAAAAATTACATCAATCTATCCGGGATGGAGTTTTGTGGATGATTGTTTGCCTCACAGACAATTCATTGTCAAAACTTTTTTGATTACATAACTTCACAACGAAGTGAAGCGGCTGTCAAAAAATTTGAATAGAGGCCGAAAGAAACTTTTATAATATTTCAATAGGGTTTCTTTCTTTAGTTTCACTTTTGTGCATATATTTTTTTTCTATTGCTGATTCTCATAAGATACTAGGAGTTTTAATAAATTTCCATCGAAGTCATTTCAGAAAGTTTTTCATTGCGTGACTAATCAAGATTATGGGAATTTTTCCATCCTTTGTTTGATTTGCCCAACATATTTGGCCGAGTACTTATACATGTTTGTTTGGATTCGCGATATTCAATACTTTATATATACCTACATTCATTAGGCAGCCATTAGACTCAATTTTTTGACAAATACCCTCTAGTACATGTAGTTATTCGTTTTAGAATACCCATTAATTTCTTTTGTGCAGAATAGATTTTTTTTTCAATTTTTCTACTATACTTGCTAACCGTTTTGCGACTGGTTTCCACATCATGCGAACATCATTTGAATTCTTCTTATTCTATATACACTCACACCATTCGTTTCATCAGACATACCATTCATATTTTATCACTTTCACTTCACGTACAACTCACAATACGCACAATAAACAATTGCATACCAACATTCTACATTTTCACATCAATATTTTCCATGTTGTATCACATTCCTAAACTTTGTCACAAACCATGACTCTTACCTTCCATTAAATTTTTGTTTCGAACCCATTTCCTGTCCATTTAACCCTTCCTCAACCATGAGAGGAGCTGTTAAACATCTACATGGCACGTCACCAGTTGGCGGATAGGAGAGTGTTTTTTATAGGTGAGAGAATTGCTGATAAAGTTCATCATTATAGTATTGAAATTTGATTTTAGCAAGTAATCAGCTTTACCTATAGAGAACAGGAGGAATTTTATTCCTCCCGCGGACCAAACAGACATAAAACACCACCAATGCATGCAGACTTCTTTTGTATTTTTGTTATTTCGTTCAGATTGGAAAAAATTCCAACGTTCTTTCCTTATTTAGCAGAATCTTGAGAGATTATCAATAATAATTGAGATTTAAAAAACCCTTTAAAGCTGTGAGTGCAATATTGTTAGAGCTCAATGTCAGAATACCTTTTTTTTGTTTTATATGTATTCGTTCCAGCCGTTCCTAACCACAATATTGAAAGACTTGTATGCGATGAATCATTTGTTTATTTCTATTGATGACTTTCAAAATGGTTCCATTCGCGACCTCATTCTCTAAATACCTACCCTTTACTACAAAGGATATGGTTAACTCGTTAACAGCATTACTACGCCTAGGATAATCACATCTTTGGACACAAGCATAACCCTCTGGATGATTTGTGCAAATACGTAGAGTACAAACAGCGTAGATGCTAAAATAATTACATCTTGGAATCAAGGCACAAAAAGTATTTTGAATGTTTCGTTTTGTAATCGACGCCAATATTTTGCGACAGCAACTTTTTCATCTCTCCGCGTATATTGCCGAATTTTCCGTAGACGCAACGAGTTTTCGGATATAAATTTAGTACCAACGTGCTCGTTAAGAATTCGTTTTCGAAATGTGAACTTACTACTAATTTCGATATTTAAATTCATTAAATTTGTAATTGAGACGAACGAAAAATTGGATGAATTACGATTCAAGTTGTGATTTGATAAATATATTTTCACAAAAAAAGCATTGGTATTAACCACAAATGTTTGTAATTCAAATAAATACACTGAATTGCGAAATCACAAAATCAAAGAGCAACAAACTAATCACTGCGATGAATGTCAATTTTGCAGTCTCCTGAATAGACCAGAAGCTTGTTGCAATTCTACATGACTGTCGATTTTGAATAAAAAAAATGTTTTAGATTCACAAATATATTATGTAATCTAATCTACAACAAGTTTGGATGAGATTACAAAAAAATTTTTGTGTTATTATAATCTATTTCTTCAAAGCTTAAATTAATTTTACATCATTAACTAAGAAATTGCATAGTGGCTGAGTATTTACTGAAAATTAGTAATTTTTATATATAGTTTGTGATTTACTAAAACTAACTGATAAAACAATATGCAAAAGAACTATATTTCTGCAAATTACCGATATCGAAAAACTGGACACCTGTTCCTGATTTGTTGCTATCACTCAATTTCCATGTTACACCAGGTATATTATTCAATTTTTGAATCATCAAGAAATTTTATACATATATTAAGTAATTATGTACAACATCTTATACCTATCTTCAATAAATTCTTTTCAAAATATTCAGTGTTTTCTTGATTTATCGCAAAAATCAATATCAAAGAAATAAAATTATATTTTCAATGAAATGAAACTAAAGTATTTAGATTTTCACTATATTAACAAAACTATGACCGGTTTACCACACTGTGGCTTCATCAGATAGACACAAACAAATGAACAGAGTTATTCCTTATATATTAGTCTTATTTCTTACTCAATATTACAATAGGTACAAGTACAAGAGGTATCTTGGAAAACCCATCGGAGTTGCTTACTTTATGAATTGAAGAGATTGAGTAAAGGAGAAGGGTTTAGATCTAATTGACTATTGAGTAACCTACCTGAATTCTTTTCTTTGTTGATCTATAAAATTTCCAATAGATTGAGTTTTTGTCTATTATTTTCAGTGTGTAAAATTTTGAAATTATCATTAAAGTTATGGTTTTCTTCGAGAAAGTGATTAGAATAATGGAAATCTGATTTTGATAATTAAAACTACGTTCGTGCTCCGATAATCTAACTTTGAAATTTCTGAAAGTTCTACTAATATAAATTTCATTACAATCCCCGCAAGACAGTTTAAAAACACCGGATTTATTACTTTTATCAATTTTAGATTTGCAGTTTTTGATATGTCGGCCTAAAGAATTATCAGTTCAGAATGCTATATTGAAATTTTAATGCCAGAGGAATGATATCAATTTTAGACTAGGATTACCAATATAAGTTAAGCTGTTGTATTTTTGTTAAAACTTTTTATACTTGGAAATACTTTCTGGATTGCTTTTTGAAATTTTTTGCGTGAAATCATGTTCCCAATCATAGTTGGACTGTAACCGTTATTAATTGCTACTTGTTTAATTATATTTAGCTCTTTCATGAAATTATTTTGTGACATTGGGATATTAATGAGTCTATGTACCATACTATTGTGAGCTGCTAATTTATGTGGATTTGGATGTGTAGATGAGCTGTGAATAGTAACATCTGTATGCGTTGGCTTATGAAAAATAGAAAAATCATGTTTGCCGTTAATTTTAGTAATACTTAAATCCAGAAAGTTATTGCAGTTTTCTGTTTCTACCTCTTACGTGAATTTAATATTATCGTTAATTTTGTTAATGAATGTTTTTAATGACTCTAATTGTCTGTTTGTGCCAGTGAAACAACAAATAATATCGTCGACATATCTAAACCAATAAATAAAGTTTTTGAATAACGGATGTTCTTGGATAGTTTTTTCAACATTATCCATGAAAATTTCAGCGAGCGATGGGCTCAGGGGATTACCTATGATTAAACCTTTTTTTTGTTTTTTTATTATATAATACTCCTTTGAAGTTAAAATAATTTTGTTCTAAACAAATTCCTAGAAGGTGTAAGATTTCTGATCAGAAATCTGCAAATCTAAAATTGATGAAAGTAATAAATCCGGTGTTTATAAACTGTCTTGGGGGACTGTAATGAAATTTATATTGGTAGAACTTTCAGAAATTTCAAAGTTAGATTATCCGAGCACACTTACTCGAAGAAAACCATAACTTTAATGATAATTTCAAAATTTTACACACTGAAAATAATAGACGAAAGCTCAATTTATTGGAAATTTTAGAGATCAACAAAGAAAAGAATTCAAGTAGGTTACTTAATAGTCAATTAGATCTAAATCCTTCTCCTTTACTCAATCTTTTCAATTCATAAAGTAAGCAACTTCGATGGGTTTTCCAACATACCTCTTGTACTTGTACCTATTGTAATATTAAGTAGGAAATAAGACTAATACATAAGGAATTACTCTGTTCATTAGTTTGTATCTATCTGATGAAGCCACAGTGTGGTGAAACCGGTCATAGTTTTGTTAATATAGTGAAAATCTAAATACTTTAGTTTTATTTCAATGAAAATATGTATATCGATTTTCATCAAGTAACAACCTCCCCAATCAAATTAAATAAAATTATATACATTATGATAATGAAATTGTATATACATATATAATTGATTTCAAAAATATAAGAAATAATGTTTTGATGAGGAATTTCATTTCTTTTGAAATGTAATATCTCATATGTGTTACCTACAATATTTCATCTTATTTTGATATTCATATCTACCTCTATCAATCGACATTTGCAATCTGAGTTTTCATCTATAAATAAAAGTAAATTTATGTAGATACCTGCGTGAATAATAAAATAAACGTCCATTGTTAATTTTTATTTTTCGATATAAACTTAATCATTTGCATGAATTAATCTGATAACATTGCCACTTCATGAATTTCTAGGAGCACAAAAAAGCAATAATTAATGGCCATTATATTGAATTATATAATCGTAATAATTCTGATATATTATATACATATTAATAATAAATATAATTAGATTTTCAGTTTTTTCGACCTAATTTTCAACACATATATTTCAAATTTTCTATCATTCAAATGAGAATAATGATAATGAAACCCGTAATTGATAAACAGTATCTTGAGCGAAGTTAATTTTAAGGCGTCTTTTGTTTTGACGGCTTCTCGAGATACACAGACGACGAGTTTACTGGAGTTATTTCGCTGTTTCCTTTGAGAGGCCACCGTCCGACAGAAATCAGCTAGACATTCCGTGCTGAACATCGGCCATAATACGCTTTCAACTTCTATTGGAAAATAGAAATTAATTCTCAGCTTTACTTGTAACAATGAAGTATGTTGTTAAGGCAATACTCAATTAGGAATTATTGCGGTTGGGCTTATTAATACCCAATTTTCTCAAGGAATAGTGAAAACTTCGACTAGAGTGACGGAAATCCATGTTACTCATCAAGTCATTTCCACCAGAATTGAAGGAACTAATCACATTTTTTGACGATTTCAATAATCTGTAACTTTTTCTCAATAGCTTCTAATTAAATAGATTAAAAAATATCCATGATTTTCCGTGACTCTTTCTCATTTTGATTTCCTTTTCATGAAAAGCTTCTTATGAGTAAGCTACAATGTGAAAAAGTAACTATGATGGCATCATCTCTTTCATAGTTGTTTTGAGAATTTTCGCTCTCAAATTCTCAGACTCAAACTTTTTTGAAATTCACTCTCTTATAAAGTTTCATTGAAAATGTCTGTTTCGCCGTATCTACTATTTCCTTAGACACAATTCAAATTTTAGTGTTGCTTAAGTTTCAATTTCTAAAATATACAGTATATTACATAACGGTTTCTGAAATACACGAGTGGTATGACTCAATATAAAAAACCATTCCAATAATGCCTATAGTCATGTATCGTTCTTTCTAAAGTTTGTATTTCACAATTCACAATTCCGAAGCATTATCTTCGAAAGATGACGCAGTAAAATTTCTCCTAACCATGATAGAAATTGCCAACATTGAAACTCGAAACCAATCAAACCCAAACTGATATCAAATGGGAATTTCAGCTAGATGGAAATTGCTTCTTCAAATGCGAAATTTTGAATTCAAATATGGAAACCGCCTAAAAATTTACTAAGATATAATCCCATTGTAGAATATAATGGTTACTTATCTGAAATCTTGTTATGGAATAATGTAAATAATTGATCGAGATTGTAAATACGAATTTAAATTCACAAATGAGTGCCAAGAACTTCAGTAGCAGGAAATTTTCAACCCTACACATCATCGCCATTCCTAGCTTTGCAATCATTTGTAGTCTCTTAGAGGAATTAGAACATAATTTTAAAAATTTCAGAGTAGGTTACTACTCATAGAAATACTAGTATTAATCAGTTTTTATTTCAACCCTATGTTCCTTTATAATTTTGCTCATTATAAATAGCGGAACGCACACATATACCAACAATGAACGTATTCAGACGATCTTTATAACTGATGAATGCTCACAAAACTTTCAATAGTTCTGTAAAAATAATTGGGAAACATCGATTTCTTCTAATCGAGCTGTACTTTTGATATAATGGCCAGTTGGCTTCGACAATAAATTCTGGGGAAAATTAAAACTTCAATCCCTTGCAATGAGTTGAAAATTCAAATTTTTCCTATTTTTTTCAAACATCTTCTGAACGACAAGGGATAAGAGAAACAACTGCAAATAGAAATTGTACGGAGAAAAGGTAGGTGTATCGTACGCAATATGCAACCCATTGCAAGCTTTGCGACACCGACCGGTAAAAAATGGAGACTGCAAACATAGTACATGATAGCGTCAAATTGTTTGTCTATTTTCGTCTATATACAGATTTATTTATGAATAAATGGATTTATGTTTTGTTTCGGAATTGTTATGAATCGAATAGACTTTTGTTCACCGGATATTTCGTCGTACGCTTTATATTTGTTACATTGGTTTACCGATTACCTCTTGTTAAGAATGTTGTCGAAATTGCATTTACCATTAATATAATGCACAGTAAATACCTAACTAAATAAAATATTTGCAGTTCATTCATTTTCATAATGTTTAGATAATATCATAAGAATACGTCACCTTAGAATAATTATTTTAAAGAATATTACCATTATGTATTGAATTACATCAAAAGTTGTTTTAATTGAACAAAATTAATCATTCTCATCGAAAATACACTTAACTAAAGATATGAATATTCTTTATGTTTAAATACAATTTTCTGAAGGTAAAGTCGGGCATTGCACTTTCAAAAATTAAAATTATTTTCAACATAAACTTTGGGGTCTGAATTCGAATTTTCAATTTTATATTTCCATTTTGGAAATGTGCTTCACTCTTTCATCAATTTAAATTAAAATGCATGTTACTTGTATTGAGTCATATTATAGATGTCTGTTCTCCTTTCCTTCGATTTGAAAATTAAACATTCATACATTGTCTGCATTTCTCTGAGAAGAGATTGAGTAAAGGAGAAGGGTTTAGATCTAATTGACTATTGAGTAACCTACCTGAATTCTTTTCTTTGTTGATCTATAAAATTTCCAATAGATTGAGTTTTTGTCTATTATTTTCAGTGTGTAAAATTTTGAAATTATCATTAAAGTTATGGTTTCTTCGAGAAAGTGATTAGAATAATGGAAATCTGATTTTGATAATTAAAACTACGTTCGTGCTCCGATAATCTAACTTTGAAATTTCTGAAAGTTCTACTAATATAAATTTCATTACAATCCCCAAAGACAGTTTAAAAACACCGGATTTATTACTTTTATCAATTTTAGATTTGCAGTTTTGATATGTCGGCCTAAAGAATTATCAGTTCAGAATGCTATATTGAAATTTTAATGCCAGAGGAATGATATCAATTTTAGACTAGGATTACCAATATAAGTTAAGCTGTTGTATTTTTGTTAAAACTTTTATACTTGGAAATACTTTCTGGATTGCTTTTGAAATTTTTGCGTGAAATCATGTTCTCAATCATAGTTGGACTGTAATTCTGAATTCGAATTTTCAATTTTATATTTCCATTTTGGAAATGTGCTTCACTCTTTCATCAATTTAAATTAAAATGCATGTTACTTGTATTGGAGTCATATTATAGATGTCTGTTCTCCTTTCCTTCGATTTGAAAATTAAACATTCATACATTGTCTGCATTTCTCTGAGAAGAGATGCGAAAGTAGGATGGATATTTAAAATATTTTGTGTTTGAGTATATATGGGTTTGTGAGAACATATATTGAAAGCTACTGATATATAATTGAACATATTTTCCTTTTCTGCATTTCTCATTCAATCCTAGACTGCGTAATGTAGAAAATGAGTAAAACCCTTTTTTCCTATTCATGTCTACGCTCATGTTAGCTAAATATCATAGTTTCTATCGATTTCACACGTCATCTAGGTGCCATATCAGAATAATTCCCTCATTATTTTGCTGTATTTGTGCACTGCACATATAGTCTATTATCAAGGAGGGCGCCAGCAGACAGACTGTTTTGTACGTCAAATTCACTTTTCTGTGTGAAAACTTCACGTTGAGTGGGTTCTTCATCAAAAATATATAAATCATCTTTGGTTCAGTGTGAGTGAACCGATGCCAGGTTCTTAGGTAAAGACATCATGCCCTATAAAATTTATTATTTTTTCTTTCGAATGAAAAGGAATTGAATTACGAGAAATTAGAGAACGACATGGATTATGCTAAAAAATCAAATTTTGTTGATGTCAAAACACGATCGGAGGAAAGAACAGTATGGAGAATGAATACATTCAAAACACACCAAAACTCCTACGATGATCACTGAAGAGTAGATTCAGGATAATGAGATGAAACTGATGAAGCATACGTAAACTTTTATATGACTCAAGGGAACAGAGAGAAAAATCAGAGGAAGCATTTCTCCTCCGTCACTGCTAGTCTGTCTGTGAGTTGTGAACAAAAATTGTAACCAACAGCTGCAGCGCGGGCGATCTATTGGTTGAATACTTGATGATAATAAGAAATTGAACTATGTATTCTACTATGACAAAAATTTATTGAAATTTAGGATTGTAATTTCGGTCTCTCGACCATCTTGAGCTGACAACAATTACTGAACTACCGAGAGACCGAAATTGCAATTCAGAATTTCAATAAACTCTTGTAATAGTTTAATATCTTATTGTCTTATTCTTCCTTCACGTAGTAACGGCGGAATCAATTTACTGGATACATACTTAATACCGAATACTTCAGCACTACAATATTCAGCATTTGAACATGACCGATCGGTCGAAACTGGACTTGTATTAACAAATAAAGGTGAAAAACTGACATATTTCAAATTAGAAGGTTTAATTGGGGTATTGGTAGCACATGTTGTCATCGAGTGTGGAGAAAGAATATAGGAATCAGATTTTACACATTTGTGATTGAATATTGAAATAAATCAAAACTCTGCAATGAATCTTTGGAGTTGATAATAAGTAATTTCAGTCAATTAATCCAACTCAAACATTTTTATCATTTCCTTGCTGGAATTTCCAAATTTCTCTAAAAGCTCCAAACAAAAATAGCTTTAACCTACATGTCATGAAAAATAAATTTTTTTAATTACTTATTCCGCTAAGTTTATAACTAATCTTCTAACTTACCTGCAGAATCATCACATTCTTTGTACGTTTTTCCATTACACATGGTGTGATCCGACACCTCCAACGCAGGATTGAAGTAAGCGTTGAACTCGAGAAAACCACCGCCACCTTCCCCTTGTACATCCTCCATATCAGTAGTGACTTCCCTTAAAAAATCAGATAATTCTGAATTAAGTTCCGAGTTAATAGCCTATTGTATTTGAAATATAAATCGAGAAACAATAAACGAGGTTTGTTCGAAATTACATGCAACTTTTAAATTTGAAGAAAGTTAATTGTGTTCCAAGCGTATCCGCATAATTACAGATACCCTGAATCTTCAGCTTATGATCAACAATCAGAATGATCAAGTGATTTGCTTAGCTAGTCGATTTGTTCTCTTTTTGAAAAATGAGTTCCAAAAGATTGATTCAAATAAATAGATTTAGTAAAGGTTTCTTCTTACTTCTTTATCAGCCAGAAGTAGAGATATCAAATCCGTAATTATTTAGCACATTTATATTGAACCTTCAAGTTATATCATAGTGTATCCGTAAACTCCACTGCGCCCATTCATTTTGTCTGTTGTGTTTTGAACAAGATGTCAAAGTCCGAATAGCATCTCATTATGATAGGTCTAGAATTTTGTATCTCTAAAATCTATTTATGAAAGAATGTTGATTAGTCTTCATCTAAATGCTATAATTCATTTCACCGGTTTAATTTCCTTAATAGTTTTTCAGTAGAATAAATGAATGAGTTCAATTATATTACCTGTTAAATTGATCACAATAAATTTACCTTCATTCAAAAAAATTCATTTCGTGACTAGAAATCGGTGATACATCAGATGCTAAGGCCATGAAAATACATTCAACTAATTGAGAGGTCATTTTGAACAACAGCTGTAATGTTACTATTTAGGTTTCGAGTTTCTATCCATCGTTTATTGAATTTACTACAATTATGTATTAATTATATATATATATATATATATATATATATATATATATATATATATATATATATATATATATATATATATATATATATATATATATATATATATATATATATATATATATATATATATATATATATATATATATATATATATATATATATATATATATATATATATATATATATATATATATATATATATATATATATATATATATATATATATATATATATATATATATATATATATATATATATATATATATATCTAAAGGGAGGTTCAACCCCGACGAGTTGGGCATATATGTATTCATGCAATCAGACTGATTTCATGAAAAAATATAAATCCACCACCCGGTAATTAATACCAATGCCAGGCAATGATTATAATCAAAACATATCCTGGAATCATTATATATTAGGATAAAGTTAAATGGTATGAGAATATATCAATCTACCAGAATATATACAAATTATAGACTCCAATTTACTAGTCCCCACAGGGGGGCAAACCTTCGGGTTCTCTTAAGGGAGAGTTACGCCCCGCGGGGATAATACAGTCAAACCCCCGGCGCCAAGTAGGCAATCTGACCGCCAGTGTATAAACTTGCTCATCAAATTACGGGACTTCAGACTGGTCCCTCTCGGAGCTGTCCAGAAGCTCAGCCTGGTGGGATAGATCGTGGTGCGAGCGGCGCAACTTCCCGAGGCGGCACCGTGAGTTCGCCAGTCGCCTCTCCCACAGGAGGAAGGAATAATGGTTTGGGTGATGCCGATGCACGCCCCGCCGCTATTCCCTAAAGACGAGATGACCGTATGCGTTGGACAGACGATGATAACATGATTTTAATGCACATACATTACATCTCCATGGATTTGATTTATGGCTCAAATGAGACATGCAGGCAGCAACTAACAGAATTTTGGAATGTTACCTGCCCAAGTAGACAAACTTATACTACTCTTCTAGCCAACCGAGTGCGTTGAATCACTATGAATCAAAGGCTCTCAATACCTGAACTGGATATTTCTAAATGAACTTGCAGACCAACAGTATAGGTAATCAAAGACAGACCGAGTAATGTGAGAAGAGTTGTAGCAGATGAGGAAGATGATCAGATGCTTGTCAACCAGGCAACTGTAAACGAGAATCTCGACTCAGGATCGGAAAGAACGGAAAAATATTTAACTGGTGATCTCTTGAAGTTATCTGGATTCAAAGCGGAGGCGCTTTCTTCAATACCAAGATTAAAATACCCACAACAAGTCCTTGAAGCTGTGAGAGATTTTAACGCTGCAATGATGGAAAGAATCGAAGATATTTCGCCACTGGAGGGGGCTGTGGGTTTGTAATATGCCGGAGCGATGATTGTGTGCGAGATGGCCGAAGTCGACATGAAAATAACAGGTTCTCGAAAGATCACAGGGGACAAATCACCTTGGAAAACCCCACTGCAGGGAAAGCTGGTTAATATAAGGAAAAAAGTCGGGGTGCTCTACAATTTTCTAAACTTGGAAACTACATCTAAGCAACTGCTCAAGTCCGTGAGAGACATAGCCTCTGAGTTCGCATTCCAAATCAAAGACCCGAACTTCGAGCAGAAAATCACGACAGTCTGCGACACTCTTAAACAAAAGATTAAGGATCTTGGTCACCAAATCAGGCGGTATAACGAGAGACCTAGAAGGCACAAAACAACAAACTTTCTCACGGCAACCAGAAACAATTTTTTGGCGAACTTGAGGAAAAGAGAAACACTGGACCTCCACCAGACCCGAAAAGTGTGAGAGAGTTTTGGAGTGAAATTTGGTAACCAGAAGAACAGCATGACACAGAAGCCTGCTTCTTGAAGGAAGTCCAACAGAAAGCTCCAAATTCAAAAATAGAAGACTTTATCATAAGAGAGGAAGACGTGTCGTCAGTACTGAAGCGGGCTAATAATTGGCAGCACCAGGGCCCAAAAAATCCACAATTATTGGTGGAAGTATTTCAAGTACATGCATTCAAACCTTGCTTTGTTATTCAAACAAGCTTTGGAGGACTCGACCACCGTACCAGACTTCTTCACACTTGCAATTACAACCACGTTTCCAAAGATTGAGGCAACTGAAAATCCTCAAAACTAGAGGCAAATAACTTGCCTTTCCTCTGCCTATAAGATATCCACCGGAATTCTGACACTCCATATAAATAGATATCTGAGGAAACATAATATTCTAGCCCTGGAATAAGAGGATTGTCGAGCTGGAACGAGGGGTTGTAAGAAAATTCTGGTGACTGACTGTATGGTGACGGTGGTGGTGCTTCTGGATCACCCAATGAGATCCTGAAGAACCTCTCTGAAACTGTGCATTGGAGCGGAAGAAATTCCTACTGAAGAAATATGAATAAGGAGAGGAATATTTCAGGGTGACAACCTTAGCCCCCTCTGGTTCTGTCGAGCCTCGAACCCCCCTGAGCACTCTCCTCAATACCAGTGGTAATGGCTATGTTCTTGACAGAAACCCCAACACAAGCATCACCCATCAATTATACCTGGACGACATCAAACTCTACGCCCCGAATAGGGACCAAATGAAAGTCTCCGCTTTTAGTGGATCAATTCATATGGAGATGGGCTTAGACAAATGCGCAGTCGTCAATATACGGAGCGGAAAGGTTGTGGAGGAGGATGTAATGAGATTGCTTGACAACACTGAGATACCAGCTCTTGGGCCTGAGGGGTCATATAAACATCTAGGAAATCGACAAGCCCTTGACATCCGCACCTCTCAGACCAAGAAAGCATACAAAGAAAAACTCTTCCATCAAGTTCAGCTGGTATTGAAAGGTAAACTGCATTCCAAGGCCATGCTTTCAACAATCAATTCTTGGGTGTTGCCATGCATAACCTGCACATTTGGGGTTCTCAGATGGTCTACCACTGATCTCAAGGCAATGGACACAAAACTCAGGACTATGCTGACAAAGTACGGGATGCATCACCCTCAGTCATCGGTCAACCGCTTGTATATCCACAGGCGTGCAGGAGGAAAAGGCCCTTACAGGTCGAGACAACTCACGACGAGACTGTTCACAGACTGAAGCAGTACTTCGAGACAATTAAATCAGCTCCCCATCTGGCGGTCCGAAGAAATGACGAAGACATTTCCCTCCTGTGTCTGTCAGAACCTTATATGGAGGGCAAAGTCGATGTGCAGGCATAGTTCAAGCGAGAATGGATGTCCAAGGAGCTTCACGGTAAATACCCTCATAACCTGGAGGGCAGCGGTGCTGGCAGGTCGGAGTACTTTAATTTTCTTAAAATCGGCTATTTACTTCCCGAGGCTGAAGGCAGAATGCTTGCAGTTCAAGACCAGGTGTTACCGACAAGAGCCCATCTGAAGTACATAATAAAAACTACGGTGCCTTCTGACCAAGCACCTAGAGACCATTCAGCATATCAGCTCCGGTTGTCCAATTCTACCATAACAATGTTGCTAAGTTATATCATCAGGGTCGTGCTCTCAAATTGGGACTCAAGAAAGATTGTGTCCAGAATTATCAATATGAACCAATCAGTGTCATGGAGAACGATGAATATAAGCTCTACATCACAGATAGGAGAGTGGTCTACAATAGGCCTGACATAACCCTGTTTGACTGATATAATGAGAAAGCTGCACTGATAGACAGTTCGGTTTGACGAGAATATCGGAAGAGCCCATGGAGAGAAGATAACCAAGTACCAGGACCTGGCTCTAGAGTTGAAAGAGACATACAAGCCCAAATCTGTTGCCATAATGCCTCTGGTTATTTCGGCTAATGGGCTCGTAGAAGCATATTTGAAAGAAAACACTGAACGCTTGTGTCTCAATCCAAAAATAATATCAAGCGTGCAGAAGGAAGTCGAACTGGCACAGTACACAGTTCGAGCTTTCTTCATTAATTCAGATTGGCGGAGGCCCAGGGTTACATCTGCCTTACTCGTAAATGGTGATCCATCTTTGTCATAAACGGTTATATACTATCTCTGTCATAAACGGTGTTACCTTTGAGAAAATCGGGATCCCCTTTTGTTCCAAAAAGAAGGATCTCACACAGTTCTATTCGAAACTGTGGATCGCCAGCTTGTAGAGTTTGGACCAATGAGAATTTATAAGGGCGCAGTTTATGTTTTTTTAGAATTCTATGAATACTACTATGAGGTAAAATCAGATCATGCGCTGCTATTGCCAATGATGCACGTGGATTAACATCAAAATAAGCTAGAACAGCAATTTCATTGTCTTCATTGTTGACTACAGGCAATGGAAATGATGTCTCATTCGGGAATGTTTCAGACAAAGGAAAATTCGTAACGTATCTCGAATTTTTTAGCTGTCATAGACGGCATATTTGGATATAATTCGTTAAATCTCCTTCAAATTCTACTCATATTCCGTCTCCCATCTCCATGAATGAAAAATAAATTAAGTATTTGCTCATTTGTGTAGCTAGCCATTCTGTTTGAGTTAATTCGAATGACACTTAAAGCAATAATTGTTTCTTATCTATGCTCTGGGATATGTCAATGCACGTGCAGGAATCTAAGCCGCCTTTGACAACTTTAGGTACGTAAAATTCGTTTTCTCGCCATAACTTGAAAACATGAGATCTCAGGTACAGGGTATGTATGTATGGGAAATTCCATTTAGTTTTTTACGGCAAATCTAATAAATTGAAACAAAATATCGGTTCTAATTCCAATGTTTCTTTGTTTCGAAATGTGAGTCGGAGAAAAGAAGGAAAGCAAAAGAAAAAGCACTTTATATACTGATTGACATTGAGTCGGATATGAGTTATGTACCGCATAGTCCTTGTTTGCAAAACACTTTTCAACTATTTTGGTAGCTCGTGCTATTTTTCTCATGAACGAACTAAGCAAGACTTATGTGTTAGGTGTTTTTGTAATAGGAATAACAATTTTTATCGAACCATTTTTCAATAAACCAGGTGTTCTATATTGAATAAGTTGGTATGCAATTACGGTATTCTGGAAATATAGTTTCGGCCCAGCTGAATCTTCTATCAAAATTTCACAACGATACCATTATCAGTTCCCCATAAACGTCTAATAGGCCACTCAACTTGGGATACCCTGTACATTAGCATTATCTGGCATAAAAAGAAAATTCTGACAGTGGGCACCTCAATAGAGTCTCACTATGGGTTCCAGCACCAGGTCCACATAATTTCTAGATGTAACCCTTGCAGGAAACGAAATCTAATCTATTTTGCCTCCCAACATAATGCCACCGCAAAACATCACATTGCGCCCTTAGTAATTCGGAATTTTTCTTGTGCTCGGATTCTAGCTTATCTTTCACGACCTCTTTAAACCCAAATCCGGCGTTCATCTGATCGAACACCAATTCTCTCTCATCCGAAAAAAACATTTCGCCAATTCTCAATCTTCCAATATTGGTGCTCGATACACCAATTAAGTCTGTTCATTTTTTGTTGTCTGGTTAGCTCTGAAACTCTTAAGAGTCTACTGATGTATAAACCCCTTGAACGAAGTCTTTGACGTATCATTTCGACTGATACACTGATGCCTGTTGCTTCCAGAAATTGCCTTTGGAGTATGGGGTGCGACGGACTAGGGTCCCTTCTTGCAATTTGGCACAAAAAGTGGACTTGTTCTTCAGAAGTGATTTTCCTACGACTTCTTCTAGGCCTATTTTGCAGAGATTGTAGCTCCACGTATCGGGCGTAGGTTTTTGAAAACACCTCCTGTAATACCCCCATTGTGGCCACTATTTCCTTCTGTGTCATCCCATCTTCAACGAGAGCAATTATTCAAGCCCTCTGCACAGCGGACAATCCAACGTCAGGCATTTTCAATCATCAGTATGGACTTTCTTAAATTTTGAAGTTCACAGTTTCGAATCTCAGTGACGACTGAGTACAATATCCCGAACATGTGGTGATAATTCAATATTTCTTATCATACTATCTAGTTTTTTACAACGAAAAACTTCATTCTCAGCAAGTTGTCAAAAATCCATGTTTAAAAACATTCAATAATGTGAAATACCACGTGTTTCTATATAAATTTGGTTGTGTGCATATACAGAAAATGGCAAAGAAAATGTCCTAGCAGCTGCTCCTAAGCTGAAAATACCTTTTACAGCAATTCTTGTCCAAAAACAAGAAAACAAAGATTTTTTTTATATTTCCTCAAACAGGAATCTGGTTGATACACCCTTGTCATCTTGACTCTATCCCTGCCAAAATTGATAAGATACCCTGTTGAAATGAAAAAGAGATATTTCAGAAATTATCAATAATACAAAACAAGTAATGTGTGTTTGGGAATTTTACTCAATAATTGAGTAAAATTCCCAAAACACATTACTTGTTTTTTTTTTGATAATGGAATTTTACCAATTAAAAGCCTCCCAAATTCAAATGTCAGAAATTATGCTCTTGAAAAGATGAAATACTTACGTTTTTCTCTTCTGAAGAAAACAAATTTCAAAATTTAGTTTTTCCACAAGAACCACGGGTTTGTGCAAGCTAAGATTTCACAGCCAAGTTGAAAGTTACACAGGCGCATTATCTACAAATGACTGATCGGGTATACGATCGATGTGCAAAACAAAGAAATAAGCAATTTTTTCGGCGCCGAAAACAACCACATACAATTCATCCCAGTAGCACATGAAGCAAGACGGTTTTCACTCAGTTTAGAAGCAACTTCCATTCTAAGAGTCTGACTCACCATATATCCATAATCTCGTGTATGAATGCACATCTGGCACTGGCAGTCAGCGACCAAGAAAACAACCTATAGTATCTTCTGAAGCATCTGTCTATTTCCATCAGAGTTCTTTGGCACAGTTGAAGTAGTTAATATATTTTTCAAATTTTCATAAGAAATGATATGAACTGAAGACCAACCAAACACAACATTATTTCTTTATGATTCTCCTAAAGAGATAAATGAGAACCATGTTTCCTACAAATGTACAACAAGAATTGAATGATCTTAAGCATATTTGAAGAGTTGGTTGATTCAAGCTTGTTATTGATCTAATCGTTTGCTCATTCATTTATATGTCAGATATCGGAATTGCGCCCCATATGAATATTTAGCCTTCATCAGCTTAAATTGTTTTCACGTTTGCATTTAATTTTTCCAATCTATTCTGGGGACGTATTCGAACCGAGAAGTCCAGCAAAATGATAACGGCCAAATGAAAACAATAACCACATTTTTGTTTAAACATTCGCAAACTATTAATAAAATCCATGTTTGAAGCTCAATACCGTTCATAATTTTTTACCCGTTAATTCTTATCGATTTTCATCTACGATAAACATGGTTTAAGATTGAGACCCTTATTCTTATCTACATGAACAAAAAGTTTATCCTAAAAGAGGCATTAGGCTTTTCCACTACTAATTTTAAATCTTCCAAATTCAATAATTACTCCAATGATTACTCATCTTCTACTCCTAGGGCTATTCTATCTCTCATCATATTTTCTTCCTTATCATGGAACTCACTGCAAGCAGTTTAATTTATTGATCGAAAATGTATACTCTCATGATCCTATTGATCTCTTTGAAGCGGACACTAGATAACATTTCTGTAAAGGTTCATGTACTTATTGTACTGTACCATTGCCTATTCTTAGTTATGAGAACATATACGGACCACACGAACTATTTATTGAGCTGAACCACATTTTGTAGTTGTAAATCATTTATTTTATATCAAACAAACTATGAATATACTTTATATTTTGAGAAATCACCTAAACTACCACGTCCTAGCAATCGTTCCTGATCTCTGAAACCACAGAGCGTTATGTTTGTACCATGCGCTATCTAAATACGCAATACTAACAAAACTGCAGAAAGCAAGTTGATGAAAAACACATTGACATTAGCATTTATCAGAAAATCGTATATGTAAACGGCTTAAATAACCATCGGCAGGTACCCTATGGGTATGTAGCTTTGAGATGTATATTTCAGGCTACAGGTATATGTTTCCTCAGCATCCCCCAAATCAAAAATCATTTTTGGAAAAAGAGTCGAGCACTTCATTGATAAATTCTCGACTCGAAAATTCTATTTTTGAAAGTTATCAAGGTAAGCTCTCAGTACGTATCAAAAAGGAATTTCATCATGTAAATTTGAATTTTGTCGGACCAACCCCGTTCTTCAGTATATCTGGCCTGAAAATTATATGGGCAAAAATAGGTCGAGTTGCACCTGACCGGAAAGGTAATCCTATTCTTTGAACGATTATTGTTCACCGCTTTCAGGTTAGCTCTTACGGGGTATACTTATTGAGTTGCTTATTGAAAATGTCCAACTGAATTGATTCGGACAACTTGGGTATTCTGATCAAATATGGGTCTAAAAGAAAATCAGGACACTTCAGTCCGTTTCGATACACTTTGAACATAAACAAACATCGAAGAAGCATAAGATATGGTAACATTTCCCTGAACATCAGGTCTCAAAATTATTCATTTGATAATGACCCTTCTTCATATCTTTTCTGGATCATACAAATATATGATAATTAGATTAAAAGCGTGTTTGCTTTTTCTCACATTTAAATTGTTTTTATTATTATCATCCCATCAACCTTTTCCCATGTTTTCACAATATTTTCCATAAAAAACGATTTCAGTTTGTTAGAAAACGGTTCGCCCCTCCGTAGAAAGGACCAAACATGTGACGACTTTTCTAATATATATAATTATTCCAGGATATGTTTTGAGTATAATCATTGCCTGGCAATGGTATTAATAACCGGGTGGTGGATTTATATTTTTCATGAAATCAGTTTGATTGCATGAACAGAACATATGGGCAACGTCGAGAAACCCCCGACGATATATATATATATATATATATATATATATATATATATATATATATATATATATATATATATATATATATATATATATGATATGGATGTGATACATGGATCTACGGATTTTTGAATAATTCTTCTTGTTTTAAGTTTACATATGTAGACTCCTCGCGAAGTTTATCGCAGATATAATAAAAAAAAAAAAAAATAATATTAAGATATTTGTCCCATCAAATATATACCGACGGGAGGTTTTATCTCGGAAACAGAGGCTCAGAACACTATTCCAGCGGGATTATTTCGCTTGTTTTCTACCGTTGATGTGATTCACGGAACGGCAAAAGATGTCTCCCAAATGTTGGAACTTTTAAGGTTTCCACATCTGTTTGTTATTGTTCGTATCTTTCTCGAAGTCAACGGTAGAAAACGAGCGAGATAATCTCGCTGGAATAGTGCTCTGAGCCTTTGTTTCAGAAATAAAACCTCCCATCGGTTAATACTTGATGGGACAAATATCTTCCGCGATATACTTCGCGAGGTGTCTACATATGTAAACTTGAGACAGGAAGAATTATTCAAAAATCCGTAGCTCTTGGCAGGAAGGATTATTCATTGATCTAGGGATTTTTAAATAATTCTTCTTGTCTCAAGTTTACATATGTAGACTCCTCGCGAAGTTTATCGAGGAAGATATTTGTCCCATCAAATATATACCGACGGGAGGTTTTATCTCGGGAACAGAGGCTGAGAGCACTATTCCAGCGGAATTATTTCGCTCGTTTTCTACCATTGATGTGATTCACGGAACGGCGAAAGATGTCTCCCAAATGTTGGAACTTTTATGGTTTCCACATCTGTTTGTTATTGACACTGATGAACTCTTAATAAGAGCGAAACTGCGGTCTGATATATATATATATATATATATATATATATATATATATATATATATATATATATATATATATATATATATTACGAGTTCCAGAAAAATCGCCATTTTGAAGAAATGCTGACAAGACGGAAATCGGACCCACGAAGATACGAACATATAAATAGAAGAGTATCCTTCGTAAACGTAACATTAAGTAACAGTTAAAGCATAAAGCAATAACCCTTGTAACTCATAGTTAAAATAAAGATGTACAGTGAGTACAAGTGCTTAAGTTCCTAGTTGCACAGTTTCCTAGCCTGAAACTTAAAATCCCTTTTTCCTAACCCGTACAAAGTAGATTACCGAACCAAACAAACCAAACAAGAAACATCTACAAAATTGATTTTTTTAGTACGAAAACTGTATAACTTGACCATTAATCGATCCGAAAGTTCAAAAGAACAAGGTGAAATGACAACATCTGGAAACAATAATAATATAGAACTCGCATCAAAATTCGGCGCACATTTGCCTCAATTTAATGGAGATTGTAAAAGACTCATTTCCTTCATAAATTTTTAACAGGATTTAATTCAGGTGATGCTATCATTGAAACATATTGTTCTGAAATTATTAAAAGTGAATTAATAAACAAAGCAGCAGATGAGTTTTACCCTTCTGATGTAGCTGACACGTGGATCGATTTAAAAAGATTGTTAATAAACAAATTCGGCGATAGAGTTAGTTTAGAAGTCCTAAAGAACGAATTCTAGTTCTTAAGAAAAACATTTAACGAAACTATGTTCGATTTTATAGAGCGAATTAAAATACGGATAAACTATAGGATAGACGCTTTCACCCCAGAAATAAAAATGCATCAAAAACAATTAGTTGAAGGATTAGCTAAGAATGTCATACCAAGTAACGTTCCCATTGAATTACAAATATCTATGCTAACAACCCCTAATTTAAATTTTGACTCATCATTTCAGATGGTAGAAAACTATCTAATGCAGAAAAACAATTAGATCTTGTTGGAAATCAATTTAAAAATCATAATAAATAACAAAGTAAATATTTTCCCTCAAAACCAATTCAAATGACAGAAAAGAATAAACAATCTATTCCACATTATCCTACAAACAAACAGGTATTTGGTAATCAACCGAAGCCTACAAATGTATTCAAACCAGGGAATACAACACCCTCTTTTCAACCAACTCCTATGTCAACACAAACCCATAGAAACTATCCTAAGAAAAGACCATATGAGATGTATTCTCAAACTATTTAAAATCCGAATAAAATGAGGACAAAACATAAATTTTGAAATCAACACAATCTCCTAATTTTATCTCAGAGGAATTAACTAAGATACAAGAAAAGGAATATCAATAAAACCCCTAGAAGAATATAACGAAGAGATTGATAATTATTTCGATTCCGGATTAAATGAAGATAATGATTCCCAATTAAATGAAGAAAATTTCTCACTCTTCTCAATTTCGGTATAAATGCAACTTATCCTTTTGTCTTATATAACTTCCATGCACTTTATGATGAACTTATTGGATTTGAATTTCTTGAAGACAATGGTTTTGTAATAGAATTACAAAATGACTATTAATTGGTAAAAATTTTGGAATCCCAATATTTATAATATAATATATATTAAGTTATAACACGTAGAGATCATTATCCTATCGATTTAAAACATTTAACATCAAAAATCCGAAATCAATTAATACTAATATTCAATGTAACGGAAAAAGTTTTACATCTTCCAAATCAACCCAACCAACAATTTTCTAATAAAATTAAAAATAATATCAGAACAAAAGACGAAATTCCAATTCATTCAAAAATTTATAGTTACCCATAGAAACACCGAGCAGAAATCGAAATGCAAATTGAGGACATGTTAAAAAAGAAAATAATTAGACCAAGTATCTCTCCATGCTCTTTCCCTGTCGTAATGGTTAAGAAAAAACTTGATCAATCCGGAATTCAAAAATGGAGAATGGCTATCGATTATTGACTATTAAATTACATAACAATAGATGACAAATATCCACTACCTCAAATAGATTCCATTCTGGATAAACTTAAAGGTGCCAAATATTTCACTATACTTGATTCAGCAAGCGGATACCATCAAATACAATTAGACGAAGAATCAATTGAAAAAACTGCATTTACAGTTGAGAACGGACATTACGAATTTCTACGAATGCAACATCTTCCAGATATACATACTTTGTTATTAGAAATTGCAGATGAAAATTCAAAGATTCAGTTAGATAAATGAGAAATTTTTAAGACTGAAATCGAATTTTTAAGTGATATTATAACACCTCAAGGAATTAAACCTAATCCTAGAAAGATCGGAATTGTGCAAAGAATCAAGTTATCTTTCTTCCTAATACTAAGGCATATTATACCTTGAAAACGAAACCTTAGTTATTTCAAAGAGTGACGATTTTATAAAATTTATTAAACAATATTTACAACCAGAAACATTGTATTCTATACATTTGAGACACAAGAACCTAGAAAAACCTCTTATTCAATTTTTGGAAATGAATTTTTAAGCAAATAGTTTTCATATTAGAATATGTTATACTTTTCTAGAAGATGTTTTTGAACTATCTGATTAACAGGAAAAAGTAGAAATGTATCACATAAATAAATCAGGACATAGAGGCATAAATGAAAATGTCAATGCCATAAAATGTAAATTTTATTGGCCAAATTTAGAAAAATCGGTCCAACAATTAATTAACAGTTGCGAAATTTTCGAAGAAACCGATACGAGCGTACTCCGTATAAACTAGTATTCAAAAAGAATCCAGTAGGAGATAAACCCTTTTCACATCTATATGTCGATACGTTTACTATGGAAAAATCTACATGTTTGACGATAATAGATTAATTCTCCAGATTCACGCAGTGTTACACCTCACTTCAAAAATCTGCAATCGAAATCATGAACAAATTAATACAATTCATGAGTAATCATGGTATACCTGTAAAAATAACTTGCGATAACGGAACAGAATTTAAAAACAAAGTTTTACAAGAATTTGCTGAGACGCACAAAATCAACCTTCATTATACAACGAATTATAACCCGAATTCCAACGCTCTTATTGAAAGATTCCATTCTTCTCTGATTGAACAAATAAGATGCTTATCGCAAGAAAAATTGCATTTAACAGCTAGATTGGCACGTGCAGTTTTAACTTACAACAATTCTATTCACTCATCTTTAAATTATACGCCCTTACAAATATATAAAGGAGACTTGCATTATTCGATACCCTTAGAGAAAACTGCTGATGAAAAAATAAATGATTACGTGAAAACCTATCGTGAAAACATGAATGAGATAAACGAAGTGTGCAACGTTCCATAGATAAAGCCGCACAACGCAGCAAAAAGCTCAATGCTGGTCGCCCAGCAGATAAACGAATAAATGAAAACAATGGCATTTATTTGAAATCGCCTACACAAGCAAAAATTGACCCTTTGTTCAAAAAGACACCAATTCAGATTATCAGTGATATTAAAGTACAGAATCCTCAAACTAAGCATATTTATCACAAAACCAGAATGAAACAAAGAAAATCTGATTAATTTTATTTAATTTACAGATGAAATTTTCGAAATGGATTCCTCTACTTGTCCTACCTTCCCTACTATCTATTGAAGTAACTGAATTAAAACACAATTTAGTTCCAATTTATTTAGGAAAAACCTATATTGCTACACAAGCTAAATATCTCATATTTCATTACGATATTTCAGGAGTTCCTAAACTCCTAATCTTACAAAATAAAACCATCACTCAACTTAAGAAAAATAATAAGTTCACCGAGCCTGCAAAGCAATACTATAAGGTAGCCTTACGAATAATTGAAAATAAGAATCGTACATATCAAAACATGATGTGTAGAAATAAAACTGAACGAGGACTTTTAAATCTTGGAGGCTCAATAGCTATATTTCTTTTCGGAACTCTAGATGCCGATGATGGAGAATCATATAGAAATTATTTTGAAGTTATTCAAGCAAATGAAGAAGGCGTTCAAATAAATCAAAATAGAATTTTACATGTTATCATTAACATGCAAAAACAATATGTTGACACTTAACAATTAATTGAAAAATTTGAAAATATCAAAACTATTAGTGAATCACTTCTTATGTTACATCTAATAATTTTACAATCACAAGAAATTGAAATGACTCTCAATAAACTAGAAAACGCAATAAGTTTCGTTAGAATGAATCTGTTACACGAAGATATAATACCACTCAAAAATTTGACTTACGTCTTATCCAATAACAATTGGAAACCTTTCCAACACATAACAGATTTTTACTCCCTCTGTCCAACCAAAGTAATTATCGGAAAGGATCAATTTCTGTTCTATACTCAACTTCAAGGAATATGACCTGTTCCATTTACATAACCTTCCTTTCCGAAATACCTTTATTCCTTCCATAAAACTTTATGTACTTGTACAGAGAGAAATAAAAAAATAGGAATTATGAAAAATCTACCCAGTCGAAGACTTCTATATCACAAAACAAGAAAACTTGACACCAAGCTCAAGATGGTTAGAATATCTATTCAAGAAACTGGAAGAAAATAGTACTAGAGTTCCAACACCTATGATAACCGACTTATACCAATTAGAGGATGGTTCCATCATCAGTCAAAATAACACATGGATATTCGAACACTTTCAAGACTCTGTAAATAGAATTAAAATACCTACAATGAGTATATCAAAAAGCTCATGTATGATTGCAAACTCACAGAAGAGTATCTACCCAATCAACACTGTTGAACTCAGAAGAATTATTGAGTTATTATCACTTAACATGACCACAATCCAAGGAATACCAGAAGAGAAGCTTCAAGTAGAACAAATACCTACCCTGAAGTATCTCTACCAATGGGCACCTTATCCAACAATAATAGCCTTGTCAACGGCAATAATTATATTTATATTAATTATGACCATAATAGCAGTATTGTTCTTTTGTTATTGAAGATGCCTGCTACCTTATAATAATTTTCGTAAACTCTCAGCCTGGGTTCCACAAAATGGGGAAGAATTGCGAGTTCCAGAATAATCACCATTCTGAAAAAATGCTGACAAGACGGAAATCGGACCCACGAAGATACGAACATATAAATAGGAGCGAATCCTTCGTAAACGCATTATTAAGTAAGAGTCAATAATAAAAAACAAGTAATGTGTTTTTAGGAATTTGATTTAATAATTGTGAATCGAAACACGTTTCACTACACCGTAGCTTCTTCAGACGAATGAATGTACAGAAATATGAATGAGAATATAAATGCAAATGGTCTTAAGTATTTGAAGGCTTTTTGGATTGGTCCTTCTCAAGTGGTTATGGATGACTGGTATATCCAATAAAATTAAGGAATAGATTGCTCCCTGAAGAGATTCAATAAAGGTGAATGGCTTAAATCGACTTGTTCATTGATGAGTCTACCTGAGTGTTTGTGTTTGTTGGTTTCTGAAGTTTGCCAAAGATCTACTTTCCAATATTTATTATCTGTATGCAAAATTTCAAACTGTGCGTCGAAAGGGTGACTATTTTCTAGGAGATGATTCGCCTAATTTGAATCTGATTTTTTATTTGAAAAACTGCGTTTATGTTCCGATATTCTGATATTAAAATTTCTATGTATTCTACCAATGTAGAAATTATCAAAGTCATTGCAATTCAATCTATAAACACCTGGTTTATTGTTTTTATTTGAATTGGTTTTATTATTTTTATATATTTGCCTAAACTATTATTAGTTTAGAAAGCTATGTTGAAATTTTTGCTACTCAAGAACGATTTCAGTTTCTCACTTGTAATGCCAACGTAGGTTAAGGTGTTGAATTTTTGTTTCAATTTATCGATTCTACTTTGTTTTTATTTAAAATACTATTAAATACTTTGGGATTGTAACCATTATTTTTGGCAATTTGTTTAATAAAATTTTATTCTTTGTTGACATTTTCTGGTGATAATGGGATATATATATATATATATATATATATATATATATATATATATATATATATATATATATATATATATATAACCAGAACAATGACGAAGATGTTATCCATGAGATCAGAATCGATAGTTGGTACTCCAGTCACTGGAGATGATAGAAGTAGTACTTTCCAGGGTTTTGGCACCACTTTTATTCTGGAAAGGGCGAACCGTTTTCTAACAAACTGAAATAATTTTTTCATGGAAAATATTGAAAACACATGGAAACAGGTTGATGGGATGGGAATAATAAAAAGAATTCCAATGTGAGAACTAATAAATACGCTGTTAATCTAATTATCAGATTTTTGTATGATCGAGAAAAGATACGAAGAAGGGTCATTATCAAATGAATAATTTTGAGACCTGATGTTCAGGGAAATGTTACCATATCTTATGCTTCTTCGATGCTTTAATATATTTTGGTGTGATTCCTTCGTTTTCTTAGTGTCAAATGAAAGACAGTTCGTAGATGTTTGTTTATGTTCAAAGTGTATCGAAACGGACTGATTTATATTTAGCCAAATTTTTATTAGAATACCCAAGTTGTTCCGAATCAATTCCGTTGAACATTTTCAATAAGTAACTCAATAGGCATATCCCGTAAAAGCTAACCTGAAAGCAATGAACAATAATCGTTCAAAGAATAGGATTACCTTTCCGATGAGGTGCAACTCGACCTATTTTTGTCCATAAGAATTTCAGGCTTGATATACTAAAGAACGGGGATGGTCTGACAAAATTCAAATTCACAAGATGAAATTCCTTTTTGATACGTACTGAGAGCCTACCTTGAAAACTTTCAAAAATGAAATTTTCGAGCCGAGAACTGAAGAAACTTATCAATGAAGTGCCACTCGACACTTCTTTTGTGATTTTGTGATTTTTGATTTGGGGGATGCTGGGCGAATGGTGTTGATTCAACATGCTAGAAATCAACCTCAAAAAGGATAGAGGACCAATTTGGAATAATTGATATATTTCAGGATTTTTCGCCATTAATATCACTCTTACCAGAGTTAGGAGTGGACAATTTTCCTGAACAAAGTGTATGAATTGATAATCAACTACAAGTCTAACGCAGCTACAGCACACGTATACTCTACAATGCACCGAGCGAGCATAAACACACACAGAGAACCCCAGTATATGCTCTAGTTCTAGTTATGGCGGACGACAAAACTTAGGAGACACACTCGGACTCTTGGAACTTCTTAAAGGGAAGAACATATGCCAATAAAACCAGTATTGGTCTAGTACCCTTCAAATTTAGCCAAAAGCATTCCCCTGGAACATATACCTGTAGCCTGGAATATATCTCAAATGTACATATCCATTGGGTACCCTGTCGATGGCTATTGAAGCCGTTAACATGTACGATTTTCTGATAAATGCCAGTGTCAATGTGCTTCTCATCAACATGCTCTCTGCAGTTTTGTTAGTGTTGCGTATCTAGGTAAGACATGATGCAAACATGACGCTTTGTCTCAGAGATCAGGAACGATTGTTAGGACGTGGTAAGTTAGGTGATTTCTCAAAATATAAAGTAAAAGTATATTCATAATAATTCGGAAAAGCATAATTAGGAATAGGCAATGGTACAGTTCAATAAGTAAATGATCCTCAATAGAAATGTTATCTAGTGGCAGTTTCAAATAGATAAATAGGAACATGAAAGTAGGGATTTTCGATCAAGAAATTAAATTGCTTGCAGTGAATTCCAGGATGAATTAGAAAATATGATAAGAGATAGAATAGCCCTAGGGGTAAAAGATAAGTCATCATTGGAATGATTATTGAATATGGAAGATTTAATATTAGTAATGGAAAAGCCTAATACCTGTTTTGAGACCTTTAGTTGCTGTATATAAGAATAAGGGTCTCAATCTTATACCATGTAGATCATAGGTGAAAATCGATAAGAATTAACGGGTACAGAATTTTAAACGGTATTGGGCTTCAAACATAGATTTTATTAGGTACTATTTAGCGAACGTTAAAAATAAATGGGGGTTTTGTTTTCCGTTTGGACGTTATTATTTTGCTAGACTTCTTCTTGGTTCGAATACGTCCCCAGAATACTTTCGAAAAATTGAAGGCAAAGCTAAAAACAATTCAAGCTGAGAAAGGCGGAATAATCATATGGGGTACAAATCACGAGATCTGACATATAAATAAATGAGGAAACGATTAGATCAATAACAAAATTGAATGAACCACCTCTTCAAATATGCTTAAGATTTTTCAATTCTTGTTGTACATTTGTAGTAAACGCGGTTCTAGTTAATATCTCCTTAAGAGAATTATGAAGAAATGATGTTGTGTTTGGTTGGTCTTCAGTTAATATCATATCTTATGAAAATTTGAAATGTTTATTAACTTCTTCACCTGTGCCAAAGAACTCTCATTTAGTTTAAACCTTTAAATATTATTTTCTGATGTTTTATGTGGATATCACTATTTTCGTGCTATTAACGAAATGGACTCAAAAATTGATTTTTAAAAATATTTGAAAACTGAATGTACATATGGGCACTTATGGAATGCCCACTATTGTGCGTTTTAACGTGCGCCACAGCACGCGTCATAGCACAATGGAAGTTACACGAGCGTCTCTTTCCTCTCTGATGGATGCAGTGTGTCCCTCTATTTGCGGCTGATGAAACTCAACAATGATTGCCATCACGAATTCTGAACGCATTCTGGATAACGAATAAAGCCAAGAAAAAATTTGTTGCAGTAGAAATGAACATACATTCATAAAGTTCATTTGTCTTTGTATTAAACTTGAAAATCTAGGTTGAAAATTGAATATTCGAATATTCTGGAAAGCTGACAGTTCTTCTTTAGAAACTAGTAGAATTAAAACAACTTGTTCCGAATCATGAGATTGTTTTGTTCTAAATTTTTATACGATATTCAAATGGTCGAGTTATAACGATTAATTTTTTTGCAAAATTAAATGATCAATACTGTTATTTTCTGATCCTCTGATTTTCGAAATGAGGTGTATCTATCTGTGCCACGACGCCTGCTACTTGTCTACGGTCCAAACTGTTCAACCTTAGGAATTGAATTTTGGGAGGTGCCTTTGAAATGATAGTCGATTCATATACAATTTGAAAGACCTAATCAAAACCAAAGAAAATTTTCTCTCTTCTAAATCGTGTTGGTACCAAAATTATGCCTAAATTATCCGAAACAGATATGCTTAGAAATAAAAACAGTTATATCTTCTGAATGCTTCAAAGCTGATGATAAAGAGCTTAAAAGAATGAAACAACTAGGATAACTATGAAAGCTCACAGTTTTTGATTGGTCTATAATACAAAAGAAAATGGTAATCACCATACAGACTTTCCTTGAATCGTTTATTGTATGAATAAGATATAGGCAATCTTGCTGTCAATTTCGATGGGAATAATTTTCTTATTGATTTTCGAATTATAAGCTAAACCGCGTAACGCTAAAAGAACGGTTGTTAACTTTTTTGCAGATCTGTACATTACCACATGAAGGTATGCTTTAAGTTTTTGACGGAGGATTTCGAATGAATTTTGATAATACAGGCATAATTTCTCTACACAATCTTTCAAAAAATATTCTTCGACCACTATATCACCACTACTCCGAAAATATTTATCGACTAACTGGACAAGGGAGACGTTAACTAATCGATATAACTCGCCAAATACCAACAAAGACTCTTTTGGCCCCAAAATTCAATTTTCGGCTTTCCATAAACTGAACTCTTCGAGTTTCAAATTGTTGGTAGTTCAGACTTCGTTCGGACAATGAAAAAAAAAACAATTTTCAGAGTTTTCGTCTGTACTATCAAATTTTTCGTTTCCGAATGTAAATTGGGAATTTGGGTGTGATTAGTTTCAAATTTTTGGTCTGAGAAGTGTCATCTCGAAAACTTTTCAATTAAATAATTCTCTTTTCGTTTCAGATGACAAACATGCAATTAGAAGTGAAATAAATAAATCCTGTGGGTGTCCTAGTAATGAAGAAGATCTCTTCGAAAGGCAATCAGATAAATCGAAATTTCATTGGTATTTTATGATTATTTCAAGGAACAGATAAAGCGCACCTAAACCATGATAAGGAGGGCGAACCTGACCGTCACTAGGTGCTGCATCAAGGTACTGGGAGCTATATGAATACGGGTAATTTCAAATCAATGGAGATAGAATATAGTTCGGAAACATTTTCAGTAAACACTCACTTATTAAATAATTATTTCATAGGAGCACACCAGAACACACTTAATTGTCGAAAATCATCATTGTTTTGGCACACTTTATCTGTTTCTTACAATGAGTTTACTCCTTATAGATTTAATAACTTTCCTCATTATACTTTTGGATGAAATGAGATGTGGAGCATCATTTAGCAATTAGTTAGTGATACATATAGTGTATCGACTCGAAAACTTCTGAAAGTTTCTCTTTTCATTTAAAAAGAACTACAAAACATGCAACTGAAAACAGGAGGATTAACCCTAAGGGCATTTCTGAAGATGAAGAAGGTGACAGTATGGAAGGCATTACGATGCAATAAGTTGATTTCAGTGAATTGTTTAGTGAATAGATAGATGCTTTATTATTGGCAGATATATATTCAGTGTTTTCTCTTTTAGACTACTTTACTCTCATTGTTTAAATGTCGAACACTGATATCTTTGGATTTTGATGGCGAGGAATTGTGTCTGCCGCAGCTGCTTGGAATATGACGTGTCTAGAAAGTCGCATTATCATTTTGCACACTCTGAGGATGACGGACGGAATCCACGAATCCATTGTGCGACCTATTATAAATTCATGTAGATTTGATATAGTGGTCAGAATTATAAATCAAAACCGATAACAAAGCGCTGGTCAAAATATAAAGAACAGCTTACCTTGCAATAACAAGAGCATCTATCTAAGTATTCAGTACTGTTGGTATGCAAATTATCATAGATCTCGCTACAGTAAATACTTTGTTGACAGTGAGGCAGTTGGAAAAATATTCAATATAGTAAAGAACTATAATGTGAAACCCGAATACCTAGTGGACTTCAGTACCTCCAAAGCAACAGTTCTTGAAAATTTACAATATAATATGGCCAGCCAAGTAGAATTAGATTGAGAAATGGACATGATGGTAATAAGAAATTAAACACAAGATATTTATTTCAAAAATCTCGTAATAGTATAATACATAGTTTAATCTCTTATTATCATCTTGACTAACAATGAGGTAGTAACGGCGGAATTAATTAACTATAAGAAATGGACAAGTTAAGGCAGACATTTTCTGTTCCAGACTCAAACTCGCCATCCTAATGACAACAATCCAAAATTTAGACGCAATTCAACGCCAAAGGAGCATGCAGAAATAATCATATTATCAGATTACTTAACTAGCTCTCGAATTTCATAAAAAGTTAGCCCTCATGTGGATGTCTGGTTACACTAGATAACCGGTAATGAAATGATTAACTGGTGAAAAAAAGGGTAGAAACCCCTTTCAGCAACCTACAACAGTCCTTAAACTGTTTGAATCCATAAGGAGTGCATGAGGAAAGCGAAGAAACACATTTCTGGGCTAAAAGAGTTAACAAGGTTTTTGTTCTCCACAAACTGAACCAAAATGTCTCCTTATCATCGGAAAAAACTGAACATGAACAGATTACTGGTCACTACCCGGTAACCGGCTGAAACTTCGGACGCACCGATGAAGGCAAGTGCCGTTTCAACAAGGGGCTAAGGGATATATGTCTGGTGACGTTCAGGCAAATACCAAGGTTCACTGAGGACCTTCTATATTTCTATTGAATAGTTCGGAATTGCACAATAGATTCAAGAGTCGAAGTTTTTGCGAATCTGACATGGAGCAATAACCCATTGTATTCTCTTCTGCTCATTGTGCATCTGTATCGATTTCGGAAAATTTTTCCTTTGTGCTGAACTGAGACCTTCCAATCATTACAAGCATCCGGAGACATTGGCTGGTTGTATGTATCAACATGTAGCTTATAAAATTCATCACTCGTTTTCTGTGTATGGTCCATAAAATTGAAAACTGTTTCATGTCGTTATGAACTTAAAATTTTCACTGTGAAAATTTGTATGTTATTTCGGCAGGTTTGATGTGAAAGTGGAGCAAAGAAATTTGTTCTATGTGGATTCCTAAGAGAGATGAAGCAATGAGGATGGGGAGCAGTTGATCTCGATACAACAGTGCAGAGCAAACCTTACTCCAAATTTAATTATTGCCTTAAGTTTTTGAGCTTCTGGCATACGAACAGGACAAAATATCCGACGTAGTCAAATAAGAAAGATAAACAAAAATCAAAAATCAAATGCTTCCAGAAGCTCAAATATCGTTCAGGGTTTCTTAAGGACAAGTTCAGCATTGAAGTTTTTGAAAAATGAGAAGTTACCTAAAATCTTCTGATTCTAGATTCGATAGTACAATTACTTTCATGAAGTAGAGAAGTATCCTGTACTGAATTATTAATTATAACCAATTGAAATTAATGGATCCCTAAAGATTTTAGGTTGGGTTAGATTAGCTGACTAAACGTAGTCACTTAGTAGATATTTCTAAATGAAAAAACGAAATAAAATGCGATTCTCTGCTTCTAGCAAACGCGAAACACTTAATTCCATGCATATGCATGGAGTATGATATCTACCATAAAGAATGTTGTTTGTCATTAGAAAAGAATTTATATCAAATTCGCTAAATCAAAAAAAAAACCGACAATATTCATTTGAAGTTCGCGAAGGTAGAAAATTTATATCATTGAATTTTAATATTCCTGGGTGAATTATAATTGTTTTTTTTAATTTAATACTATCAAGCCTCCTGAAATATTCGCATCATCATGACTTTATTCGTTCCAAATAATAATAATATAAACGAGTCGCAGGCGTATTTTTTTCTGGAGAAAAAGGGTTGGAGAAAGGTCCACTTGGAGCCCGTAGCATGAATTACGGAGCTGTTAAGGTCTAATTTAGAGGTTTTCACACAATTGAATTTGACCGTGAAAACATCTAGGCCATTTGGTTTGTAGTTTTTGTAGATGAGTTAGCGGACGTATTCACTGATAATATCGATATTGCAATAAAACGCTGTTGAATGAGATAAACGAAATATATCACGCTCAGAATGACATAAATGAAGCATTATTCTAATTAACTTAACTTGAATAACTGCGTAATATTGATATGAACAAGTGTGCTCCTTGCTTGACACGCCGAGTACCTTGAATATATGAACTTGAAATTGAATTATTCGTGAATTGACCACGGCAGAGTTACTTAAACAACCTGTTTTTATTTAAATTCAGTGGATCGTGACTATACCACGGTAAAGTTACATGGGTACCGCTTAGGGATGGTTTTTCGATCCCGGATGCGAAGTAGGCTGAACAAAGACCATATCCCGCCCTCGAGGCGCCAGTTGATCTCTGGTAAACATGTGTCGAAGTGGCACTCGGTGTGTTACAAGAAGGCCCGTCGAAAATCACAGTTTTTGACTACTTTAAATGTGTAAGTTTCTGTGAGGTTTAAATAATATTTAATTCTAATAGAGAATGAACATTGCTCCCAGCCGAAAAAGAACATAGTTAAACTTACTCACTACAGAAAAAAAAAGACTAAAACATTATGAAAACTGAAAAATTAATGTAAGATGATACATGACCTCATGGCTATAACTGTACAAATCCTTAATTTAATGCTTAGACTAAGAATTATTAGTGTCATCATTGCTCTCTACTGGCAGAGGGCAGACTTTTACCACTGCTCGCTTGATTACTCCACTTGATGTTTCAATTGAAACCACCCGCACAATATTCTCGGCCCCTGAATGGAGCGCGGTAATGTGTCTGATACGCCACTGATACGGCGGAAGCTTATCGTCGCGAATAAGCACCATAGCTCCTTCTTCAATTTTACATTTATTCGGTTTTCCACTTAGTCCGTTGTTGAAGCTCGAAGATGTTCTCCTTTGACCAACGCGACCAAAAGTTCTGTTTCAAACGTTATAATTGTTTTAAATGTGGTAAGCGGTTTGGGAGAGTAAACTTCTTACAAGTGAACGTCCTATCGAAAAGAGTGAGCAGGCGTCAACACGTCCAAATCGTTTGGATCATACGAAAATGAAGTGAGGGGTTTTGAGTTAAGAACGGTTTCGATCTGTGTAATTATAGTATAAAACTTTCGAATGTTAACAGAGAATTTTTTAAAATGCGTTTAGTATGATGCTTGAAAGACTTAATTTCTCCCTTCCACACACCTCCTTGATGAGGGCTATAAGCTGGAATAAAATGCCATTGTATTTCGAATCTTGATTCAATGCTTGATACCAAGTGAGTCTCAGATGATCTTAAACATTGTCCAAGTTCCATAAGTTGATTGTTGGCTCCTATAAAATTGCTACCATTATCACTGTAGATATGAGATGGTATACCTCGCCGCGATATGAATATTTGAAGAGTTTCTAGAAATGATGCTGCGCTCAGGTCGGTGAACAGTTCCAAATGCACGGCCTTTGTGGTTAAGCAAATTAATAAACAAAGATAACATTTGTGCACTTTTCAACCACGTCCCTTCCTATCCAATGTCCAGAAACGGCGTACTTGAATTGACCCGCGGCTCTGGTAAATTGCCCATGATTGGTATTAAATTTTTTGGTTTGAACCGAAAATAAGTAACGCATTCCCTCACGACCTGCCTGGCTCGACCTTTTCCTGCAATAGACCAACAGAATTCTCTTACATGTGCAGGTAACTACTGCGGTCCGCAATGTAATAGACGTATGTGTTCGTATTTGAATATTAGCTTAGTCAATTCCTGTTATGGTGAAAGTATGACTGGATGTTTCTTCACGAATGAGTATTTGGAATTTTTCAGCCTTCCTCCAACCTGTATTAAATCGGTTTCTAGAAAAGACCTGCTTTCAGTTCTCACTGATTTCGACTTTTGCTGCTCCTAAAGTTCGGAAGAAAATGACTCCTCCTGTGAAATTTGACCTAGAACTTTCATAGGTTTGCGTAGCTTGTCAGTAGTCAGTGGTGCAAATATTTTACTGTGGATATTCTTTACATTACTAATGAACCTCATAACGTACTATATAGTCCGTTTGAGCCGCCCTAATGTTGAGGATCTTTCAAATGGGAACCACTTTCTGGAAGGAATCTGAACGAATGATTTACTGTGAGTTTTTATTTCTGGAAGTTCATTAGAAGGAATAGGGTCTTGAATTGTAATATCTTGGGGCAAATGCGATGGTTGTTGTTTCAACCATGTAGGGCCTGGAAGTCATATACTCGAATTCATCAGATTTTTTGGTGACACGCCACGAGATAAAACATCAGCAGGGTCTGAAGCCGTTGGCACATAGCGCCAACGATGGAAATCAGTTAGGTTCTGAATCTTCGTAACCCGATTTCCAAGGATCGTGATTTATTAGGAATCAGTCTTTCCAAAATCGAATTACCAAAATTATCCGGTTCTTACGAGAAATGGTTCGAATTCAAAGATTCATTTTCATCATTCATACACAATAACGACTCTATCACAAAAGTAGAAGAATTTCATTATCTGCGCTCGTATTTGGAAGGTCAACTGCTCAATAGTTGATTGTCCTCGATTTCTCGGAGCAAAATTATTCAATTGCATGGGATCTTCTATGCAAACGATTCGACAACAAAAGATTGATGCTTCATAAGTTCCTCAAATCACTTTTTAGCATTAATTAAATCAAATCAAACTCATCGAGTGCACTCAGATACGTAGTGGATACCTTTTCGAAAAATCTTAAATGTCTTCAGAATTTCGGCATTGAAATTACTTCATGGGGTCCTATAATAATTCATTGAGTCACAAGCAAGTTGGACGTTGATACTTTTCTAGAATAGGAAAGATTAGAATTCCAAGATGAATTGCCTACTCTCGAAGAATTCAAAACGTTCCTGTTAAGTAGTGCCGATTTTCTGGAGAAACTAAATATTCATAAAACAAGGCCTTAACAAGTTGCGCATGAACCGTAGAGTCAAAAACGTTTTTCAGGAAACGTGGGTACCAATGGTACAACAAAGGGTAGAGTTATTTGCTAGTTATGTCAAAAAGGCCATTCGATTTATTATTGTAGCGAATTTCTTGCGCTTTCTATTTTTCGGCGGCGATATAAGGTAGCTGAGTTGGATTTGTGCTCTAACTGTTCACAACGACATTCAATTCATTCAAAAAACTGCAAATATGGAAATTGTAAACACTGCAAAGAAAAACATAATTCTCTTTTACATATCAATTCGGTTTCAAATTCTAGTATCAAGGGAGTTTCTGATAATTCATGTTCAAGTTCAGAGCCCAAAAATGTGGAACAAAAGAGTGTTTCGAATACGACCACTTGCAATTATTCTATAATTGATCAAGTGTTGTTGGCAACCGTATTAGACAAAATTTCAGATTGTCAAGGTACGGAATACATTTGCCGAGCGTTACTAGATAATGGATCTATGTCAATCTTCATTTCTCAAAAATTTGTCGAAAAACAAGGGATTCCACAACGAAATATTCAATTTTCAGTAAGAGGTATTGGTTATTCTGAATCAAAATTAAAAACATAATGCTAGATCAATATTTCATCCTTCGTGTCAGATTTCAATACTGTTTGGTCATTCAAGAAATAAGAGATAGATCCGGAATTTCACAAACCGCGCATGATAGGTTTCTGGATGGGTGCTGAAACATTTTAGAGAATACTTTTGAAGAAAGTATTCCGCTGGGAAAACGTATACCAACCTTACAGAAAACATCGTTGGCGTGAATTATTTCAGGACCACTTGAAAAATCCAATGAGAATGTCCCGTCGTGTAATTTCATGAAATCTTTGGACATTCAAAGTCAATTAGCCCGCTTTTGGGATATTGAGGAATTATCACAAGAATTACCTTTGTCGAGTGAGGAAGAACTAGCTGGAAACAATTTTTGCGAAACGTTTTCTCGAGATTCATATGGTAGGTTTGTTGTATCAATCTCCCTAAACGAATCCGTAAATCAATTAGGTGGGTGACTCAAGGGAAATGGCTATGAACCGGTGGAATGAAAACTTTTCTCCAATCCCAAGTTGAAAAAGATGTACGTAGATTTTATGACAGAATATCAAATTCTCAATCACATGACCCAGTTCAAGCCATCTGAAAATCAAGTTACATATTATGCTCCGCGTCACGGTGTTCTCCGCGAAAATAGTGATACGACAAAATTGAGAGTAGTTGTCAATAGTACCGCGCCCTCAGCATCCGGATTGTCGTATAACATCATTCAGATGGTGGATTCAATAGTTCAGCAGGACCTTCCTTTTATTTTCCTTCGTTTTCGACAACATAAATACGTTTTTACGGGGGATATTTGTAAAATGTACAGACAGATATTAGTTAGAGATGAATTCAAGCCTCTTCAACTCATATTTTGGAGAAATAATCCAGAAGATGAACTCCAAATCTTTTCCTTGAATACTGTCACTTATGACTCATCAAGTGCTCCCTTTATTGAAATGCGATGAATCAAGCAAATTGCAATGGATGTAAAAAGTTCTTTCCTTAAAGCTGCTAGAGTCCTAGAGGACTATTTTTTTATGGACGATTTACTGTCCGGAGGAGAATGGAAATCCAATAGTAAGGCTACTCTAGATGGCCCTAAATCATCCAGTTCATCTTAAGACCCCTTATTCTTTTCTTCGCCAGGAAATTAGAAAACACTTGGATTGCTTTGGTCTTGTGAAGAAGACTCATTTTCATTTCAAGTCAGTCCTGGTCATTCTGGAAGGAAAATCACGAAACGTTCGATTCTTTCCGAAACAGCAAAACATTTTGATCCATTGGGACTCATCGGCAAGAACTCTGGTTATTGGAGTTATCATGGGGCCAGACTGTTCCAGATGATCTTGCCAAAAAGTGGCTGTCTTTCAGGGAGGAACTCTTTGAAATCAATACATCCAGGATTACTCGTTTTGTGTCATGCGAAAATGCAATTTCAATTGATTTACATTGGTTCTCTGATGCATCGCAACAGGCATACGGGGCATGTATTTATATTCGAGTGGTAGATGCACGGCAGAATATTCACCTCAAAAAGTAGAGTGGCCCTTATAAAGGTATTAAGCATACCTCGTCTAGAGCTCATGGAAGCTTTTCTTTTGTCCTCTCTTCTAGACAAAGTTTCCAGTGCTTTAAGGCTCCAGTTTTCAAATTACATCTTATAGAGCGATTCTACTATTGCTATATCATGGATTCGTACATCCCCTAATAAATTACAATCCGTCGTGGGAAATCGGGTTACGAAGATCCAGAACCTAACTGATTTCTATCGTCTTCGCTATGTGCGTACGGATTCGAACCCTACTGATGTTTTATCTCGTGGCGTGTCACCAAAAAATCTGATGAATTCGAGTATATGGTTTGCAGGTCCTACATGGTTGAAACAACAACCATCGCATTGACCCCAAGATATTACAATTAAATATCCTACTCCTTCCAATGAACTTCGGGAAATAAAACTCAGAATAAATCATTCGTTCAGATTCCTTCCAGAAGGTGGTTCCCATTTGAAAGATTTTTAACATTAGGGCGGCTTAAACGGACTATGTCGTACGTTCTGAGGTTCATTAGTAACGTAAGGAATGCCCAAATTAAAATAGTTGTACTACTGACTAGTAGCTACGCAATGCTATGGAAGTTCTAGGTAAAATTTCACAGGAACAGTAATTTCGTTCCGAACTTCAGAAGCTGTCAAAGTCGAAATCAGTGGAAATAAAAGCAGGTTCTAAGTGTAATGCTTTTTTTAGAAAACGGATTAATACGGGTTGGAGGAAGGCTCAAAGATTCCAATTACTCATTCAAGAAAAAACATCCAACCATACTTTCACCAAAACAGGAATTGACTAAGCTAATATTCAAACATGAACACATACGTCTATAACATTGCGGACCGCAGCAGTTACTTACACATGTAAGAGAATTCTGTTGGTCTATTGCAGAATCAGGTCTAGCCAGGCAAGTCGTGAGGGGATGCGTTACTTGTTTTCGATTCAAACCAAAGAATTTAGTACCAATCATGGGCAATTTACCAGAGCCTCGGGTTAATCCATGTACGCCGTTTCTGGACATAGGTGTCGATTATGCCGGTCCATTTTCCTTCAAGAATAGGAAGGACCGTGGTTGCAAAGTTCACAAATGCTACCTTTGTTTATTCTTGGACAATTTTTAGAATCGTCTGAGAGTCACTTGGTATCAAGAATTGAATCAAGATTCGAAATACAATAGCATTTTATTCCAGCTTATAGCCCTCATCAATGAGGTGTGTGGGAGGGGGCAATTGTTTGTTTGTTTGTTTTTCTTTTAACGTGCTCTATTTCTGCCTTTCGGCTAATGACACGCCGGGGAATTCTGTCACCTCACTAACCCGGGAATTTTACCGAACCCCTCTCGTGTCGAGGGAAGGGATCTTTAATGTCCATTACATCTCTGTTAGACAGGACCGACAGCTTTACATCTCCTCCGAAAGATGGACACTCAAGCGATTCCCAGAATCCGAAAAATCGCACCGACTTTGTGGGGATTGAACCCAGGTAACTCTGCGTAGGAGACGAGCATCATATCCCATACGCCACCGAGCCGGCTCAGAGGGGGCAATTTAGTCTTCCAAGCATCATATTGAACGTATTTAAAAAAATTCTCTGTTAACATTCGAAAGTTTTTACACTATCATTACACAGATCGAAACCGTTCTTAACTCAAGACCCCTCACTTCATTGTCGTCTGATCCAAACGATTTGGACGTGTTGACGCCTGCTCACTTTTTGATAGGACGTTCGCTTCAATCGATTCCATTTCCGTGTGTGAAATTTACTCCTAAAACCGCTTATCACATTTAAAACAATAGAACGTTTGAAACAGAACTTTTGGTCGCGATTATCAAAGGAGTACATCTTCGAGCTCCAACAACGGACTAAGTATAAAACCGAATAAATGTAAAATTGAAGAAGGAACTATGGTGCTTATTCGCGACGATACGCTTCCGCCGTATCAGTGGCGTATGGAACGCATTAACCGCGCACCATCGAGGAGCAGACAATATTGTGAGGGTGGTTTCAATTAAAACATCAAGTGGAGTAATCAAGTGCGCAGTGGTAAAAGTCTCCCTTCTGCCAGTAGAGAGAAATGATGACACTAATAAATCTTAATCTAAGTGTTAAATTAAGGTTTTGTACAGTTATAGCCATGAGGTCATGTATCATCTCAGGCTAATTTTTCAGTTTTCATAATGTTTTAGTCTCTATTATACATAGTGAGTAAGTTCAACTATGTTCTTTTTCGACTGGGAGCAATGTGCAGTCTCTATTAGATTTAAGTATTATTTGAACCTCACAGAAACTCACAGATTTAAAGTAGTCAAAAACTGTGATTTTCGACGGGCCCAATGTTCAATCTCTAACAGATTTAAATATTATTTAAGCCTCACCGAAACTCACAAATTTAAAGTAGTCAAAACCTGTGATTTTTGACGTGCCTCTTTGTAACTCACCGAGTGCCGCGCTTCGACACATATGTTTACCAGACATCAACTGGCGCCTCGAGGGCGGGATATGGTCTTTGTTTAGCCTACTTCGCATCCGGGATCGAAAAACCATCCCTAAGCAGTACACATGTAACTCTACCGTGGTATAATCACGATTCATTGAATTAAAATAAAAACATCTCATTAAAGTAACTCTGGCATTATCAATTCAAGAATAATTCAATTTCAAGGTACTCGGTATGTTAAGCAGGGCACACACTTGTTCATATCAATATTTCGCAGTTATTCAAGTTGAGTTGATTAAAATAACGCTTCATTTATATCATTCTAAGCGTAATATATTTCGTTTATCTCATTCAAGAGCATTTTATTACAATATCGATATTATCAGTGAATACAGTCCGCTAACTCATCTACAAAAACGACAAACCAAATGGCCTGGATGTTTTCACGGTCAAATTCAATTATGTGAAAACCTCTAAATTAGGCCTTAACATAAATTTGGTTCTTTGGCCGGATTAAAAAAAGACCTAAAAAGCGAAAATAAAAAAGGTCTTCGACTTTTCGCGAGTGGAGTGGATAATTTCGTCAGACTTTCATGTCCATACAATTTTTTCCATCGCATTCGATCGTTTCCAAACCTGGGCATAGAGCAAGCCTCAAGTTTCGCATATTGCGCCGCAATAGCTTCATTCTTGTACAGCCCTGGGAAAACTGGAAAATCTTCGATTCAAAGAAGGGCTATCGGCGGACTTTTGCATAATTTCGCTCCATTTTCCTCATTCCGAGAATCTGACGGCAGAAGTCAGTTCTACCAACGTGTAAAATTCAATGTTCTCTCCCTTCTGAATGAAAATTGTGAGATGGAAATAGTTACTAACCTTAAGTTTCACAAACCTAATTTCGATACTACTACCTTCTAGAATATAGTGCTCTCACTCTCTCTCACTCTTCTGGGTGACAATATGAGACGGAATGAAATATCCATGTGTACAGACCTTATTTTAATCAGTCTCATATTCGATCTGTCAAAATAAATAATTCCGAATTTTATTTGAATGAAAAGTTTGACGAAACTTGAAATAATCTTTCAAAGGTAAGTGAACGTAGTTTGATGTTTATTTCATTCATTTTTATGTATATTTTGTTTGGAAATAGAAATGACAAACTTTCAAAATTCATAAATTTAACATCTTTAGATTATTCTAACCTAAATAATGTGATTCGAACGGAATGTTATAATGAAAAGAAGTTAAGGAGACTTACAATAATGTTTGAACGGTAAGTGAATGAAATTTTTTCATTTTATTTATGTATTTTAATGTATAGTATTTTCAGCGTCCTCAAAGAATGTACTCAGAATTTAGATATTTCATTTTTCTTTCATAGGTATTCTAACCTTTATACGTTTAATGCTTTCCTGGAATTACTAGGATTCTTTAACGAATGAATTGAGACTATCTTACAAATGATAGAATATCCTTTGAGTTGGTATTAATAGGTATTGAACTCTTTTGTATAATCAAATTTTTCTGTAAAGAACTCGATTTAGTTTTCGCTAGGTCGTTTAGAGCATGTATCATGTGAATATTGAAAGCTATTCACTAAAGGCTATATCTGTATTAAGATATTCCAAACTGATATGAATAGGAGTTCAGTCTATTTGGAGTTTAGTATATTAGGTCTACAGTATATTAGTTTAGTTTATTAGGCGTTTTTGTATATTAGGCGTGTAGTATATTAGCTGTTTTGATATAAAAGGCCAACTGAATGGGCTCACAAGTTATTATTATTATAACAGTAAATCATCATGAAAACTTATCAGGAGAAATGATCTAACTACCAGGTAGATAGGTATAAGAGAAACATGTTAATATTCACTGTCTACATTTTCTAGATCTGAGTCCAATACTTTTCGTAACCTCCAATTGCATCGTTCAATTTCGATGTTGCCGCTTTTGTGAAGTTACTTGAGACAATACTTCTATAAATTGTAAAAGGGTTTTTGCAGGAAGTCAGTTCGTAGTCCTAGGAAAACGCATTCTACGACACTAGCATTAGTGGTGTATGCTCGAAATAAAACCATATATATATATATATATATATATATATATATATATATATATATATATATATATATATATATATATATATATATATATATATATATATATATATAAAGTGGGTCATCACTGGGTTATTTCAAATGGCAATCTACCTTTTTTATTATACATCTTGAACCGACATTTGAGCAAGGCATAAAATACCCAAGTTGTTGGTACTTATCTGTCAAACCATTTGACAGATTTAATTATTTTTGTTATAAACTCGATTTTTGAGGAATATTTGAAAAAATTGTAGCTCGTAGATCTTTTGCACTACAGACACAGTTTTTGCTTGGGTGGATAGAAGAAGGATCAAGGAATTTTTTAAGCAGTCTACACATGTCGAATGTTCAATTTGGCCTTTGAATAACTAGGGGTTATATTCCAAATGTGTTGTATATTTTGGATATTTTCAATCTGAAATAACGACAATTTTTGTTGAAATATCAAATTCGAATGAACGAATTAACAAGTACATTAATTTTAGGCACCTATCAGGTGAGCGTAGCCAGTGCAGCTACTTGATTCAAATATTCCAAAGCATTCTCTGTTAGTTCTTGCAAAATCATCAAAATTAAATATATTCCCAAATTATTTCGGAACCATAAGAGATAGGTATACTACATGCTTATACAATTCCATCTGAAATTTCATTTGACATGTGTAGATTGCTTGAAAAATTCCTCGATTCTACTTTTATCCACCCAAGCAAAAATTGTGTCTGTAGTGTAAAAGATCTACGAGCTACAATATTTTTAAATGTTCCTCAAAAATCGAGTTTATAACAAAAATAATTAAATCTATCAAAAGTTTTGACAGATTAGTGCCAACAACTTGGGTATTTTATGCCTTGCTCAAATGTCGGTTCTACATGTATAATAAAAAAGGTCGATTGCCATTTGAAATAACAAATTTATGACCCACTTCCGGTATAACTGGAAATGGTATCACTTCGAAAATATTTCACTCCAATTTGAAATCGCTAGTTATGGCCGCGTATAAAATTTCAGCTTGATATTGTAATTGGAACTTAAAAAGTTTTTAACGGACGGTCCTTGTGGATATCCTTGTATATAGATATGTTGAGTTGAAGTCGCTCGGTGTTCTCAGTGAGATGTGTTTCCACAAGAGAGTTGAGATAATGAGGGCTACCACCCCGACAGACTCCAGTCTATAGATTTCCTTTACTTAGAGAACCAGATCTAGGTAATTGCTTAATTTTTCCATGTGGGCTCTCTGCAGGTTCTCATCGAGGGGCACATCCAGCAATAGTGCTGTTTCTTCTTCCAGTCAAAAATAGCAATGTCCAGCCTATTGTGGAGCGTGCTCAAATCTGTTATTAAAGTATTGCTCCAATATACTTCAACTTCATTATTTTTTAGTACAGTCTTAGGTAGGTATCTATAGTTTTCAACTCTTCTGGTAAGTAGATTAAGTTTTAGTGCGATTTCCCGATGGTAAATTTTTGCAACATTATTATGCCTCTGCAGATAACCAGTAGGCGTAAGTATCCTGAGGAAATATGCTGTATAGTCCCCAAGTGCCTTGATCATCTACCGCAGCGGTCAGAGGGAATATCACTGCCTCTTGTGTGTTTCAGGTAGCCTCGGGTTGGTACTACCTGGTTTTGGATGGCAAGTATACGCCCCTCTGTTTCAGGGAAATTAAATAAGTTTCCTGTCAGCCTCGCGTATTGCTCGGTATAAAGGTGCCTTCTTAGCCTACAAGTACTATTTCAGGTTATATATTTATTGCTCGTGGGACGACTCTAAGCTTACTAGGCCCCGTCTACCGGCGTATCTCGATATGTAAAGAGGATTGGTAAAGGAGCAGGGGTGGTGCTTTCCGTATTTTGTTAGTATGGTCCTGATTTTTTGGTCCATATTTCTAAGATCTATTGTTGACTCCCCTGAATGTAAAGGTGATGCAGGGTAGAGCCCATGAGCTGATCGCAGAAAACATCACCTTAGAGTTTAATTTACTCTGCAGCACTAACCCCACTCGTCGAGCCTCTGTCTAAATCGATCATTTTCATATGATGCTCTGATGTTTAATGCCTGGTGAATTCCTAGGTACTTAAGTGTAGGCTTACTGAGCTTCCATATAATCCACTACCTAAGAGACTTAAACCTCTTTTCCCCAACGCGAATGTATTTCGCCGCAAGAGAAATTATTACACAAATGAGCGGCATGACTTTACCGCATACCAATCCCACTCGGGCAGTTTTATATTGGATTGAAATCAACAAAGTGACTGGACGCTGAGTGCACCGCTAAAGGCGGATAATCAACTCGTAGACTATCGAGTCTGTGGATCTCCATTCTGTAGAATGGAACTGCTAGTCTTTCGTTACAAAAATGCTATAATATAAAATCTTCGCATATTTTTTTATTAAATTTTTAAGTTAACCTGGCTGTGAGAAGCTAGAAAGAAAATATTTATGAAATTATGAAGCTCATTTTTTTATTATCAACATATATAAATTAAATTTAGTTCAATTCAGTAATATAGACAAAATTCCATTCCCCTAGGAAGCGGTTTGATGAACATCTGTAATTGTAGTAGCAAAGTGATGACGTTTTTGTCAGCATGCTGTTTGATTTCAAGTAACATAAACTGCTGATAATAGTAAAAGATCCTTCAAAGTGGTCATAGGCATGACGCTACGAATAAACTTATTTACAAAGGCACTAACGTATATAATGGTATATAGTGGCAAAACTCAATGAATCAATAGAAAAACTAATTTCACGACGAATATATTCTGCTACCATAGGGTCCATTATAGTTCTTCACTAAAGAGAGCTACAAGACCTTCTCAAATGAATAATTCATCATATCGGGTAGGGCGTTCGTTTAGTATTTACATCTCCATGTTTATCAAATAGTCATGAAAATATTATATGTATATATAATTAATATATAGTATATATTAATTATATTAAATAGCTCATGAAAGGACACAGTTCGAAATGAAATTACTTTCATGATAGTAGGTTGAGCAACGAATTTGTTCAATCAATTTTCATATATTATATATTATCATATAAACAAAATATCTACTCATTTGAATCTCTCAGATTTTATTTGGTCTTCGGTATATACCAAAATTTCACCACCTCAATATCTTTCTTTATTGTTTCGTTCTTAGCCGGAGGATGGATACAGTAAACGCAAATTTGTCTTTTCTTTCACCTACTAGAAATCACTTCATTTTTCAATCCCGTTCATATGAAGAATCATACAACTCAGAGAAGCTTTGAAGTTACTTATCATAACTATTCTCAAAAATTCAGAACAGTGGTGAAACTATGTCTATAAAATCGGCAATATCACTTCCAAATATATTGCCAACGTTATTTAATTATTATATTAAGAAGAACGAAAATTACAAGAAATTACTAGCAGAAAACAAATATATACAATATTTAGCTACTAAAACTTAAAAGAAAAGAAATAAGTCGGAAGATATTCGGAGAGAAATGAGTTTCTGAGATTAAATGCCCACAATTATTATCGAATCATCTAGAAGTAGTTGTAGGAAACTGAAAAATTATTTTCTCGAAATTATAGCATATTCGATCATTCTATAACGTTGATTTCGTAAACCATACATTTTGGAGCATACAAGCACTACTTATTAGAACCCATCTAAACGACACACCCCGAGATGAAGAATAATAACAACAAAGGTTATGTTCCTTGAAGTGCTGAAAGACGTCATGTTAACCCCTCACTTATATAAAATGTTATATATTTCCGAAAAAATCCTTTCATATTCAAAAGATGATATTTTCATGTTCCGAGAAAACGCTTAGAAAATCTTATGTAAATCAATTATTCACAACCTCAACGAAATCCTGTTGGACGCTCATTGAACCTATGGTGGTAGGATTCAATCCATTGATTCTTCTGATTTACTCGTGAGACCTTCAAATTCTGTAGTAGAAAAAGTGTTTCTGATCTCCTTCACAAGAAGATGAGAACTACAAAAAAAATGTTCTGTTAATAGCTAATTAATTATTTAAAAACTTTGAAATTTAAATGAAACATTTAAAAATTTATGGTCAGCTTGTAAAACAATAGTTCCTATATTATGTGAAACAAATCTTCACCACGAATTCGAAGAGTGAAAAGTCTAACAAACATAAAACGCACATTTCTGTCTAGGGAAACAAATGTATGCAAAATTGTTGATAGAGAAATATTTCAATATGGCCCTCGACTCAATTCAAAATGTTTGAGATTAACGACATCTTGAAGTTTTCTTAGTCTCAATTAAGAGCATCACTAGGGCAAAGAATATTCGATCATTAACTCCATTTTCAATTTGTATGACTAATGGTTAGAGTTTGAGTTTTATACATTTTTGAAGTCCATGATCATGAAGCTTCAGTAGATATTTCTTGAAATTATGTCTGCCCCTTTTCTTCATTATCTACGTTTCAGGTTAACCATTCAAATTACTGCAATTTGTCATAATCTCATAAATGTGTTACTGAAGCTACTAAATATTGACAGAGACTATCAGTCTCAACCTTAAGCCACTAATCAAAAAAAATCAAATGAAACATTAAATATTATCAATTATTTTCAAGCTTCTGAAAAGAGTGATCAAACTACATTTTTTGCCTTTTTTTCAAAGAATTCCGTGAATTTGTCTCAATAAATATGCGTTATTCTTCCAATGAACATATCTACTCCAGAATCGATATGCAGAATATCTTATTGACCAACTTTTCATGGATCCAAGTTGTTCATAGAAAGTGAATCGTTCAAAATCTTCTCCTGATTAATTAATGCTTTCAGTTTGCAAGATTACTTGTAACGAAGCTCTCTAGACATTTTGATTGTTGAAAAAATCTCAATCTTTATAATTATTCTTTTGATATATATATATATATATATATATATATATATATATATATATATATATATATATATATATATATATATATAAACTCTCAATGGAACAGTAACTGAACCTTACTAGGTGAATTTCATAAAATATTTCTCGAGCAAAATAATTTTTGCGTATATTGCTGTAGCAGGAAAAATATTCTCATTCTGAAAACGCACACACACACATGAATAGTGTAAATAAATAGTTTTCACCTCATTGACCTATCACGAAGGAAACTTCGCATGCAATTCAGAATAAAATTAAGACAAAAATCTAGAATTTAATCGGGAACGAATTGGTTTTCCATCTTAAAATACAGCGTATTAGGATTTTATTAACGAAAAATCATTTACTGGTTCACTTACTAGTATGAGTCTTTTTGACGAGAGTATGGATTTAAATACAGGTTTTCATGTTTTTCTGTAGTTCTTGCTGAATAAGCATTTATCAAAATAATCGTATTGGACATTCCTCAGAATGCATGAGATCCATCGAATTATACACGAATTGAATTTTTGTGTTCGAAATTATTTGTACCTTTCAATTTTTGTTGATATTTCTACGAAAAAAAAACAGTCCCCCTTCATTGCATACATAATGATGTTATTGGCCAAAATTATTATTCTGGGGGCCTCTTCTTAATATTGTTTTCGAACTTTTCATTTTGAAGTTGAAATTTTTTCCTAGAAATGAACCTGGTATTTTGAGAAACATTCAAGCTGGTCATTATGTTATATATTCGAGAGAAATTGTTAGAAAAAAAATACTGAAGGGAAAAACTTGATAAAAAAATATAACAATTTTAATCTAGTGTCAAAAGTTACTTTTCATGATAATCTTTGGTTTAGAATAAAATAATGAATTAATATACAATATAACAAAATGTTCAGTGCAGATTTTTCAGCTTATTCTCGAGGTTTTGATTTCTTCGATTCTATTCAGAAGTTAAGCGAATTCTATAATGGATCTTATCTCCAACGAGTAGTGTAAGAGGCTTTCTCCCTGGAAAAATCCAGTGTACAGACCTTAGTCGCTGAATGTTATTCATTCATAGTTTTCTTTGTGTGAAGTGATGAACGATCGAATAGAATACTGCTGTGAATATAAATATGACAAACTTGTCGCCTAACTATATTACATTTTTATATAGAAATTAATAAAACATGAAATGAGATTCTGAGCAGTATAAACTAAAGAGAAACCTATGACTGAACCTCATTATTTTTTTCGGAAAGAAACCTACGAAGTATATTACATGATTTGATGACTATTATCATCTGTAACTGTTCGAACAAAATTTTCTTCAGACCCTAAATCTCAATATTTTTGTGATGATTCCTAGGAATAACACCTGTAGTAGATATAATGTAAAATAATTTTTTTCATTTTCCACATTTTCAATCTCGTCGCCAAGCATCATATATTTAGAAATTTTTTCATTGTATTTATCTTGTTTATTATGTATATTATGTGTATCTTGTATATCTTGTATATACAATATCAATTATATAGGTTATTCGATTCTGTTTATCAGTAAGAATGATATCTGTGTTTCACAGCTCTGTTGCATAGAATTGTTTTATCAAAATAAAGTTTATATTTGTCATTTTCACAAATAATCTCAGGTTCATATTTGTTAAATTTTTTATTTTGAGAATTAGGTCATGTGTAATTCCTAGTTTGAAATAAATAATATCAGCGACAGCCTTATGTCTTTCTAAATAATCTGTGCAAGATGATAATATATGAAAAACTGTTTCTGAAGAACAAAAACATCTACGGCAAGAATCATCTATATTTTGCTCGATGATGTGTTTTCTATAAATCCTCGTGAAAACAACCTGATCCTGGATCGCAATTGCCAAGCCTTATGTTTCAGCAAACAATTCTCCAGAAACTAACCATCTATTTGATGCGATTTCATCAAGATAATCATTCTTCAATTATTCAGCGTGCTTTTCGTGTAATTCCTTCTGCATCTAACTTGCTGATGCAATAATAACATGTAATTTAGATGTTCTCTGTTTATCATGAAAATGGGAACGTAGATGAAAAATCTGTTTACTATGAAGATGATTCAAATCAGTTAATCCACCACCTCCAAGATGTCTAGGTAGTGTAACTCTTTGAACCGCTGACTTTGGGTGGTGCTTATGATATTTATAAAGCATTTTCCTCGTTTGAAATTTTAATTCATTTAGATCAGTTTTAGACCATTTAATAATTCCAAAAGAAGATGTAAGAATAGGAACTGCATAGGAGTTGATAGCTCTGAAAATGTTTTAACGAGTTAAATGACTCTTGATGATAATTCTAAGTCTGTTGTTTTGTAAACTTCTGATAATTTCTTTAGTGCTGCTATGGTTAATTGTCTTCTCTTGAACAAATCCAAGATATTTATGAGTATATCCTTGATGCATTGGCTCGATTTCGATATTGGAAATCTTTATATAATCAGAGGTGAAATTTTCCTTTTCAATAGAAAGATTTTTACATTTTAGAAGCCCAAATTTCATATGAATATCTTTGGATTAGTTGAAAGTTATCTCAAGTAGACTTTTCAAATGAGAAATTAAATATCATCTAAATAAATTAAGTGACTTAATTTGAATTCAGTTGATAGACTCTTTATGTTGAAGCCGAAACTAGAAGCATTTATTTCATGAGATAATGGATTAAGGCGAAGAAAAACAAAATCAAAGAGCACTTAAAAAATCACCTTGAAAAATGCCCCTGTTGATTGGAATTACTTCGGATGTTAACGATTGTTTTGAAATATCCAAATGAAGATTGGTTCTCCAATTTTTTATTACAAATTAAAGAGAAAGACGAAGTGTCTTATCAGTTTTATGAATTTTCAAAATTTCATAGAGGCATGAATGAGGAGAACCATCAAAAGCTATTTGGTAATCAATGAAGGCTGTATGAATATTTTCCCTCTCAGTTTAAGCTTGATTCAAAGCAACAGAATCAATAACAAGTTTCTCTTTAGTACCTAGGTGTTCTTTTCTACGTTCTTTTTTATTTATGCATTTCGATGGTAATCCAAAAACCTAGAACATTTCATTCTAAGTATTGATGATTTCCACGTAAGTATCTTCAATAGAAATGAGATTCAAAGGAAATATGTCTTTGCTTGTATCAAATCAAAATTATCAGGAAAATAATATAATTTGCTTTATTGGCGTTCTGATATTACGACAAGGAAAATTCGAAAATTTCTTCAAGACATAAATTTGGTGACCCTATAAGCTACCGTGTTTTATTGCATGAATTGAATTATTTCAACAAGTTGAAGAATAATTCATGGTTTTCATAAATCGACTGAAACAATTTATGAGAAGAATATTTGCTAAAATTCGAAAAGCTTACCCAAGTGCTAGAGAAGCTTTCAATCATCCAACGAAGAAAACTGCTTACAACTTTGGTTAGTAATTCTCCAGATGTTTCAGAATCTTATTTACTAACAGTTAAACCTAGTACGTTAGATTGCATGTATTTATAATTACAGTAAAATACAAATGATAATACTAACAACAATCAAATTCATAAAATGCAAATTATTCAAATGTTCAACTCCTTCCCTAGTCAACGCATTAATATTCAACCCAGACAAATTCAACATAGATTCCCAAGTAATTTTTCGCTTTCAAACAGTCTAAACAAAATTTTTTTGCTCCCCAAAGAAATCAAAATTTTCCAAAACCAGTACCAATAAGTTTAACTAATGCTGATAATAAAACGATGAAAACCTATCGTCCTAATAAACCTCAGTCGCGAGACTATAATCATTTCTCTAATATTCAACCAACCCAGAAATATACCGTTCAATATTTAACAAATCTAGAATGCGAAAATCCTTCTTATAACGAAGGAGAAATTGAATAATATAATTATAGTAAGGATCCTAACTTTTTGACATTCCTAGATATGAAAATCCCAACTTAAATGAACAACCATCAGACAATTTTACGCATCAAGCCTCATATCCAGAGTGGACTTAAATAGTATCATGAGACAAATTGAATTGCCTTATATATAATTACATAATACGAGCCCCATATTTTGGTTATTAATCATTTGTCTTGTTTTCATGTAAATTGAACATGTCCATGAATATTTTCCGCTGACTCTGCGAAGTTGCGCCTTCGCAGCTGCATTCACACGTGTGCTGTGTTATGAATAATTTGGATAGATATTTGTTGTGTCGAATGTGTCGACGATTTTTCATTCAGATTTTATAAAGCAAAGTATAGCTTGCTAATACATTGTAGTTTTCTGAATAAATAGTTTTCTGAAGGAAACAAAGTTTTCTCAACAAAATACATATTTGGCGACGAGGAGGGGATTATGCTAGTCTTATTAAAAGTGCAAAAGTTCATAGCGTTTCTGTTGTTCCATCTAAGCCGAATTTTTCTAAGACCTTCAGTATCAACTGTCCAGCACAACAAAAGAATCTTGAGAAGACACCCAGAAGTCTGATTGATCGAGTAGCGCCCCTCAACAACTTCTAGAAAATCAAACAAGGTAGCAAGTCCTTTGTGAAATCCCCAGTAATTAACCTGGCCCAAAGTTAATTCATCTTTTTTCCCACGGTTTTGAGTGTAAAACTTGTGTAAGTTTTTCCCTAGGTTTTCTTAAAAAACTGAGTTATGAGTTTTTTCCAAGGTTTTCTCAAAAAACCGATTCGAAAGTTTTTTCCTAGGTTTTCCTTAAAAAACCGAAAAATACATATTCTTTTCATTCTCAAAATAATATTAATTTTTGTCAATATTACTTCTGTTTTTTTGGTAAAAAAGGCAAAAGGCCTATTAAACTAGAAATGGCTAATGAAAGAATAGATTTAACAATTGCTGGATTACTTCTTCCTGAATTTTCTGGCGTAGAAAATGAGCTACATTTATTTATTAAAAGCGCAGAACAATGTCTTTTTATGTTCATGAATAAAAATGAACTAGTCAAAAACTGCTGTTTCGTTGTAGTGAAATCAAAATTAATTGATAGGGCACACTACATGAAGTTTCAAATTCAGATATCCCTGACAGATGGGAAACCCTTAAGAATTTTTTAAACTTGAATTTTGGTGATTAATTAATTTAGATGTATTCATTTATCAATTACAATTTCTTAAAAAAACTCCATGATGACTTATTGAATTTCATTGACTTATTGAATTTCATTGACAAAGTTATTTCCACGAAAAGAATAAATTATCGAATTGATGCAGATCCTATGCCTGATCCGCAAAAACGATTATATAAATTAAATATTCTTGAAATTTGTAAAACAGTTTTCATATCAAACTCACCTACCATGTAAAGAACTTATTTAATTACTAATAATGCATTCACTTTCGATCAAACAGTTACCTCAGTAAAGGACTTTCCAATATGGTACAATATGAATTATTAGATAGAAATAAACGACATAAAAATTCACCAAATCAAATGATCAATGATTACTCAAATAAAAAATATAATTGTTTATATCAAAATACAAGAAATAATTTTTATCAAAATGCAAGAAATAATTTCTCACATTTTAACTAAAATCATTTTAATACTTATGAATCTCGAAAATTTCCTTCGCAACCTATTAATTTTCAAGAGAGGAGAACGAATACTTATTTTCCAACAAATCATCAAGTGTTTGGTCCAAGTACATCAAGATAAACTAATGTATTTAAATCTAATCCAAATCGTATGATTCTAACTCCTCCAGAAAGGATGTCCATTCAGTCTAGAAACTATCCCCAGAAAAGAGATAGTTATTCTACCCAATATTGAAATAATGCGAATAAAGCATATTTCAATAATAATCAAAGTGCAAACTATACTTTTGAAGTATTAACGCATTTAAAATCAACCTTCAATTCTGAAAATAATCAAAATATGTCAGAACGAAATTTGCAAGAGGCAATTTTGGAAAACGAATTGACTTAAACTCTACGTAAGATAACACTAATCAATTACCACATACTGTACTTGAAAATCCTAAATGTAATTATTAATAGATAGTGGGTATTCAGTATGTCTGACAGACCCCAGATTTGCATATAATAGTTTTCCTGATAAAATTTCCCATGAATTAACAACATTGACTGCTTGTATGAAACAAGAAACGTCAAATGAAAAAGTGTTATTACCTTTATTTCCAGAATTTATAATTAATGACTCAAATCCTTTTATTCGGTTTAAATTTCATAAAAATCATAACGGCTTAATGGGAAAAGATTTTTTACATAAATATGGATTAATGTTAGATTTCAAAAATCAGATTTTGGGAAACGAATACTGTCAGATTCCCTTCAAGTACCAGCAAGTTTGTCAAAACTCAACAAAAATACCAATAAATCTTAGCCACTTAGAACCCAAAATATATAATCAACTAAAGAAAATTTTGCAAACAAATGAAAAGGCCTTACAATTACCAGGTCAACCCTTATATTTTGCAAATCAAATTAAACATAAAATTCGAACGACAGATTGAAAAATAAATACATATCCCGAAGTACATAGGTAAGAAATTCAGCGACAAATCACAGAAATGCTAGATAAAAAATTATTAGACCAAGTATTTCACCGTGGTCTTTCCGCGTTGTTGTATTTTCTTAAAACAGGATTTATCCGAAAAACAAAAATGGCGTATTGACATAAATTATAGAAAACTAAACGATTAAACTATCAATGATAAATACCCTTCGCCCCAAATTGAAGCAATTTTAGATAAATAAGGGAATAAAAAATATTTTACTACACTTGATTTAGCGTCTGGATTCCACCAGATTGAATTACATGAAGATTCTATAGAAAAAACAGCCTTTACAGTGGAAAATGGTCATTATGAATTTTTAAGAATGCCATTTGAACTTTAAAACGCCCCAGCTACATTTCAAAGACAAATGAAATGACACTGCAAATTATTAAAGCGGATTTGACTTATTCCTTACCAATTGAAAAAACTCGCAATGAACAAATTGAAAATTACGTCGAAAACCATTTAGAGAATGATATTTCAAAACAATTGGAAAATCGAAACCAGAAAAACTTAGATCGCCTAGAAAAAATAGATCAGAAAGGATCAGCAAAAGAAGATCACGCTTCAAATGATAATCCAACCTATATTAAAAATCCAATAACTCGAAAATTGGACCCTGCTTTCAAAAGAATAAATGCACGTGAAATTGACAAGCTGTGTATATAGATAATAAAAATAAACATATTTATCATAAAAAGATCTTAAGACAAAGAAGAAAGTAGTATTATTTTTGTTTTAAATCAAAACCAAATTGCCATTATTGAAAATGAGCTCAGGAACAAATACATTGAAAAATTCCATAAACTGTCAGATAATCTGAAGTAACTTCGAATAGTACAAGAAATAGAGCAGATGGACCTGCTTACTTTTGAGTTTGAAGATATAAGAAAAGTTATAGATGAAATCCAAACAGCAGTAACCTGCTGTAACAGCAGGCTTCATTTATTACATGAAACCATCTTATCATATTCTAAATTTTTAGAATTAATGGAAAATTTAAATATTTTGCCATTACATTATATTAAAGACTATCATCAGCTTTGTAATACGAAAATAATTTTCTAAAAGCAAGTTTTGCTATTTATAATATTAATTCCTTTACTTTTTAAAGATAACTCTGACTTACACAGATTTTACTATTCACATCAAAATAATTTGTCCTTTTCTTATACCGACCCCTATATGCTCTCCCAAGGAGAAATGCTAAAATGGTCAACAAAACAATGTCATCAAGTAGAAGAAGACTATCTTTGTGATCAAGATTCCTTAGTTGAAGCCCCTGAATGTATGCTGAACATTTCATAAAATCATACTGAAGACTGTCCCGGAATGAAAACATTTCATCCACCAGATCTTAAATTATTAGAAGATGCAAATATTCTCTGTATGGAAAATCTGAGAATAATGGAAATATGTCCACAACAAACAAAACATTATTTCGTACCCTCTATGGCTATTCTACATACAAGATGTGTAGTTAGTAACACAAGAAAATATATTTTCCTACTGCCACGATCAATGAAGAAAAATACATAATATTACCCAAGAAGACGACTTTCCCAAGAAAATCCAATGACATGGAATCGTCAAGGAATGAGAACATTCCTGATATCACCCTAGAAGAACTGTATCAATGGAACCTCCAGCCTTGAAGATTGACCCTTATATTATTATTATTATTAATACTTGTTTTTATGATTTTCACGTATTTCATTTTGAAATATCTTAGCAAAAAATATTTTTATATATCTAACCTAATAAAGGTACTATCTTTAACTTAAGAGGGGAGGAATTACATAATACGAGCCCTATTTCTGGTTACTAATCATTTGTTTTGTTTTCATGTAAATTGAACATGTCCATAAATATCTTCCGCTGACTCTGCGAAGTTGCGCCTTCGCAGCTGCATTCACTTATGTGCTGTGTCATAAATAATTTGGATAGGGAAATCTTATAAATATTTGTTGCGTCAAATGTGTCGACGATTTCACATTCAGCTTTTATATAGTAAAGTCTATCTTGCTCCTACCATTGTAGTTTTCTGAATACATAGTTTTTGAAGAAAAAACAAAGTTTTCTCAACGAAATACATATTTATATACTTGCCACAAACTCGCTCAACTATTTTAATTGGTTCCGGTGATGGTGATTCCATAATAAATCCTAAGATTGCACAAATGTTTGGAAACAATATATTTATAAAACCATTCGAGATTACCGCTTGTAAACAAACTTTTAAAGAAGATAAAATCTAATACTACATATATTTGAAGAACTAAGTATAAACACAATAAAAATAAATTTCGAGTTGTTAACTGGCATAACAGTTTCGATGTTCCTGTAACACAGAAAGAAGGAATACTTCTTTCACCATCCTTCGAAATCAATAATTATACAGTTCCTGATAAACTAATTAATATTAGAGAAGGTACATGTTCCATACATTAATTAATGAATTAGAGAAAAAGAAATCCGAAAACTTCACCACCAATTCAAAGACATTATGTACCATGGAGATTGTGGTTAATCACTTACAAGCGAAACTGAACACAAGTGATAGACCGATTTACACAAAATCATTTAGACACCACCGCTAATACAAACGGAAATAAAAAAAGCAAAGTCAAAAATCATTGGACAACAAAATTATCTCCTTATTCTACCCCTGTCTGGATAGTACCGAAGAAGGCAGATGCCTCAAGTAAAAAGAAGTATAGAATGGTTGTTAATTATCGGAAATTGAATGAACATACTGTAGAAGAAAAATACTTGTAACCAAGAATAGAAAAAATCCTGGACAATTCAGGAAAATTATGTATTTCACTACATTAAATTTAGCCCAAGGATTTCATCGAATAGGAATGGATCCGAAATCCATAGAAGAGCGTTCTTTTTAAATAATGGTCATTACAAATATTTAAGTATGCCGTTTGGATTGGGTAATGATCCAGCTACATTTCAATGAATAATGGACGAAATACTAAGAGAATATCTATACAAGTTTTTCTTTGTCTACATGGACGATGTAGTAATATTCCTGAAATCACTCACTGAAATTTAAGTCATGTTCGGATGATATTCAAGAAATTTGAAGAAGTAAACTTGAAAATTCAATTGAAAGCATCTGAATTTCTTTCAAAAGAAGTTACTTTCCTTGGACTTGTTGGTCAGATGGAATTAAACAGAACCCTTGAAAAATTTAAGCTATTCGAAAATATCCCATTCAAAATCACAAAAGGAAATTAAGGCCTTCCTAGGATATTACAGAAGATTCATTAAGAGTTTTTCAAAATTACTTTCCCCATAACAAGATGTTTACGGAAAGGTATTCTCATCAAACCTGATAATCCCGATTATATAGACGCATTTGACAAATTTAAAGAAATAATATCCAATTCCCCTATATTAGCATATCCGGATTTCTCGAAAAATGTTGAATTACTACCGATGCCTCAAATTATGTCATGGGAAGTGTGTTATCGCAAAATGATCACCCTACTGTATATTCAAAAACACTATATTCTGAAGAAAACAATAATTCGACCAAAAAGAAAGAACTATTAGTTATATTAGATTCCACTTAGTACTTCCGACCTTATTTATACGATAAGAAATTCTTAATTGAGACACATCATAACCCGTTAGTTAGGCTATCAAAGATAAAAGAACCGAATTCTAGATTAATCAGATGGAAATCGAAGTTACAAGGATTCAATTTTGAAATAAAATATAAAAAAGGTAAAGAAAACGTTGTAGCTGACGCCTTATCAAGAATAGAAGTGAACGTAGACGAAATTGTATCTATAAAATCTAATGCTCCAAATGACATAGCCAATGAGCAAGACTTTAATACTTCCGAAAACCAAGGAATTGAAACAGATCAAGACGAAAATGAATTATCAGAAGATTCCTTACACACCAATAGAGAACCTGACAATAAACTGTTACCTATATCGGAAGTTCCCGTAAACTATGCTTCACGGAGACTTATTTTATACTATGGAACAGCATATAAAAGAAATTTCACAAAACCTTTCAACAAGATACACACTGCAATTCAAATTCCCAAGGAAACGGAAGAAGAACATTTGATTACTGTAAATAAAGAAATGTTAAATTCCAACAACTGTATTTATTTCTGACAATAATAAGAATAAATTTAAATCACATTTATCGAATAACTTTAAAGTTTGCATAGCATACGAATATGTTAAAGATATTACGGACATACAAATGCAGAAATAAATAATAGACAACCATCACCAACAAAATCACAACAGCATAAGCGTAATAATGATAAAGTAAAGGAAGAATTTTACTGGCAAAAATTAAGAGAATACATAACGGCAAAAATAAATCGATGTGAAAAAGAAACCCATACAACATTCCATGTGAAGGACCTCTTCTGGCATAAAAACCTTTCAAAACTATCTATATCGATATTTTCCAAATTTCACAAACGTTCTTATTAACGATCAAGTAAGTTTAAGAAAGAAGCCATCTTTCCAGGATAGCAATGCTGACGATGGTCGAGTCGATACAAATAGTTCCACTTCCAAATAAAGGATACTATTTAGAGCATGCTAGTAATAGCTTACTCTTGAAAAATTATCATACAATGTATATTTCATATAATCTTACTATCATACAGTTAACGCTAACCCATTTATATACTAATCATATAATAATGAATAATCAATTAACCTAACGGTACCCAAATTACAAAAAATTGCAATGTCAATTGAATCATACCTACAATCAGCTAACAAATGCTTTTAACCACTCGTATAAATTAACTCACTCAAATGTGGATGTAAATCAAAATAATACGACGTGGCTTAGTAAACTCAGGCTCTTCAAACAAATTTATTACAGGAAATTTAGACTAAGATGATTTGAATAATATCAATAACCTTTTCAGTAATATCAGAATCAATCAGATTAAGACCATGTATGAATTAAATGACTTGAGTTTATTTGCAGGACATATTTTCGAAGATTTTAAAACGATATTTTAATTGTGTACGACACACAAAATTCTAAATGAGCTGCCTGTTTGATCAATATAAATTCCTTTACAATTGGGGCATGTTAGTTCGTACACTCTTAAATTATCTCATTTTCGAGTGTTATCTTTGGCATTGAAAAATATATTTGATAGTTAGGTTGTGGATTCGTAGCCTAATTCTACATTGGAGATTTGGATGTTATTTGCGATTTTTTTAGAAATTGCGCCTAAATACTAAGGAATATTATTATGTTTGGCTGTCAGAACTATTTTGAGGATAAATTCTGTTATAGGCTTTTACAAACGTTTTTAAGACACAAGTTTGTCTATCATTGAAGGGTAATAGCCATGATTTTCCGAGATAGTTTTAACTAATAAAATTTTTTCATTGTGATTTATACTTAAGAGAGGTAATGTGAAAGCTCTGTGAATCAGAATTGAAGGCAGCTAATTTATGTTAAATAGTATGAGAGGAATCAGAAGGAATGCAAATGTCTATGTAGGTAGATTAACGATAAATATCGAAGGCATGAAGTCATAATAAAAAATACAGTTAAATCAAAAAATTCAATTCGATTTATGATTTCTTTTTCTAGTTGAAATTTGATTTTTGGATGAATATCATTAACGAATTCATCTTCCCAACATCTCACAATTCGGCCTTCTTCAAGGAGCGAGTTAACAGACACCTCAATTATTCCCAGGCTCTTGTGGTGTAACAGGTTCGCCTATTGCTGGGAAGCGCGCATAATTAAAAAAAACAAAGTTTAGGAAAAAGTGTAATTGCCTTGAAGAACTATTGAAACATGCAAAAATATCGTCAACATATCGATACAAAAATATTATATAAGCCTCTATAGGTGATTCAAAAATTATTTATATTTTCTTATTCATGAAAATTTCTGCTAGGAGTGGACTATGGGGTGAACCCAAAGCCAGACCTCTGGTTTTCTCGAAAATTATATCGTTAAATTGAAAATAATTCTGATGCAGACAGAAGTTTAATGAAGAGATGAAATCACTATGAACAAGCGGAGTGTTGTCTAAAATTTTGGAGACTGAAGTTGGGTATTCAATACTTGTTATGTTTGAATATATGTCATCTACGTCGAAAGATATCAGAAATGACTTTGAAGGAACAGAAATATTCTGCAGTTTATTTGTGAGTTCAAGTGAGTCTTCCATGAGTACATGGGGGAAAATTTAATGAGATGCTTGTAAATCTCGTTGAGTTTTTTGACAGCCGGTATGTTGAGGGGCTGATACACGAGACAAAAGGACGAATCGGAGTGTTTTATTTATGGTTTTCTTTGAGCCCATAGAGTTTTGTTGGAATCAGTTTCATATTAACGAGGGACCAGATCGGTTTTTGATAAAAGGTGGAGAACTTTTTGGGGATTCTTGGAAAACGAGAGTATGTTCATGTTTTAATTGTTTTATGGATTCATTTTTCAAAGAATCATTCATTTTTGATTTGTATGTGGAGCGTGCGATTATGACAGAGGCATTTGATTTGTCTGCTTTTGTATCCATGGGGCCATTTTCTGCTATTTTCTGTTTAATTGAATTGATGTTGGTGTTTATGGTATTGTCATGTTTGGGTTGATGGTGGTAATGAAGAATATGGGCGATTATTGCATTAGTAAAATATTGTTATCTGAGTTTCTTAGGGCGATGGTTGATTCGACCTAATAGCTATAGTTCTTTTATATTATTATTGTTATCAATATCAAACAGAAATTTGTGACCTTTTTCTAAGAGAGCCAGTTCTGAACAGTTCATTTATTTCATATTTCTCAAATAATTTCAATACAATTATCTTACATATAGAGGTAACAGGTATACAAATGTATCAATTATAACAACATTTTGGGGTTTCACACTCATGAAATTTTCTGTTGACTTTTACAAAATTTTGGTACATTCAACGGAAAAACTTTGTGGAATTTAAGACAAACGAAAATTTCTATTTAGGTTAGAGGAAAGTATTTATTTTGAAAATGAAATTTTGTTCTACTAACAGAATCTGGATAAGTTCTGATATCAATATATTTATTGCAACAACACAATAAATTTTTTCGTTAATCAAATATCCATTCCGTATCTAGCAAATAAGAATTCTCGCAGTAACAAATAGAGCATTTCTTAAAGGAAACAATTATATTATTCCAGAAGAATTTTCTTTGTACCATTAGAAAGACGACTTTGTCGAAACTTTTAATACATATTTCTTATTCAAAATAGCAACAATTCAATCAACTTAGCATTTCTGTATCTTCTAAGTTGAAATTGTTTTCATTTGATTTCACTGTAGTAATATGTTAGATTAACACATTTATATTTACAAGTATCAAATACATACATTACAGTGAAGAATATATTTTCATTCTGTAGAAATATGAATTCACCTACTGTTACATATTTACCTTACATCATTGGCATATTCAGTTTCATGGGACTAAGAGGAGTTCATAATAGCCTATGACCAGAATTACTCCATTCTCAAGGTACCACATTAGCAAAAATTATTATAATTACGAATATAGGTACCATGCAATTTTTCTTGTTACATAAGAAACAGAAAACCCATGGTGACCAAATAATTCTATATTTAGTAGCTCGATGCATCGATAACTTATTTGTCTCTCTTGCCAAAGAAAATTTTAGTTCGATAAGGATGTCTTCCAGGATACCCACCTGGTATAATATTTTATGTCATGGCGACTGAAGAGGCTACTCACTAACTTCATTATCATTGCCAAATTCGTTCATAATCCACGAAATATTTTCTAAAATAACAACAATTTTTTCTAATAGATCTCCTTTATTTTTGATGGAAGAGTTTCTGGACCCATATTCATATGAAGTCTCCTTATTTAACCCACTGAAAGTATTTCCTTATGATGGTTGGCTATATATTTAAAGACTGTTTGTAAATCTTGGAAAAATTTGAATTTTATATTGCGCTCATTAATAAAAACACACTCAAAAATGATTTGATCGTAGAAAAACTCTGCTGAACCAGAACATCAAAAAAGAAACGAAATATATGACTTCTGGGAAAATCCATGACTCGAATGTTAACCCTAAAAATCAGTTTAAGAGACCATGATTCCCTCTATTACAAGTAACCTCAATTTTTCGCCCAGTCCAACAACTGATTTATTGTTTTTTGTATTTGCTTCATTTCTACAATCTACAGCGCCACAACACCAGCCCAGTGCAGTAAAAAGGAGGTGATACTTCGCTCTTGCTATACTTCCCTTTGTTTTTTGCCTAGTGCCTCAATTCGGGCACCGCCAGAGGCGTCAAAATAGGCATGTTATGTTGTGGGATCGTATTATGTCTATTAAATATGGATAGGTTAGATTATTTTATAGATGAAAAAAATTATTGATAAGATTGCAGCAGTTACAATATTTTACGTAGATATATGTTTCCATATTAAATGAAACACGAAAATGGTAAATTTTCCTACGATTTTATACTTGAGATTGCAACGAATACGACTACATAAATCATAGGTTTTGTTATGTTCGAAAAATCGGTAAAATGGAAACATCGAATTGTTTTATGAAAATATTTACTTAAATGAATATAAATATGTTCATAGTAAATACTGAACAAATTATCAGATTTGAGAGAAAAAGATAAATAGTGTACACGAATTATCAAAATGAAAATTCAGAAATATAGGACAGCGGGCCGAATTACAACGAAATTTAATGTTATCACATTATGAATTTGGAAACCGGAATTTCAATATTCATAGTGTAAGAAGAGATATTGTATATTATCTATTTTGCATTTGGGGCCTTTTAATCAAAATATATTTTTCCTCATTGTTATTATCATTATCACCTCATTATTATCATTATTGGAATTATTTTTGTGATGAAATCATCAGGAATGAGCCCCAGATAAGCACTCCCTTGCTGAAGTGGGAAGTGGATTGGAAGACCTAAAGATTGGTTAGAAACATTCTCAAAATACAGCTTAGATTAGACACGACTGGTATTTTAAGACTAAGCCTGCTTTGTTCAGACGGCTTCTCGAGACACAAACACGAGTCTATTGGAGTTTTTTGGCGATTTCCTTAGGAAGGCCACCATCCGATAGAAACTAGCTGGACATTTCGTGCTCGACATCGGCTATAGGTTAGATCATCTCATATTAGAAAATAGAAATAAATTTTCAGCTTCAATATTAACCGTGTAGTGTGTTGTTTAGATAACATTTAATTAGAATTAATTATAGATGGATTTTTCGAAACAGGATTTGCATTAACTAATTTTCTCAAGAAATCTCAAAACCTTCGACTTAAATGACAGAAACCCATGTTCATCATCAACTTATTCCTATCAGAATTCAAGAAACTGATAAGAACATTTTTTGACAAATTAAATAATTGGAAACCTTTTCTCAACTGCTTCAAATTCAAATGATTCAAAAATATCAACATTTTCCCTTGCTCTTTCTCTTTCTTATTTCTTTTCTAAGGAAAATCTTGTCATGGGTCAGGCATAATTTGGGAAAGTAACTTTGATGGCATTATCTCTTTCATAGTTGCGAAGAAAATTTTCTCCATCAAATTTCACTTGTTTTAAGATTTCTCGCCTTTCCTTTTCTAACGTTTTCACATGAATACATCTGTTTCGCTTTTCTACTAATCCTTCGAACACAATTCAAATTTTGGTATTGATTAAGATACTTACTTACTTTAATTTCGAAAATATACAGTTTATTTCCATGAAGATTTCTGAAATTCACCAATTTTTTAAAGCTTCATGTTCGGAAGATGATACAGTAAGATTTTTCTCAATAGTGATAGCAATTGCCATCATAAGAACTTGAAACCAAACGATCTCAAACTGATATCAAATAGGAATTTCAGCTAGATGGAAAATGATACTTGAAAACCAAAACTTTGGGAATCAAATATAGAAACCACTTAACGATTTATCATCTAAGATATAATCCTATTGTGGACTACAACAGTTACTCATCCCAAAATCATGTTATGTGTTATGGTAAAATGTAAATAATTGATAAAGATTGTAAATACGGATTTAAATCCACAAACCTAATTAGCAGGTAATTTTAATCCCTACACATTATCGCCATTCTTAGCTTTGCGATCATTTGTAGTCTCATATTGGAACTTGATTTTAGAAGTTTCAGATAGACTAGGTAGACTTCTTATTATGAAAATACTATTATTCATCAGTCTTCAGTTCAACCCAATGTTCCTCATATTTATAATGTTCCTCTTTATAAATAGGAAACTGCAATATCCTTCAATCAAGCTGCATTCTTGATAAGATGGCCGGTTAGCTACGACAATAAATTCTGGGAAATATGAAAACTTCAACCCCCTGCAAAGAGTTGAAAATTCAAGTTTTTTTTGTTTTTTTGAAACATCTTGTGAAAGACACGAGATGAAAGAAAAAATTCTAACTAAAAGTTGTTGGATATATTTTTTTCTATTGATGTCTCATGTGGAATTCACTTATCTGCAGTGGTTTTCTTGGCGTGCGCTTTGAAAGATATTCGGCGAGAAAAGGTAGGATATTGAATTTATTATACATCGTGCGCAACCCATTGCATGCTTCGCAACATTGACCCTTTGAGAGGGGAGAAAGCAAACATATAACGACATAGCGTCAAATTCTATTTACTATTAATATAATTATTAGTAAATACCTAACTAATACAATATTTGCAATTTACTCATTTTCATAATGTATGAATGATATAATAATATATCATCTTTGAATAATTATAAAAAAATATTAGAATTATAGATTGAATTACATCAAAAGTTGTTTTAATCAAACAAATATAGGAAATTCGCATTCTCATCGACAAATTATGTATACAAACATTCAATTTAGATTATTTCATGCACATCTAAATTTGACTCTTTTTCAATTTGAATTAAATCAGATTCGGACCAACCTTAGAATTTTATATGCGCTATTGGTGTTTCAATAAAATTGATTCGTACTTTACAGAGGAATCATGATACAGATATTTATAAATTTATTATCAAAAGAGTATTGATTTACCTTGAGAATCAGGTTTTGAAGTTTCATGAAAACACTCGAACAAGGTGATATTATTTCTAAATTTTAAACCTCATCATGAATTTCATTTTCATTTTTGATACAACTTGACAAAAATAAGACGCCATCGGCTCTCTTTTAAGAGGCACTATATAACGTAAAATACGTAATTGAACAACTCTTGCTGTACGTTCATAGCTTTACGTGCAATTTTGAAATGACGATTGTCCAATTTTCCTAAATGTGATCACAGTAAAGAAATTACTCTTCGTTCAGCTGTCAGAAGAAAAAAACGGATAGGGTTGCAATAACAAGAACGGATAATATACACAGAAGAGAGGATACTTCAAAGAACAACCTTTAATGAAAAACGGAAAGTGTGTTGAAAATTCAGCAGATAGATATCAAAATAGCATTTTAGTGAATGCTAAACCGTTTACAACTTGGCAATGGCCAAAATCATCATCATGGCATTTCAAACCTTCCATATTTCTTGAGCATTCAAAAACTTAAAAGCTTTGGATTTTTTGTCATAAATGGTTCAGTGAGGATATCATACGTAATTTGGCTGACACATCAATGGCAACCTGTCCGCTAATCCGTTTTCCCAGAAACATCAAATCGATAAAAGTTATGAGGATCTTGTTGGAAACGAATGTATGGACGCCATATTTCGAATTTATTTTGATCAAGATTAAAGGAATTTCTAAAGTTGTCAGGCATTCAAACCACAATAAATTTAAATAAGTACCAATAGTAGAATTTTCTGGAGATAAAAATGGTTCGATCATTTTGTCTTACAATAATACAGTCCATACATTAAGCTTTTAACGTGATTGACTATGTGGCTCTCGAATCCAGTTTGGATTTTCTTCAGATCAATATACTCAACACTGCCTGTTTACTATACCGTTGAGATGAAATATTTCTTCAGTCGGGAATTATACATTTGAGACTAAGTATTCATCTTGATCCCATTCTGCATGATTTGACGAAATTAGAATCTTCGGCGGCTATCATTCTCATATAATTCTTGTACGAGAATAACATTGGTTAAAATGTGAAGCTGCATTGTAAGTTACAACAGTTCACGCTAATGATTACCTAAATCTATTCTTTTGCGCATCCTGAACTCGTTTTATTAAAATTAGCTAAAAACCACGAAGTAGCAGAAATGAAAAATTACGTATTTATTCGGCAAAAGGTTAAATGAAATAGAAACAATAAAACCTCGCTTGATGCGATGTATTTGGCGGCATTTGTCAAAGGGCTCATAGGCAGTCGGCGTGCTACCGTTCCACTTGCTCGGACCTTAGGCAAAAGTAAACTGACTGAAACTAGTCGATGGAAGTGAAGAAACTTAATGACGACGATTCGGTTTTGGTTCATGAAAATTGTAAATGTGGAAAGTAAATGAAGACTTTTCAGATATAATTATATTTTCAGACCAACGAACCTTCTACAATAATGTCTATGTTCACCGGCACAATTTTCATTATTGCATTGAAGAGCAATCTCATTTATTTCAACCAGACATCATGGATGGTCTACTAATTGATGCATTTTCCTCGGAAGAGAATTTTAATGAACTCATATTCAAAAATTTTCTACGGCATAGTCTAACGGAACTTTTGGAAATTACGCACCCAAATGTATTAAAATAAATGTGGTATCAATTGAACGGTGCCCATGCTTACTTCAGAACGGAGATGCGAAGATTTTTAAACCAGCCATTTTCGAATAAATGGATCAGAAGAAGTGTAACTCACAATTGGCCAACAAGATCGCCATACTAGCCTGATTTTCTTTTTCTGGGGATATGTTAGTGATATCGCTTGCAAGGCGCTGCCAACGATTCAGGAAGATATGGAAAATAGAATATGAAATAAATATATAAATATATATATATATATATATATATATATATATATATATATATATATATATATATATATATATATATATATATATATATATATATATATATATATATATATATATATATATATATATATATATATATATATATATATATATATATATATGATTATTGTTATATATATATATATATATATATATATATATATATATATATATATATATATATATATATATATATATATATATATATATATATATATATCCATCAACAACCGTCCTGGAGTTTACTGCCTTTAGTTCTTTCTGAATTTCTATCATTTCAAGAATTCAATAGTCATTAGGAAGAAGATTAGGATGACTGACCCAAATATCTCAGAGATATCAACTGTTAAAAACATCTGCGCGTATAATAATACAACATCATTCTATTTGACAAATTACATGAGTAAAATCATTCAACAAAAATAATCGAGTACTCAGAATGGAATATGATCTCCATTGGCATCCATGACCATCTGCACCTGTCTTCTCCAGCTCTCTATGAATTTCGAAATTACTCTTGATCAAGATTGTTCCAACATTCTTGAATTTTTTGCCTCAGCTCCTCACGAATATTGAAAATAATACAATTTTAAACACCATTGCTTCCAAATGACCCAACATAAAATAGTCGCACGGATTGAGATCGGGACTACTTAGGGGCCGTTGTTCTGGTCCGATGACATCGTCTACGCATTGTCTTAGATAATCCATAGTATAGTGACTGGTATGACATCTGGCTCCATCCTAAAATCAATCGAAATATATTCCATTTATATAATTATACAGGGACACCCTGTACACTGACGGCCAGTTCAGAGTAAAAAGCTTTCTTTGTGATATAGTGTTGGTTGTTCATTTCTTTGACGAACGGTGTCAGTAGAACATGGAAAAATTGTAGAATTTCAAAGAAGATTTGAACCAATAAAAATCATCTAAAAAGCTACTCAATTTCTCAACCATTCATTTTCAGCTGGTGACAAATGTACAAAAACAGCAATCATTCACCTGCATTAAAGTAAACTTTGGAGTTGACACCTCAATAGTTGGTAACATGTTCGAGAATTATGTGACAATAATTTTCCGAATCTAATATTATGCCTTGTTCTATGAAAATGACATTTGATTTAAAGTTCCTCGAAATACCTGCAGAGACCACTACATGCCTGGAAAATTTTTGTCTTTCCCTCTGCAAACGAATTAAAGGCACATTCCTCTTGATTTCATTCGTCGGATCACACATTTTGTCATTCTGGCTGTTTTTTGGTGGGGCTACACTGAAAAGTTTTCGTTTGTGAACCAGATATTTTCAATAAGTACGTGTTCTAAAACTATTTAATAATTTTCTGTATCGCTCAAATCTTCGCTCTTTGACAGCTTGAGTCAATTGAAAATTATAGTGCCGCCGAAATTACTTAAGACCCAAATCGTGTCTTATTATCCTTTTCACAGAGATTTTTGAGATTTGGCATCTCCGAGTCATTTGGGAAACAGTCAAGTTCTGATAGGGCTGACTGCTAATGCAGAAATTCGCTGAATGTTATCCTGAAATTGTCAATTGAGTTTAAGCATGAGAGCATGATATGACATCCCACGCTGTTGCCAATACGCTCTCATTTCAATCAATCATAGTAAGATCACTTCAACGGCTTCATGATACGACCACATAGTGCATAATGTATGTTAATAACGAAATCCTGCTGGCTTCGCACGAGTTCTATGAATAAATTGAGAAGAGTACTTATTATGATTTCGAAGTTCAGGAATTTGTGTTCCAAAACATTTATTATTGTTGATGTTATAACTATGAACTCAAGAATACAAAGTAAAATCTGAATTGAATTTTTTTATCATTTTTTTTAATGAATGGTAATCAATTTCTGACTTCTGACATTGAGAGTCAGAAGTCAGGAAAGCAAAGTGGATATTCATGAACATACCCATTTATTCTTGTGAGTGGCATGAAGGTTAACTGAGACATATGGTAATGCTCTGTTGCGCCTAAAGTACCAATCTCGGATTTTTAATAGACTCGGCAATATAGTTTGTATTTCATTGAAAAAAATGTAAACCTATAAGCTATTACTTTATTCAAACGTTCACTGAAAATCTTTACTTCAAACGAGATTTGCGAATCTCTTCTTTATTTCAGTCTGCCCAAATATACGAACTGCGGGAGTTATTTATTACTTCCCTGGTAAAGAGGGGTTTCATGGGTGAGTAATGTCCAATAAAATAAGCGATTATAATTCGCAAACTACGTAACAGTGCTTGGATGTGATGAGGGTGTAAATTATTGTTTATCAAAACTCTGTCAACTCTTAATTGGAAAATGCATAATTATATGCATAATTCAAGGTACTCGTCTGCATCAACTACATAAAGGATATGGTAATTTTTTAACGATCTATCGCGTCTTCAGATTGCGATTTAACATATTTTCATTTTCTTATGAAGGATTAATCATTGTTTAAATTTTAGACGATAAGAAAGTTGACGTTCTCAAAATCGTCTTTGATATGTTCTATAGATAATTTTATCGTTTCCGTCACGGAATCTGTATATATTAAAACACATATGCCGCTCTTAAAATTGGCATATTTGATTTCTTCGATTATTCTGCATTTAAGTGATTTAAATCGCCTACGATATCTGAAAACCTACTGGAAAACTGTCACACAAAGAAAACGGATTTTGCGGGGTACGTTGATGTCATTGTCTGCTGATGCTATAAAGGAAAAAAGAATAAATAATAGCTAAGAATGACTCTGATATATATATATATATATATATATATATATATATATATATATATATATATATATTATTCTTTTTCCTTCAATTTGAAAATGAATTATTCATATATTGTTCGCAGCTCCTTAAAAGAGATTTAAATCGCCTACGATATCTGAAAACCTACTGGAAAACTGTCACACAAAAGAAACGGATTTTTGCAGGGTACGTTGATGTCATTGTCTGCTGATGCTATAAAGGAAAGAAGAATAAATAATAGCTAAGAATGACTATATATATATATATATATATATATATATATATATATATATATATATATATATATATATATATATATATATATATATATATATATATATATATATATATATATATATATATATATATATATATATATATATATATATATATATATATATATATATATATATATATATATCAGTCATTCTTAGATATTATTTATTCTTTTTCCTTCAATTTGAAAATGAAACATTCATATATTGTTCGCAGCTCCTTAAAAGAGATGCCAAAGTAGGATGGATATTTTCAATATTTTGTGTATTATATTATATGGAAATGCTATTGATATATAATTTTCGTTTTTTATTTCTCATCGACTTAATAATCAACCCTAGACTACGTAATGTTTAAAATGAGTACTGCACATATATTATAGTCCTTTATCTAAGAGGGCGCCTGCAGACCCATTGTTTTTCAGGCGAAATACACTTCAGTGAGTTAACACTACGTTGAACTGGGTTCTTTATCGTGTGTATATAAATTATCTTTGATACCGTAGATGACCGAATATTTGCATTCGAGGATGTGAAAATTCAAACACAAATTACTTCACTTTTAGGTACATAACTTAAAATTTCTTTCTTTATAGTCATTATTGTTGAGGATTATTACACAATTATGACAGTTTTCAGTAGGTTTTCAGATATTGTAGGTGATTGAATAACTAACTGCAAAATAATCGTAGAAATCAAATATGCAAACGATAGAATTATCTATAGAGCATATAAAGGACGATTTTGAGAATGTCGAATACAAACTATATATAATGCTATATGTAATAGCACCTACAAGACAACTACGCGCCAACAGAGAAACACCTCGGACAAAGTCAAACACGCAATAGTGGCCACCGACCAATAGTAACGTGGCGTCGCCACTACGCTACAAACGGAGATCGTGCAATAAAATGAATTCAGCAAACAGCGGCACATAGGGTAGTAGAATTAGATTTTAAGATGGCTGGTACAGCTGTAAGTTGTCAGAAACAATCAAAGGATGGTCATTCCTAGGATGAACAGAGGAAAAACCAAGAGAAAATACATTAATAAAATACGTCCGCGAAAATCTACAAAAACTAACAATAAAAATATTGGAATATATTCAATACTTTCTACATGTTTACAAATAACTATAACCTGTAACCTTTTAAGCACCAGGGTTTCACACTCAAATTGTACACGTTATACATCCCTCATGTCACACCATCAGCTTAGTCGGTTATCCTAGCGAATTCAAACGATTCTAAGATCATTTCGAACAAATCTTGAATTGCAAACAGACAATTATGAATCCGCGAACAACAAACATCATACCTTCATGATACATATTGAGATAATGATGCTTACAACAATGGTATCAAATGTACAGAGTAAGCATATTTGGATATTTTTTATGGCTGCCCAATTAAACATAATAGCCATCAAACAATGGCCCGCTTTCCTCAATGTCCATTTTTGGAGAAAAAGACAATGTCACAAACCAATTTCAGCTAGTTTTGTTTTCGAGTTCTGGAATTCTGTCCATGCCCGATACATCGTTTTTGGAATATTCAAAAGCTACCTAGAGAATCATTTCCTTTTGTGAGTTCCATGTTGCTTGGCTATGGTGAAAGAATAATAATTGTTGTTGTTGTCCTATCTGTTCTGATTCTCAGGATTCATTCAGCATTAGAATGTCTACTACATTCTCTGCAGAAAATGTAGGGGATATTAAAATATTTTCTTACAAAAAGTAAAAATTCGCCAATATTAGCCTATTTGGCATTCATGGATGAAAAATATGATCAATTTTGTGATCTTGCATTCCGTTCACAAATTTTTGCTTGCATTAAAGGAGGAATTTCTCATCATTACGGACCATTAGCAACTGAACAAGAATCGCTTTTTGGATAAACCGTAGTTGATGCCTCAGTTCTTCAGATACGAATACGTCGACAATATTACTCAAATAAGATCTTCATTCAATTCTTCTTAAGAAGAACGAAATTTCTTTTGCCTTGTCAACGTTGGTGGCGCCGCTCTTAAACAATAATAACAAGGATCTCAGTATAAAAAACGAGTGAATTTGGGAAGCTTTTACTTGGTAAAATTCCATTATCAATAATAAAAAACAACTACTGTGTTTTAAGAAATTTTACTTAATAATTGCGATTCGTAACGCGTTTCACTACACCGTAGCTTCTTCAGACGAATGATTATGCAGAAAAATGTAAATGAGAATATAACTATAAATGTTCTTGAGTAATTAAAAGCTTATTGGTTGCTTCTTCTTAAGTGGTTATTTATGACAGGTATATCCAATAAAATTAAGGAATAGATTGCTCCCCGAAAAGATTCAATAAAGGTGAAGGGCTTAAATCGACTTGTTCATTGATGAGTCTACCTGAGTGTTTGTATTTATTTATTTCTAAAGTTACACTGAAAAGTTTTCGTCTGTGAACCAGATATTTTCAATAAGTACGTGTTCTAAAACTATTTAATAATTTTCTGTATCGCTCAAATCTTCGCTCTTTGACAGCTTGAGTCAATTGAAAATTATAGTGCCTCCGAAAATACTTAAGACCCAAATCGTGTCTTATTATCCTTTTCACAGAGATTTTTGAGATTTGGCATCTCCGAGTCATTTGGGAAACAGTCAAGCTGGTTCCTTGAGTTCTGATAGGGCTGACTGCTAATGCAGAAATTCGCTGAATGTTATCCTGAAATTGGCAATTGAGTTTAAGCATGAGAGCATGATATGACATCCCACGCTGTTGCCAATACGCTCTCATCTCAATCAATCATAGTAAGATCACTTCAACGGCTTCATGATACGACCACATAGTGCATAATGTATGTTAATAACGAAATCCTGCTGGCTTCGCTTTGAGTTCTATGAATAAATTGAGAAGAGTACTTATTATGATTTCGAAGTTCAGGAATTTGTGTTCCAGAACATTTATTATTGTTGATGTTATAACTATGAACTCAAGAATACAAAGTAAAATCTGAATTGAATTTTTTTATCATTTTTTTTAATGAATGGTAATCAATTTCTGACTTCTGACATTGTGAGTCAGAAGTCAGGAAAGCAAAGTGGATATTCATGAACATATCCATTCATTCTTGTGAGTGGCATGAAGGTTAACTGAGACATATGGTAATGCTCTGTTGCGCCTAAAGTACCAATCTCGGATTTTTAATAGACTCGGCAATATAGTTTGTATTTCATTGAAAAAAATGTAAACCTATAAGCTATTACTTTATTCAAACGTTCACTGAAAATCTTTACTTCAAACGAGATTTGCGAATCTCTTCTTTATTTCAGTCTGCCCAAATATACGAACTGCGGGAGTTATTTATTACTTCCCTGGTAAAGAGGGGTTTCATGGGTGAGTAATGTCCAATAAAATAAGCGATTATAATTCGCAAACTACGTAACAGTGCTTGGATGTGATGAGGGTGTAAATTATTGTTTATCAAAACTCTGTCAACTCTTAATTGGAAAATGCATAATTATATGCATAATTTCAAGGTACTCGTCTGCATCAACTACATAAAGGACATGGTAATTTTTTTAACGATCTATCGCGTCTTCAGATTGCGATTTAACATATTTTTCATTTTCTTATGAAGGATTAATCATTGTTTAAATTTTAGACGATAAGAAAGTTGACGTTCTCAAAATCGTCTTTGATATGTTCTAAAGATAATTTTATCGTTTCCGTCACGGAATCTGTATATATTAAAAACGCATATGCCGCTCTTAAAATTGGCATATTTGATTTCTTCGATTATTCTGCATTTAAGTGATTTAAATCGCCTACGATATCTGAAAACCTACTGGAAAACTGTCACACAAAGAAAACGGATTTTTGCGGGTACGTTGATGTCATTGTCTGCTGATGCTATAAAGGAAAAAGAATAAATAATAGCTAAGAATGACTCTGATATATATATATATATATATATATATATATATATATATATATATATATATATATATATATATATATATATATATATATATATATATATATATATATATCAGTCATTCTTAGATATTATTTATTCTTTTTCCTTCAATTGAAAATGAAACATTCATATATTGTTCGCAGCTCCTTAAAAGAGATGCCAAAGTAGGATGGATATTTTCAATATTTTGTGTATTATATTATATGGAAATGCTATTGATATATAATTTTCGTTTTTATTTCTCATCGACTTAATAATCAACCCTAGACTACGTAATGTTTAAAATGAGTACTGCACATATATAATAGTCCTTTATCTAAGAGGGCGCCTGCAGACCTATTGTTTTCAGGCGAAATACACTTCAGCGAGTTAACACTACGTTGAACTGGGTTCTTTATCGTGTGTATATAAATTATCTTTGATACCGTAGATGACCGAATATTTGCATTCGAGGATGTGAAAATTCAAACTAAATTACTTCACTTTTAGGTACATAACTAAAATTTCTTTCTTTATAGTCATTATTGTTGACGATTATTACACAATTATGACAGTTTTCAGTAGGTTTTCAGATATTGTAGGTGATCGAATAACTAACTGCAAAATAATCGTAGAAATCAAATATGCAAACGATAGAATTATCTATAGAGCATATAAAGGACGATTTTGAGAATGTCGAATACAAACTATATATAATGCTATATGTAATAGCACCTACAAGACAACTACGCGCCAACAGAGAAACACCTCGGACAAAGTCAAACACGCAATAGTGGCCACCGACCAATAGTAACGTGGCGTCGCCACTACGCTACAAACGGAGATCGTGCAATAAAATGAATTCAGCAAACAGCGGCACATAGTGTAGTAGAATTAGATTTTAAGATGGCTGGTACAGCTGTAAGTTGTCAGAAACAATCAAAGGATGGTCATTCCTAGGATGAACAGAGGAAAAACCAAGAGAAACTACATTAATGAAATACGTCCGCGAAAATCTACAAAAACTAACAATAACAATATTGGAATATATTCAATACTTTCTACATGTTTACAAATAACTATAACCTGTAACCTTTTAAGCACCGGGGTTTCACACTCAAATTGTATACGTTATACATCCCTCATGTCACACCATCAGCTTAGTCGGTTATCCTAGCGAATTCAAACGATTCTAAGATCATTTCGAACAAACCTTGAATTGCAAACAGACAATTATGAATCCGCGAACAACAAACATCATACCTTCATGATACATATTGAGATAATGATGCTTACAACAATGGTATCAAATGTACAGAGTAAGCATATTTGGATATTTTTTATGGCTGCCCAATTAAACATAATAGCCATCAAACAATGGCCCGCTTTCCTCAAAGTCCATTTTTGGAGAAAAAGACAATGTCACAAACCAATTTCAGCTAGTTTTGTTTTCGAGTTCTGGAATTCTGTCCATGCCCGATACATCGTTTTTGGAATATTCAAAAGCTACCTAGAGAATCATTTCCTTTTGTGAGTTCCATGTTGCTTGGCTATGGTGAAAGAATAATAATTGTTGTTGTTGTCCTATCTGTTCTGATTCTCAGGATTCATTCAGCATTAGAATGTCTACTACATTCTCTGCAGAAAATGTAGGGGATATTAAAATATTTTCTTAGAAAAAGTAAAAATTCGCCAATATTAGCCTATTTGGCATTCATGGATGAAAAATATGATCAATTTTGTAATCTTGCATTCCGTTCACAAATTGTTGCTTGCATTAAAGGAGGAATTTCTCAGCATTACGGACCATTAGCAACTGAACAAGAATCGCTTTTTGGATAAACCGTAGTTGATGCCTCAGTTCTTCAGATACGAATACGTCGACAACATTACTCAAATAAGATCTTCATTCAATTCTTCTTAAGAAGAACGAAATTTCTTTTGCCTTGTCAACGTTGGTGGCGCCGCTCTTAAACAATAATAACAAGGATCTCAGTATAAAAAACGAGTGAATTTGGGAGGCTTTTACTTGGTAAAATTCCATTATCAATAATAAAAAACAACTACTGTGTTTTAAGGAATTTTACTTAATAATTGCGATTCGTAACGCTTTTCACTACACCGTAGCTTCTTCAGACGAATGATTATGCAGAAAAATGTAAATGAGAATATAACTATAAATGTTCTTGAGTAATTAAAAGCTTATTGGTTGCTTCTTCTTAAGTGGTTATTTATGACAGGTATATACAATAAAATTAAGGAATAGATTGCTCCCGAAAAGATTCAATAAAGGTGAAGGGCTTAAATCGACTTGTTCATTGATGAGTCTACCTGAGTGTTTGTATTTATTTATTTCTAAAGTTTCCCAAAGATCTACCTTCCAATATTTATTATCTGTATGCAAAATTTCAAACTGTGGGTCGAAAGAATGATTATTTTCTGAGAGATGATTCGCGTAATTTGAATCTGATTTTTATTTGAAAACTGCGTTTATGTTCCGATATTCTAATATTAAAATTTCTATGTGTTCTACCAATGTAGAAATTATCACAGTCATTGCAATTCAATCTATAAACACCTGATTTATTGTTTTTACCTGGTTTGGTTTTATTATTTTTATATATTTGCCTAAATTATTATTAGTTTGGAAAGCTATGTTGAAATTATTGCTACTTAAGAATGATTTCAGTTTCTCACTTGTAATGCCAACGTAGGTAAAGGTGTTGAATTTTTGTTTCAATTTATCGACAGGTTTATACTGGTATCGCTATGTAGACGATATCATTATTTGCTTCGCAGGAACAGATAGACAGTTAAAAATTTTCGAAAATCATATAAATTCATTACATCCAAAAATTGCATTCACAACCGAAATAGAAAGCAATAATTCGATAAATTTCTTAGACGTAACAATTTCGAATGAAAATGGAAAACATGTTTTCGCAATTTACCATAAGCCGTCACATACAGATATTATAATACATAACTCGTCGTGTCATCCATATCAACATAAAATGTCAGCATTCAATAGTTTTATTCATAGATTGATTAACATCCCGCTATCACCAGAAAATTTCAACAAAGAACTAAATTTGATTAAACAAATAGCTAAAAATAATGGTTACAATCCTAACTAATAAATAATATTTTAAATAAAAAACAAAGTAGAATCGCATTGAATGAAGTTTACCCTGTCGATAAATTGAAACAAAAATTCAACACCTTAACCTACGTTGGCATTACAAGTGAGAAACTGAAACCATTCTTAAGTAGCAATAATTTCAACATAGCTTTCCAAACTAATAATAATTTAGGCAAATATATAAAAAATAATAAAACCAAACCAGGTAAAAACAATAAATCAGGTGTTTATAGATTGAATTGCAATGACTGTGATAATTTCTACATTGGTAGAACACATAGAAATTCTAATATTAGAATATCGGAACATAAACGCAGTTTTTCAAATAAAACATCAGATTCAAATTACGCGAATCATCTCTTAGAAAATAATCATTCTTTCGACCCACAGTTTGAAATTTTGCATACAGATAATAAATATTGGAAGGTAGATCTTTGGGAAACTTTAGAAATAAATGCATACAAACACTCAGGTAGACTCATCAATGAACAAGTCGATTTAAGCCCTTCACCTCTATTGAATCTTTTCGGGGAGCAATCTATTCCTTAATTTTATTGTATATACCTGTCATAAATAACCACTTAAGAAGAAGCAACCAATAAGCTTTTAATTACTCAAGAACATTTATAGTTATATTCTCATTTACATTTTTCTGCATAATCATTCGTCTGAAGAAGCTACGGTGTAGTGAAACGCGTTACGAATCGCAATTATTAAGTAAAATTCCTTAAAACACAGTACTTGTTTTTTATTATTAAAAAACGAGTTCAGATAGATTTCACACTTATCGTTCGATTTTCAATGCACGTAAGTTTAGAAGCGATTAAAAAAATTTTTCGCTTAACTGTTGGGATATCATAATGTTCCGCTAGAACTCTCGCCTTCCAGCCTTAGGCATAGAATTTGTTGTAATGTCTTATTGCCAGAAAACATATGAGCTTGCAATACTATAGAAATTAGTTTTTTGTTATTAGGCTTTTATAGGACTCTGCCTTAAATTACTTCAATAATAATAATAATAATAAATCTGGGAAAGGTGAATTATATCCAGCTAACAGCTGAGATAGTGCATAAGTCCACGATAATAAATAACAACTCTTCATTAACTCAACAAAAATAGTTGACTGGACATAAATTTTATGTCACCATTATCTTAAATCTAAAAATATGTAGTTTCCTTGCAAAAGCAATAATAAAAAGCCACAATAAAACATAACAAAGAAAAAATCTGCTGCATACTATTTCAATAAGGATATTCATAATTTCTAAATAAAAACTAACATTTTGTGCTCGAAGTGGAAATTGAACTGGGCAACCACTTGAAAATATGTATGAAACTGCGGAAAAATCATGATCACTTCAAATGAAATATTACATTTTAGTGATTTCTTCCTACTTCTTCACTGTCCTGCTAGATGTTCGTTACTCCAAGAACAGAATAAAATAGAATGCACTGTAAAATATCAGCCTAGTATAAATCTTTCAAGAGAACAATGAAACACAAAACATTTCCAGCACAATAGATAAACATCTTTGGAAAAAGAAAATTCGTTTTATAATATTGTAACAACTCATTATTTATTTGAAAAAAAGTTCATGATATGTTCAAAGCAAAAGTAAAAAAATCCTAACGCCATTTTTAACAACAAGAATATAAAATTGGATCCAGTACCTTTTATGAAAAGCGGGATATCGATCATACACGAAAACAGAAAAATTGATGGTGCTAACTGAATTTCGTTATAAAAGATATTCGGAGATAATGTAAACACTTGTAAATTTGTAATAATTAATATATAAATTCATTGAAATCTCAATCGTCATTATCATCAGAATCTACAAAAAACTAGGACTGAATTGCTTCACAAACTTTCATTTTTGAAATTCTTTTCAAATCCGAATTTTTTGAAATAAAAACTCACATAGAAATCCTATGATCATCCGCTGAGGATTCATGATCCTGTAATTTCATCTTTAACCACCCTATCTTGACTTGAAATAATGCACACGAAACTATCGAAAATTTTAAACCAATCACAGTTTTCCAATTTCGATGTTTTCTTCCAGACTCCTGATCTTCAACTAAAATACTCGAAAACTGTCGAGTTCATCAAGTATGTATATAGCCAATTAATTTATAACATCACGTGAAACCGTTTTCAAATGGAATTCCAGGGTTCGACCAACCGGAATATTTACTGAATATAAGAAGCACGTGAGCTTTGATTAAATCTTGATAACGCCACCAAGTGATTTTGGTTTGAAACCGAGATAAATTACAGTATAGCATGAAGAGCGAATTTTTAGTCCCATAAGGAATTACCCACGCAGGTAGATCATAAGACTTGATATAGATTCAGGGTCAGAACATTGTGAAATAACAGCTGATAATCAGTTTTGATTATTATTTATCGGATGAATAATTCTTAAATATTTTGACATACGAATGATGGATGTTTGAACATTGAACCTTGTGTTCCATTAATCTTCAACAGATCCATTCAACGTAATTGTTTTCTATTAATTATTCCGAAAAATATACCATATATTTACTATAAAACCATTTCTTTACTAATTGACACTCTATGCCAGGGCTTCTTAAACTTTTGTCATTCACGACCCCATTTATGATTGCGAGTTTCTTGACGACCCCATACAAATATAAAAGAAAAATCAATTATTATTTTTTGATGATGACTTATTTATTAGGTAACAATATACATATACATATACATATAAATATGAAAATATATAGTTTTAGAATTCGTTTTGAAAAATACAAAATCTAGAATTAAAAATTGCACAAAAAATATAAAATTGTATTTATAATGGTTTCGTGGTAAGTATTAAATTAAAATATAAGTAAAAAATTTAATGGAATGGATGGGCCTGTTTTTTATTGCATAACAAACCAAATCTTGGTGGAATGTTTGAAACTGCTGGACGTAAGACCTCTTCAACATTTTTTAGCGCTGCACGATATTGGGATTTAATGTGTGTTGAAGCTGAGAAAGTACCTTCACCCCATTTGCAGTCGCGACCCATAGTTTAATAAGCCCTGCCCTATACAATCAGAATGAAGCATTTCTAGAACCATATTTGAATGAACTATATAATCACCTATGACAATATTTCAGATTCCTTCAGAATCATCATGTATATGAAATATGAACTTTTCTATTTGAAAGTCAACAATTAGTTGAATCGGGGATCAAAAGAGTAATTCACATTTAATTTCGGCTCCAACTATACATAAGGGATTATCGACTAATGGTTTCTTCTTCACTAGGATCCATTTCTGCGCCATACAAAAGCATTTCGTTCTTGAGTTACGATCCTATACCTATAAGGGCTGATGCAGGATTCCAAAGGAATTTGATTGGATTCTCGAAGTGAAGAGCTTAGTGATCAACAAGATAAGTATTTAAGCAAAAACTTTCAATTCTCACATTGCTTCATTATTTAAAATGAATAGAACTAACTAGGAATTGTCTTCCAGTTATGACTGACTACATGATTTTTAAAGGGTGTTCTCTTGTGATCTGATGAATGACGAATGTTTGGGGGGATTCGTCATTCCAGTTTGAAACCCGAAGCTCCTGTAAACAGGTGCGATATGTTTTATGGTTAATTTTTCTATATGATATACATAACGTGATATCCGTACTGTACTCCAGCATCACAGCTAAACGAAAATACTTGAAAACGCATTCAGTTATCAATTTACTAAATATAGTTATGAAAATAGTGAAATCGTGAACTAATCCTCGAAATAAACTGCATCACATAAGATATCTTCATTATTTCAGCAACATGAGTATTCATCAGCCAGCAGAGAGAAGACGTAAGGATCGACTCGGATACTATATGGATGGGTGACCGCTGGGAATCGGGGAGCAAACGATATTTTCACTTTTTACCTGTTACCTGAATACAATAATATCTTTCTTATTCGGAAAATTTTGGGCAACTACCGTATGATACCTACGACGGACATAGATCTTATTTGCATTACATTTCATATAATGATTGATCTGTTACCTTATTCTCATAGTAAATCTCAGAATTTGTTATTTTGTTGTTCATATAGTAGCCAACGTGTGCGCATTCAACGTGATAAAGATGGTTGCATGTAATTTTTTACTTTGTGATAACATTTTCCAATTTAAGTTTTGTACATTTGCCAATCTACTTATTCAACAAAAATGAATAGCACTATTATTTTTCGATATGTATCACGAAATCAATTTGCGATTCAATGAAAATAAAGCATAGAAAGTACTTTAATTGAAATTTTGCAACATCCACAGGAAAACTTAAATGTGAAGGTTTCACAAGAACTATAATCTCATATAAGACTGCTCACAAAAGATATTTGATGATGTTTGAGTTGATAAATATTTCTTCCTTGAAATATATATGCGTTAAGGAATATTTTCATCAGCATACTTAATGTTGTAGTAAAGGCAAACAAAAATTCGATAAATGCTTTCTTCAATGTTAGTTGATCTGTACTCTGAAAGCCTCATATATCTACAATGAGATATCTATTGATATTATGGATTAGGGATAAACACATTTAACTTTTGGTATTCAAAATTTTTCATTATGTTGCTTCATGAAATTACAAGTGAGGAATGCATTTTGTTATATACTTTTAACAAATACTATTCTGCGAACGAACTGAAAAAAGTTGCACCTTTATATGACTGGTTTCACAAAGAGTAATTAATTTTTCGACAAATTCAAGGAAAAACACATATCAAAAGTTGATATAATAATAGAACCTTTATTATGCCTCGAAAAATACAAATTCATGAATAAAACATTGAACTTAAAATATCTAAAGACAGACCAATTAAAGGAGACAGAGTGTTTTCTCTCTGAAGTACTCAGTAGTTTTATGAGAGAGTGGATGTCACAAAAATAGTTCTTCAATTTGGACAGTTAATTTTTTATCGGCAAGTATGTCTTTGCATCATAGGCAGCATTGACCTGAGAACATGGAAGTTCTTGTAGCCAACCCAAAATTAGCTTTTTGAATAAGAGAAAAATTTTAATTGACTTAACGGTCCTTGGCAACAGGTCATAAAGCCTAAAATATATATACTCATGGGTCCTTTGACCAACAGCTTTGTCTTTTTTCCTTCTTCGTAGTCATTATTTTATACCTTATGTTGTAGTCATGTTCAAGAAAAACATTACTATTTTATTCCGAAAATGATGTGTTAGAATCGAATAAAAATATAAATTTCTCACATTTAACACACCAGCTTGTCTCATAGTCTCAGCATTAGAAAAAGTAATTTTTTGTGCAGAATAATTCTTAATACCCTCTTCTGAATAATCTCGAGATTGTAGAAGTGTATATCTAGGGCTCCACCCTTGTTACCATTCCATATGTGATATATGACTGAAGCAATGCAAAATACTAAGTGCGCAACTGTGCAAATGTCAAAACACATGACAAATTCCTAAGTTTGGAAAGCAATCCCCTAATCTTCCTCACAACGTCTGAAACATGAATGCCCCAGCGTAGGTGTTTATCCACAGTAATCCCAAGGTACTTAATTGAATCAAGAGAATGTGACAGTTGCGAAGGCTGGTCGGTTCCTCTCGTAGAAAGAAAAACAGATGAATTTGGTCTTGTTTGTATTCATAGTGAGTAGGTTGTAATCGAACCACTGCTTAACTTTTTTCAATATCCCTTCCGATTTTATCTTCACTTCCGCATAGCAAAATATCGCCGTATCATCTACGTAGATCGAGATATCACAAGAATGGTCCTATGCCCTCAATAAATCATATGACATTTGTCATATTTTTCGAACGACTGTCAAAATTTTTTCGCAAATTTTTATTTATATTAAATAAGTTCCACGAAGAAATGATATATGGGCGATGTCAACCCAGATTATTGGGACCAAAATGATTCTAAAACATCTATAGATCATAATCGGCATCACTTGGAAGACTGAACCTGGCTATCGGGGTTCTCTTGGTCAAACAGAGATGGAATTTGAGAAGATATCGCAGGTTATGTATTTTTCTATTATCTCCTTAGTCCCTTTCATGACCTTGCTTGCTATGTAAAATCTTTTCTTAGATTTGTTTGGATATTTAAGAAGTTTGATTGTTGAAATATTTTTTTGCTGGTTTTCTTTTTCCATTGTTACAGATTCCTGTCCGAAACCCCTCTCCTTTCACCCTTGTTTTTGGAAATCATGGAATTCAAGAGAGAATGAAGCGGCTAAGCAGAAAAATCTTTGGTACTCTTTATGTACACACGACACTAACACAGCATAAACAGACAAGCTATTGCTAGTGCAATAGCGACAGGGAAACGAGTTTTCTCCTCAGGTTTTTCACTCGTTTATTGAATCATATACAAGATAGTATGGTTCCCTGTTACATTTCCTGAGCTCACACTCTATATATATATATATATATATATATATATATATATATATATATATATATATATATATATATATATATATATATATATATATATATAATAAATCATTAACATCAATAACAAATTAAGTAGGACCCACCATGGTTCCCTGTGATACACTACACTTAACAACGCGAAACTCGCTGAAAGGATCACCAATTTGTACTCTTCGTTTACGTCCCGTCAAATAACTCTGCATTAAGTTGTATGCATTTCCTCTAAACCCGCAGCAAGAAAGTAATTTAATAATATAATAACTTCACACTAGCAGATATAGGCTATCTAATGATGTCTCACAAGGAGGGTAATTTTTCGAGTTGTATTACAAAGACCGGGTGGTAGAGTGAGTTCTTTCATATTCATTCGCACGTCAACTTCTATCATTCTGCTTAGGTACCCCACGTTTTAAGAATAGTGGGACTCTTTTGCAGGTAACCATTATTTTCCCGCTATTTGTGGTAATAGGAAAAGTAAAATAAATAAAAAAGAAAGGTAGAATACAGCCCCAAAATTATCGAGCCTCGAAGGAAGGCGATCGATTCTGAAGAATGACATGTTAAAGTACGCATCTATACCGAACACACGCAGTTGCTTTATATTCGATTTTCCATTGAAAAACTTTTTATATGGAGTTGATTTCTCTTCTTTCTCGCATATCACTCTATTCAATAGGTAACACACAGTATTTGCTGCTTCCGGCCACAGTTCAGGATTAACTTCAATTAGGATTTTTCATGCACTTTTCACGATAGTACGCATGTCTCGCTCGACGCGACCATTCTACTGGTGAATATCAAACACTTTTGCTTCAAAAAATATACTCTTCTGAAACTTGTACAGTCATCTTTGAATAATTCAAAATAACGCGAGCGTCGCCCAGATTCGACATTAATGGGTCCACACACGTTTGTATGTATCTTCTCTCCTGGGTTGGAGATAAGTACAACTTTAATATTCGGATGCATTGAGCCTGATTTTTTTTCCATCACAAAAATCTCGCAAGAGAAATCAGTATATTCTCTGCGCTAAAGTCACGATCCGAGAACAATTAACTTATATTAATCACCACACGAAAATTAACATGTCCGAGTCCTTTGCCAGGGTTTAGCATATTTTGCATCGACTTAGCCATGTTGCACTTTTCGGGAACTTGCTGTGTCTTTTGCCTCGCGACGGAGATTTCCACTTCTGAGTTGGCAATGATGTTGATACAAATGAAACGAGAAGGATTTGTCGCTCATTGTATCGATTGAATAAAATGTTTTCGCCTAATCACTTTTCCGTTCACTTGTTCCAGAATTAAAACAGTGCCTACACCGACTGTATGGAGAACTGCGTCATAGGCAATTTTAACGAATCAGTTCAGTGAAGATCACTGACCTGTGCATACTGGCACCTCAGTCTGCTAACCAGAGGTCTTCGTCACTCGCAGTAGATTTGGAGTAAAAAAAGCTAACATCGCTGAGTATCCTGCAGCCTAATACGACACCCATGTTTCTCTAGAATTTTCACTTTTGCCACTCTTGCTTTTTTATTCGCGCTCAGTGCGTGATTTTTTTCATATGATCGAACTTCTGTTCACTAGATTGTGCATCACTTTTATCACTTCTATTCACACTAAGCGCTTGATTTTGTAAAGTGAGTCAATGATTTTCTCTATGCCATAATGGTGCTTATCTCCACGGATTAACTGGCTTGTCAGTGTATCCGCTTTTCTATTAGCTTGAGGTGTGCACTCCCATACCATACGAAACGTTGGAAACTTTTGTAACTGTTTCGCGGTCGCCGTGATGGCTTGTCACCCGAACCAGCGAGATGCTTAAAGTTTCTGAGTGATACTCGTACACATCTCCAAAAAAGTATTGAGTTTGTCCTACTGTTGTTTTGGAGTTGTAGAATTCATCAAGCATGAGTGATAACGCATTTCAACTAAGCCTACTATAATTTCCATTGCTTAGATTGATGTAATATTCTACCTTTTCCACTTTTCTGCTTCTGTTGCTTTGTTCGTTTCTACTTCAGTCCTAGCTATATAACCCGTGAAATCAGCCGATCCCAGAGCAAGTGTAACACCAATTTTCTATAAGGTGTAGTTTGTTTCGTTAAGCCTAACTATTAAAGCTATCGATGGCTTTTACTCTATTGTTTGTTTACAAATTCGAGGAAAGTTAGGAGTGGTTAGGAGGGGACCTTAAATTATTTGAAAGCAATTCATCTTCTCTTTTATTATTTTGAAGATCACATCTTTCTTGTTACCATTAACAGTTGGCAACCCTTGAGAAGAATATATGTTTCAGTTTCAGAAAGTTTTAGCGAAACTCCCAACAGTTAGTACATCAGTTGAAAATATCTGTTTATTCACCACCAAATGGGGCATTCCCCCAGGTCCTGCTTGTCACGTTTAGCAATTGTTAGACTCAATAATAGATATATATTAGAGTATTCACTTGAGATAGGATAGTACACTACAATTCATATAACCAGAGACATTAAAAACTCGACCTGAAATTGTACCTAATTCATAATCGCCATTTGTCCATTTGTCACGATATTGTATTCATCCGTTCAATAAACAGTTTATAACACAGGGTGATCACTGAATATTTTCACATTTACTACTATGATTACACTAGGAGCAGTGAAAGCTTGCTGGGCCCATAACTTTTCTATTATCTGTTCGAAATAAAAGTCAACTCAAGACTTAAGCCCCACAGAATTACTGTATTCAACAAAGATAAATGTAAAAGAACATTTTATTAGTTACAAAATTCAGCTCTAGAAATCTAACCTGCAGGCGTAGAGTAGAAACGATCATTCCTGTATCAACTATTGTACAACTAACATCGTAGCTCTACCTTCTTGGTATCTCGATATTAATTGAAGAGGCACTGGCCTATAGTCATCCTCTGGAGTACTGTTTTCTAGACATCTCCAAATATCTCATTTTTTACATTTATTGAAAGTTCATTAAAGTAAAGTTCATTAGTGCAAGAGCTGTAATTCATTATTTTTCTGCTCCTCACAATAACCGTAATACCGTATACAGTCCACTCATTGATAAACTATTCATCAATCCGAATTACGAAATGTAGAATTCGTTTCTCACAGAGGGAGTCGCGGAGCTCTAATCAAACACAATGAAAAACATATAAAATCCAAACGAGAAGCATAAGGATCCTATTACCAGAGGATCAACGATATTGCCTAAGCTGCACGAATTCGAACCGTTTTTAGCAAAGGACCAATAAAATGCACAACGCCCAGTTGAAGAGCCTTCCATATAGTAGTTGAGGTTCGCAGGATTATCAATACTTAATCGTTGATTGTTTTATAGTTGTTTTACACAAATAATATTGCACTTGATTCATTGGAGTTGTGGTTTGTTTCACATAGAGTTGAAGCAGTTTCGTACTAACTTATTTTATTTTGGATTTGATTTTACACGTATTATAATAACAGACTAATTATAATTTACTTTGACTTCAACATATTCTTGATTCAAGTACCAGTTTTACAACTTTTAACTTTACATCTCTTATTGATTTGAAAGGAAAATAGAACAATTTTTGGCTTCTAAGCCGAGGGATCTGAATGTCACTTGAAATAATTAAATTAAGTATAATTCTTTATAATTTAACAATATACACAACTATTTATATTATTTACTCTGATATTTACTAAAGTTGGGCTTATCATTTAGGTAAGGATTTAGACATTTCATTAGTTAAAATAAAGATAAAGATGGTACTTGGAGATATATTTACCTGTTCCAACATTCCCATTTATGTTGATGAAGCTTCTGAATTCTTTGGAATTTTGACAACTGGTTCTCAAAAACTTCCTTCTGGTTTATGTCTGACAAGACCGTTAATGATAGACCGATTAGTAGGTGAGCAGGTGTCAGGAGGAGGAAGATAAATGTGAGACAGGACGGGCATTCAAAAGTGCTTCGATTTTTGTCAACAGTATGTACAACTCTTCATATGTTATTAACGCATTTCCCAATATCCGTTTCAAATGTGATTTTACCGATTTCATTCCTGCTTCCCAGAGTCCGCCAAAATGAAGACTTATGGGTGTGGGATAGTATATCAGGTTATATTATCCTTTATTAACTCGGACGAGATTTTACTATTGAAATCATTTAAATTGATGAGATTATTTAATTGGTTTTCAGCTCCAATAAAGTTTGAGCCATTATTTGAATAAACATTGAGGAGCTTATCCCTCCGAGAAGTAAATGTTCTGAAAGCTTCTATGAAGGTTTCTGTACTCTGATCGGTGACTCATTCGATATGAATAGCCTTTGTGGAGTAACATACGAATAAAGATTTCAAATTTTTTGCGAAATTTCCTTTTTGATTCTTCATCACAATGGGACCGCTATAGTCTATACGAACATTATTAAAAGAAAGATCTATACTTATACATGTTTTGGGTAATGAACATATTAAGAAATTGGAAGGTGTGAGATTAGTTTCAAAACAACGAACACAATTTCGGGTCACATTTCTAGCTAAGTCTCTTCCTTCTATAGGGCAAAATTCGCCCCTTAGTGAAAAAAGTAGATGATAGTAATATAATCTAATATGTTCAGTTCGCATAATTAATTTATTCAAAAATATTACTGGATGTTTTTCATTAAATTTAAATTCTGAATTATGCAATCCACCGCCAACTCTTATTACTCCATTATCATCAATGAAAGGATTTAGCATTAAAAAATTACTTTGCTTATTAATTGTTTCTTGTTTTAAATATGTAATTTCGGATTTATTTGTTTGCTTGAACGAGTTTGATGATGTGTAAAAATGCAGTGTCTAATTCATGTGCAGTGAATTTATCGGTCTTACGTTCAGCCCTTAATCACTCTCATATTATTGATTAAGCGTAATCAAATAGCAAACGCTTTTTTGAAAATGTATAGGTTTGAGAATTTATTAATTAAATTATCAATTTTTTCTCAGCAATACGATTTGACACAAAGGTTTTATATTTATTACAGTCGGAATTTATCTAGAATATGACAATCGAAGAATCAGACTTATATCGCTCTCAATTCGCAATGAATTGATAACAGTACAAATGCACTAAAAGAGCTGCGCCACACAGTTTTAATCTTGGAATGGTTATCTTTTTAATAGGTCCAACCATGGATTTAGCGCACAATGAATAAGAATTATATATTATATTATATAATACAAATCTAGGAATACTAATGTTAGTTAGTGATTGTATATTATTTCTGAATTGTAACCAATTTTCTTGAATATTCACTGGAATATGATCATCCCATGATGAATTATTCTGCCATAACTTTATAATTTTATAATATATATAAGCCTAGACGGTCAAATATTTGTGAGATTAAGGAAGTAATTGTCTGTTTAGTGGTCGAATATTGAATGCTGTCATACGCTGAATTCCAATAGATGCCCAGTGTTTTAGTTTGATTAGGAAATGTATGATTAGTATTATCCGGGATAACATTATTATAGACGTTAAATTATTATTGTTCATTTGCGAAGATGAAAACCTTTAACATTAAATGCCCCTGTAATTAGGTCATCAACATAGAAATCTTGTGCAATAATTTTAGATTTTGGATTATTGATTTCGTTTTCGATGGATAACTGCTTCATACATTTACTAGCCAAGAATGGTGCTGAAGTCGTAGCTTGTGTTTGTATTCAACTCATAAATGGCTAAAGTTTAGCTTGCGTTTGGACGCCACATAATACGTTGATATTTTCTTTGTGATTCGTCAACTGATATTTGCCTGAACATTTGTTATATGTCTGCAGTAAGTAGAAATTTATGTTGTCCAAACCGAAGTGGAATTGAAAATAACTCACCCTGTATAGGTGGTTCAACCAATTGCACATCATTTAATGATAAATTATTTTTTAATTTAGCGGAACCATCGAAAACCACGCGCAATTTGGTAGTAAGACTGGATTCTTTGAGAATGCCATGGCGTGGTGAGTAATATCCTATAGCGGATGCTTCATGTTCACTAATTTTAGTCATATGACCTAATTTTTTATGGTCTTCAAATATTCATCCTTTTCAAAATTATTTGTATTTAGTGATCTTTTCAAATTGCGAAAACGTTTTGATCCTAATTCTTTATAGTACCTAATTTTGACAAATTTTCATTGAAAGGAATTTGAACAACAAATTTACCGTTACCATTTCGTTTGGTGGTATTCATAATTAGATTTTCACATTTCTGTGCATCTTTTGCGTATGAAATATTTTCATTACTAATATTTTCAAACTCCTAAAATTTCGATAGATTCCGATTCAGAGTAGGGCATACTTGATTAGTACACGCATTATTTATAAACTTTGTTTTGTTCTTTATTTACTCAATTCTTGAATTACCTGCAATGATCACCACGTTCAATTTGGCCTATTCTTAGCAGGTCCCAAAATATTACTGATCCAATAAGTAAATCTATTTCTTAAAATATATTGAATGTAGGATCGGCTAAACAAATATCAGATGGAATATTTAATTGATGGAGATTAAATGAATAAGTTGGTAAATTTTCTGTGATTCTAGGTATCACTAAACAAGACAGGATAATAGAAAAGTTGATGTTATTAGAAAAGAGCGATACATCCGTTTTAGACTCTACGTTTGATGTCACACAGTTTACGCCTACAATTGTGGAATTTACCTTGAAATTATTCAAATTTAGTAAAAAGACTCCGAGTCAAAAAGTGTCCACGCCCTAATAAATTGACCATGGTTATTTTTAATTTGAACTGTTCTTGTGGAAAGAAGAATTTAATTATTCACAAATTATTTTTATATGACTCTGTTGAGAATTTTCTATATTACAAGCGCTGGTAGTAGGGTATTGATTAATAGTACCATTTGATGGTTGAGTATGATTAGTAAAGCTTTCTATATATTCTGAAATATATGTTTGTATTGAAGTCATCATCATGTAAAAGTGTGTGATGATTTTTATCACATCTTTTACAAGATAACTTCGACTTACATTCTTCAATAGTGTAGTTTGCTTTCAGATAATTACTACAAATCTCAAGATTTTTGAATTCATTATATCTTAAATTCATTGGAATTTTGATTAGGTCTAGGCAAGTAGAAGTTGAGTGTTACTTGATGTATAACATTAATTTAATTTAGATGGGAAATATGACTTGTTTGAATTGTTAATATGTTTATTATTCAAAGGTTTGTAGATAGGTTTAGAAATATCTAAGGTTTCCAAATCGTTGAATTTATTTTCTAAAAAGTCAAATAGTAAAGAAAGTTAAAACGCTTTATCTCTACCGCAAATTGTTTCCAAATCGCGCCGAGTACGCTGATCTAATTTAATAACTAAAATATTCATGATTATTCTCTCCCAATAGTCTACGGGTTCTTTTAAGGATTTAGACGAACGTAAATGTTTGATACTTTCATAACGTAAATGTTTGATACTTTCATCATGAATTAATTTGATTCATTTTGGACATTCCCTGCTTAGTGATGGAATATCTGAAATCGCCTGTTTAGGAATGATCTGGATTTCATTATTATAGCGTTTGCAAAGAATTTCCCATGCATTGCCGTATAATATATAATTTCAATATTTAGAATGACTTCAGCGGCCTCACCTAATACAGGAACGTAAAGGTGAAATTTTTGAATAATACTTATGCTATTCGATTCGTAAATTAGTGACTTATATGTGTCTATAAACTCTAACCATTAATCATACATTTCATCAAAATTAGTTCAGATTTCTGAAATACAATTTCTAACATTTAGAATTATTTTCCGATTTTCAATGGTGGAATATTAATCCATTTCAAATTTTTCTACTGCTAACATTAATTCTTCAAGAATATGTATCTCTTCTTGATAATAAATTTCTGTTGATTTGATAATGAGAGTATTAAATTCTGAAAGATTTTCAGTATCGATTAAATTATTTTCCGTAATTTCGCCATTAACACTAATGAGAAATGTATCAAATCGCATTAATTTAGCTTTAAGGTAACCCCTTTTGTGGGTAACGATTTAATTGTTTCAGGCACTGAAATTTTGTATCCGAGCTGGAGGAGGTCACTTCGAACAAGTCTTTGACGTATCGTTTTAACTGATACACTGATGCCTGTTGCTTCCAGAAATTTTCTTTGGAGAATGGGGTCCGATGCACTAGGGTCTCTTCTGGCAAATTGGCAGAAAAAGCGGTCTTGTTCTTCAGAAGTGATCATCCTACGACTTCTTTCAGGCCTATTTTGCAGTGATTGTAGCTCCACGTGTCGTGCGTAGGTTTTTGAAATCGCCCCCTGTGATACTCCCACTGTGGCCACTATATCCCTCTGTGTCACCCCATCTTCAACGAGAGCAATTATTCGACCCTCTGCACATCGGAAAATCCAACGTAAGGCATTTGCAATTATGATTATAGGCGTTTTTAAATTTTGAAATTCACAGTTTCTTCACAAGCAGTTAAAGTCAAAAAAAAAATTATATATATTATATATATCGGGTCTACTTTAGGGACGATTGGATATCGTTACAATATAAACACCTCAAAAATGTCTAGGGAACACTTCTGAATACCGATATACCGTATCCAGAACGATCATTATGGATGATTTTTTTTAAGAAAAGAACACGTGCATCAATTTCTCACCAAATTCTGTAGAGTGCCGCAACATATTTCAGTTTTTCTTTATAAAAAACTAAGAATGCAGCAGATGCGTCGCTGCTTTATAATCATTTCATGTATTCAGTGTTTGAAATCAGTTAGTTGGCACTTTGTTTCTGTTGTAAGCACAAATAAAAGATTCAAGTTTTATGATTCGACAATGGGAAGATGACATTTGTCTAGAGAAGAGATGTTACGAGCCGTTGGCATGCTCCAAGCTGGGAGCTCACAACGGGAAGTATCCAAGGTTCTGGGAAATAGCCCAAGTGTCATAGACCGTTTATGGTCTCGTTTCAATGAACCAGGTAGCGTAGAAGAACGCCAAACAGGTCGTTTCAGGATTACTACAGTCGCCCAAGACCGATTTTTGGTTTTACAATCCAGAAGAGATCGTACTACCACAGTATCTCAATTAGCTCAAAAGCTATCACGAGTTCATAATGTACAAATTTCCGACCAAACTGTGAGAAATCGACTGCACGAAGGTCAACTCCACTCGAGACGTCCTTTAAGAGTTCCACAACTGACCCATGGAAATCGCGCTGCTCGTTAGCTTGGTGCCAAGAACACGTAAACTGGGATCAAGAGAGGTGGGCCATAGTTCTCTTCAGTGATGAATCTAGATTTTGTTATTATTCCGATTCAGGAAGAATTCGAATATAGAGGTAGCCTGGAAAACAAAACCGTCTCCAGCATGCTCGAGAAGTTGTTAGACAGGGAGGCGTATCAGTGATGTTTTGGGGAGGTATACGCCTTGGTGGAAGATTTGACCTCGTTTTCATACAGAACAGGCTCACGGAAAATTCTTATGAAAATGAGATAGTTTTACCTGTAGTGGTACCGTATCTCCAAACAATGGGCCAAAATCCACTCTTCCAACAAGATAATGCCCCTCCTCATCGTGCAAGAGTTGTCTTGAACAATCTTGAAGAGAATGATACCGATCTCCAACCGTGGCCATCCTGCTCCCCAGATCTGAGTCCCATCGAGCATGCGTGGGACACCCTAAAAAGAAATCTATCGCGTCAAAACATCTTCCATCATGAACAGGAGCTTCGATTAGCAGTTCAGGGGGCTTGGAATTACTTAGGTCAAAATGTAATAGACAATCTAATATTGAGCATGCAGCGACGATGCCGAAGTGTCATTAATAACAGAGGTGAACTTTCTGGGTACTGAAAAATATAAGTGCTTCCATATCGTTTCGAAAATATTAGTCCAGGATTTTTTTTGTGTTTTACCAAATTTCGTCATTTTCAAATTTCAATTTTTTTATAATAGGTGCTTTGTAGAAGTCAAATTTTATTTTGTTTTCTTGAGAATACATTATATAGAATACATCCTAACAAAAACCGAAAGATTTCTATAGATTCGAATCATCAAATTCATATTTTGAAGATATTGGTAAGCGTTCCATAGACTTTTTGAGGTGTTTATATATAAATATATATATATATATATATATATATATATATATATATATATATATATATATATATATATATATATATATATATATATATATATATATATAACTATATCAATGGTCCCTAAGGTCGACCCTTTCACCTACTTCCTTGATTTTTATGTAGCGTAACTTTTAATTATTTGACCTACCTGAACAGCTAGCACGAGTTAACTCTTTAGAATCTCTGTAACTCTTTCTATTAATTTTTGTCTTCAAATAATGTTAGACCCACGTTATTTTGTTACTTTAAATTCCCTGGTGTAGCTTGCTGTTACGTTAGAGCATAGAATATCTTGGTGATACATGTCTATTTTGTGAAATTCAATCGTAGATAGAGATTCATAGATGGAGATTTCTAGGTGGAGAGTCGTAGATAGAGATTCCTAGGCGGAGAGTCGTAGATAGAGATTCCTAGGTGGAGATCGTAGATGGAAAGTCATAGGTGGAGCCCAGAGTTTAAGGTATAATTTCTATCTGGAGTCCAGAAATTCAGATGAATCCGAAGCTGAAATAGAGGTTTTCCCCAGATGCAGCAGTAAAATACAAGAACCCTTTTGGAATTGGAACTCCCTAAGTGATAGGAGACTCTAAAATAGACGACCTCTACCTCATCTATTTCACCGAGATAAGTCTTATGGACTGTATATATGTAGAAAAAAGCATTTGTTGACATTGTTCACCATAATTATAATATGTAATTGAATATCTGAGCAAAACTTCCTCGACTTTTCTTCCAAGACCTCAGTGATGAAGATTGAATTAGAGTTTCATTGCTCATATTTCAATGGGCTTAACTGGTGAAGTAAATTTTGGTTACAATTGAAGGAAAAATGGATGGAAATCTGAACAAGGTTAAAGAAAAGATGCAAGAAATGGAAGAAAATATGAATTTGGTTGAGGAAAATCAGAATGAAATGAGAGATAGAATAGAAGAAAAGATCAACGAAAAATTGAGTGGATTATTCGAACATATAGATGAAAAGGAAGCAAAACTAAAAAGGTTAGAGCAATCATATAGAGTAAAATAAATGAAAAGCCGAATTTGTCGAAAATGGAAGATGATGTTGAAGCTCCAAAAATGAAAATAAAACCTCCTGCTTTCGACGGAAAAATTCCTTGATCGACGTACCAAAAACAATTTGAGGCGCCAGCCACAGCCAATGGATGGAATGAGAAGGAAAAAGCTTTGATTGTAGCTCTACGGGGAGAAGAACTGAACATTTTACTGACAATACCAGCAAGCCAGCACGACACGTTAATATCCAAGCTACAAATTAGGTACGGGGATACTCATTTACAACAAGTAAACGCTCAAATCGTAGCATCGTAACCAGAAATCTACAGAGAGCTTGTAAGAATTCGAGGCTGATATAGCTAGATCAGTAGGGTTAGCCTACCCTACTGCTCCTGATACCCTTGGAGCGATTAGCAGTTCAGGCGTTCGTAGGTGGCATCAGAAATGGTGAAACTCAGCAGGCCTTGAGATTGGCTAGGCCAAAAATAATTGATGATGCTCTGGCCCAAGCACTTGAGTTTGGATTGAGTTTGGAGTTGCAAAACAGGCATCGAATAAAGGGGTAGCTGAATATATATATATATATATATATATATATATATATATATATATATATATATATATATATATATATATATATATATATACTGTGCTATAAGAAACATCACTGAGGAGCAAGAAACTTTAAAACAGGTGATTCTTCGGCTCCTGGATCAAAGGAAGAAGAAAGAAATCAGATGCTGGAACTGCGATGAGACTGGTCATATGAGAGAGCAAAGCAAAATGCATCATAAGGAGCATCAAGCAAGAACTAGCAACAAGAATGCAGATGTACTTTCGCGATGGCCCTGTCCAGTAAACTGCAGTCTCAGCTTTCGGTTGGACGGAAAGATAAGCCTAATGAGGACAACGGTTGTAGATGAGAATTGTTCAGTTAGTTGTGCCAAGAAGCAGAGTGAAGAAAGTTTTGGAGAAGTTACATTATGAAGCTTCAGGAGGACATTTTGGCATCAAGAAGACTCTCGAGAAGATCTAAGCTAGATTTCATTGGGTCAATTGAAAGGTAGATGTTCAAAAGGCAAGGCCCCAATGAAACAATACAATGTTGGAAGTCCGATGGAACGTGTTGCTGTAGATATAGCGGGACCCTTTCCACAAACTGATGGCGGCAACTGATACATACTAGTTGCCATGGATTATCTTACCAAGTGGGTTGAGGCTTATGCTATACCAAATCAGGAAGCCGCAACTGTCGCTGATATCTTGGTGAAGGAGTTCTTTTGCCGTTTCGAAGTTCTCTTAGAGTTACATTGCGATCAACGGAAAAATTTTGAATCGAAGCTGTTTCAAGAAACGTGCGAAAGACTAGGCATCAAAAAGACCGGAACAACAGCGCTTCAGCATCAATCAGACGTCATAGTTGAAAGAATGAATAGAACGATGAGAAAATACCTGGCTAAACTGGTATTGGATCATTAGGACCTATACCTGCACCTTTTGTAATGACCTACAGACCTTTAGTATAAGAGTTAACAGGAGAAACGCCAACTCGGGTTATGTTAGGTCGTGAGATGAGGTTGCCATGTGATCTGGAATTAGGGTGTAAGTCTGGAGAAGATTTTTCTGCAGAAGATTATGTCATTAATTTGGAGCGAAGAATTGATTATATCCTTAAAAAGCCAGACAGCACATGTAGATTGCCAGTGATATGTGAATGAATTCTGAAGATATAACTTCTTTTGAGTTCACAACGAAAAACTTCATTTTTCACAAGTGTTCATCTTTGACTACTTGTAAGGAAAAAAGTTTTTTGTTGTAGAAAAACTGAATAGTATGATATGTTATGTTGAAATATGACCACATGTTCGGTATATTCTACCCAGTCGTCACTGAGATTTGAACCTGTGAATTTCAAAATTCAAAAAAGCCTATAATTATAATTGAATATGCCTAACGTTGGATTTTCCGATGTGCAAAGGGCTCGAATAATTGCTCTCGTTGAAGATGGGATGACACAGAAGGAAATAGTGGCCACAATGGGGGTATTTTAGGACGTGATTTCAAAAACCTACGCCCGATACGTGGAGCTACAATCTCTGCAAAATAGGCCTAGAAGAAGTCGTTGGAAAATCGCTTCTGAAGAACAAGTCCGCTTTTTGTGCCAAGTTGCAGGAAGAGACCTTAGTGCGTTAGCCCCATTTTCATAAGGCAATTTCTGAAAGCAACAGGCATCAGTGTATCCGTTGAAACCATACGTCAGAGACTTGTTCGAAGTGACCTCGTCCAGCTCGGATACAAAATTTCAGTCTTCTCCTCATTGATTGACGTACTCTCTCTCAAGTTCTCAACACTTGCGGTAGTGAATTAAAGACTTCAAATGATCACCCCATATATATATATATATATATATATATATATATATATATATATATATATATATATATATATATATATATATATATATATATATATATATATATATATATATATACCAACATAGAAAATAGTCATGCTCAAAACCTGATGAACCTTCTGAGGGGATACTTCGCTGGAAAGAACTTACCTTTCTATAGGTCCATCCGACGGCTAGACGATTTGACTCCACTCCAACTGGCTAGGGCAGAAATCAAATTCACAAGCCGTTCCTCAGGTGAACTACAAGAGGCACTCCATGGACGATATCCGAAAAGTCTGAATGGTGACAATGTAAATAAGAAGGAATCACTTACTCCCCTGACTGCGGGATACTTACACGCGGAGACTGAAGGAAGACTACTAGCCATTCAAGATCAAGTCGTCCAACCAGATCATATCAGAAGCACATTGCGGGCCTTGCTGTTCCCTCGAATCTCTGTCGTCGTTGCTCACGTCATCCTGAGTCAATACAGCATGTAACTTCATCTTGCTCGATTCTTGCGCCCAAAGAGTATCTCAACCGACATAACGCGATGGCTAAGATCTATCACCAACATATCGCATTGAACCTCGGACTCGGAAAGGTTAAGATGACAAACCACTTGTACATGCCGGAAACGATAATAGAATATCAACATAATAAATTGTACTGGGACTACCCTATTATCACTGACCGTCCAGTGCCACATAATAGGCCAGATATTGCTGTTTTCTTCAGAACAGAAAAGTAAGCCATCCTTCTCGACTTGGCAATCCCAGCGGACGACAATATGAGTAGCATACACCGAAAAAGTCGAAAAGTACCGTGACTTGGCCTTCGAGATGAGGGAAATATACAGATTGCAATCTGTCCTAGTTATGCCATTTATAATATCTGTCAACGGAATGGTCGAAATCCATCTCGTTGGTAGGACACTTCCATCATTTCCACAGCTCAGAGGGACGTCATACTCGACACAACCCATATTGTTCGGAGATTTCTCAATATACGGGGATTCAATTATTTGGTGTTCATCTTGGCGAGTAATCGCCCGGTGAACACCCAATGCCTACCTGCAACTGGGGTGATAAATATATATATATATATATATATATATATATATATATATATATATATATATATATATATATATATATATATATATATATATGTAAACTTGAGACTAGAAGAATCATTCAAAATTCCGTAGATCAATGAATAATCCTTCCTGACCAGAGCTAGTTCCCAAATCTGCCAGCCATGCACGCAGCCCCAAGAACCACAATAGTGCAACTAAACACGATGCCGGGGACTGCAGTTTCGTCCTCATTAGCTCATCAGTGTCGCATATTGCTTCTCAGCATCCTTACAAGCTACATCGAGGTACCCTATCGATTCCAGAAAGGACGCATCTCGTACGTACGTACGAGAGTCGCCCTCTATGGACCGAGACGGTGAACCCGCTATCAGACTTCGAGAAAGATACGAACAATAACAAACAGTTGGGAAACATCCGTCGCCTGTCCGTGAATCATATCAACGGTACAAAACGAGTGAAATAAACCCGCTGATATATATATATATATATATATATATATATATATATATATATATATATATATATATATATATATATATATATATATATATATATATATATATATATATATATATATATATATATATATATATATATATATATATATATATATATATATATATATATATATATATATATATATATATATATATATATATATATATATATATATATATATATATATATATATATATATATATATATATATATATATATATATATATATATATATATTCAAACCCCAACCATACTAAAGAGAATGATGATACATCATTTCCTGGATCGAGACGCCTACCACTTGCGGAAGGAGATAAATAGAGCTGCAGCGTAGTAAGCCGTTAAGTTTAATGGATTATATCGAATCATAAACATACTACTTGTAACTCACGTTCAAAATAAATTGTTCTCAAAAAGAATCTCAAGTGTTCGAAAAATATAATTGGCGATGAGGATGGGATATTCTCAATAACCGCACCGCGAATTAAGTGAATTTCAATTCTCAAGAGAGTATCCAAGATCCCAGAACACAAAAGCTCACTCTCGAGTCACAGTGGTGTGAAAAGGGCGAAACGAAATTACATCCCGACCCCTAGTGACCCACCTTAAAGGCGAGATTCAAACAGGTGGCAAATCGAGGCCTAGCAAACCCGATCCCTCTTGAAACGATTGAAGACAACAGTAAGTGCAAGTGCGTTCTACTTCCTAGTTTTTCAAAGTTTCCTAGCCTGAAACATAAGACTTCCTTTTCCTATCCGGAAAAAGCCAGTTACACTCACAAGAGGTGAGTTGTGATTTCGCTGGTTGCGACATTGAAGCTGCTACGGGAAAGTAGCAGCAATTTCTGTCGCAGTTTAATAAACCGTTCAGCGTTCGGAGCATTTAGCCCCTCAAAGCAACCTCGACTATGCGCCATGGACCTGCCCTGTTCCGAATTGTATGAATGACAGAAACATTGAAGTGAAACCGAGAGAACGGATTCAGACGTGGAGAGGAAGAACGTCATAAAACAAGGGATTTTCTCATATTGTCAAGAAAGTGCGATAGTAAAGTACAAGCAAGAGCTCGTTGCAGTGTCTGAAATGCCGTTGATTTTAGGTTGATTATATTCTGAGATTTTGAAGCAATAAATATTTCAGTATCGTTTAAATCTAGAAAAATCATAACTTGCGGAAACAACTTACAAATTATTTTGCATTGGTGGTATCCTTAGAATTTATGCATTTAATATGGCTATAGACAAAAGCTACTTCTTGCCGTAGATCCCATGCTTAAAAATTCGAAAAGTAAGATCAGGCATACGGATTATTTCCGCGAAATATTCTCTAAGCAATGAACTCATAGTAATAAAGGAAATAAATATAGAACGTATTTATTATACGAACGTGAGCTTGATTCATTTATTACAAATCTACTTTCATTTGTCATTCATTTTTGCAATAGCTACTGTTTCCTCATTCGTTATCAATAACGCAAAAATTTCTCTCAAATATAATTCTGGGTAATGAAATTGTTCATTCGTTTTTTTTTATGACAATTTTTCTGAATTATAAAACGAAACACAATTTTGTCTAGCCTCCGTATTTTATTTTTGAAAACACGGCCGATTTCGACGCTTAGGTCATTATTCACATAATAGGTATCTATAATTCTGGGTAATGAAATTGCTCATTCGTTTTTTTTTATGACAATTTTTCTGAATTATAAAACGAAACACAATTTTGTCTAGCCTCCGTATTTTATTTTTGAAAACACGGCCGATTTCGACGCTTAGGTCATTATTCACATAATAGGTATCTACTTGAAAATGATTTGAGAGTCGAAAAGGGTTGTGTTTGTAAAAACATATCCTAAAAAGTAAACAGAACTGTCTTATTTTGTTTGATGACTATTGTGAACGATAATTTCACGTCATTTCGAGTAAAATATACTACAGGGTCAATGTAAATATAATTTCTGAAAGGAAGTGATAGAATAATAACAATATTCTAAACACCGCATTACTATTACGAGATAAGTCTTCAGTAATAAGTGAATATGATGTATGGAATCATTTGCTTTCGATAGAAATATAAGCGAAAACCATCTAATGTGTCAAGTATAAATGAATCGACGGAGATGTCGAGTCCCGTCTTTCTCATTGGCCTATTAAAATCGCAGTCGCAGTTTATACCCTACTTCTAAGCGCTGGCTAGGCGAATCGAGCTCCAGTTAAACTGCTCCGCAAAATAGCAGCTCTTTGACACTGCTACGAAGCCGGAGCAGTCGCACACCGTCGCAGCTCCGGTAAAATCGCAGGCTGGCCCACCTCTACAAAAAATTTAGACATTGCATCAAAATTTGGAGCTTTATTACACCAATTTGATGGCGATTCAAAGAAACTCAATGTATTCGTGAAAACTTGCGATGTGTATTTGACACAATTCAACGTTAGTGATTTAATCGTGAAAACCTATTGTTTAGCTGTAATTAAAAATAAGCTAATTGGTAAGGCAGCAGATGAGCTTCATTCTTCTGAGAATTTCTCAACACGAAATTTGGCGATAGAGTCAGTCTCGATATTCTCAAGAACGGATTTCAATTTTTACGGAGTGCGCAAAACGAAAATTTATTTGCTTTTATTGATAGAGTTAAGGCATATAAAATACGTATTATTATAAAATTGACGCGGAGGTACTTTTTGAACCTGCGCTCAAATTATTACATAAACAGTTAGTAGATGGCTTAGCTAAGAACGTTCTGATGAGTAATGTTCCCATAGATTTATGAACCGCTTTTCTATCAACCCCTAATTTAACCTTTTATAGAGCAGTGAATATGATTGAATATTATATCATTCATAAGGAGGAATTTGATCTTGTTCGCAACCAGAATAAAACATTCAATAAGCACTTTCAGAATCAGAATCAACATTTGAATAGCTTTCCATCACAACCTATTCAAGTAAATCAAAAGAATAGAATACCTTCCGACTATTATCCAACTAATAGACAAGTATTTGATTATCAACCAAAAACTGGAAATGTTTTCAAACCTTGAAATGTGACACCGAATTATCAACCTACGCCTATGTCTACACAGTTTCATAGGAATTATCCAGAAATAAGATAATATATTAATTCTACTCAAACAAATCGTAATTCAATATCAAAATTCAAGAATTCACACAACTTCTTTCAATCTGGTAACAAACCACAAAATTTCATTTCCGAAGATTTAACTAACATTCAGTAAAACGAACCGGAAATTGCTGATGAATTTGAAACAGTTGAAGAATTAGGCGAATACGTTGAAGAAAATATTGATTTTGATTATCAAGATATAAAATTTTTCTACATTAGCCTTAGATACATCCTGGACATAAATAGTGTTCAGGAAAAACTCAAAACTACGCATTTACCATACATAATACTAGAAAATCTGAAACGCAAATATTTGATGGATAGTGGCTATTTAGTTTGTCGAACACCGTCGAATAGCATTTCGAAATGTCAGAAACAAAATTTATTCCGAAAAAACTTCTATATGTACCCCTCATGGATCACAAATGAGTAATGATAAAGTAAGAATGCCTCAAAATGATTTTGAACTTAATGGAGATTATTCATTCGTTTTATATAAGTTCCACACACCTTATGATGGACTTATTGGATGTGGATTTTTAGAAGAAAACGGTTTTGTTATTGATCTACAGAAACGACTTTTAATTGGTCCAAATTGCCAATTACCAATATATTTCAAAAAAGTAAACACACGATGTGACAATTATTCAATAGATTTGAAACATCTTTGACCTAAATTACGTAATCAATTGATCAAAATTTTCAATGTAGCTGATAAAGCATTTCAACTTCCAGACCATTCCTTAGAATTTACAAGCAGGATAAGGCATAATATTCATACCAAAGATGAAATTCCTATTTATACCAATATTTATCGATATTCAAAACAACATTGGACAGAAACCAAATTAATGATATGTTAAAAAAGAAAATTATATGCATAGCATTTCTGCCTGGTCTTTTCCAGTAGTAATGTTAAAAGAAACCCGATCAATCAGAAATACAAAAGTAGCGAATAGCCAGGCCCGCCGTAAGCGGGCGTGCAATGCACGCGGGCGGCGCATTCAGGGGGCGGCAAATCAGACAATCATCGACTAAAATTCAGACATTGTCACCTCATCTATTGAAATTCATGAGAACAAAGTTAATCCGTATCGTGCTCTATGCGAAATAGGAAATCCCACAGATATCAGGGGAAATCCCCTTAAAACTATATACTCATTTCTTTGTTTTTATTTATTTGACACAAATGCGAAAGTGATGTGAGTGAACAACAAACTTCAATTATTTGGTTATAGCCCTAATGTGAGATCCGGAAACGGTCCAGGGTACTTAAAATTAATAATATTCTGTATATTTTGTGCGAAGTGTGACTATAAAAATAATTTAGAAAATTATTTATATTATCCGTCGGCGCAAAAATCATAATTATGGTAAGTGTCTTTGTTTAATTAATCAGCATATGGGCGCATTCATATAAACAGCAGGTATTCATGTAAAATTTACAGGTTATTTTACTGAAAAAACTTAAAGTAAAGATTTATTGAAAAAATGTATTAAAATTAATACAGAGTGTAACAAAAGTACCTTAAGTAACGAAAGGGGACATTCCATCTAATCCATACGAACAACTTTTACTATGGGGTCAACTCTGAAGTCGCGAAAAAAAATTAGTTATTCTATTACATTTGTGTGCAGTAGGTATGAACATTTTTTTTCGCAGTAGTATTGTGATTATTATTGTGATTTAAAGGGTATTTTTTTCTGTTATACAACTTAAGAGTGAAGATTTATAAAAAAAAATATTAAAATTATACCTATACAGGGTGTAACAAAAGTAACTTAAATCCCGAAAGAAGTCATTCTACACGAACAACTTTTACTATAGGGTCAACGGTGAAATCGCGAAAAAAAATAACTATTCCATACAAAATGTATGGAAAAGCTGATTTTTTTTCGCGATTTCAGTGTTGACCCCCTAGTAAAGGTTGTTCGCAATAATGGGTGGAATGATCGACCCCCTTTTGGGATTTAAGTTACTTTTGTACAACCGTATACTAAACTTTTTCAAAAAAATTCCAGGAACCGCAAAAAAGGAAAAAAATTTCAGGAGCTCAATTTCGACGGCAAAAACGAGAAAAAGATACAGAGAAAAAAAAACTAGCGGGATCTCTTGAGAAATTTTTTAGCAAACCAGAAAATAGGGACTCTGAATGTCAAGAGAATGTTGACGTAGATGTAGCTTAACAAGCGCAGCTTTAAATCTAGAAGTTATGGAGGTATCTGAAGAGAAAAATGTTAGCCCTTCAGAAGGAAACTCCAGTGAAACTAAAAAAAGAGAAAGTAGTGCTTAAGAACCTGTAAGCAATTTATCGTCATCAAGTAGCTGTTCAGATTGTGGTGATGATCCCGGTTCGTGGCCCGCCAGTATGACTAATGATATTGTTAATATTTTGGTTAGCCGTGGTCCCGTGCAGCTGTTTAACCACAATTTTCCTGCTAATATTGATGGAAGAAAATTTGCAAACAGTTATTACTCTAGAAATCTTCCTAATGGAGAAAAAATTAACAGAGAATGGCTTGTTTACTCTACTTCAAAAGATTCAGTCTATTGTTTTTGTTGTAAAATATTCAGTAAAACTGTAAGTAGTCTGTCAGCTCCAAGCGGTTTTTCCGATTGGCAACATCTGTCATCTACCTTAAAACGACACGAAACAAGCATTTCCCATAGCAAAAATTTAAAATGTTGGGTCCAACTAAATCATATGTTAAAAAATAAAACTACTGTAAATAGTTGTTATAAAATTTTTATCTCATCAATGTCTGGCGTTTAGGGGCTCGTCCAAAATATTATATGAGCATGATAATGGTAATTTTCTCAAAGCAATAGAAATGATAGCATCCTTTGATTCAGTTATGCGGAATATATTCACAGAATTCAAGCCTCGAAATTCGATTCAACTCGCATGACTCACTATTTAGGAGATCAGATTCAGAATGAAATCATTGATTTACTCGGCACGACAATAAAAATTATATCCTGAACAAAGTCAGAGAATCAAAATATTTCTCTATCATATTAGATTGCACACCAGATGTAAGTCACATAGAACAAATTACAGTTATACTAAGGTATGTTGTTTTAAACAGTGCAACTAAAATGTTACAATATGCGAAAGTTTTATTGGCATCTGTCCGATAACCAGCTCCACAGGTGAAGGACTATTAAATTTTGTTTTAGATTTATTTTCGCAAATAAACCTTGATATTAAAAACTTACGTGGCCAAGGTTATGACAATGGTTCTAATATGCGTGGAAAACACAATGGATTACAAAAAAAATATTGGAAATGGATAATCGTGCATTTTACGTTCCATGCTCGGCGCATAGTCTCAATTTGGTCGTTAACGATGCGGCAAATATAGCGCACGACACGGTCAACTTTTTCAACTTAATTCAAGAAATTTACGTTTTTTTTCGTCTTCTACCAAAAGGTGGTCCATAGTTTGCAAGCATTTACCTGATTTAAAACTAAAGGCATTAAGTGCCACGCGATGGTCTAGCAGAATCGATGCAGTCAAAGCTTTACGGTATCACCTCGAAAAAATATTTGAGGCTTTACTTGAAATATCAGATAACAATTCGTCAGAATGGGATTGTACAACAGCTCACAAAGCACATTCGCTTGCTTTGAATATTCAAAATTATAGATTTATTTGCTTAGTTGTAAATTGGTTTGATATTTTAAACCAAATTAATGCTATTAGCAAAATGATGCAAAACCCCACAATAAATACTCAAATCTGCATAAATTTGTTAAATAAATTGATTCATAAATTCACCGAATATCGCACAGATGAGCATTTCGAAAGGGTGTTAGAAGAAGCTACCACTGTGGCTCGGGAACTTAATGTAGATGCAGCTCTCCGACTATAGATATCGTTCGTCCACGAAGAAAGCCAACTCAATTTCAGTATGAACAGAGTGATGAAGTCTTACTGGACCCTAAAACAAAATACAAGGTAGATGTTTTTTTTAGGATCCTGGACCAAACCTTAACTTCTTTAAAACGTAGATTCGATGAGTTGGAAATTTTTACCGACGTTTTTGGCTTTTTCACCAATAATAACTTGTTTAGTTACTCCAAAGATGATTTAATGAAACATTGTAAAGATTTGAATGTGAAGCTAAAAGATAGTTCAAGTAGTGACGCAGATATTGACGGTATAGATATGTTTAATGAAATCAATGCTTTAAAGTTGCATTTAACTGAAAACCAGTCTAATGATCCACAAACCCTATTGCAATACAGTTTTGCTAATGAATTAATGTCAACATTTCCGAATACAGCAATAGCGCTAAGGATACTACTTACATTGCCGGTTTCAGTTGCATCTGGTGAAAGGTCATTTTCAAAGTTAAAAATAATAAAAAACTATTTGAGATCAACTATGCACCAGCAAAGACTAAGTAATTTAGCAATAATTTCAATTGAACATGAGATTCTAAATAGACTAGACACCAAAAAAATTATAGCTGATTTCGCCAACATGAAGGCAAGAAAGGTGCAGTTTCTGTAAAATAACTTAATACCTATACCTACCTACATAATATGTATAAACTGCACCTTTCTTGCCTTCATTTTTTCATTTAATGTCATATTAGTGTATCTATCTTGTATAAAATAACCTAATATAACATAGTTTTTCACTGTACAGCATTTTTTTTCACATTTTTATAAACACCTAGGTTTTGTAGTTAAATAGGGGCGGCACGATAGGAATTTCATACCTGCGTTCAAACCGCTAGCGGCGGGCCTGCGAATAGCCATAGATTATCGCCCTTTATAGGACAAAACGATTGATGACAAATACGCTTTACCGCAAATTGATGCTATTTTAGATAAGCTCAAAGGAGCAAAGTATTTTACAATATTAGATTTGGCCAGTGGCTTCCACCAAATTCAGTTAGACGATGGATCAATCGATAAAACGGCTTTCACTGTAAATAACGGACATTACGAGTTTTTGAGAATGCCGTTAGGTTTAAACAATGCATCGGCAACGTTTGAAGAATAACCTTTAACGAGAACATGTCGGAAAAATTTGTTATGTTTGCATGGACGATGTTATAATTTTTTCAGAATATGAAGAGCAGCATCTTGCTGACATTCATACTTTATTAACCACTTACGCAGAGGGGAAATTTGAATATTCAATTAGACCAGTGTGAATTTTTCAAAACTGAAATTGAATTCCTTGGACATTCAGTGACACCCGAAGGAGTAAAACCTATCCCAAGAAAAATTGGCATCATTGAAAAATGTCCACCGAAAAATGCAACAGAATCAAAATCCCATTTAGGCTTATTAGGCTATTATCGAAAATACATTCCTAATGTCGCCAACATCACAAAACCTATGACAAAATACTTGCTTAAAGATACAGAAATTAATTTAAATGATAAAGAATCTCTTGAGATCAGTAAAAATTTGTTAATTAATCATCCTATTCTGATCTATCCTGATTTTGACAAACCATTTTGCTTAACGACTGATGCTTCAGGATACGCCCTAGGATCTATATTATCACAAGGTACTCCATCTAATGATCTACCAATTGCATATGCTAGTATTGCACTTAATGACGCAGAAACGTGATATTCTACTAAAGAGAAAGAATTAGTAGCCATAATATGGCCAACAAAACATTTTAGACCTTATCTTTATGGTACAAAATTCACCATCTATTCAGATCACAAACCCCTTGTTCGGCTAAACTCCTTGAAAGAACCAA